>CM017443.1:44781374-45381374 GCA_007726485.1 Eragrostis curvula | reverse complement strand
AAAAACAAATGAATTCATGCAACTTTTGATTTTTTCTGAACTCTTAATTTGTTTCAAATTTTGAACTGAGACTAGTTCACATACTGTTTTCAAGTCAACCTGAACGTCTGTAAATTTTTTCGGATTTTTTTAAATTTTCAAAAAAAATTGGATTCTCCAAAAGGGGTCATTTGGCCACTCCAAATGGCTTGTGGTAGCAAGCAATGAGGCACAAGGCCTGACCCAAAAGTCCACCTTGCCAGGCCCCGCCACTATCTCTCCCTCCACTTCACTCACATGCAGCCAATAGTCGTCGTCGCTGTCGTCGCCGTCGGTGCCGGGCTGGGCGTCACCCGCCTCCACGGGCTCCACCACGGGCGCCACCACGGGGGCCACAACCGGGGCCACCACCGTCTGGTCCGGCCATGGCGCCCATGGCGACGCCGGACGCGCCACGAACTCCTGGGGCGCGATGTTTAGTCCCACATCGGCTGCCCAGCGCGCGCCGCACCAGCTTAAAAGCGAAGGGGACCGGGACACCCCGAACTCACTCGAACTCTTCCCGGTCCCTTGCTTGTGCCTCAGTCTCTCCCCGTATCTGTGCGGGCCGCCCTATTCCGCGCCCTCAGCCCTGCCCGTGGTACGGCCAGAGGGCTGCTTGCAGTGCTGGTGCTGATTGGCTTGTCCGATCGATTCCGCACTCGCAGCCTGGGCTGGCTGCCAGTGGTGCTTGGTGATGGGCTGCTCGCACAATTTTTTTTTTTTTGACAACTTACCCCTTATATCTAGTCACTACATAAATGACAAATTTGACATAAATTTTTTTCAAATTTTACTTGCTGCTTCTGTTCATTTCACAGTTATAAAATGATAATAAGGTCGAAGAATTGGACAGAGAATAATTTTATGAACATATAGGAAAAAAATGAGGTCATTTGGATCTTTTATGCGTAATATATACAAGTTTTAAATTTTAACTGTGAATCAAAATAAAATATGGGGACGAGGCACAAGAACACAGCAAGAACATGTGACTCCGCCTCCCGAAGGCGCGTTACGCGTATACGTTTTCGCGCTCCCATTGCAGTAGCCTCGGCCCAGACATTCAGTGCTGTTTTGGGCCACGGCCGAATTCGGCACGTTTCACTAGCGCGGGCGCGGTCGAAAGCGTAAACGCGCCAGCCGCCTTCACGCCGCGCGCGCGGCCGCGGCGCGATGTTTAGTCCCACATCGGCTGCCCAGCGCGCGCCGCACCAGCTTAAAAGCGAAGAGGACCGGGACGCCCCGAACTCACTCGAACTCTTCCCGGTCCCTTTCTTGTGCCTCAGTCTCTCCCCGTATCTTAGCGGGCCGCCCTATTCCGCGCCCTCAGCTTGGCCCGTGGTACGGCCAGAGGGCTGCTTGCAGTGCTGGTGCTAATTGGCTTGTCCGATCGATTCCGTACTCGCAGCCTGGGCTGGCTGCCAGTGGTGCTTGGTGATGGGCTGCTCGCACAATTGGTGCTCGCTCATGCTGAACAGAGGACCAAGATTTGTCATCTGTACCTAGTGGGACCTGAGGATGTGAGTCGTTTCTCTTCAGAAATAATCTTGTTCAAACAACCATTGATGTTATAATAACATATAAACAACTTAATGCAGGACATAGAGGACATGGACTACTACGATGACGGAGAAGAACAAGGCGCTATGTGCCGTGATGTCCATACTCCAGGGGATAGTACTGACGGCATCTAGACACCTTGACTTGTTGAACTATGGGAGGATTACAAACTTGTTAGGTTGCATTAAGTTTTTGTTCGAAATTAGACTTAGTTTGTTAGGTCTTTTCAGGGAATTGTTAGTAGAACTATTTTCAGGGAATTGTTATTTGAACTAGAGAACTTGTTTTCTCCCATGCCTTCTTCTCCCTTGTTTATGAGATGATGATATAATTCTTCAATTGCATGCAATGGCAGCTAACCATTTATTCCCACGTGTTGTAGGAAAACACAGTTGTCAAACGTGTCATAATCTCCCCATGTTTTGGTGGAATGTAGTTGGTCGAACCTCCAATTTTGGTCATTTTGGCGGAATGTGGTACGCAGCTGATCGTGTATGCGGAATGTGGTACGCAGCTGATCGTTGTCCTACGGGCGGCGACGACATCAAGCGCCTTCTGTTTTCTTTTGAAGTGCAAAACGGCTACTGTTACACGCTGTTCTCTCAAAGAAAATAAATATTGCAAATGCGCCACTACCTGTTCAAAAGGTGTATGGTGACCAAAAATTATTTGGCATTTGAACAGATGCATGCGGTGCCAGAACAGTTGTCACAATTTACTTTGCCCAACTTCAGATCATATGAACAACAATCAGTGAATGAACTCATCAAAATCATGTTGGATGATACTATAAAATTGTAGTTACCTTTGGTAATTCATATATCCAACACATCCTCAGGGAGCATTGTTTCCTACGAATGAAGAGGACCATTAGTCACAAGCACACATGACTCACAGACAACCAATTGTTTGCTTTAATGACAATTACTGTTAGCTTACCTCATCTCTCAAGTAGCATGTTCGCCGATTGTGACCTTGATCTTTACAAAGTGTACATTTCTTGTTAGATTTATCTGAACTTGACTTCATCTTTTTCTTCGGGGCCCCTCTGCCAGGCACACGTATGGGATCCAAGACATTGTAGGACTCCGCATAATCATCAAGGCCTCCTTGTGTGAGCACAGGACCAAACCTCTTGCCTCCACCCTCTCCCTCTCCTCTATTTGGAAGGATCATAGCAGCTTCCTCTTCAAGAACGCGTTTGAGCCGTTCATATGCTTCAAGTGATTGAGATGCTGCGAAGGATGTCATTTGACTGATATTGTGTAGCTCATGGTACCTCTGTACGCTATCAGAATAGTCATACATGGTGCTCTTCCTTGTAGGAGGAAATCCACGCTTGGCACCCATCGTCCACCTTTCCAAAACACAGCAGTCTGGAAGCTTACTTTCTCCGCGAAAGCCCAACACAAAGAAGATGTGTGAGCATGGGGTTCCAAGGGACTGTAACTTTAGACAAGAACATGAAATTTCCTTCACCTTGTCCTCATGAACACAGATCTCACATTCTACAAAGTATTGTTTGTCTCCTTTATCAACCCTTCCAACTTTATACTCAACAATGTTATAGCCATCCATTTCCTCAATCAAAAAACACTTCGAGGCTGTTTTAAGACTGTACTGCACATCAGCATAATAAACACTTGGTGTGAACCTTTCTGCAGCCTCATTCACAATAATTGAAGCATCTGGTTCCAAGCATGGCTTGTAACTTGCTTCAAAGTCCAGATTCGCTTCTCTAATGCGCAGCTTTTGAACAGTGTTGTCAAAGTGTTGTAACAGCTCTACCAGTGACATTTTCCGATCTAGATTAAACTGAATCCTAGAGTGAAGGCTCTCGCTACGCTGGTTGCTCCTCAGTCCTAAATAACGCTTACTAGCATGATACGCAGCACACCAGACTTGCCTCCTCTCATACATCTGATATAGCCACGAATCCTTATCTGTAACTTCATTCTTCTTCAAGAATTCCATCCATTTCCTCTCAATCTCTTCTATAGAGCAACGATCGTAAAGAAAGCACCTAATCCCTTCCTTCACTTTGGCGTCCTTAATATTACTCACAATGTTATTCTCAATATGCCATCCGCATAGCCTATGCGATGAATTCGGCCACACAATACTGATTGCTTTTTGCATAGCAAGGTCTCCGTCGGTGATCACTGAAACTGGATGTTTCTGAGACATGGCATCACTGAATGACCTAAGCAGCCACACATACGACTCAGTATCCTCATGAGCAACAACTCCACAAGCAAAAAGAACTGTGCTCTTATGATGATTCACCCCAACAAAAGGAACAAGGGGCAGGTTGTATTTATTCGTCTTGTACGTGCCATCAAATACGACAACATCACCAAATGCTCTATAATCCATCTGACTTTCAAAGTCGCACCATAGCACTCCCGTCAAGTGCCCTCTCCCATCTCTCTTGTATTGGAAAGAGAAATCTGGATCTCTACGTTTCTGAACTATCATGTAATTGATGAGTGTTTGAGCATCACCGGGGGAGTGTCTGCAACTTACTGCGATGTAAGAAATTGTAAAGGTCCCTTGATGTAAATCCAACTCTATCATAACCACCGTACCGCTTTAGCATAATGTCCATTATCTGGTGTTTACGGATCCCAGAAATCTGCAGAAGCACAATCTCTGCTTTCTGCTCATCACTGATTCTTCTATGTGAACGCAGAAAACAAGAAAGGTCTGGTTCAATCATCGGATGGTTGTGTTCATCGATGAAATCCTTCACATACCACTGCTCCGTGTTCTGATCCTGTGCAATCACAAGTTTAGCAGGGCATCCACAGCGAGTGATATTGCGCGACCTCCGCATCTTGATCTCCCTCGTCAGGTGCTTCTCTGCGCGGAAACCTTCACAGCTGCAAACAAACTTGCGAAGGGTCTTCTCATTGTGGCCGCTGTCCCACTCGCAGTAATCCTTTCTCACACCAAAGCCTTTCTCATAAGCGTAGTCGTTATAAAACTCAAATCCTTCGTCTTCACTGTTAAACATCTTCATAACTATTTCACTGTACTCCAACAAAGAATTATCATTGGACATTTCCCCTTGAAAAGAAAAAGAATAAGCTTCCATTAGAACAGTCATGGAAATATTTCTTCTTGTCCTAGAAACATTTTTAAGACTAATGTACTATCAGAAGCAGGAAACAGTAAAAAAAAAAATCCAAAGACATCACTAAGACAGCAACAATGCAAAACCATGTCTGTGTGGATCTACCAGGAAACACAGGTGCCTCCAGTTTCTTACAAAATTGGCAGAAGGTATTTTACCATTCCAGAAATTTCACTGTGATATTCAAGTGCTAACAAGGATCTACAGCAGTTAGTATATCACACAAATATCTAAGAAAAATCCAACTCAATTGTCATGTACAGAGATTAATTACTAGTACATCTACAACATCTAGTAAACGAATCTAAGAACTACTGCATCTACAAGGGGTGTATACACTAGATCAATAACTTGTAACTGAATCAAAGGAATACTACATCTACAAGGTTCTTCATGAATCAAGAAACCCTAGCAATCACGGGAGAGGAGGAGAAATGCGTGGATGGTTGACTCACCGGCGAGAAGACAACGTTCGATGGGGATGGGCGCACTCGCACGGGAAGAAGACCGCGTCGGCGTTGCCGCGCCGACCTGCCTTGCCGCCGTCGGCAGGGGACTCGTCGTCGGGAGAGGGAGGGGGAACGAAGTCGCCGGCGGGCGGAGGCGTCGGCGCGGCAGGGCCACCGCCGCGACGCCTTGCGAGGGCGCCGGCGGCAGCTGGAGGGAGGGAGGGCGCCGGCGACGACGAGGTGGAGACGAGGACGGCACGGGGACGAAATTGGATCGGTGTTCGGGCTGGGAGAGGCGAAGTGGCGGTGGGGGTTGGGGGTTGGGGGGTGCGAAGTTGAATTACCAACATACCCTTTGTTACAAAAAATAAAATTTAAGGGAGGAAATGGGAGGAAATTCCAAGTACCATAAAAGCTCTCTATGTAATAACTGGTTCAAATGAATTCATATATTTTGTTACATGGATTTGGATATCTCATGTGTCCTGAATATTGTTGAGAAATAAAAATACCACTACATATTCTTGCGTTTCACCACCATTAACTGCACCACAGTTTCTCCTTTGTGCACATCACGATTTCTCTTTCACACTGCTGCACATTTCATTTCTATTTTTTTTCGTCACTACTCAGTAGCCAAAATCGGCCTTTAGGAACAGCCGCAGAATCGCGCCGCCGCGATGTCGGATTTCTCGACCTCGGCTCAAGCAACGATTCCGCGGCGGCGGAGATGCAACCAACGCTAATTAACCGGGGTTGGTCGCTATTTGAAATAGCGACCGCCCCCTGGGTGCTAGCGTCTGTTGGATCGGTACCAAGCGGCTCAGATCGCGTCCGTTGACTGGGTCTAACAGCTGGGTGGACGAGCTCGCGACGCTGGCCAGAAGCTCCGACTACTGATCATCTCCCGACACCGCACCCGGATGTTCCTCAACCTCCGTCGGCAATTGGCCGTCGCTTCCTTCAGGAACGGCCTTCGTCTGTCGTCGCGAACTTGCCGGGGCCTCCGCCGTGCCTTGCAGCTCCCGAGTCTGTGACTAGGACCGACCGGTCAACTGTCCGATCTCAGCCGCACGATTCAGATCCGACGATTGCCAGGACTCCGGGGTGGTCGCTGTTTGAAATAGCGACCATCCCTGGTGCCCGACATTGCTCGCTAGAGCACCGCCCCCTCCAGATCTTGTTCGCGCATGTCTCCGAGGTCTGGCTCGAGGGATCGCCGTCTGGCCTGGTCGTCGCTTCCGTCAGGAACGGTCCCACATGGATCGGGGTCCTCTGAATTGATACAGCTAATTCAGAGAAGGCATTTTTGGCATTAGCCGTCATCTGGTGCGTTGGTTCTTAGATCAAAGGTCGCGCAGTCTAGGCCCACAGGACATGTCCTTTTCCTCGTTCTCTCGTGCGCAAATTCCTCACCCGATTCCCTCCCCATCTCCTCTCCGATGAAATCGACGCATCGTCGTGCTTGCCGCCGGGTAACTGCTCCACGCTCGCCTTCCGCTGCGATTCCTTCCACTGCAGCTGGATTGAGGCCACGCCGCGCCCTCGCGATGTGCCGGCTGCCGAGAAGAACGACGACGTCCCCGCTCTCCGGCGTCTTCCTAGAGATGCGGTGTTCTACTCCTGTAATCCATGCTCCGGCAAGAAGACTTATGCCTTCTATTGCGCCCAGCAATGATGATGATGAACTCAATTGTAGAAAGGCAACTTGCTTGCCTCTCATTCTCCACGTTTCTTGCCCAATGTATGACTTTGTGTTGTACAGGCTCTCAAATTAGCTTTGATTTTGATTTATACTACTTGAATCAGATGGTGTGTCGTTCGGTCAGGCCTTAATTTGGTGAGCTCGATTGTGGATAGAGAAGACCAATTTGACGCCATGGAGCTAGATTTATTTGATGAGGACGATATCAGCTCTGATTATTTGGCGGATGAGAAAGAGCTCGTTCTTGCAAGAAAAAAAAGTGGTGCAGGGATGGCGTGGCGACTTCCTTCGCCAGGCTCGTGCTCAGCGCATCGGACTCCGGCGGCGGCGGGGTCCGGTCTAGGGATGCGACCTCAACGGTTTTTTTTTTTTAATCAAACGTATCTGTATATTAGTTAAGGATCAGGTACACAGACGCGTACAAATACAGATATATCCAGAAGGATACAGAGGACAGATGTCCCAACCTTTTGACACAAAAGACCCTACAGAACACAGAAAATGCAACGAAGTCCTTGGGCCCTTTGTTCACCATGGACGCCTGAATTCGTCGTCGCCGGCCGTCGCTGATCTCCGGCGAGCCCAGCCGTCGCCATCCCGAGATCCGAAGGAGCTCCATCGCCTTAAGGCTTTGACAGTCGCCGAAGAAGACACTCGTCCCTGAAGACGAGATGAAGCCAGAGCTGGTCGCCCATCGGCCGGGGCCGCGCCCCGAGCCCCATGGATCTTGGATCCGCCCTCGTCGACGACGACAAGAGCCGCCGCAGGACCTTCGAGGTCGATCCACCCTCCTAGCCGCCGCGATGCCCACAGTTGCCTCTCCATCCTTGAGAAAAAACGCCAGCATCATCACCGCCTCAGAGAAGCGACGACTCGTCGGCCACCAACTCCTAAACAGGGGCTGCTCCACCGGAGCCCCACCTCCACAGACTCGTCGCCGGCGCCGGAGAGGAACGCCAGCGAGGTGAGGGAGAGTCGGGGAGGACCTTATTCCACCGCGCCGTCACCACCACCTCAACGGCTTCGGCATGGGAAAGACGACGAGAGAGAAACGAGAGGGTATATTCCCTGCGGGATCCAGTCTTAATCTCGGCCCTTCCTTTCCATACGAACGGCTCAGATGAGAGCTAATGCCAAAAAGACCTTCTCTGAATTAGCTTGTCTCAATTCAGAGGACCCCGATCCGTCCGACATTGTAGGGCCAGTGCATCATGCGTGGGAGTTCTGTCAGTTCAGTTCTTCGATCCGGCGAGTGTTGGAATTGAAACCATACTAGTAGTAATCGTAGGATTAATGCTAATATTTATGGCTTCCTGCTGCAACACAAAGGAAGAGGAGAGACTTTCAGAATGTTCATCTTATGGATTATTAATGCTAATCTTTATGGCTTGCTGCAGCAACGTCGCATGCAGGATACACAGCTAATGGATAGTTTGAATCTTTATGGCCGGCCTACTCCATGACTGAATCCCAACAGCAACAGGTAACGTAAAGATAAAATAACCGACTCAATAACATGCATGAGTAAATGTTAAAGTAAATAAAATTTGTTAGCTGAACTTGTCAGTTTCTAATCTAATGTGCATGAATTTCTTCATATATAATGCCGGATATATAGCCTGAAATTTTCATACGGATTCCTTTTTTTTTTTATGGTACAACATGTCGCCAAGAACAACACAAATGCAACACAGGCCTGAGCTAGTCTAGCATCTGACAAGTCAGGCGAGGCATTCTCTGCATGTGATTGTTGAAAGTCCTTTGATGTCGCCTAGAGGGGGGTGAATAGACGATATACGAAATTAAGCAATTAAAACTGCAGCGGAAACTGAAACTGTCAAAACCGGAACTTCCGGTTTTCTCGGGACAGAAAAACAGAAGTTCAGATCTTTCGATCCCCGGTTCCCTCTAGATTGAAAGAAAGCTACTAGGATATGTAAAAGAGCTCTAGTAACAATATCCACAGAGAATAAAAGCTCAACTACACAAGCAACCTAGTAGATCAATATTTGCATATAAATGATAAGAATGTGTAAAGCAAATGCAAACCGAATGAAGCACGCAAGGAGTTGTTTCCCGAAGTTCAGCAGCTTGCTCTCCAAGCTGCCTACGTCTCCGTTGAGGAAGCTCTACTCAAGAGCCGGGTCTCTTTCAACCACTTTCCTCCTTTCTACTATTTGTTTCTTTCCTTGCGGAGGCGAAACGGGCCTTGCACAAACTTTCCCAAAGCTCACCACAAGCTTGGAACCTCTAGGGACGACACCTAGCTGTCTAGGAGGCTTCACCTCCAAGAGTAACAAATGCTTCACGGATTCAAGGCAAAGTGCTCAAATGCTCAAGTATGAGGATGCTCTCTTGTGCTCTCTAATTCAAATTCTCTCAACCCAATACAAAGGATTTAGCTATAATCTCACAAATCTCACAAAGAGAGGTTGGGGAGAGCTCTAGGACACCTTGGCTATGAATGTATTCGTGGATATGGTCAGCACCCTCAAAGAGAGGGTGTGGTGGGGTATTTATACTCATTCCCCCGAAACTAGCCGTTGGAAACTAGCCAGTACAAACCGGAACTTCCGGTTTTCCAGAACTAGCCGTTAGGATTCAAAACTGCTAAAACCGGAACTTCCGGTTTGGCAAACTGGAACTTCCGGTTTTGCCAGGCTCATAAGCAGGGTGTAAGTGTTGGGCATAGTGTTTCACTCTTCTCACTTGGGTTATTCTTGAGCACTGAGACTTGCTAGCTATCCATGTAACATCCCTCTTGATAGAGCGGCATACCTATACTCAAGATCAAATATAAAAAAACTTTTTACAACTTGAGCATATAAGAAACTTGATGTTGCCATTTCTCTTCAACTTTGCTTTATGAGGGCAGCCACATGAGCTTCTCTTGAGCATCACTATCTTGAGCTTGTGATTCAACAATAATTGATACTTAGCAACATATACTCAATATAGCTTGAACGGTCCATCGAAATCGACTCCACTTGCCCTTCACCATACATTAGGTGTCTCGGCGCCAAGACTCCTGCTTGCCCTTCTCCTAACTATGGTTCATCGCGACCAAGTCATGTCAACCCTTCACCTTCTTGCTATTTAAGCCATACATTGCTTTGCATCATACTTAAGCATCCAATTTTGTGTTGATGATTGATTTATTGATTGATCAAGTTGCTTCTAAATATATAATTATTATTGACATTTAGCACTTGATCATCCTTCATCTTGAACATAAGAAAACCACTAGATATAGAATCTTGTATTTGAAATAATTCATTTCTTTTCATTATATATTGCCCACATAGTCTTTATTTGCTTGAAACAATTGTACATCAAAGAGTGTATTCATGAGAGACATTGTACATATAGTGCTTGCAACCTGTCCATATACTCACAAAGAATATTAGACCTTTAATCATATTGTCATACAATACACTCAAAACCTACTAGAGGTGCATATGCACTTTCAATTGTTCACAATTGGGAGCCCCACGAAACGGTAAAGGATTGTACGATGCATGTCTAAAACCGACGAGCATTTTCATTTGCAGCGGAGTACTCTGAACCTCTACTAGAAGCCAATGTGCTTGTGCAACTGCAACTGATGCTGCAACCAGTCTTGTCATGTTGTCCAACTATGCAATATGCATGTCAAAATTAAACAAAAAAAAATATACATAAACGAAGTGGATGGTTTCAAAACAAAAAATTATTACGATTCAGAAACGTAACGGGAGAAGTGGAAAGAAGATATCGAGCTTATAATAGTAAAATTCAAGAGTGCACATTCTCTGCATGTGATCGTTCACAATTGGCAGCTCCACGAAAAAGGAGTGTACGTTGCATGTCTAAAACTGACGAGCATTTTCATTTGCAGCAGAACCTCTACTGGAAGGCAATGCGCAGTCACCCCTTGGCCATGTGCAACTGCAACTGATGCTGCACCCAGCTCTGCTCGTGAGGGCCTTCTCGATCGTTTAGCCCCTGTGTCAGAGACTCTGAATGTACAAGCAACACTGGAATCCACCACGGGCAGTGGCAGAGTTGCTTGTATCTTCAAGAGATGAGTAGTAGTACCTAACATTGTAACAAGTCTTGTCATGTTGTCCAATATTGTGATCGCTTGAGCTTTCTATAGATGCAATAGCGCTGCTGAGTATACAAACGAAGTGGATGCTTTTGAAAACAAAGAATTGTTACGATTCATAAACGTAACGTGGAGAAGTAGAAATAAGATGTCGCGCTTAATAGTAAAACACATTCATTATGTCATTAAGAGAAATGAATAAATTAAACCGATCTTTTACATGGTAGCCATGATGAATCGGCCAGTTACATACCCTGGGCGCGGGAGAGCAAACGCACGCACAAATTGTTCCTAGTGCTGTTTGCCCTTCTCCTTAGGAGCGCCTCACAAATCTTATTTGATTGCATCTCAAAATTAAGCTCTCCACCAGATAGGGAGAGATGTGAAATAGAGAAAAGAAAAAAACTCACGCATGCATGCTTACTAGTTGTATGCCATGCACGGTCAGTGGAGGTGATGAGCATATATATGATGCATGGGCGATGATGCATCCTAGCTTGAGGTAGCTAGGGTGATGGATAGATGGATCAGAACTGGAGCTTGGAGTTGTAGACGGTGTTTGGCTTCCAGTTGGCGGGGATGACGTCGTCCTGAACGAGATGTCCGCCGCTCTCGGTGGTGAGGCGGATGGAGAATGGTCCCTTGAGCGGCTTCTTGGGGTCGATCCTCCAGATGGCGCCCCACGACACCTTCATGGGCAGGAACTCGTCGGAGCCCTTGGGCTTGATGTCCACCGCCACGATGTTGCCGTCGCCGGAGACGAACTTGACGAGCAGCGCCAGGTACATCTCGTTGGATCCCTTCTCCACGTGGAAGGCGATCTTGGTTCCCGACGGCAGCTTGCACTTGACGCGGCGGAACTGCAGCTGGAGCTCGCCGGCCTTGCGCAGCTTGTCCTCGAGGCCTTTCTTGGCCATGGCGCCGAACGCCTTGCCGGAGAGGTCGAAGTGGTAGGGGGCGATGTGCTCGTAGTTCTTGTCCGTGATCTTGATCTGGATGGGCTCGCCGGAGCACTCCGCGGGCTCCTTGCACCGAAGCTCGTAGCAGGAGCCGCAGCCCAGCCCGTCCTTGAAGATGGGCTCGTTGCCGCAGCCCGTCATGCCGTCGAAGGGGGCCTTGTCCACGTCCTTGTAGCCGCAAGCGCCGCCGTGGTCGTCGGGGGCGGCGCCGCGGGGGTCGCTGCCGTAGAAGGTGGCCATCGCGTCCAGCCACTTGCCACTGTACGATGCCGTGATGTTCGGCCCGGGCTTGTCGCCCATTTTGCACAACGCGCCGCCCACCATCGCGGCCACCACCACCGCCACCAGCTTCGTCGCCGACGAGAACGCCATTGTCTTGTAGTATTTCTCTCTCTCTTTTCCTTCCTTCCTTCCCAGCTGCGATCGAATTGATTGCGATGGATATATGATTCTCCGGAGATGGTACTACCATTTATACGCAAAGGGCAGCGACAGAGGGAAGGCACACCGCCAAAATCGGCGCCTGAAGGGAGGGAAGGTGGAGCGTTGTTCGCGCGCAACCATGCTTGCCGGAGCGGTCCGGAGCGTTGTTCGCGCGCAACCATGCCGGCCAGGAGGATAGTTCTTTCCCTTTCCTTTTTTTTCTTCTTTTTTTTCTTTTTTTCTTCTTCTTTTTTTTCTTTCTTTTGAGCACATAGTCCTTTCCTTTCCTGTTTGACAGAAGCCAGGAGGTTGCTGGATTGGGCTATCTGAGTTTCGGTCCGTAGGCCTTGTACATGAGATAGGCCGAGTTTGTTCGTCGTCAGCCTGATATAGAGGCCGTGCTTCAATGGGCCCAACATGCACGGGTTAACTAAGTATTGTAAAGCTATGATTCCTGTGTTTTGTGAGGAGGGCGGCGATGCTCAAACATTTGAAGCATGCCATATCGATAACTAAGCTACACAAACGCCACATTTCCAACATTCAGTTAATGAACAGTATTTCTTCAACGAGTCACATCTGTAACACCTCCAACCGCCAGCCACCACGACTCTATTCATCAGGGGAATCGGCAACACAGCAAAGGAAAACCGAGTACAGACCTCTGACGCTTCGCAGAGAAACAAACTGAAAATTTCTTTTCCCTGGACCTAAACCTCACTAGGCTTCATGCCAACTAGGCAATCGCCGAAAATGGCCAAGCGAATTGCTTCGGACTTCTCAAGGCGTTTCGGCAAGCAGCCACTCAAGGGCCAGGTGGCCAGTTCGGTCTTCTGCTCTCTCCCAAGTTGTATGTGCCCAAAGTTCCCCTGCTTCTGCTGCACCACCCTACCAGTCACCTGTGATTCAGCCCTGCAGAAATGTAAACAAGATTCAATGTAACTACTTCACCACTCCTAAACGAGTTTAGAGATCAAACCATGAAAACTTATGCAGTCAAATCAGTTTTCGCTACGTTCCTTAGGAGAACAATTCATGAAAGAGAATGCACGATTCATGGTCTAGTACCAGTTTACCCTCCCAATCAGTTTAAGCAGTGTCGAGTAGCTCAGATGACAGATCTATTATCCTTAAGAGAGGATGCAGTCGTGAAGTGAGATCATTACCAACAATCTCAACTAAAAACTAGTAGCTGCTAATTCTCATGGCACATGCAAATCTCAGCTATAAAATCGTACACTATGGGTGTCACTACTCTAATAGGAACAAAAAAATATATATATATATAAGCAGGAAGAACATACCAGAAAGTCTCTGCATAGAACCATTGTCACCAATATGTGACTCAATCCTTCTGTCCTGTCCCAAGTGCATTCTTTCAGGCCAAACTGAATTCAACCTCCTTGCAAAATCCTCCACTTCTCTGCAGGCAGAAAAAAAAGGCTTGTCGTCATTTCCAACAAGACACACAGCCATGTAAATAGTAAATCTTCAAAAAAATTCTCAACACAGTCTTGACAAAATGATGAGCACAATTGGCAACTCCAAGTACTAGCTGAAATTGTTTTCATAGATTAAAGTAATTATTTTCCATTAATACTTCAATTGGACTCAAAATAAATTCTTGGCATCCTAGTATATGAACTTTAAACCTTGCTATTTCAGGGACAACACGTTTTTCAACTGGGAAATAGACTAATAGGCAGGACACATAACCTCGTGACAATCCAAAGGACAGAATGAGCGGACACCACAAAATCAAAACTAAGCTAAGGTTGGGAAATAGACTAATTGGCAGGACATATAAGAGCCTACATGCAATATCTTATATCCTCACCTATCAAGCTCTTCTTTCATAGCAGGATCAAGTCCATCATCAAGGTCAGCATCTTCAAAGGGGTACTCAACATCATCTTGCACATCTGGACTTTGGCAAGGTCTAGAAATACTACCATTGTCCACCTTATATGGAACCATACTGGCAGCTCCCTCCTAAACCAACGCACAGATCATGTTAATATATTATTGTACACAGAATATACAGCAAATAACAGTTGGGAAAACTAACCTTATTTACAGGTCCTGAATTAGCTTTTGGGAGACTCTTAGCTTGATCCTTCCTTCTTTTATTCTTTTTCTTACCCTTAGCACCTTTCCCACCTTCAGAAGCTGTCAAACAGTTACGCAAAGCATAAGGATTTTTGCAAAATATAAAAAATGAACTCATGGAGCAAGTTCTTCAATTGTGCCTTCTGGACATTGGTTTAACCAAACAGTGTCCAAAATAAACCAGGGTAACAGCCAGCCAGTATTACAACAGAACAGGATCTTAAGAAATTTAAGAGAAAAAAGAACCTTCATGTGCAGCCAACTAAACTAAAAGAACTGATAAAATAAAAATCCACAACAAATCCTGATACTACAACAGCGCATGATGAGATTATTTTTTTCTAAAAAAAAAACTTCCGAGATATGAATGTTATCAGGGTCATGCATAGCAGATTAATTGGGTCCATGAAAACAGTTTCGTTGCGGTCTTACGATTGCTCGGTATTAAGCATCAGCACAGAATTTAATGGTCAACAATCAAACGGTGAATGGAACAACACAAGTTATATAACTCACTGTAATTATACCTCCATCTCCATTTATAAAACATAGTATCTCATCCAAAGACCTCTCATCTTTTTGCTCTTCTTGTACTTTAACATCCTGAAATATGGTGAGCTTCAGACGCTAACACAATACAAGAACAACATAGCTGACTGGAGTTGTAGAATTTCATTGAAATAAATGAAATCGAATTAATCAAATTACCTTTAGCTTTTGGCGTTCATGGAGTTCTTTCCGCTTCTTAGCATACAGCCGGTTCAGTAAGCGAATCCTAGGATCATCATTTATATTTTTTAGGGGCTCCAATTTCTCTTCCTGAGTGCACGTAAGTGTTGATAATAAGTATTGAATGTGTCGATGTCTAAAGCTACAAAGGGCACCCTTACCTCTGTCAAGTCATCTGGTAAATGGAAAATATCACGAATTTCCTCAGGTGTCTTTCCTTCAATAATTCGAGCCAGTGCTCGACTAGTAAGATCAACAAGTGGCTTCAACTGTAGGCTATCAGCAGCTGAAGTCAATTCACAGAGTCTTTCTGTGTCTATCCTAACAAACTTTTCGTCAAATGACTTCCGCTCCTACAAAATTAAAAAAAAAATACTGTTAATATATGTGGATGTAGACATTAAAAAAAACACAAGCAAAGCCTAGAGTGCAGCAGACCTTGTTTGAGCGGCCAGCAACCTGGTGAAACCGACAGTAGTCAAGAATCAAACTCAAACTTGACGGATTGACTCTTTCTGGGAGAGCAATGGCATGAGTTTTGGATGACCCTGTGCCATTTTTCACAATTTCCCGGCATATCATAGGACAGAACATTGCAACCTCCTCCTCCACTTGTTGAATGGATCCATCAAAGCACTGAACCCAAATATAAGTTTTCAACACCTGCTGGATTTCACGAATAAGCTCAAGGTAAGCTGAAATGAACCATTAAAAGACAGGAAAATAGCTCTTTATCTAGAGTTAACAGCAAAAAAATTGCAGTTAATATATGCAGAGTGGGAATACCTCTGGTTTTATTACTGCTAATTCGCTCTCCGACATTGTCGCCAAACAACAGATAAAAGAATGATGATAGCAGAGTTGAACGCAGAGCAAAAATTTACAAGAAACTCCGTTCAGGGTATACCATCAGCAGACACTTCAGTGTCCAAGTAAGTGAACAAATTTTGTCCTGCATAACAAAGCAGGGCATCACACAAGTATCTTGTTTGCCTTAAGATCAAGAAAATAAGGCTTATTTGCAGATTGGATAAATGGAGTAAACACTGACTTCAACACACACAGTTCAATTTATTGGTTAACCTACCACACAGAAAGAAGAACGCAAGATGCATAAGCAGAAGGGAACCATTGCATAAATAATCACAATCACACAATCAGGCCAGATGTAAGCAAAATATGTAAGAAGCGACTGAAACCACGCAATAGCTTCTTTTGAGCAGCAATTTCATGCACACTTCTAGTACTGAAGATGCAAGTTATAATAATCACAGGATTTGGATGGACAAAATGCCAACCTTAAAAATAGAGACTGTGTGCACCCCATGGTACATTGACCTAGATGTAGCCGGTTGGCAAAATGCCAAACAATGCTAACTCATGTGTATCAAAACAGCATTGTTAAACTCATCAAAAGAAGTAAACTTGTTCTGCAGTAACTAAAAGGGGGAAAACAAATTAGACCTAATCTTTGCAGAGTCTATCATGAGAGATGATCCTAAACATGAGAAACGGACAAGGGAACAGGTATCATCAAAAAAACAAAATTCCCGTCCCCTAATCGCCTGAAAAAAAAAAAGGCCGCACAGATTTTCTGAGAAACCTGAACCCTGACAACCATACCCCACCTGTCAGCGAGAAGTCCTGAACTACTCTAGCAAGAGGGCACGTAATCACAGACCCGAGCAGCGAAATGGTATTAAAACCTGGACAGAGGTTGAACAGCGGGGGCAAACCCTGGTCAGATTGCGAGTCCTGCCAATCGACAAGCCTACCCAGACACCCAAAACCCTAATCCCGAGGTCACCGGACGAGAAAGCAGGAAGGGATTGGCCGCGTGGCGTACCTCGGGCGGGAGCGAAGGGAGAGAAGCACGAAGCCGGCGATGGGGAAGGCTCCGGCGCCGGCGGCGAGGCGACGGCGAGGAAAGGTGTGGTTTTTTGGTTGGTAGGCGTGTGCCTGCGGTTTCTCCTCCGTCTGGTCCACTCCTCCTTATCTATCTGGCAAATTTGCCAGTCGGGCTTTGGGCCCATTCCCCTACTTGGAATGGAACCGTGGGCCAGGCTAACCTGCTGTTTGGGCCGATTCGGCGTTTCCGCTGATCCCAATTCCGCCCATGGGCCCCTTTGTTTGTGTTTCTACGCCGCGTCTTGCTTGTTACGGAAGGAGGAAGACGCCGCCGCCGGGAATGATGGCGTCGCCGGAGTACAATGCCATGGCGGAGCTGGTGAGTACCCTCAGGATTATCTCCCTCGTTTCATTTCGGTGTTTGGTCGGATCCTGTGTCGTCCGGCGCCGCGCGATGTGATTGTGATGCCGTTGCAAATTTGCAATGCAGGAGACGGTGGAGTAGGAGGAGGTGCTGCAGCGGCTCGGCACGGCGGATAACTTGGGGCTCGCCGAGAAGGAGGTCGCGAGGCGCCTCCGCCTCTACGGCCCCAACGCCGTCGTCCTCTCTCACCACGTGTGTCTCCATCCTCCGTCCCACTAATTAATTGTCCATATATTTCTCCCCCATTTTTGTCGATTAAACTACTGCAACTGGCTACACTGCTGTTCCACTCCTCCGCGTGACTCTGTTGCCGTGTTCTCTTCATTCTGGATGATTTTTCATAAGTAGTAATTCCATTTCTCGGAGCTTCACAAGACTGTCTTCTTTTTCATGTTATTTGAAGCAAACAAGTAGACAAATATAAATGTTTATCGTAACAGGAAACTGCCATACCATAATCTTCAAGTTTTCTTCATATGCGTGCTGCTACCGACTGCTTGTTCAACTATGGAGTACTAACCCAAATCCTTTTCGGATCATGAAACTGGACTATTCAGCTGAAATGAACTAGACACATTGCACCACTATTTACCTATCTCGTAGTATTCTGATGTAATTGCTGCATAGTTTGAAAAAAGATTTCATCATGGTTATTTAGATGTGTCATATTAGTTTACTGTATATAAAAGAAGCTCTGGATCAAAACTGAAACTGTTGTTGTATGTAGGAGGACAGCATGCTTCGACAATTCCTGATGGCACTCCTCCTGGTCTGGGGTCTTCCCTAAGTACAATGTCATGGTCCAAATTATACGTAACTCCATGTCATGGATGACAGTTCTAACCACAGTTGCATCTCTTGCCATCACATCGGCTGCGCAGAGATCATGCAAACTGGCCATCATCATTTTCGTACTAGCTACAAGCCTCATAGCATGCTTTTCTTCAAAGCTTTTTTTGAAGTATGCTAAGGCTCCACTGGAGTCCAAAGCATACGCACCAAGGGCTAAGGTTCTAAGGGATGGGAGGTGGAGAGATGTACATGCAGCAACTCTGGTCCCTGGGGATATCATATTTCTCAAGGTTGGAGACATCGTCCCAGCCAATGCCCATGTCCTCCGATTTGAAAAAATTGTCACAATGACTTGCTGGGCCAAAAGATCTGTCGACTGTGCGCATGGCTTCCCCATATACTATGCTCGGACTGTATTCTGTGGCCAAGGAACTGCTATAGTCATTGCAACTGTCCGCAGCATCCCTAGAAGCACTGCGACTCTAGGCACAACGTTATGCTCGTCCTGACCAACTTAAAGAGGGTGTCATGATTGCTGGCTGCTTCTACTCTTCTCTGATACTTGTTGGCATCATTGCTGAGGTAGTCTTATGTTTTCTCTTCCAAAAACAAAATTGCAAGGTCAAGCTCTGCAGTAGCCATTTTATGCCATTGATTGGTGGAATTCCAATGGCAATGCCTGTTTTCCTGTACCTGGCATTGGTGTTGGGATCTCTCAGGTTTCGTTTTCTTGGAATTGCTGGGCGTGGAACAGTCGCACTTGAAGATCTGGCCAGTATGGATGTGATGTTCTTCAACATGACTAGCACTTTAACATGTAATAAACCCTGTTTTGGGCAGAACAAGATGGTACCAGTAAAGACCATGCCATTATTTTAGCTGCACAGACATCAAGATCCCAACATTAGTTGTACAGTGAACCAATTGATGCAGCAATTCTGAGTCTCGTGGATGATCCAGAACAGGTTCAATTTCTTTTGTCCAGTTGCCTTCTTAATCACTCTGTGCACTTCTGTTTATTAAACAGGACATACATATTGATTTTGCAGGCAAGATCAGGTATCCAGGTCTTAGAGCACCATGCCCGATTCTTTTTTGCATTGAAGCTGATGTTCCTAACCACATACATCAATACTGACGGCTCCAAGTGCTGTGTATTCAAAGGTGATCCTGCAAAGGCAAGTACTGTTGCAATGTCGTACATACGACAATACTCTAACAGACAGATAATAACACATATCCCACAAACATACTGTTTGTGGACGAGGAGCACAACTGCTCACTCTTGCATGTGTTTTGTTCGTAGAGCTTCCTTATTGGTCATATCTTGACCATTAATTTTTCTTAGCATTCTCTTGAAACTTGCTATACTTATGGAAGTATTTCCCTATGACAAATCTTAATGCTTTTTTTGTATATTAGTGGCCAAACTCCAAAGCTTATAAAAGTTGATTCCATGCGTCCCTAAAAATGTCATCATTTTGCCTACCTGTTATTCATTCTCTTAATATAAATTCTAAAGTTTTATTTCTTTCCTTTGCCATGCTGAACTGAAAATAGTTCACACCAACGCTACATTGTAATAGAAGTTCAAAGCTGAAAGCAAAGTTTTATATGTGTGGATGGGTGAAAGTTAGACCAATCAGGATATTATAGTTTTCTTAAAACTACGTAATCTTCACAGAGTATGAGCTACTAATGATCGCTTGTAAAGCAAGATACTGATGATCTCCCGTAAAATGATTGGAAAACAATAGAAGTATAATCCTTTAGAAGGATAATATTTCATTGAGCTCTGAATTGTAGCCCAGGTAATTGCATCCACTATTAGGAAGGTTACATAGTATTCCTGCCTCTTGGATATCTTTAACGTTCGGGTGTCTCTTGTAGATATCTTATCTTGGTAGATCATGCGTTAACTTAGTCTTTCCAGTGACAGTGGTGCAGGTCATACATGACCTAGGTGGCTGCAGGCTGCTGGAGACTCTCCGAGGCCTGGTATGCAGATGCATCCTTTGATGCCTGCCTCAGTAGTTTTATGGTGGTGCAGTTAGATGTCTCCTGATGGCATTGGCAGGTGAGTTTCCGCCGTCATCATTGCTAGTACTATTATTGTGCAAATATCTATACATTGGCAAAATGTGTTGTCGGATGCACAAGGCCACTGCCACATCATCTTTAAAATGTGATGGGAATGTGAAAGGTATCATGCAAATATTTAAGCAGCAGAGAAATGTGTTGTCGGGCGCAGGAAGCCCATTTCAATAGCAGTATCGCAAGGTTGAATGCATGCATCATCCTTAAAAGTATAGCTCAAATTTAAAAAATGTGTTGTCGGATGGCCATTGGACTAGAAAGTTTAGCATTGTTTGCATCACGGTTGAATTATAGAAGAGGGGTAGTTAGGAAGATATCAAGAGAAATAGGCGAAAGTAACATTGGATTGGTTAGGAATTTCGTGTCAAGAAATGTTCTTAATTTAATGTCGCTTTTTGTTGACCTTTTTCCATACAGTACTGCCAATGAGAAGCATATGCTCAGGAGATATTTTCTCATGTGCTCTAAACCTTTTGTTTTGGAATGTCCTTTTGCGAAAAAGAAAATGTGAGACTTCTGAACTGAAACAGAGACTGCACACAGGTAACAAGACATTTCTAACCGGCCAACATATACATAACAATATAGTGGCATGGTTTATTCTCAAGAGACGTCAACTTTGTTGTCATGAATAGGTTCAGAAGTCAGAAGACACTCGATACTGTTATCTAATGGACCTATTTCAGAGCCTTGTACGACACCCGTTCCCTGCAAAGAAGTCTCGTTAGAATATACGGATCTTGTGAAAAGGAAATCACATAAAAACTGCATGCTCTTTATATCCGTTAATTAGCTACGACATTTCATTGGTTATTCACATTATATGTTTATAATCCTTTCACGTATAAGCAGCCAGTCGATCGACTTTCAGGAGACCAACTGGTAGATAGCCTATCATCTCTCATAAGCTGCTTTTAATTGAATAACATTCATATATGCCTTGAAAGCGGCGTGCTTTATATAATCATCTCGGCTTCTACTTTTGTTAGGTATCAAATTAGAGTAACTACTAATTTTTGTGGACAGATTAATTAGATTGTAAGGATTAGTGTTGAGCAAAACATGGTCTAACGAATCAGTTGAAGCAACACACGTCATGATATGAGGTATCAGAATTGACCCTTAGCATCTAGCATTTTTCCTAGCGCGCTTGGAAGTTTCTGTGCCCCAAGACGAACGGTCTAAATTTATTTGTGTTCGCAGAACGACTTTTAGACTGAATTGAAGGGTAGCTAGTGAGATTCATAAAGAGATGCAATATCTCAATTCTCAAAACGACAGTGGACTGGTTCCAGGTTTCTAGGTTTCAAACTCCAACTGCCTCCAATCAAGGAGAACAAGTGTGCAATATAGTTTATTTGAACCACACTTCCTGTTTTTGTATATACGGAGCGATGAGATTGCTGACAAAATAATCCAACCAATCAAGGGACAGAAGCTGACAGCCGCGTGACATTTTCTTTTTCTGCAACTAACTATAGTATATTAATTTATACTTTAAAGACCACATGCATATGAATTCTTAAAGCAGCAGACGACAGTGCACTGCTTAGAACACTATCTTTGCCTTTTCCGCGCTACGAGTGAGTACTTAAAATGACTGCATGCATGGTGGTCATCATCGATCATCACCTCCTCGCTCCAGCGTAACAATAATCTTAGGAGCGGTGACATGATTTGCTTAATTAAGACATACATGACACGGAAAGCACTGTACGATGCAAGCTGAGATTCGTTGCAGCTAGGTTCACGCAGACATTTTCTGTATACGCAAGCATGAGGGGATATGGTGGCTAGATGTTGATCTTTCCGATGAGAGGGATGCCGACGGCGGTGACGATGAGGGTGGAGGGGACGCCGAAAACGAGGTGGTTCCAGAAGGTGAGATCGTAGGCGTTGCGCGGCGCCCGGCGAGCCTGCTCGCACACGATCAGGTTCGCCGCCGACCCCAGCAGCGACAGGTTGCCGGCCACCGTGCTCACCCATGCAAGCAGCAGCCACGACTTGATCACGGCCGCCGGAGATATCAGCGCCGCCGCCGCGGCCACCTCGCCGCCCATCAGCAGCACTGCACCAAATTAGTCACGTCAGGACGGGTATGTCACATCATGCATGACTCTTATCTAATTAAGAAAAAAATATACTCTACTAGTATCTACATATATGCACTGCAGATGATGATCTTGCATTGTCAAATAAACTAGTAGTGCTGCCATCTACCTTTGCTCTTAGTAGATTGTTTAGTTGCTAGTAAGATTCTAAGGATCATTAAAGAACGATCCATGCAAGCAGCAGCATCAGCAGCCTTATTGCTTTTTTGGTTAGGAGTATATTTCCTTTGTTAATTTCTAGCTAGCTAGTGGCACGCGCACTACTTGCTTAATTTAGTTTGTCTCATATATATAGACCACACACGTACACATCATCCATCATGCTGGCTACGTAGAATGACGTGGTAGAAACAAAGCGTACCTGTTGGGACGTTGGAGGCGAGGTTGGAGAGGAGGAGGATGATGATGGAGAGGACGGAGATGCCGCCGACGCTGTTGACCTTGGAGTATGGCGCCATGAAGTTCCAGATGGCCCCCGGGAGCCCCGTCTTGTTGAACCCGCTCACGGTGATGAACATGCCGGAGAAGAAGACGAGCAGCGAGTAGGACACCTTGTCCAGGCACGGCTCGGCGTCACGGAAGTCGACGACGACAAGGGCGATGGCGGTGGTGATGGCGGTCCACGACATGTTGAGGCCCACCATGTAGGCGATGACCATGCCGATGGTGACGATGTAGGCGAAGCTCTTGAGGAAGAGCTTCCTGCGCTGCTCCGTGCACTGCATGAACCAGGGGTGCTTGGTGGAGATGTTCTCCGTCATCATGGACGGCGATAATGAGTCGTCGTTGGTCAGCAGGAGCTTGGGGCTCTTGAGCGGGGACGGCGTCGCCGACGCAACCCGGCCCTCCTCGACGGCCTCCATCTGCTTGCCATCGGCGACGAGGTCGGGGCTGGTGCCCTCGAGCTCCTTCCAGTACATGCAGAGGAGCATGACCATGTTGACGGCCATGCCGGCGAGCATGGCGGGCAGGATGCCGAGGAGGAACTTGGGGAAGGGGATCTTGCTGTTGAACGCGATGACGAGGTTCTGCGGGTTGCCGATGGGCGTGGCGCTGGAGCCGATGTTTGCGCTGGATGCGAGCGCGAGCAGGAATGGCTTGGCGGGGAGGTTGCGCTCGGCGGCGAGCTCGAGCACGAACTCGGTGAGCACGACGCAGCAGGTGTCGTTGGTGAAGAGCGCGGAGGCGAGCGCGGTGACGATGCAGACGCGGCAGAGCAGGTCGCGGCCGCCCTGGCTTTTCCAGGCCAGCAGCGTGCCCAGGTGCTTGAACATGCCGGCGTTCTTGAGGTAGCTGCCGACGACCATGGTGGCGAAGAGCAGGCCCAGGATGGGCAGGTCCACGGAGGCGTACGCGTCGTCGGGGCTGATGACGTGGAAGATGATCATCAGCACGGCGCTGAGCAGGGCGCCGGCGGTTCGGCCGATGGGCATGAAGGGCACCGCCGGGAACACTGCCATCACCCAGAACACCCCGAACGCCACCGAACCCAGCACCACCTTAGACACAGACGCCAGAGCCATCTTAATTTTTGCTACCGTTACAATCTCTTCGATCTTTCTTTACAGATAATAATCTACCTCAGCTCACTCTCTCTTAATTAGTGACAAACCACTAGCTAGCTTGCCTATTAGCTTGGCAAGTGATCGATGATCGAGTGCTGCTGCGGACTGGCCCGGGAGGCCTTCTCCGCCGAGGCTATAAATAGCAGCGGCGGATCGTCGATGAATGGCGGTGGGGTACGTACGTCATGTAGGGTTTACATTCTCCGGGCTTGCCAACAACGAGGCCAAGAGTCAAATTAGCAGAGTTACATCACAATATTAAGGGTAATGTAAAGTAAGGCCCTCATGCCGTCACTCCTTAACGCATGCAGTTGGATATTATTGCCCCCAATTTAAAGCACCTTGTAATAACTTAGCTTATTGAGGCAGATACATACATGCACAAAGCTGAGACGAGGGCCGTACGCGCATCCGCGTCATGCCAACAACACCATTACATGCATCCAACGGCTCGTGAGTCGTCGACAACAATGCAAAGACTGAAGCTAGGGCGCTCTTGCGCATGCTCCGCTGGTACACTCATCCATGCAAAGACTGAACTAGCGCATAGAGTGCCACATACGTAGGCAAAATGTCTTTGGGGACATTTCGATTGCAATCGATGGCTGCCTACCTGTTAACCCTGCAGTTTCCCCAATGTGTTTTGATTGCAACAGGGTTTTCGCGTGCCCAACAAGTTCTTTTCCACTCCAAAACCCTGGGCAAAAACATAGGCAGCCCATTCCTTGCCAGAATTTCGCCATGGGTGAAAAGCGAGCGAGCCCTTACTACCGGTGAACGCCATGGAAGAATGCCACTAGTTGTTATGTATTCCTCATTGCGAATATAATCTCTAAAGAATTAGTAATGATTACCAGGGGGAGGGATTATATGGATGCGCATTGAAGCACCACTGAGAAGCGTCTGCCGGTGTTAATCACGTACCAGTGGTAAATCTGGTTTGTTAGGAGGTCGGTAGAGCTCGATCACTGCTAAACACGTATGTAACAACATGATTAGACAATGTATGGAGCAGTTATGCTCGATTGATTAAACAAATGACCACTCTCACATTGCCACTTTCTTGTTTATTAATCTAGGCATGTCAAGTTGTTGATTACTTTTATACTGCTTATTATTTTAGGAATCTACTATCAGCTTCAGCCTTTGGCCATTTTTAGTTAGATTGCCATGTTATTAATGCCATGATTGTTAGGCGGCCACCCTATAGGTACACAGCCGGTATTTGGAGACGATTGGCCCAGCAACATCTGCCGCGGAATAAACTAGACTGATGTGTCGATTCATCCGGCCCCCTTACGGCTTTCTCAATCCTAGTTGCAACATTTCATTTCATTTCATAGTGGCCGTGACATGATCCATGAGGGTGATGCGTCGAGAGTCACGCTCTCTCCATGATGCATGCAAGTGTAAGCAATTACTAGTATAATACTACCAAATTCCTCCTTCAATTCCAAGCTTATTGCTTTCCAATAGGACATGCGCGACACGACTTTTGGGTCTCAGAGTTCACATCCAGTAACTTTGTCCCTCCACATGACAACCACTCACTCAGATTTCACGAATATTAGATTCTTATTTCCATCTCATTTGACAGAGCGAGGCGATCGAGGCGAGCTTAACAAGTACATTTGCATGGCATGAATATATGTGGGAATTTTGTTGTCACTGCTAATATATATTTGGATAACCCATGTACACCAAGACAGTCATTCAATCCTTACTGTATACTAGAAGCAGTATGCGTGAACGGTGGCACCACAAGGGCCACAGGCTCAAGACCAAACGTGCAGTATTTTAATCTCCACACAATCCTCCTTCCATCTCTGGCTAACCCTTTGATTGGAGCTGATGTTAATTATAAACATCAATATCAAACGCACCTGCTCCGATTCAAAACAAGCTAAAAGGGTGTTTGGCTTTTTAAGTGCAATATTTGTTAATAACAACTCGATAGACATGGACGGACACTTCATTATGTGAAGAAGTTATATGGTGGTAAAAATTATCTCCAACTAGCAGTGCTATTAACAACTACTACTTTATAAACTATTCTACCTGCCGACCAGATATTGACGCACCAGCATGCACAACTGGTGCTTGCTATGCCGTGATTCAATCTGTCAATTCGCGTTTGCCAATGTAAATATTGACTGTTGATATCAAGTAACTCTACAAATTTGCAAGTAGCCTAGGTGGCAGGTACTGATTCAGTAAAAGGGGGGGGGGGGGGGGGGGGGGGGGGGGGTTATTTTCAACATTTTGTCATCAAATTGCCAATTAATAATTAAGGACATGCAACATGTGTAAAAGCACATAGAGATGCAGAGAACATATATGAGCTTGCAACAAGTTGCCACCCAAAGGAGTGAATCTTTGACAACATGAAATTATGTTAGTATGTTCGCGCTAACATCAATTAGTTCATTTCCCCTTTTTTAATCTTTGACCATATGTTACACGAAATTATCAAGATTTATTTTATAATTCAAATGCAAACGTTTAAAGAGAGATCGAGAATTAGTCACTTGAGACGTGACTGCAATGATGTATGGATTGAAAGATACGCATGTAGCTTTTATCGCAATGGATCACATGAGTTTGTTTGTCCTTAATTAGTAACAGTGCATTCAGTCGCAAAAAAAAGTTAACAGTGCATATAAATACATGGACGATCGATCTATATATGTTCTTGGCCCTGATGTACTGTTTAACAGGATTCGGTTGATTAGTGCAACTATTGTTGTTGCTTTTTAGCAAACCTTTTAGCTAGCCAGCCCCCATTGGCATTGGACACAGTTTGCGGAACAGTATATATATGTGGGGGGCGTCATCCTACCAAAAACACACTAGCCCAGCTGCCGATGGTTTACTGGATGGAGAAAAGCCTTTGTTAGTGTTGAACATGCCAACAAATAGATCAGAACATCTGATCGATCCAGCCAGACTTGATTGAACACTTCATGACTTACCGATCGAATAATCAACACATTGATCATCATGTCGTAAAATAAACATGAGGCCGCGCGCGAAAAGAGAGTTTTTACGAATTGGACGCTAGTAGCTACACCCATTTGAATCCTTCTGATCCACGCATGTGCTACTGCTCGACTGATGAAGAAGTCCCTGGCTATATATGCGTTTGGACACACAAATAAAGCAGGGATGCAGAACTCGTTCTCGTAGCTTTTTTTTTTTTTTCTAAAGGCTAGCAAACCAACATGTGGCGCCCAGCATTGCGTATAGAAGTATATGCTTGTCAGGCCTGGCCACAGGTTAATGCTGTTTGCCCCCTTTTTAATCTGAAACGGACTGGCTGGCCTCTTGTTGTATGTTGAGTTCCATCGTCAGTACTTATTCTTCAGGAGCTAGCACTTAGCAGGCAGCAGGGTAGATGGATGGATGGATGGATCCCGTCAATTCTAGTGCACGCATCGTCACCATGTAGCTAGCTAGGGCACCTTTTCTTTTTTCTTTTCCTCCCTGTCTCACGCTTTGCTGTTTCAGAAAAAGAAAGTAGGAGATCGCTAGTGCATCCTTTATTTAGCCGTGTCGGTTCGATACACATAAGCTGCATATATATACTGCTATATCTATTCAACGGCGCAGTGTATACATGCGTGCATATAAATTCTTTCATGAAATACTAATAAATTGGAATAGTTTATTGCACTCTCCCTCTCTATTCACGAGTGTACGTAGGTGAAGGTGTGCTAACTGGATCGTGCATGTTTTGTTAGGTAAAAAGATCGTTAGCGTGGAGAAGGGAATAACAATCCCATCGTGCAGTGACAATGGCATGCACACGTATCTTCTTTTCATGAGTTCTGTTCGCCGGCATTAAAATGCTTCAAAGCTCTTTTTTTCTTTCCTTAGAGAGCCCTGATGGATGCGCCGCGCGCGCGGAGTGATCTGACGCCCGTTGCCATGCCAAGTGTTATCCGCGGCGTTGCCTTAATTTGTCCCTGCTCTGCATGACTGTCTTGTGCTCAGTGTGGTGTGAGTGTGAGAAAATATGATATGGCCCAAGTGTTCAAGGGAAGTGTGTGTACATAACTCGAGGACTTTTAATAAGAGCGAAGAGTTTTTTTTTTATTATATACTACAGCACAGTAGATGTGAACTGTGGAGCAGCAAACAAGCAAGCAGTGAGAAAGTTGAGCCCTATGCATGCAAGCACAAGTGACGACGGGGAATTGATTGGTGGGTCGTCAATCAACGAATGAAGCTTCTTGGTTCTTTTGTTAAATTATGTAGCCCGACGAAATCATTCAGGTGCTGCCGTTGCACGGTTGGATCGACGACCCGAATTGATTGATGCGATGGATCATTTAGCTAGCTTCTATTGTTACGTAGCGGGCTGTGTAGATTTTGGATCTGTGCAGATAGATGTGTTCCGTCATTGGATAGATGTTCTTTCCGGCCGGTGAGGAGGACAACCTTTCTCTTTTGTAACCCCACAAATTTTCTTTTCGAAAACACATGTTTCTTTAATTCATTTTGTGACGTCAAAATGATGTGATTAGTCGATCGTGAGCAAGAAATGGTAAAAACACAACAGACTGTCGGGCCGGTTGCAAAAAGAAAGGAGTGTCGGGTAGTCGGGCCGGGCCCTTTTTGGGACTGGTTTGCGTCTAGAGCCCATTATCATCGTAGAGCAAGTAATTGGGCCATGGATAAGAACTGATTCTTTGTGCTACTCGTTGGTTGTCTTTTTTTTTTCTATCTATTTTTGAGGTAACCCAACTCCATGTCGTTTTTTTTAAGATAAAGTAACTCACTGTATTCCTGAGTCCTGAAAATGGCCCGGGGAAAACCTTACATTGAAGCGTTCTTTTCACTAACAACACATGTAATGTCACGCATTATGACAGGTGTATATACGTACCGTAGACTAGAAGAATATATGCATGTATACTTCATCGGAACCGATGTACCTAATTCTGATATGAAGCAGTTGGTCTGATCATCCAAGTCCAGATAATCAACAAAAGGGGGCTTCCTTTCCTTGGGAGAATGATGATGCGTTGGTTGGGTGACGTGGACAGCCCAACGGATCAGAAGGACGATGGACATGTTGACGCAATGCAGTTCATCTCAAGAATGGGATCGACGATGTCGTTGGGAAAATCTGTGCCAGTAACCATGAGGTGTTTTTCATCGCAAAAAAAACAAAACAAAACCATGAGGTGTTTTAATCTTGTACTCCTTTCCTTGTGCTCTTAGCTTTACCTCTTCTTCTTATACACTCCACGGGAGCAAGTAGCATACGCGCTCTACTTTTCTGCATGTGCAGCAGAGCAGCCAACAACTAAAGCCTGCATATAAGCTTCTCTGCGACAACCCTTGGCTTTCTGAAACAAGGCTTTTCTGCGTCGATCGATTCGTTAGTGCCGAGAGAGAAGGACCAGATCGATCGAGAAATCCAGTGTTCTTTTTTTTTTATCTGTTTCAACGTGCTCTATTTTGGTTGGCATAAACGAAGGGGAGGGGAGCTTTTCACAAAACAAAGTGACATCCTGTTTTGTTTAGCACAATCAGTCAGCAGGATTGGATCATACTGCTTGTCACTCAACATCTTACACGTGGCACTTTCTAACACAGCTTTTTCTTTTTCTTTTTCCCCTTCTCATCTTTTTTCACCTTTCAGAGACAGGCAGCAGCAATACAGCAGTACTGCGTAATACAGCAATACAGGCAGCAGCAATACCTCCACGTGTTCGTTTTGTTTAGGACTAAAATTTAGTTCAAAGTTCTTGCTATTTAAAGGTATTAAATAAAGTATAATTACAAAATTTTTTACAGAAACCTGGGCTACTTTGCTAGACGAATCTAATGACAGTAATTAAGCCGTGATTAGACGATGGTTACTGTAGCATCACTATAGCAAAACATAGCTTAATTAGGCTCGTTAGATTCATCTCGTAAATTAGCACTCATCTGTAAAAAGGTTTTGTAATTAGATTTTATTTAATACTCTTAAATAGTAAGATTTTCTTGACTAAATTTTAGGACTAAAGAAAACGAACGGACCCGAATGACATGTGGACTCGATCGCTGACCTCGATCTTTGACAAAATATTTATGCATCAAAATTAACCGTGCATCCCCTCTAGTTTCACTTTCACTGAACAAACCATATATGCACCCTTTATTTTATTTTGTTCCTCCTAGAGAAGATCGGATAAATTGCTCCGTATCAATCTGCGGTGGTGCCCCCAACGCCACCGCGCCACGTTGCTCCTTTCCATTTGCTGATAATTAGTTTATTACTAGCAGTACTTAGCTTTAGTACCTTCTTCTCGAGAACGATAAGCAGCAGTACGACGTGCTTTGCCTTTCTGCATGTGCAGCAGCAGCATACTTTTGTGCGGAATTCGTGTGGTGGATTCGTGGGTGTGTATGCAGACTGCAGAGGAAGAAGAAATCCACTCGTGCGTGCGTTTGGCGTAAAGCCGTAAAGGGATCGTATCAGCACAATCAGTCGGCAGGATCGGATCGTCCTGCTTTTCACTCAACATCTTACTATACATTCTAGCACATCATTTTCTCTTCTATTTTTGCCTCTTCTTTTTTCGCCTTCAGAGACAGCAAGCAGCAAAACAGCAGCAGGTAGGAGTAATAACAGGGTAGTAGTAAATCTTTGAAATGTCTGGCCAAACCTGCTGCCTTTTCTTCGCAAGATCATCATAAGCATGCAGGAACGTACTGTAGTACCGCAACCGCAAGGGAGACGAAGACAGGCATGTGAATTCGATCGGGCCCAGCTCCTTGGCTCATTGGATTGACCGTATGTGTCCAATCCATCGCCACCAGCAACGTTAAATTTCCATTTCTCAAAAAAAGAAAAAGAAAAAAAAAAGAAGCAACGTTAAATTTCCATTCCTGATGCATTTTTGTCACCACTTCTCTTAATTGGACCACACACACACACATGAACTACTTGATCTAATCAGTGTGGACTGATGCAACCACAGGTTGCTGAGAATTAATACCTGGTTGTACGGAACACCGGCCTGCTTGCTGCTAGTAGTACCAAGGTTTGAAAAATCGTTGAAAACCGGCCGGTTTTCGCGATAACCGGTGAAATCGGTCCGGTCCGATAAGTCCGGTTTACCGATTTTCGAATTTGAAATTTGAAAATTTTTGAAAATTTGAAACTAAAAATATCGATCAAAACCGACCGGTTACCGGTCGAAATCGGTCGATAACCGGTGAAAATCGATCGGTTATCTTTTCGCCATTTTTCGGTTCTGCGTCCAAAACCGATCAAACCGACCGGTTACCGGTCGAAATCGGTCGATAACCGGTGAAAATCGATTGGTTTCGTGGTTTTCGAATTCGAAATTTGAATTTTGAATTTTTGGTCGAAAACCGACCGGTTATCGCGATAACTGGTGAAATCGGACATTTCGATGACGACCGATTTTAGCGATCTGATCGATATTGTAAACCTTAAGTAGTACTGGAGACCCTATAAAAAAAAAGTAGTACTGGAGACAAACAACTCTCGATCGTCGTAACACATGCGACATCGCTTGGCGACAGACACATCATGTGTCGTTTATATAAAATCTCAGGTGCGTGCAAATGGATGGAAGCACATGGACTAGCCATCGGATCTTACCAACACATGGACTAGATAGCCAAACGAGCACACGCGGTAGAATGTAAGTAGGATTTATTGCTTCATCTCACCTGATGACCTGAACAAAGGGAAACACATTGGTGACCAATTGAAGCTGTACCGCATGCTGTGGATTGGCAACCCAACAACCCACCAAACCGAAACAAAACCCTGGCCCGGTGTGTCCAAATCAGTCACGCTCACCAACTGCTTCGCTTCATTCTGTAATTACCTGCACACCTCACCTAATACGCCTTCATTGATGCTACCTAGTACTACTGTCCATCTCGTATGCTAACCTCATTATATTTAGCAGCAATTGGAGTTACCAGTACGAGAGTACACATCAATCCATCATCCATCCATCCATGGATAATTGACACAAGGAACCGTCGTTAACTCATCGAGTAATACAAAGTACTAGGAGAGTACAAAATGCAATAACAGTAATAACAAAAGTAAAAAAACGGAAGAAGACTCCAACGGGAAAAGAGGACGCAAGCAGCCAAGGAAGCCGGCGCGTTGCTGCAGGCGGAGGCGGCGAGCGCTATGCTGCAGCCATTGCCGCCGCGTACTACGTGTCCATGCCACCAGCAATGCTCCGCTCCATGCCACCACCACCAGCCGACGACCATCCCAGATTTTCTCTTTGGGGATTTATTATCATTATTACGGACTGGACAAATGGAGTCGCCTTAGAAATCTCGCAAAGCACAACGCCTGCTCTGCTGCTGCTGTTTAGATACCTGCTTAACAATTCTTTAGCTAGCTCTGTAATTAATTAGTATTAAGGAGAGCAGCAGCAAGAAAAGAAAAAAAGAGATCCCACCATCCCCCATTCCCTTTCGCCGAGGAGAGGAGAGGAGAGGCGGAGACGATGATGGCTGCTTCTCCGCTTCCTAAGATTCCTCTCCTTTTGCTGCAATGATTTGCGCCGTACGGCGGAGCTCACCACCACCTGCAGCGCCGGCCTCCAATCCGCGTCCTTCCCCTTGACGCCCCACCGGAGCAGCAGATTCCGGCGCCGGCAACCAGGGGGATGTTCAAGCTGCACCGCCACCGCTCGTCGGACCGGCCCGGCGAGCGCTACGACTTCAAGTTCTCCAACTTCCGCGCCGTCCAGGTCTGCTCCTCCCTTCCCCTCCCTCTTGCCTCCGCTTCTTGTGCTTCATGCTGTAAAGCTGCTGCTGCTGGCTTTGGGGATTCCGTTCCTCCTGTACCGCCCACTCCGATTACTTAAAACCTCCCCCACGAGTAGCAAAAATTTGTTAGCTTTGTGCTTGTAACAGCTGAATACCTTGCTCGAGAAATGACTACTTTGCTCATTGGATTCATGTGAGACTCGCTCATGAAACGAGACCTCTCATCTGATCATTGAAAACAGATTGAAAAATGCCGGATGATAATCAATATTCGACACGCCTTATTAGTTGCTAGGCATGCCAAGGAACCTCGGTCCGTCTTGAAAAGGGTAAACTTTAGTAGCTCCTCATTGCAGCCGCCATGGTTATGGCGTTCGGGGACGCACTCACAGGAATTGGCATCCTTTTTTGCGATTCAAAGAACTCAAAGATTATGAGTTTTCTCATTTCTTTCCCACTTCACTCCTTATTGACTGGTACCACACATGCCGATGCCATTTTTCCAATGAACAAAAAACCTTACTCATTCACATGCTGCCCCAATAAATGGGAATGTAGCACTGGATAATGTGCCGTGACTATTTGTTCTCCTTTTCAGATATTTGCTTTCGCATTCTGAATTCAGATGCATCCTTTTTCACTCATTTTATCTCTGGTCAACTTGTGTTTTGACAGGTCCCTGCAGTATCAGAAAGGCTCTTCCTTTCAATAATCTCGGTAGACACTGGCAAAACAATTGCAAAGTCCAGTAAAGCAGCTTCCCGAAGCGGAATCTGCCAATGGCCAGACACCATATTGGAACCAATATGGTTCTCTAAAGACGAAGTCTCAAAAGAAGTTGAAGAATGCCAATACAAGATTGTTGTTTCCGTGGTACGGATATTTACCTGCTTAGCTATGTTTTGACATTGAGTTTCTGATTCAATCTTCATCTATACATGAACTAGTTTGCCCTATTCCTGTCACCGATATATGCCATTTGTGTCACTTCTAACACTCTGATATTGCAGGGATCAACAAAAACGGGCATCCTTGGGGAAATTTTCTTAAATCTGGCAAATTTTTTGAATTTGGTGGATCCAACTGCTATCTCTTTGCCACTGAAAAGATGCAACTCTGGAACAGTTTTACAGGTGAATTGAGTTACTTATGCCTTTTCCTTTATGAGTAACATCTGCGCGTTTCATATACAAATTGCACATCCGTACTAAGGACATTATCCTTTTGTTGTTGTTGTTGTGTTGTATATATAGTATCACCCACAGCTTCTGACCTACTGTGATATATATGCCTGTTTCATGCTTTCTAAGAAGCAGGAAATCTCATGGTATGCTCGTGGTTTGTATTGACATTTATTTTTCTCTCCTATGCAGCTTAAGGTTCAATGTCTTGGCACAAAGTCTAAGCTAAGGTAGCTAAACTGAAACTTCGGTATTTCATTCTTGGGAACATTTATTTGGTTTTTCTTATCCTAAATCTTGAGTCTCTCCCATTTCTACACAGCGGTGTGAGATCATTGAGGGACATGCCTCCCCGTCATGAAGATCGTAGTCCAACTCCAACCAACGATGATGTGGACAACAGGTCAGATGCCTCCGATAGCATGTTCCACAGGGGTGTTCGTTCTTCCTCAGAAAGTCAATTGGGTGGAGCTTATCAAGATGAACCTGGAAACAGGGTATGCCACTGTTGAAAGTTTCCCTCCATCCCTTGCTTTGGCCATTGCCCAAAATCTTTTCTTTTACTGACAAGGGGATGTTTGTATCTCATTGAAGCTACCATATTCGAAACTCTGTTCACTGGCCTGTTCATAAATCTAGAAATTACATATAAAATTCTCTCCCGATCAGCAGGTCACTAAAATCTTAGACGGCACATAGAACAGCTGTGCACAGATAATCACATCCTTGACAAAGTTTCCTCCATGCTACATGACCTGCATATAGATATCAATCCACAGGGTACTCTTCAAGAACACAACTAACTCAAGCTTTTTCAGTAGTAAAACCATTTGGCATTGAAACTCCAACGACCTCTATGAACGCATATACTGTATACTTTTACATGGACCACACATTCATAACCAACAAGGGAAAATCTCTTTGGTTATGTGTCATGCTCATCAGGGTGTTATGTGCTCATGCTGATTCCTTGGGCCTTCTTTTTTTCTCCAGGACACGAGTTTCTCAGCATCAGGATCCCACCGGAGTTCTAATTCTGGAGATAGTACTGCGGATAGAACCAACTTCTCTCCTAGAGACAACTCTAATGGTGGAGCATATGTGGGAAGGCAGGATTCTGCGAGTTCCCATGCTAGTTATGTTAGTGCTGGCTGTGGTGATGATGGATTTAAATCCAACAATTCATCTTTCAGTTCTCGGACCTCAGGCCCAAATGTGCTCCAAGGGAGTACTCCAAAAGCATTTGCAAATGGTCTTTCTCAGTTATCGATGGGGACATCTGACTCATCTAGAGATCTTCTTGAAGCTGCTGAAGAAACTATTGAGGAGCTCCGTGATGAGGCAAAAATGTGGGAACGGCATTCTCGCAAGTTGAAGGCTGATTTAGAGATGTTGAAGAAGGAATGTGCAGAAAAATCAAAGCAACAAGCTGAGCTAGCAGTTGAACTGTCTGCTGCACAGGCTGAACGAGATTCCTATAGGCAAGAAATTGAAGAACTGAAGTCATCTGCACAAGATGTAATCCCACGACAAACAATTACAGGAACCCCTAAACGCGGGGGCTGGGTAGACCTGCAGAAGGAACTTGAAGATGAGGTTAAGTTTCTGAAAGAATCAAATGTAAACTTAACCTTACAACTAAACAAGACTCAAGACGCAAATATAGAGCTTGTCTCTATTCTTCAGGAACTTGAGGAAACCATAGAAGAACAGAGACAAGAAATATCTAAAATTTCTAAGGTCAAGTCTGCCTCTGGTCCTGAAAATGGGTCACTAGACAAAGAAGACACAGAGTGGGCCAGGAAACTGTCAATGAAAGAGGATGAAATCACAATGCTGAGGGAAAAATTGAACCGTGCACGCAACATTGAAAACTCAGGCTCCGATGATGTATACCTTGAATTGGAGAAAGAAAACGAACTTTTAAGAGCTAAAATACTAGAGCTTGAGAAGGACTGTTCTGAGCTAACAGATGAAAATTTGGAGCTTATATATAAGCTGAAAGAAAGTGGGCTGACAAATGGGCAGGTTCCTGGTATTTCAAACAACAGTAAACTGCAAATTGAAAAGCTTACATCACAGATACATGAACTGGAGGAGAAACTCAGGAATAAGGAAATGTTACAAAATGGCAGCTGTGCGGGGCCATCGATGTCTAATGCAGATGAATTACAGAGAAAGTGTGCTGACCTTGAGCTAAAGCTGCTAAGTTTTAGGTCCCAAACCCGTGAGCTGGAAGAAAAGTTCCAAAAAAGTCAAGAGGATCTGGAAGAGAGAAACCGCGAGTTATCTGAGCTGAGACAGAAGATTGACGATATCCATTCTACAGAGCTGGAAGGTGGCGAATCTGTTGGTGCAAGAAACCACTACAGAAGAGCAGATCTAGAAGATACCGCTGAGACAGATGTGCTCAAGGCTCAGCAGGAAAATGATGAGCTGCGGCATTCCAGAGCTGAAATGGAGGAGTTTATTTCTGAAATTCAGTTAGAGAAGAGTCGGCTTGAGGAACGCCTATCCGCATCAATTAAAGAAAGTAGCATCACTTCAAAATGCTTGGATGAAGTGCGGCAAGATATCCTTGTGCTTTCCAGCAGTATTGATTCTCATGTGTCAGCCAATAAGGTTCTTGAGAAAAAAATAGTTGAGCTAGAGAGCTGCAAAGCTGAGCTAGAGTTGCATGTATCAGAGTTGGAAGAGGAAAACGTAGACTTGTCGGAACGGATATCTGGACTGGAAGCTCAATTGACTTACCTGACGAATGAAAAAGAGTCAAGCGAGCTGCAGATGCATGACTCCATATCACTGATCACCAATCTCAAAGATAAAGTAGAGCGCCAACAATCAGAGATGGAAACGCAAAGGCTCGAATTTAAGCAGAAACAACAAGAAGCTCAAAGGAAATTGTCAGAAGCACAGGATGATTCTGAAGTTCTGAGAAGATCCAATTCTAAGCTACAATCTACCATTGAGAGCCTTATTGAAGAGTGCAGTTATCTTCAGAATCTAACTGCTGATCTGAAGAAGCAGAAGTTGGAATTGCATGGTCATCTTATGCAAAAAGAGCAGGAATTGGATGAGTCGAAAAAAAGGAACTTTGATTCTAGCAAAACAGTGGAATTCCTCGAGGCAAAGCTTTCTTCGCTACAGAAGGACATTTCTTCGAAAGAGCAATCTTTATTGTCAGAACTGGAGAGCATATTCCAGGAGCACATGGAGCATGAAGAAAGAATAAATCGTGCACATTTCTTGCTAAACAAGATCGAGACAGAAAAGGCTCTCGAGGTAGAGAATCTTGAGAGAGAGGTCGTGAGCCTCACTGCACAAGTCTCCTCCACGCATGAGGAGAGGGAAAATGCCTCTCTGGATGCCATTCGCGAGGTCTCTGTCCTCCGAGCAGACAAGGCTAAACTTGAGGCCAGCCTCCAAGATGTCAGTGCACAATTGAGACATTATGAGTCTCAGTTGGAAGACCTTCGTAAGGAGTCTAAAAATAAAATTAAAGGACTGGTTGATTCCCTTAATGCCTCCAAACAGAGTGAGGAAATGTTGACAGCAGATGCTGAACACATGAAAAAGTTGATGGAAGCGGCTAAGTCCAACGAAGATTTGCTAAGGAAGACTTCTAATGAACTAGAATTGAAGCTTAAGTCCAGTGATTATGAGAAACAGGAAATGCTTGAAGAAATTTCTGGTCTGAAACTGCAGATCCAGAAAATGATGAATCTTCAAGATGAAGTTTCCAAACTTCAGAGCTCTCTTGATGAGGTTAAGTTCGAGAAAGGAAAATTGGAGGAGCTTCTGCGTTCGGTGACTGAGGAATGTGAGGAACTAAAAGCACAAAATGCTGTGCTCACAGATAAAGTTTCCGACATGCAAGAGAATTTGAGAAATGGCGAAGAAGAAAGGCGAAGCAGAATAGCTATGCAGGCGAAGCTCGTGAGATTAGAGAGTGACCTGTCAGCATCGGAAGCGTCACATGTACATGAAGCAGAACTGAAGAATGAACTTAGTAGAATCAAGAGATCAAATAGCGAATACCAGCGGAAAATACAATCTATCGAGCAGGATAATGAGGATCTCACCAGGAGAATTCAACTTATGGAGAAGGAGTTCGAGCAAATGTCCCACATCAAAGAAGAGAACCTTGGAGAACAGGTTAGCCATATAAAATACTTACTGTTATGATTGAACAGTCCCACCTTGCTGATGTTCCTATCTGCTTGGGCCTTGTCTTTTCGTTAATTTTGTAGGACGCTGGAGAAGACAATCAGGCTGCCATTCAGTCAAAAATTCGATCACTGGAAAGCAAGCTTGCAGAGGCATTGGAAGAAAATAAGATGTACAGGGCTCAACTAAAGAGGTACCCCTCCATTACAGGCCTAAATATGTTATTTCAGATTCTTAATAGTATAAATGCTAAGTAGCTACTCTGTTCTTTTTTTTGTTATTTCTGATGACTCAATCTAAGACTAGAATCAACCAAAGCATTGGCAACTACTCATACATAACTTTTGTGTTTTTGGTTTTTATGTAATTCGCATTTAGCTATTAAATTTTAAATTAAAATTAGGCAATCCTGCTAGGCAGCAGCATTCAGCAATTTATGTATTAGGCCATGAAGTTGGGTAGGTAGCAAGTGTGCCAGTAAAGATTCATCGTTTCATTATGGCGATTCATATACGAGTGCTTTTATTTTCTGTTTGATGCAAGCTTGTGTAATCTGTTAAGCATTGCTATATATTCTTAGGAGAACTGTTCGTGAGTTAGACCGCGAGTTGATCTGATTTTTTTTTCCTAGGGCAATTACACTAGGGGAAGCCCTACTGTTGCTTAGTTGATCTGAAATTTGCAGTAAATATCGCAAGGAGGAGAATCTTGATTGAGTTTCATTTGTTAAATTTTATGACACATTATTGGAAGCTAAGAGAAATCTTAGAATCAGTTGGTTGAGTCACACTGCTTTGTGATACTAGTTCATTTATTGGTTTGGCATATTATCCATACTACTACTGAACTTGGAGTACAGAGTCCACAAGAGCTAGTCTTGTATATTTCATCAGTCTTTAACTTAGGAGATCATAATTCATTTTCCTTTTTTATCTACAGCCCCATGCCCGAGGGGCAGTCTGCTGGTGGAGATGGCAAGGAGGGAAGTACAGACCGGGCCTTGCAACTGGAGGGAGAACTAAGAGATATGAAGGAACGTTTACTCAACATGAGCTTGCAGTATGCAGAGGTAGAGGCTCAGAGGGAGCGATTAGTAATGGAGCTTAAAGCTGCCAAGAAAGGGCGATGGTTTTAGTGTGATGAAGAGCTATTGTCTGACATAAACATGAGTGACAACACAGGTACCGCGTTTATTTTCTCACCACACTGGTTGGGCCCAATTTTAGGTGATAATTTGAATGGCAAAATTTCGGGTTAAACTGTTTAAAGTTGCAATGAAAAGGATCCCAGTTGTTATGGATAGCCTAAAAAACTTCATGGTGTCACCGATGGTCATCATCAAGCCTTATCGGGGACAATATGACATTTGTGTTAGATTATATCATGTGAGAACAAGCTAGAGCAGAACAGTCGTGATGCCCGTACTTGCTAGCTGGCGCTGGAGGATGCGCACCAAGACACCAGCAAGGTCTCCGTGATGCGGTGAACTGTGAGCCTGTGACTACCCTTTGGGGATGCGTCCCCACAGCTATGAGCCTCACTCTGATGATCCCATATTAACGGATTGTTATTTATTTGTAATGCCATGCCAGTATACCAGTTTCTGAATTGACTGGGTGGGTGATCGTCAGTTGTTCATATGGTGTTCGGATCACCCTCCGTTTACATGATTACATCAAGGCAGCAGAGTCAACATTATTTAATTGTCGATAAATGTAGTTATTTTTTGTGAGACCGGTGAAGAGGCTGAATTAGTAGTACAGTCGTTGCAATCTACTCCTATACATTGTTGTAGTTTGATGGGTCCTGTCAGACTGACTATTTTTCCAATGAATGCTAGTATGCATAATAACGAGACTTCCTTTAATTACTTGTTGAGTACACTTCATATGACAAGGGGCACGTACAGTTGCATTTCACTAAACCATACTCTATGTTGTCCTTACTGTCCTTTTATCATGTGTATAAGATAACAGAAGGATCCAGAGCACCTGGTGAGTGGTCTCTTGATTGCTGTTAAGAAGTAATTAAGAGAGCCGTTCACATCTCCCAGTTTGCATGGATCGTCCTGATGCACGATGATTGCATCCACTTGTATTCGAGCCTTGCAAAAAGTGCCTGGTGAATGTGGATTTATTTCCAGATGATCGCCATAGGCAATCGTGCGCTCGTCCTGTTTGTTGACACGTAGCCAACTTCTTCACCAAGACAACCATCACCTGGAAGATAATTAATACTGCCAATGATGGCTGGGACACCAGTTTAGAAGAGCGAAAGGGAACTACCTTGTCCTCCTTGGTCCATAATCCCTCCCATCCCATTGGTGGTCCAGAAGAAGAGCTCGATCTGTGCAATCTGTAACTCTTGGATCACTCACCGCGCTTTACATTCTACTTACCAAGCAAACCAAAAGTTCCTGGAGATCGAGCACAGTTGCATATGTATGCGTGGTGAATCATCTGTCTCTGGAGGTAATGTGGAGTGACAGTGAGCAAACGGTTGGCTTGGCCTCGAGTGTCACTGAAACAGAGAGTTGATCGATATGATGCCATGGATCGTATCATCATCTGATTATTTTTTATATGGCGTTATCTCAGTCCTCGGAACTTGGATCGATCGTCCCTGAAATCGTAGGGCGTGTAAGGTGGCCAGGGGGACAGCAGCCCTCCTCCTCCCATCGATCGCCATGCAAACAGCCAAACTATTCCCGTGTTCCCTCCTGTTTGTCTGTGCACTCTTCTTCGTCTCTCTCTCTCATCACTTGTTCAGTCTCTGGGATTCCTCCAGCAACATGGATTTCATTCAGGAAACGAATTCACGAAATTGCTTTGATCTTAATAATGGCGTAATTAGCTAGCTAGTTGTTGGCATGCCAAAGGCATACTAATTGATCAACAACATTGGATACCAAATAATGGCGCAACTGATGCAAAGAAAAACTACATTCGCAAAGGACAAAAAGGTGGAGAAACGACAAGGAAGATAGATAGCTGTAGCCCGAAGATAATGAATGTTTCCTGGATCCTGCAGATAGCAATGGGCTCTCCAAGTCGCAGAGGATGTATACATAGTACATCAAGTACATTGTGCAAGGAACATCATATTATTGGATGGATCGCGTACGCGTCGGCCAGCAGGAACAACGCACGTTGATTCTGACGTGATAGAAGGCGCACGGGGCCCATGCTTACGGATATATAGGAAATGCAATTAGAAATTAATTTGTACCAGTAGTACTGCTGAAGAAAACTAGTAATTCGATCAGCATCACATTGGATCATGTTGAGGATCATTCATGAAGGAAACTGCTACCAATTCCATCGATCCGTTTCGGTTTCAGAAAGGGATATATAAACAGCAGAACACAGTGGCACCGTACCGGAGAGAAACAGGGGGCGAGAGATGAAGGAAGGAGACAATGGATGAGCCGTAATAGTCAACCAGTGTGACGCATCATCATCGGCATATAATAATTCATGTGGATGGAGGATGAGGCAGTGAACATGATCCATGGCCCATATGGCTCTCAAGCTAGGAATCAACCAATGGAGGTAAGCAACAAGGAGGCAGAGCCACTCGAGAATTTTCGCGGATTTGGCGGCTAGTGCATATGTAGCTGTTGTTGATCCACACAACGAGTCGCGATATGTAGCTGTTGTTGATCCACTCCACGATGGGAGGCAGACGATCCACATAGACATGCATGCATGGCGGATCGATCGATCTTCATAGTGAAGAAGCAACTGCACGGTGCACGACGATTTTTTTTTTTCGCGGGATCGCTACGCATTCATGCAGAGACAAGCACATGGATGGATGGATGCATGGAGATCGACGACGCAACGCATGGCGGCCAATGATAAGCCGCCGCCATAGATCGATCTACGAGCTAGCTCCCACCCTGCCATCTTGCCCAAGGATCCGACTGCCCATACATACGAGCCAATTAAGCACAGTACTATACTTCTTCTGTTCTTCACGTACTGGAATAACACACCAATGGAAGCATCCCTGCCCTGCTGGATGGAAGACACGACCGTACCCTTAGTGGATGAAGAAATCTGACCAACCTTAAGTTCATCGATCGATCAGTGTTGTGATGTTCATCATCCCTTTTAACAGTAGGATGATATCGATTCATTTTCCGTAAACATGAAATTAATTAACTTTGATCAACCTGCTCAATTGCTCATATAACAATATATTCAACGAACTAAGCAAACATTCCATGCCATGCATGGATGTGTGCGCCGTACATGCATTCTTCCAATAGTGAAGTAAACCAGGATATACTATGTATTGGAAGTAGGATCGGATCATGTGCAGAGAAGCGGACAAATCACAGCGCACTATTTGTCAATCTTCTACGCGGGGAACATACTCCATCTAGATTTGTGTGCTCGATCTTCTTCTTCTTCTTCTTCTTCTTCTTCTTCTTCTTCTTCTTCTTCTTCCAAGAACTACCACAAGCCATCCATCAGACGTAAAATAGTCATCCATGTAAACGAGCCTCCAGACTACGGTGGTATAAAAATATCTACTTTTTTTTACGGGAAATAAGAATATAATAAAATGATTTTTCCGGTCTAGATCGGCCTCTAATAAAATTATTTAAAAGAAAAAAAAAGACGGTTGGGTTATGCCATTTGACAGAAGTATATTGCAAGTCATCTTGTTCTCGTTTCGACATGTGATGAACTTTTACTTTCTCATGCCGACATATGGTGAATTTTTTCATTAATTGATACTCATATTATCTTCCTCCGAATACAATCTCAGTTGGTGAATCGTGACTCTCCTGCATTCAAAATGTTTTTTTTTTATAAAAAAAATTGGGCGAGCTTAGGGAATAATTTGTTGATCAATTACTGACCGTTGGATCTTGCAGATCATAACCGGCCGGGCGGTTGAAGATTAAGAAGGCACCATCATACAGTATCAGGAGTTTTATCAGCCACCCATCGTTATCGTTGATCTCCTCCCCTCTATAGATCGATCAAACCCCATTGTTACTGCTTCCTTCCGTTGTTGATCGAGTTCTTCTTCCCCAACCTCTCTCTGCCTCGGGATTTGGTCACGTAGCTTGCTTGCTTGCCCAATCCCCACTTCAAGTTCATTCCATCTCCTCTCGCTTGCACTCGCTCCCAAGCGCGCCGCGAAGTCGTCTTCCTCCTCCTCCTCTGCTCTCCCGCCATCCATCAAATGCTCCCTCTCCTCCGCCTCTACTTATACCCTTCCCTCTCCCTCCCGCCTTGACTGACCCGGTGACAGTGACCACACTCTCTAGTACCTAGTGGCATGCAGCGCCCAACAGCAACAGTGACTCGAACTCGGTCCGGCAATGCGTCGAGCACCTTCGCCGCCATGCTGGAAGACGACGTCAAGAACCGGGCATGCGCCGGCGAGACGTCCGCCGCGGCGGCGTCCAGGATCATCGCGCACTGGCGCCGCCAGGCTTGCGAGCAGATGGTGCTCACCACGCTGGACCTGGACCGCCGCGACCGCGAGTCGGAGCTCCTGGCGCTCGCGCGGCTCCACGCCGTGTCCATGCTCGACGCCTCCTTCCTCCAAGGCGGGGAGGTAGGCCGGCGGCGCGCGCGGTCGCCGGAGCGCGCGTTCGTGAGGCGGATCGCGAGGGAGTGGACGGCGTCGCCACGCGGCGGCGGCAATGGCGAGGGCGCGGCGGCGCGGGAGGAGTGGATGGGCGAGACCGAGCGCCAGCGTGTGCGCTCCGTGCGAGAGCGCGTCCGCATGGCCACCCAGGCCTATGCCGATCAGAGGCGGCCCAACAACAGCAGCGACGTGGTGAGGACGCGCATGGCCATGGAGCGCCGGCGCGAGCTGCAGGGCCTCTCTGAGCAACGCGCCGTCTCCGCCTTCGCACACCGCGGCCGCATTCAGGTCAATGCCAAAACCTCCCTGTCTACACTCCTTCACATGTTCATCTGTTCTCCATCTCAACACATAATTTGATTTTCAAAAGAAAAGCAAAATTTTGTTCCAGCACAGCAAGCATGCAAAAGGGGGTTGCTTTCTGGGGAAGCATAAGCATGCATGCTCATGGTCCTTTTACGTTCGTTTGTCAGTTGGGAGATCGATAGGTGCAGTTGCATTTCAGGTGGGGAAAATTAATGCCCGGCATTAGTCCTCACCTAGACAACAGATGAGTATGCTTGTCGACTAATTGAATGCCATGCTTGGATGGTTCATATAGTTCTTCAATCCTCTGTTGTTCTGTGTCACGACTGTCGGAAGAGACGGTTTCATTACTGAAAATGCAATGTACGTAGTTTTTCATCATATACTGCAAAGTTTAGCAGTACTGGGATTAATTGCAGTGTACTTTGTTTGTTCGCGTTGCATCCGTGCAGCCACGTAATGGCTATACTGTAGAGAGGATCTAGATTGAGGTATGGCTAAGGAGCCAGGGAACATTCACAAGCTGGCGAAGGAGCCAGGGAACATTCACAAGCTGGCTAAGGAGCTAGTAGCGTAGAACATTCATTATGATAAAACAACAAAATTAGCAAATCGACACCATTCTTTTACTGTATGTTCCTGATGACTGCCAGGCTTCTACATAGCCTTGTCTGAAAATATCCTCTGCAGTAAACACCAACCGTTTTGTATTAGTGATTTTTTTCCCTGCTTAGAGTAGTTGACAAAGACATGTTCTATTACATGGGATTGATAGTTACTGTTTTTCCAGTCTTTTTTACGAGGTAGATTCTTGCGTAGTGGAAGGCCTATGAACGATGAGAGACCCTCTGTCTCTAGATTGAGGTATGGCTTCCTTTAACTTGCCTAGTATGGTTCGCTTTCCTGTTGCTGGTCATGGCTTTTACAGAGATATATTCTATGATTTGCGGGTTTCATCAGTACCGTTATTTTATACATAAGTGATTGTTACTTAATCATCTAATAGGGAACAAGAAAAAAATGATCAAGTTGATAAGAACTAGATGTTGTTTGATTGCTGACAGTACATTGTTCTTGACTAGGGAAGAACTTCGCTTTCAAACAGAAAGTATCACAGGCGATCAAACTGCTGAAATCAGTTCTACCGATAATGAGCATGGTAGTATAGTCCCTCAGGTTTTAAGTAATGATAGACATCATATCATAGAGAGCGCAACGCGTGGTTCTGAAATCCAGACATATCAACCGATGGAATATTCAGATTCCACTGTACCCGACAGTACTGATGCCCTGCCAAATAACTTGGATCAAGAACAATTACACCAACATGCAGAATATTCAGATTCAGGATCCTCAGAACAGGACGGCGAGCAGTCTGGTTCTGCCTCTTCTACGTCACCTAGCAACAACGTGCAGCAAGAAGAAGAAACTTATGGACAACAAACTGATTGGGTTATATCTGGTAGTGAGGATGGACATGACAGAACCTTCATGCATACAGATGAGGAATGGCATGTTATTGAGTCTGAAGAAGGTGAACCAGAGTGGCAATCAGGTCAAAGTTTCCCATCTAACAGAAATGCTAATAGGTTTAGTCCCCCGGATGATGATGTCTATGGAGTTGAGCTCAGAGAACTTTTGAGCAGGTAACTTATTTGCCAAAATCATTAAATGTAATCATTTTTCATTATGTTGAAGGCTTAAGGAGGTTGTGCTTTGCAGGCGTAGCGTTTCAAATCTTCTTCGCAGCGGCTTCCGACAAAGTCTGGACCAGCTCATTCAGTCTTATGTTCAAAGACAAGAACACGATCCTCATGATTGGGGTTTCGAGGAGCAGAGACCAACCTCTGGTTTGCACAACGAAGATCCTGTCGAACAAAGGACCGAAGAACAGCATCAAGCTGAGCATGACGCCGCACCTCAACCTTCAGCAGAGTTCTCTGATCAAACACTTCTCCAAGAGCAGCGGCAATGGCAGATTGAATTGCCCCATCCAAACTGGAGTCAACAAACCATGCAACGCTCTGAATTTGTGAGTCGTCTGTCTTCTGCTGCCGTGCAAATTCTGTCGGTTAAAGATGTCTATGCGTTATCTTCTCTAAACTGTATTCTGAAATCTGCTTGGCAGGACTGGGACGCCATCCATGTTCTGCGAGATGAGCTGACGGGAGTGCAAAGAGGAATGACCAGCATGCAGCAGATGCTAGAAGCGTGCATGGAGATGCAGATAGAGTTGCAGCGCTCCATCAAACAAGAAGTTTCTGCTGCTCTGAACCGCTCTTCACCTATGCGAGGTACCTTACTCTTCCCCACATTTCTTGTCTCATGGCAGAGACAGTATACTAGTGTGACCGTGCCTGACAGAGGCTAGCTTCTGAAACTCATGACAGATGAAGAAATGTTGGAGGATGGAACCCAGTGGAAGCTAGCAAGGAAAGGGACCTGCTGCATCTGCTGTGACAACCAAATTGACTCGCTTCTTTACAGGTCTGTCATTTGTGCACATGTTTTCAGTTGCAAGTTCAGAAACACAATGGCAATCCATGGCACTAACATCTTGCGTTGCTTGCTACCTGCATCAGATGTGGGCATATGTGCACGTGCTCAAAGTGCGCAAGTGAGCTGCTCCACGGGGTCGGCAAATGTCCACTGTGCCGTGCGCCTATAGTTGAGGTGATCCGAGCTTACTGCATAATGTAGAAGGTGGAACCTAGATACAAGTTAGAGGAGAGGGGGGTTAATTTGACTCTGGATGTTTTGAGTTCCAGTTTTGCCTGCATCAACCGCAGAAGATGTACTGTAGGGTCTTTTTAGTTCTGATGAATCAGTCTTCTGCAGTTGTTCCTGTAGCCTCCATGCTCATGTACTTACTACTTATGTAGAAACATACTTATATTATAATCCAGTAGCCATGTGATAATGAAATAAGTGATCCATGGGATTACATGTTAACACCATCATTCGTCTTGTTTGTCTGCATTCGCTTCTGGAGTCACTGAAACAGACATTCAGATATGCAGTCAGAAAGTAAAGTTCAGATATGGAGTGCAACTAGGCTACTGCCTGATCCTAACCATCCTCTCAGGAAAGGTGCAATTAAATAAAAAGATCCAGTAATATACGTACATGAAGGGTCGAAATTTTGTTAATTGATTTACCTGCATATATATTCTGTGCATCCTGTCATCATTGAAGATGACAGAACAACTGGCTTTGGCCTTCTCCCCGTGTCACATCGACCATGGCCTTCCGATGACCAACAACAACTAGTGTTTGGCAGTCGAGGCTCGAGCTGTGCGTGCGCCCGGCCGGTTACCGCCGATGGAGATGGAGGGGCGGCGCCCGGAGCACGGCACGACGGCAGGCCCGGATCGTATTTGACATGCCGATGAGGCCCATTCTAGTGATACAAAGTGAGAACAAGGCCCATCCAGCCCAGGTCTGTGTTCCAACGAGGCCAATACTCAGTTTATCAGCAGCCCACTTCTCATCTTAAGAAGGCCCACGCATCCAATCTCCGCCCACCGGCCTGTAGCAAGCACTGCCTCACCGCCCCTGCTCAACATTGGAGTTAGCAGAGGAAGGGGGGGAAAAAAAGCAGAGGAAGAGGTCAGCCACTCTCAACGGCGGCGGCGGCGGCGGCGGTGCTCCAGTCTGCACTCCGCTGCTGGCGCTAGGGCGGCACAGGTGGCCGCCACACCTCTCTCGCGTCACGCCAACTCCTGGAGTCCCCGCTTCCCCAGCACACCAAGGAAGGCTCCCTTCAGGTCCCAGGTACGGAGCGGTCCAGTGCTGCTGTTATCCATGTGAAGATAATTCTTGGTTATCCATGTGCAGTGAACTTGAGTGTTACTCTAGTACTAACTCCTCCAGTTACAATGAATTTGTGCTTATCCATGTGCCGTGAACTTGAGTGTACTAGTACTAATTCCTCCAGTTACAATGAATCTGTGGTTATCCATGTGCGAATCAGTGTTCCTTCAAAACAAAATCGTGCCAAGCAGTGGCAGGCACATGCCCATAAGAATACGGTGCCACGATTCATCAATTTGTAGCCAGCTCAGCCTCTTATGTTCACAAATCTATCTACTCCAGATAGCATAAAAAATGTAAATACAAATGAAATCTCACATTTTGGTCCACAAGTTGTAGCATGACCATCAAACCATGACTTCTCTATAATTGGACACAACTGACCCATAACCCGAATCTTTGAATCAAAGCACAGCACACAAAAACTGCCTTGTATCTTTAACTTGTGATTCCTAACAGTGTGTGTGCAATTCTGATTTATAGCATCTTCTGAAGTCAGAGTCACCCTCTTTTAGTTTTGAGCCTGGACTTCACCATCTGAATGCACTCAAGATCCATTTTCACCATTTAAAATGGGCTCCATTTTCAGATATTTATTACCTCATCGTGACTGATCACACAACTTTATTATGTGCTCTGGCGATGAAATGTAACCTGTATCCCCTATGCAATGTGACGAATTATTTACACCTGTTCAACATTCTTTCAGGATAAGGCATTGTAGCCAGAATCCATGGCATGGGGAGGTCTCTTCTTGAGCTTTGGCCGCCCCACACAGGAACAGCAAAAGTCCTGCCTCGCCACTGCCGGTGGCTTCAACTACGACGCAGCTCTGCATGGTGCCTCACGCCCAAAACCAGCTGGTACATCAACTGCTGAAACAAGTGATAAATCACTTGTGGAGCGTGGTTTCTTTGTGAACCGATCGCGCGTTCTGCTCGGCTCCGGCCCTGCCACCTTCGGCCATGCAAAGTCTGCCCTCCTCTCCTGGAGGTAAAATGCCTGAGCCTGATGAGGTCTATCACTCCTGTCCTTTGTTTGTTCTGTGTAACCTCTGATTAAGCATTTCAGGAACCGGATTGCAGGCACTTGGCATTAGGCTGGGCGAATGTGGAACCTGACACACCGGTGAAGGCTGGAACAAGGTTTTGCATCTGTTACAAGGAGCTGATCCCTTGGGTCATGCTGCCGCTCCAGATCGCCTATGTCAGCGATGGCGGTGGCAACCCCATAGGCTGCGCCAAGGGCAGCATGTTCTCCTTTGGCAGCGGCACTCTACAAGGCCATCTGCTGGTATTACTCTTGCACAACAACTCACAACAGAAGTTCCTGTTCTTATATGTGATTTCAGAATGTGGTTTAGGGGTTGCAAACACATGACATGTTTAACTGTTTTCCTGCTTGAACTGAGATTGTTTCATCGTGAGGAAGGAGCACTGTATAACAATGGTGTGTTGTTTGTGCAGGCCGGGGAGGAGAGATTCTCGGTGCAGCTGGACGAGGAGGATCGAGTGTGGTACGAGGTGATGTCCTTCTCGAAGCCGGCACACATCTTGTCAACTGTGTGCTACCCGTACGTGCAGCTGAGGCAGAAGCATTTCGCGCAGCAGTCAGGGCAGGCGCTCCTCAGACATGTGGCTGCCGCGGCTCAGTCCAGTACAAGTACGTGACTCCTCCTAGAGGAAGGAAATGAGGAATATGCTGGCTGCAGCCGCTGTGGAAATGTGGAATGATTAGGTGATTGTGAACAAGACCTGTAGATCTCCCTTGACAGATGATTAAATGTAAGCAAGTTGAATAATAATCGAGCGACGTCACACGTCTCGTACAGCAGCTAAGCATGTTGTGCTTCTTTTCCATTTGTTTACATTAACATGAAGCCGAGACCCACACATCTGAAGGAGGTCGGCGGCACGTCGTGTGGCGGATCACCTCTCATTTCATTTTATATACTCCATAAAGAAGATAAAATAAATCCTGGCTGTGAAGGCACAGCAGAAAGATGATGAGAAGACGTGGGGAGGAGGTGGCGGTGATGGTGACATGACATGACGTTTCTTTTCTCGCTGGAAGGAGAGCGTATCCGATGCTGGACACCAAGCTGTTCCGTCGCCACTGGCTGGCTCTGAATCAATCCTCTGATGGAGGAACTGGATCCTATGCAAGGTACTAGCAGGGCTGCCGGAGTTTGAATTGAACCGGTAGCTTAACTAGGTGGTGATGAGTGAGTGATGTCCGGTTAAGTTTCGAGAAGGAAAGCATTATGCCATTATTTAGATTGTCCTGATGTGTGCTTGTACTAGGAGCAATTTTCATGCTGGGAGTGGTGGTTGGCACATGAACCACCAACTCGTCTGTGTCGGCTCCGCCTTCCTTCTTCCCCTGGTAGTACACGACGAGGATGTTTCGTCCACTAACAAGTGATGATGACGTGGAATGCAGGATTTAGTGCAATATTATAACGTCGGTAGTGCGTTGAGCTTTCCGACGCCACACGGGCAGTTTAAAGGTTTTCACATCCTGCTTTCAAAGAAAGGGGGTCTGAAAGATAGGAGTAGGGGATAAATCAGGAGGAGATCGTGTTAGCATTTGAAAATTGCCCCTCTATTTTGGTAGTAGCGTTTGTGGCATCCATGACCACACAAGCAAATGTGCTTTCCGTTCGTCCAGATTTAAAAAGAAAAAGATGTTGCTCTAGATTTATCCAACAGATAGAGAGAGTAGTAGTGATTCAGACTGCAAGAGATTACATTAGCATTTGAAATGAGTCCTCAATCTCAAGACCGCGCATTTAAAATTTTCACTGTCTGCAAGGAAATGTACGTATCCTTATCTTGAAGGAACATGGTCGAATCAACAACTTGGTAGCACCTGTCGGAAAAAAAAAATGGAGCCGAGTGGCATGCTTACAATGTGCGGAATGATAAAAGAGAGCAGGCAGGGGCTCGTGACTGATGATTGGGGTCCTTAAGCTAAGCTTATCCTGGTGGAGCTGGAGCCCAACGCCAGAGTGCACAGCAGCAGCCACTGTCGGTCCCAGGCCCAGCCAAACAAACTGAGAGGTGAGAGAGAAGAAAGGAGCAGAGCATCGCAAGCAAAGCAAAGCAAAGCAAAGCTCCCTTCCCTCTCCTTCCTTCCTCATTCCCCACCCAGCGTAGGGTGAGTTCCTTCTTGCGCACGCGTCTTCTCCATTTCACACACGCCCACGGCCGCCGCCTCCCTTCCCTTTGCTCCTCCTCCTCCTCTCTACATATAGTACACCACACCAGCAGCAGCTTTCAACTCCGCCGTGGTATCTTGCTCACTCGCCTCGCCTCGCCCCTGCTCTCCTCACCTCACCTCAGCTCAGCTGCTCTCTCTTGCTCTGAGGAATCAGCCTACCTACAACCAGCAGCTTTCGGCTCATGGCCGCGTCGCCCGAGTTCTACAAGCCCTCTGCGCCGGCCTTCTCGCCGTGCGGGTCGCCGCTCCGAGTGCCCCTAGCCGTGCTGGATGAGGAGGACTACTACAGCTGCCGGACGCCGACGGGCAGCGGGATCAGCTACCTCCGGGAGCCCACCACCTGCCCGCCGGCGCCCAGGAAGGCCCCGCCGCCGCCCTGCAAGAAGCGCCTTTTCCAACAACAAGCCGGCCAGGGAGACGTCCCCCTCCTCAGCCTCCGCCTCGACGACCTCGAGCGCATCTTCCGGCCCCACCCCGCGCCCAAGACCTCATCGCAGCAGGGCGACAAGCGCCGCCGCTCCGCCAGGCAGCAGCGCAAGCTCGAAGGCGTCCCAGTGGAAGCTTGAATCACTCTCCTAGCTCCCGTAGCTATCTTTCTCGCACACGCCCGATGATGTAAAACAAGCAATCAAGCACTTCTTCCTGTTTCTACTTTTTTAGGATCCGTAGTTCAAAGCAGTAAATGTACTCTCACTCGTGTTGTATAAATTAAAGATGTACTAGTAGTGATGATACTCTCTGTTTACAGTTCGCTTCAGTCCCTCTGTACGATTTCGCATATAATCAAATGAAATTCTTTCTTTTTAGGATTCTTGTGTTGCCGTTTCGTTCAAACTGAGCAATTGGGAGCTTGCAATGTGACAAGGGTTTGGTCTCGGTCGGTGAAAACCCACCCCCCACTCCCCCAGACAGGTCCAAGTCCACGCCAGGGTGAGGAGGAATGTGAAATACTGGCTGATGACCACTAATAAAGCACTGCTGCTGTTGCTGAATGCAGCCAGCCGACTTTGACTTCCACGCACGACTTTGACAGTTGACTTCGAACACATCACATATTACATGACGCGCCTCCCTCTTCACTTTCGGTGCTCCTTTCTGCAATACTGCAAACAATACAAAAGCAACAGAACTCTCCTCACAGTTGAGTGGCACATTGCATTGCAGACTTGCAGTGCAGGGAGGTGACCTTTATAAGGACCCGGAGGTAAAATGGTACTAATAAATAAAATTAGCTAAAGAAGATCTTCGTTGGTCAAGCAAAAAATAAGCCCACAGTTGAACAAGAAAATTACCTTTATTCCGGAACATACATTACAAATATGTAATGGTGAGCTTACAACTCTTATTAGTACTTTATATGAAAGGAAATCCTACTTATACGCCTACAATGGTATCACAAGCACGCAGAATGTGTTTGTGTTAACCATCAGTCAACCGACTCCACGGTTAACATACTAGTACTATTGACAGGGGAGCCAATGCTTCGGGGAACTTCCTTCGTCTGTTCATCACACAGGTGTTCCCGCGGCCTGTTCCATAGCGAGCGACGCCGATGCGAACCAACGGCATTCCCGGAAGTTTTTAACTTCTCACCTGTTTTACGTCATAGTACTTGCTTAGTAGTATATTTGATGAATCACTAGTAAATAGACTCGAGAATTTGGATGATCTGGACTCACCGCTCAACCTTCAACATATTGTTCCAAGTACTCTTTGATCATCAGCCTTTCCTCATCCGTGAGATCCGGGTTCGGACCAGTCAAACGCGCCCTCAATTCTCTCTCTTCGTCACTAGTCCCATCCCTCGAGACCTGCAAGTTATTCACATGCCAGCTAAGCTACGCTTACCTTGTTCAACACGTTCACAGATTTAGGAAAGGGTCTCACCTGGATGAAGTTATTCACATGGCCATCAGCATTTGGCTTGGTTATCGGCTCATTTTGATTGCACAGCCAGTTGCCATCCACTATATATTTGTATTCATACCGTCCTTCCTTCAGGAAACACAAAACAGAAAAGGTGTCAGATGCAGGGAGTGTAGAGTTTTAAACTACTGTATAATCAAGTGCAACTTTGTAACAGATCTGGCAAAACAGCGTTATTATAATTAGCAAAGGTCAGAGCGGCTGGCAGTATCTCCAATAGTCCGGTATCACTATAGGCCCAACTAGGATGGGATGTCCATAAATAACTATGGTTCAATATATGCAACAACCTTTCAGGATCTTCAGGAATCAGAACCCGTCCTAGGATGCTGTTGAAATACCAAGATTTATAAATGATCCACCTATTTGGTCCACATCTACAGTACCGTGCATACAAGTATACAACAGGCAGCACACGATTTTAAGTATAAATAGCTGCTAGTGTAATATTTTTGTACTCACAGGCAACTCCTTCTCAAGAATCCAAGCTCCCTTCTCTGCATCATATGTCAAAGGAATTCTCTGAAAGGATGAGAGCAAGTCAACTAGAGGGTTACACATGATTATTATCTAAATCAAGTGAATGAAAATTGTGCATCTCAGCAATCTTAAACGCCGCATGAGTTCATGCAGGAGCTCTAGATGTAATTTGCATTTAGATCTATTCGTTGATACCTATGCAAAATTCGAAATCACACTGTGTGACCAAAGTGGTGCATGCCTTCAACAACTTTACTTGTGGATATGTAAACGCCATTGTTGATGCTAAACATGCTAATCACACCGTGCATATGATCAAATGCAAATATGTTACTTAAAAGTTTGGCTATTGAGTGGATGCATACAATAAATGAACAAAATGCACAATATCTGCAACAATAATTATTTGTGTAGTTTATTGCAACAACACCTGCTGCATAGTTGACAAATTCACATCCACAAAAGCAAGCAATAACTAGGTAGTCAGTAGTTTTCTTCACTTAGTCACTTGAGATACAATAAGAGGCAATACTAATTAGCTAGGGCACCTCATATGTTTATACAAAACAATATCAACGGAGGAGTAGTTTCCCTTCACTCTACCTATTGAATTTTTCTTCACTTTAAAGCTGTTATTATATTCTGACTTCCAAGTTGTAGACATTGTTTCTGACACTTATAAATAGGACCATGTTTAATACACCTAAACAACCAAACAAGAAAAACTGCTAGCCCAAAACATTAATAATTCTGAAATAGAAGAGGTGCCGATATCACAGCCATATTTAGCAGCATGGATAACGGTTTTCTTTTGTCTGTCAGGTGTATTATCACTTAAACAACCGACATGAATATCATGACTGAAGAAAAAATATACCTGTCCCCAGCCGATGTCAAGCCCAGAAATTTCAACAGAAGAGCAACTACCATTTTGCCACTTCAAAGTGACGCAATTTCTTGATAAGCCCGTCAGCTAAATAATAAAAGAGCCATCTTTAGAAGAAACATCTGTGACACGCCATATTTCTTCTCTATCAAAATTTAAACACCAAGAAAAGCAGAGTGTATACTTACAATGTCAGCAGTTGCCAACTTGATGGCTTCCAACTTCGGAAAACAAGCCCTTTTACTCTATAAAAGTAAAAATGAATTCAAAGCTAGAAAAGTTTTTTTGAACAACAAAGATAGAAAAGTTGATGATGCATGTTAACTAGCACTGTGGTAGATGGCTACCAACAAGAAAATTACTATAGAGGACAACTGAGGTGGATCAGGGATATTATGTTAATCTTATGCGAACCCCATAAGGTTTTACCTGCAGAAGCTGATGTCCTTCAGTTAGACTGTACCCAAGAATCCAGAACATATAAGCCAACTGAAATTTCAGAAACGTGACCAGGATTAGAGGGCTACCAAATAATTAAAGCGCAAGGCTCTGGACCAATCAAAGTTTACTGTGGTGCTTCTCTTGTAAGTACAGTTTTGTAATTTCAGTTGCACTTGGGGTGATAAATGACACTCTTTATAGTTACATCTTGATGCTATTACAGCACTATGGCACAATGTTATTATAGCACTATAGTATTCACTGACACAATCTGATGGAAGTTATTCCTAGGAATCATGAGCTCTATTGAGGTGATCATTTTGGATGGGTTGGTGATCTAGTACTCTTTTCAAATGCAATTAAACTTTTTTTGTGTGTGCATAAATGGGGTACAAGAAATAAGAAAGAGAAAAAATGTCACGATGCAGAAAATACTTGGAAAACAAAAAGAACATAAAAACTACTGCAAGTCTGCAACAGCAGGAGATTATGGAAAACAAAAAGGACATATAAAACTACTGCAACAGCAGAAGGTTTTGGGAAACAAAATGAAACAGGGCTACGTAGACCTACTGCGACAGCAGGAGCTCTTCCAAGTCCAGCGGTACAATGTATATACGTAACACCACCGTTATGGCTGACAAGCTTGTGCAATTTGCTAATCACAGCAGGAAGCCTCAATCGCAAATCAAAAGCATCAAAATCCCTGGTGTAATTAAACATCAGATCAGTTCGGAGTTTCAGATACTAAGAAGGCTAAGACTTCAATCAATTAATGCAGGGAAAACTAAATTTACATAATGTGCCAAATGCAAGTGATACTCTACTTCCCCAGTAGACTATGCCTCTCGTAAGCTTTAATGATGAGACTGACCAAATGATGAGAAAGACTTGCATACAGACAATACCACTGATTGTAATGTTCTTGTTTCAAAGTGCAAATACAAGGTAGCAGTATTTGGGCTGTTGGGTACCTAATTTCAGCACGGCAATGCTCAATATCATTGAATTGTAGAGTATAATCCTGAATGGCCTGGATGTCAACACCAAAATATCTGAACAAGGTGGTCAAGGATAGAATAACATCACATAGCCCACAACATCCACTGGATAACAACATCATATGGCAGTTGAAACAACAAGACACTATTATATCGATATAATTGTATCCTTTAGATGACACTTGTTCGCGTTGTGCATGCTGCAGAAAATAGACTAATGTGGCAGAAGTCCATTTCCATAGAGATTGACAAGGACAGCATGAAAAGAAAAGAGCCCAGGTAACTTTTCAAGTTAATCAGACATATATCCAATAAATTTGGATGATATATTAACATGAAAAAAGGATAGGCCGATGGCAGTTAGGGTAATGAAGTTGTGGCTCAGGAACAATTCAGTTCGTTGCAGGCTTGAGTGTACAATCACCCAGATCTGAATTTGAGCACCTAGTTCCTATGCGGCATTCTTGTATAAAAAGTTGTGACTTGTATTACTGTTCCACAATGTATAATAGTTTATTAATATGAACTGAATTTCTCAATTTCATACAATTGTTAAGGGTCAAAATTGATGTACTGGACAGCTCACTTAGCCATTCGTTCATTTCAGCAACAATAAAAGTAACTGTACATAAGAAGGATACTCAAGGTCAGAATCTTGTTGCAAGCAGAATACAGTTTTTACACCAATCTTCCGAAGCTTATCAACATCGAGTGGGCTCTGCACGTGAATTCAGATAATTAGACCGAGGCGGTGAGTGATATTTTGATGTGGAAACAGTCCCGAAAAGAACCTGTAAGCAGGAGCCGACAATCAAGTCTGGGCATATGAAATTATAGTTCATCCCGAGCTCATGTCTGTACGTCAACACTAAAATGATTTTCCAAAAAGGAAAAGTTGTCAGAAACGAGTGTTTACGGACAAAAGTCAGTCGCTTATACTTAACTAAGGAGGAAGGTAAGAGATGCAATTCTATTCTGAAAATTTGTGCTTCTCGTCGGTCCTCAGATTAGTTTCTCTTAGAATGTGCACAATGTTACGGTATCATTGTATCAATCAGATGGCAAGTAGAGTGCAACAGTAGTAAAAAAGAATACTTCACTTTGAGAATGACATCTATACAAGGTTACGCAATTTCACATTCTTTTTGCCAGCTAACAGAGGGTTCATTATGTCGCCAACTAGAAGGTCCAACAAGTACAAAGTTTCCTTCAAAAAAAAAAAAAGGTACAAAGTAATAAGTTGGATGTCACGTCTGATGATTCTCGTTACCTGCACCCATAGCCTGTGTCATGTTAGTGCTGTACGCATCAGACTTCTCGGTGCCCGCCTCCACTGCACTGCTCTCTGCGCCAGAAGTGGACGCCCCCGGTGCCTGCATCGACCAACCCATAACCTTGAGCATCTGATTGAGACACTGCCTGACTGACAGCCAGTGTTGTGATGGAAGATATCAACCATATAACAATCTATAATTGAGACTGATGGCACCACTTAATCCACAAAAGATCACATAAGGAGTGCGGTATAAATGCTTACAGTTCTGACGGTGTTTGATCGGCGACTCCCGCCACGCACCATGGCCTAATCGATGACCCAAAACAAAAATGGCCAGGTCAGAGAGAATCAACTAATCCATCCGTGGGAAAGAAAAACCGCAGGAACGGATCCGAGGCATCACCAGGTTGAGTGGCGTGGGCCGCCTCATGGACCTGGATCCCACGACTGGAGGCTCCCTGAGGAAACAAATCCATCAACGTTACAGTGAGGCCAGGCAATATTCCGGGGGAGGACGAATCGAAATCGACAGGGACCAAGGAGGGAGCTTACTTGAGCAGGTTCTGGAGGCAGTTCATGGCTTCCCTCCGGTGGCGCGAGCAGAACGGCGAGGAGGAGGCGGAGGCGACGCGGGTAAAAATATCTGGAGCTCGCTGGCTCGCTCGCTCGCAGCGGAGCGGAGGACGGGGACGGAGACGAGGGGGACGGGGACGGGAGAGGAGGAGGGGCTGTGTGGACCCGGTCTATTAAGCCCTGCTGTCCTGCGGTCGCGGCCCCACGGATTCCGCGGGAGACGGTCTACACAGGCCGCGGTCCACGGAACATGTGAAGTGGACCGTGGAGCTTTGTTTTTGGCTAAATCGGGTGGGCCCCCAGGTTTAGCCTTTTTGACCCGTTCTGCGGAAAAGCGTGAAAGCGATCGGACGGCGACGAGTCAAGCACGTTCGGACTTGCGGAGCATCCGACGGATCATGGCAAGTCACGTGTGGGGAGATCGACCGCCCAGCGATGTGGTCACCGCTCGGCTTCTCCTGTCTTGCATCTTGCGAGAATTGCATATTTGCAGCCCAAGATAGCATGTCCTCGCGTTGGTGGTAGATAGTGCATGTCTCCTCCTATAGTTTTACATCATTTTTTTTCCGTAAAACATTGAGAAAGCTATACATTCATTCGAATTTTTTTTAAAAAAAAAACTATGCATACATTCTTACATGCATGCATTACCACATCAGTGAAAATTCACCTATAAGATACACTAACCATGTGTCTCATGCGCCCCTCAAACCCACTCTCAAATGTCAATCAAATCTTAAGATGCCACCGCCAACTTAACCCAGCTTAAGACGCCAAAACTAACTGTTTTCTTCCCTTCCTTCCTATTAATAAGCTGGAGAAAACAGCTTGGAGTGCGAGTAAAGCATGAGGTTAGCTAGAGAAGAACAAAGAATGGAGGCATGCGTGTTTTCGTCTTTTGCTTGTTTGTGCTTTGCAGCAGCATGGTTTTTTTTTTTTTGGCAGCAGCATGTTACTTGGCTTGCAAGGTGTTATTTGCAATTCCAAACCCAAAAAAAAAAAAAAAAAATCACTGGCAAGCTTGATGATGATATACGGAGTATACCTCTCCACATCAGCACAACGTAGAAAATTCCAAATTTTAGTTAGGAGAGGGTACTTTACTGAATCCGAGTCACAAGAAGACTTGAAGACACGCAATAATAATCCAGCAAGGGAGGGGAAAGGAAAGGGCTGGCAGTAACACCAAACTCCTGAGATGCCCCCAAAGCAAAGCGAAGCAGGAGCAGAGCATAGTCAATTAGCCATAGCTCCGCCATGAGAGATCCCAAGCCCCGGAGAAACCAAGCTCCCAGCCTCGCCGGCAAGCTCCGGAAGCACTCCGCGTGGCTCCTCCTCCTCTGGTTCGTCCTATCCCTCTACCTCTTCCTCTCCGCCACGCCGCCGGCCGCCGCGCCGCTCCGGCGCTCCACCTTCCTCCGCCCCAAGCCCCGCGCCCTCTCCGCCACCACTGCCGCCGCCGGCGAGCCCCCCGTTCGGATCTACGTCTACGACCTCCCAGCCCGCTTCAACCGCGACTGGGTCGCCGCCGACGCCCGGTGCGCGCGCCACCTCTTCGCCGCCGAGGTGGCCGTGCACGAGGCGCTGCTCAGCTACGCCGGCCGCGCCGCGCGGCCGGAGGATGCCGACCTCTTCTTCGTGCCCGTCTACGTCTCCTGCAACTTCTCCACGTCCAACGGGTTCCCCTCGCTGTCGCACGCGCGCGGCCTGCTCGCCGACGCCGTCGACCTCGTCCGGACGGAGATGCCGTACTGGAACCGGTCCGCCGGAGCCGACCACGTCTTCGTCGCGTCGCACGACTTCGGCGCCTGCTTCCATCCCATGGTGAGCTGTCCACCGCAAAGCTTCCACCTTTCTGGATTCCAATTGTTGCGTGTCGCTCTAGCGTACCTAAATTTCTTGCGTGCAAATAGCAGATTGCAATAAGCAAGTTACATCCTTTCTTTATAGCTTGTACTGGCATACACTAGCTGTTCGTGATTGAGAGTAGTGATCACGATGGAATCCAGCTTACCTGGCTCTGAATCCAAAATTGAGGTTAACTGAGGTCATTTAATTCTTGCCAAAATTGAGCCTAGGGTATTAGAATTCCTTGTCACGATGCAACTCAGTTCGATTACGTTTAATTCAGCACGGTTTGCCATTCATGCACATTAATTATACTCATTAAAAATCCTTTTTTTTATTCCCTTCCCCTTCTCAGGAGGATGTAGCTATAGCTGACGGCATACCAGAGTTCCTGAAGAGGTCCATCCTGCTACAGACATTTGGTGTAACTGGCCATCACGTATGCCAGGATGTGGAACACGTGGTGATCCCACCTCATGTGCCACCGACGTGGCTCGTGAGCTACCGGAGCCGGAGAAGACTCAGAGGGACATTTTTGCCTTCTTCAGAGGGAAACTGGAGCTCCACCCCAAGAACATTAGCGGTCGTTTCTACAGCAAGTAAGCATTTACTGAGTACACTTGCTTTGCTTGCAGTGGCTTCATCTAACAATTATCCCAGAATGATAACCAGTAAAAGATTGATTTCGGGGTGGTGATGCTCTGATTCTGGTTTACTTTACCTGTGCCTTCTAACAACTTGTATATTTTTTCGATCCCTCCATCTTTCTAGAACTCTATTCAACAATCAGCATTAACAGAAATTCGCATAACACCTTATAATTTTAAAATCCAAATTGAAGCCTTTTCATTTCTCAACAAGTTTTAAGAACAATATATAATTGTGTTTCCATTCATCTTTTTTGTTTTGTTTCTTACGCATTATGTTTGTGCACATTCCTTTCACCTAACTTTCGAGGGAAAAAAGAACTATGTCGTCTAAGTGGACACCTGTAATTTCATCGATAGATCTTCTTGAATAGCAGGATCTTGAGCAGTGAACTAAATTAGTCTTCATTGTATCCAAACTCCATCATCCTTTTTCTTACCATCTCCTTACAACAGGAAGGTGAGGACTGAACTACTACAATACTATGGTCGCAATAAAAAGTTTTATCTTAAGAGAAAGCGGTTCGACAACTACAGATCAGAGATGGCTCGGTCCTTGTTCTGCCTCTGTCCGCTGGGATGGGCCCCATGGAGTCCTCGGCTTGTGGAGTCAGTCCTCCTCGGCTGCATTCCCGTCATAATTGCTGATAACATACGCCTCCCATTCCCTTCCGTTGTTCGATGGCCAGACATATCATTGCAGGTGGCTGAGAAGGACATTGCCAGTCTTGAGATGGTGCTTGACCATGTTGTGGCTACTAACTTGACAGTGATACAAAAGAACTTGTGGGATCCAGTGAAGCGGAAGGCGCTGGTTTTCAACCGGCCTATGGAAGTGGGCGATGCTACATGGCAAGTCTTGAGGGAACTTGAGGTTTTGTTGGACCGGTCAGAGAGGAGGAGATACGCTGGATCCTGGAGGAGGTGGAGACCAGAGAGGTGAACTAGTGGAATACATTGGTCTAGTTTGTTGCAGGCTTGCAATTGTGCAACCATGCTGCATGCGGCATACACATGACACCTGACTAACAAAATCAAGAGTCAATACTCAAGCCTAAGAGTTACTTTAACAAGGATACTTCTTGCCAGGAATTTACAGTATCAAGCCTTGCATTTGACCCTAACCCTTCAGATGGCCAAGGAGATAGTAATCCTTTTTAAGGGGATTTGGAGATCGTAATCTGTTGGCAAGTTGGCAAACTCTGTACATTGAATAACTTTTATTCATTTAATCATTATTCTGAGAAGCGCAAGCTTCTGCACTTCTTGCGGTAGGAAGACCAGACATTGTATCATAGGAAACATATGTATGTGCATGAATTTGTTTTCATTGGTTTGGTTGTACAGCTTTAGAGTTGCTTATGCTGTTGGAACAGTCAGTTGACTAATTCTTTTGTAAATGAAAGAGTGCTCAGGTTTCAGTCAGATATTAATTATGTGCATCACTAGTTTTTGTCAAAGTATACATCAAGATTTATGTGAGCCGGCATCCCACTGGTAACACCAATTGTATGCGAATATTTTTTTGAGGGGGTTTGGAGGTTGTAATATGTTAAATTGGCAAGCTTTGCACATCACATCGATTTAGTTTTATTAATTTGTTCCTTCATGTGAGAAATACGTGTAAGAGTTGTCTCTTCTTGCAGAAGGAAGACCAAACATTGTAGTAGAGGATATAATGAAAAAAAAATTCGCTGATATGTTTGCACACTTGTAGAGTAAGTCTTTTGTAAATGGAAGGATTTTCAGTTTTTACATGGTGATGGTGACCAGAAAAAAAATGTGAACTGTAACGCAAGATTTGAACGCCTGAATATTTACTTGGTATAACCTTGTTACAGAATATCTGAATTGAATATCAACACAAAACACTATAAGCATCTTGGAATATGAGCAAGCTTTATTCTTTGTGACTCTTCTGACACCAAACATCTACGTATTTAGAGCTGCCATGCGCCGTAACTAATGCAACTAATGGGCGGTACCATCAATTGGGTTTTGTTATACCGTTGTTGTTTTTCAATCGGAGAAAGCACAAAAAAAATTATGTGAGCAGAATCTAGATTTGAGCAAAAACATTGACAACAGAAGAGTTAGAATAGCTACAGCTGAAATCGCCCCAGGTTGAAGGAAGCAAAAGATTTTCAACATTGGCAATGCTGTTTACAGTTTACATGCCTTGAAGTGACAATCTGTTATTCCGTAGAATGATCCACCATTGTTGATGATCCACCAACAGAGGCATGCCACTCTGATCAGCTGCAGTATTCATAAAGTACAAATGTCGAGTTTGTAGATAGTAGTTATCGTTCTTGAAGCGATCAGACCAGCATCTGGCTGCCTTAAGTTGAGATATTCAGCCACTCAGGAACATGCACCCTTGCAAGGAGCTTCCTTGCAGCGGCAAACAGGCCTCCCGGAAAGCTCCCATCCATTGAATCCACGCTCAAGGACCATGATGTTCTTCACCCCAGACTCTTCCTTGGCTTCCGTTAAATAGTCATGAAACATCTGTGCACAAGATGGACCCCGCACCTGCAGTTTGAGTGAACAGGTCACAAGAAAAACCAGTGGCAACGACCTGAAACTGAAAGGTGATTCGTGACTGCAGAACACAGAGCCCAGGAGGAGGGACAACTTATGTTGATTTCCTTTTGGGATTAGCATTGTTGTTGCTATGTCATCATAAAGCAGACCGCGACGATATGTGACAGCCCTGAATTCGGTTGAGAACATGCTAAGCACATTAAGAGAGTTGTAGGTGAGAGAGACAAAACTGATATCTTTTGTTGTCTTTCTTCACATAGATCGAAAGGTATCTGGTCCAAACGACCTCATTAACGCATTGCCGTCAAATTATACATATAAACAACCTTATTTTTCTCCTTGCGTTTCACAAGGGACTCGATTTACTACTGTCAGTGAGATGCAGACAGGAATACGAGTGCGACTTGCACGGTTAGACCATGCTACTACTACAATTGTTCCATGTCTTTCAATCAAAGAAGCAGGGTACTAAATGGCAAAGAAACGAGTGTAAAACAGGGCAAAGCGTAATTCCAGGTTTTCAATCACATCACCAGTATAGAAAATAAGCTAAATGAGTAGACGGTCTCTGTAGTTTGATGATCGATTCCATTCGAACCAACTCTTATTAGTTCAAGATGCCTACTAAAGGAAAGAAGAACATCGCAAGAGAAGGGGCTAAGAAGGATGGAGGCCGGACCTTGGTGAGGGCGCAGTGGAAGACGAGGGTTTCCTTGGCGGCGGTGGCCTGGACCAGGTCGGGCATCCGCTCCGCGAAGGCGTCGCTGGCGTAGTGGTGCGAGCCCGCGATGTGGCCGTCGTAGCTCCTCTCCTCGTCCCTTACGTCGACGATGGCGACGCGGGGGTCGCCGGACAGGGACACCAGCTGCGCCGCCGACACGTAGGACACTCCCTTCCTCGCCATCGCCGCCGACAATCGGAGCCGGGGAAGGAGGAAGACCAAGGAAAGATACTGTCTCTGATAAAGTTTACAGATCACCCCTCGAGTGACGCCTATATTACAGTCAGCAGGAAGCGATTTTTTTTTTTTTTTTGGAAGGACAAACGCCCGAGAGGGGCTAGAAGCTTCTTTATTTCTCAGCGAGGTACAGAAGAGATTTTACAAAATGACCCTCATACAAGATTAGAATTACATACAGGTCCTTTAAACAACCAGAGAGGACGTAAATAAAAATATCAATTACATACGAGCCCTCTTGATAAACCTGCCAATATAGACGATGGAGACGAAGCCAACACCGCCGCCGCGGCATAATCTCGATCATGGAGACGGATGCCGCCGGAGGAACAGGGAGAAAGACCCTCAGAGATGGTGCCTCCGATCTCGGGACCAAACAATTGGAAGGGATGAAGTCCATCAAGCCACTGTGCTAAGACCGACCAGAGATGGCGCCCTACCGTGCTGGTCGATTAACTCGCTAACGGCCCTCCCGGAAGTCGCCTCGAACACAACACAAGATTGAGAGGTATAGATAAAGGTCACAGTCGTAGATCTAAGGGAAGCTACACCGGGCTGGACAAAATAAAGATTCCCTGGTAGAGAATGGGGATCAACAACTGAGAACAGCGACCACTGAGGAACAACGACCATTGAGGATTTTCAAGCCTGTAGAACACCGACCACCACCAAATCTCCATGGTACCTGCAACTGAGAAACAAAGAACAAGCAAAAGGGAAAAGGAGCACCCATCAGGGAGGAGTCTGATGGGGAAGAAAAACGGCATCACGCCGACACCCACTAGAGAAACCATGGAGCAAACGAAGTAGCAGCACCGCAATAAGAACAATCGCACATCAAGCTTGATGGTGATGGCGGCGAGCTGGATAAGCTCAGATTATTCCTAAGAAAACTAACAACTAGATACTACTGTTGTACAAAAGAGGGTCCCTCACCCGAGACCACGCCGGTGACAAGTCGGAGCAGCTGGGGAGGGGCCAGATGCGTCACTGGAAGGAGAAACTCTACTGTAGAAAGGGGCAGAGAGGAGAAGAGCATAGAAGCGGACAGTGTCTTGATTCATCTCCCTAGGAAGCGATTCATTGCACGGGCCAGCTTACAATGCACGGGCCAGCTTACATCATCCCCTTTTTAAGGCCGCTAACTAACATGGCCTATTTTTTTCTTTCTTTCAGGCCGCTGAAGACTTGTCTTGCCAGGCTTGGTTGCTGAAGTCCGGGCATTTCATCCCAAACTTCTTGTTCTTTTTGATGCCACAGATGACACTTCTCTTATTTCTTACCGCCAGGCATTTCTATAATGTGGTTGCGATGATTGGCCTTGAGCACCACTCGATCTGCACCATGTATCATCTTTAAATGCAACATTCATATTATGGCATTTAACTTTGTAACTCTACCGCCACAAAAATGAATTTTCATGACTCAAATTAGTTTGAGCTCACGGTACCTGCTTTTGGGTATGAACACCAATACATATTTTCTATCAATTGATGCAACATAACAACAACAGGTGATAAAGGTGACCACGTTCAACATAGTTCACTGAAAGTAAATGAAACTGGAACAGGTTCTTTGACCGATTTTACACATGCATGCAGGCACAAACAAAGAGGCAGCACACGAGCCAAGCTTGTCAATTAAGGTGAACTAAAGATGCAAGAACTAGTTTCAACAACAAACACGAAATGCAGAAATGGTGGATAACTTATTAGGTGCCTTTGACGAAATTGTTGACAACAACACCTCTAGATTGTCAAGGCAGTAGCCATCATGAGGACTCTATTCATTCTGAGAATTTTTGCCGCATCCTTGGTCTTCCTTCTCGTCTCCAGAGCCCGCCTCTAGGCATAGCTTGATAGTATGTTCCACCGTTAGCTCTATTTTTGGCTGCTCTTGGGTGGCAGAAGATGTGACGGTCGTCTTCTCTTGGTTTCCCATATGCTGACCATCCTCCTCTCTTTCTTCCTTCTTTGTTGCTTTCTCCACCATGTTGATGTATGTGTCATTGCTCACTCCATTTGGTTTTTCCTGGCCCATGACAGTATCCAAGTCAACAAGCATTGTATCATTGTTCTGGTGCGGGTTGTTGAAGGGGTGCTCCAGTTGCCTCTGTGGAAGTAACGGTGATATGGATCCTCCAATGTTGTTAACCTGCTTTCATTTTTAGTTAGTCTTAATGACTTTGACTCAACTGAAATTGAAACAAAATCAGATTGTGCGCTCACCGCTTGGTTATTTGTAGAAGGAGAGATCTGATCCATAGATAGATAAGGCTCCCCCATGTTGAAGTTGGATGCAGAGCCGGCGTTGATGCCAATGTTGTTGTTAACCTGATAAAAAAATGACCAAGTTGTTCAATGATGCATGTTCAACTGAATGCAACAAATTATTATGAGAAGAGAACTGGCTTGCCTTGTGAATAGGAGAAAGGCGCAGAAATCAGGGGATAGAAGGAGCTCCGATCCTCTGAGATGTATGTTAGAGCTTGGCAGAGAATCATGCGATGAGTTGTGTGTGCTATTGGATTGACTTTCAGAAATGTTTTGGTTAGGTTCAGTGGGGTTTGAGTTGTTGTCTGAATCCGAAGTGTCCGAATCAGTAGAGGGGTTGCTTGATGAGAGGATTGGAGAGTTTGACGCAGTTGGTGTTGGCTGAGGGTTGTTAATTGGATCTAAATCAATGAACCCCATCAAAGCAATCCTAACAAAGGTTTCTATCCCGGCTGACATGACAAATAGACGCCTAGGAATGTGACGAGTGTGGACATGCAACACTAAAGAAATGCAAGAAATATCAGTTCCATTTAAAGAACTCGGCTCAATGGCTACTATCGCTCCCATAGGATAAAAAGCCGCGGCTATGAATTTTTTGTGCCAATACACAATAGGAAAATCAAAGACATTCAAGTTGACTAGGAAACCTTTGTTAAGGACCACCCTATTATCAGTGATGTTATGCGGGGCTAAACTAACTATGTAGCTTTTGCCCGCAAAACAAATGTCAAGTTGGCGTACACCCAATGCGTGCTGAGCAATGGCAGAAGTTCTGAAAATGACTAGAGCATTTGCATGAGAGCATTGCACCAAACGAAAAAAGGAGGCAGTGATAGTACGAGCAATAGCACATCTAATAATCGGCCCAGGAGCTTCTGCTAACGGATGAATTGATGCTAGGATGATATTATCAAACAAGCGAATGTCAACTTCAGGGAGGTGTACCGTAGAGACCTCATCCATGCCAGGGAAGAGATCGTCTAAGTTTTGGGGAACTTGGTACGGGTAATCGATCGGAGCCACGTCCACCGGTCTACACGGTGGTGGCATTGGTGCAGGACCGTGCACCGGATGATGCATCATTGGAATTCCCAACTCATCTTCAGCCAAGTGCTCAGGAAGGTCGTCAACGATCGGCTCCATGGACTGCTGAAGAGAAATGATCCCACACAAGATTATAAGGAACGAGACAGAGATTTGAGTTTAGAAGGACTAAGAAAAAGAAAGTGACCAAACCAAAGGCAATTCTTACGGCGAAAGGGCACCCGCGAGTCAACACGACGATGGTATAGGGCGAAGTAGCAAAAGCCTTTTTTCCTTAAACTGACTTGACGGGCTGTGGGTGTCTTTGCTTTGTGGGTCTTGGGTTTTTATAGGTGCTGACAAGGTGAGAATATCCTAAAGAATCTAAGGATTTGGTGGTAAGAGGGGGGGGGGGGGGGCTTCTGCTATTAAAACCAACTAGTACAAATGTACGTGTGCCACGCACGTGTCCGACCAAATAACATCACTTGACAGAATTTTATCATAAAATAAAAATAATATGATACACCATGGATAAAATGATATTTTACAATGGAGCTGATAACATATTTTAAGTGGATAACCAAAAAAACAAATGAATCGCAAGACAAATGTTAGCCAATCACTTATTGATACTTTCACGCGTTTCTCTTGCATTATTTTCTTTCTCCCTAATATTTTTTATTATACAATTTTCTCTGTCGTTTTTTCTCCCCTCCCGTTCTCAACTCTAGATAATGATGATTGACTGAAATCGATACAATTCTCCCTAATCATGGTGATTAAAATACAAACGAGACAGTGATTGCTTGAAGCTATGCACAGATAACTAATATGTTGTTTGGCTTTCTCAAGTGCCATTTTGTGTTAATCATCCTGTAATTTGAAGAATACTAAATATTCCTTCTTAGAACTCAGAGAGAAGATTAGTTGTACTGACCATTTCAAGTAAAAACATAACAAACTTTCTTATCTTATCACCTGAAATTCGAGTCGGAAATCCCTTGTCGAAACAAATAGTGTTGTGAATATTAATTCCTTGAGTTCAAATGGAAAGGGGAAGAAAAGGAAGCATATACCCTGACTATATTTCAATAAAATGTTACCAAAGCTCTAAGAATATAAATTTAGTTGGTTAGAACCACATTGTATTTCAAATCTCTCTGGACAATTTAGGTTCAGTTTCTAATTCTGAATAATCTATTTGCACAGTTTTTCTGATGAACACGCAACAGCCCTTCTCATTCTAACTGGCATTTTAGTATGCTTGTCACATCCTTTTGTGGGCACGAATTTGGAGGGACTTTGTAGCAATCTTTTTAATAGTATATGTTTATGATGAAAGGACGTAGTTATTGCGACAAGGTTTACCCTAGTTTGTAGCCGATACGAGTTCAGGGTAATACTGTCCATACATGCTAGCATCTCCATGCGATTCAATCAACAAACTGTGAACAAAAATGAACTAAGAATGAGACTGAAGAATTCGTGACAAGTGTAGCAAAGAATTGAGCAATAGGTATCAACTGCACTATAGATCGGTCACAGCTAATGTCTTGGAAAAAAACAACACAAGAACCTGTGCTTTCAATGCACTAACCTAGAAAAAAAATCCAAAAGAACTGATATATTAAAAAAAATATCTACTGCTCTGAATATTTTCAACCAATCACATGTATAGGAAAAGGTCATATAAACTGTTGAGAGTCTCCTTACCTTAGAAAACTATACACAGAGATTAAATATGAATCAATTCAGATGGGCTCTTCTTGAAGAGGTTTGTGTAGTAGAGCTGCTGGCTAGGCTCAACTGTGTCGACGGTTGCGACTTGCAGGTGTTGTAGACTTGTAGCACCAGTGCACAGCCTTGCCTACAAGCACCATATCTTCTCGCGCACACCATAGGACCAAACCTGCACAGTACCCTGTATATGTCACACTGTCCTTCCAAATTATAAGCAATCACAACTGGTATCTATATATATACTATATAGATGCAACCCACTAAGTGTCATAATTGCTATAAAGCTGCTCTCACATTGCGCCACATCATCACTATTATTTTAGCCATCCATTCTCTACGATCTACTTTCTGCTCACCGTTAGATCCTTCCAAATACATCCCTTTTTCTGAATTCAGCTTCACCGCATCCACTCTTCCAATGCCCCATTACAAATGTAGAAACTGAAAACCACCATTAACTTAATGGTGTTAATGGTATTAATATTATTATGCCATTATGCACCTCCTGATGGTCTTAGTTATCTCGATTTTTTTCTATGTGACTACACACCGTATGCTCAATAGTCAATGGGCATCAAAGAAAGTTAATACTGCTATAAAACTCTGAACCAATTTAGCTTTTGATCTCTCAAAATCATGACGTATATAAAGCCACACACATTCCAAATGTCATATCCCATTCCACCAAGCATCCACACCTCACCACTTTCAATTTTTTTCCTATGCCATCTTTCTACTTTTATTCTTTACCATTTAAGTTTTCTATTTAATGGGCTATGTACACATCATTCGAAGTTTGTTTGGTATTTTCTATGTTCCGCAGCAACGCGCGGGGAATCATCTAGTTTTCTTTATGGCCACGGTGAAAATTAAATATCCTACAAAAGGATAAATGCATTCATCTGGTGGCACATACTTTTTAATTTAAGCATTGTTCGTTTTTTGAGAACAATTTAAGCATTGTTTTGCAACAAGAGGAAAGCTGACAAAAAACCACCCCATTTATGAAAATTTTCCTGATACTCCCATGGCTGCCAAAAAAAAAAATCTAACTTAAAAAGGGAATGAGTAAACTGCTTAATCTGTTTTCAGAAGTAAAAACACATCCAGCATCCAGCAATCAACTAATGGATGGATAAATAAATTATTGAGTCCAAAACAAGGCTATATGTTTAAGCTCGTAGGATGAAAAAAGCGTGGAAACCATGTTTGCTTTGGCACTGGACATGGAAGCCACTATTGATGGAAGCCATGGTAAAACAGAAGATTCCAGCAAGCTTATCATGACAGGGAAGCTATGGTTATATCAGTGTGCTACTGTTGAGCAATGCAATGAAAATAAAGCATGTGTATTTCATTTTGGGTACAGTCAAACGACTACATCTCAGATTATACTAAATTATCTTATTACTTTACCATGTTGCATTGACTCCATGGGTTGGAGGCATATATGCAGCTTGCCCAAAACAATCAAATTTATAACATATTTCTACCAATAAAATTCATCATACATATACTTTCATTAGAAAAGTAACAATGCCATCACATCATGTAGTTTTCCAAAGAGCAATATCAAAAATCAGGCTCCTAATATAAACTACTTGCATTGGCGCAGCTAGCCAATATGCAGGGAACATTTTCACTAATTCTAGGACAATAAATACTTCCTAGCTCTGCAAGTATTCTTCACCCTCGCAAACAAAGATGATTTTCTTACAGCACACAAGTGATTCACCGTATTACAAAAACAACAGGCACATGTTATCTAACCGTAAATTGTATTGACTTGCATTCACATGGAGCTGAAAAAATATGTTCAGTAAAAATCTACCTTGGACAGGAAGTTGATTCCGAGGGCCAAATTTAGTGATCAGATCAGCCAGTACCTCAACAATCAAATGACCACCTAGATGAGCCTACCATCTGCAGGTAACATCATACGTCAAGCTAAGCCCACGACAAGAAATTTGCACGGCACTAAAATATAACAATGATGCACAATTAGATAAAAATAGGAAACAAAGAAAAAGGTGGTTGAGAACTCTATTATTGTTATGCTCACAATATGAAAACTTCCAGTGAACCGAAAGTGGGAATACTCAATGCAGTTTCTATTTGTGTATTCCCCTGAAACACATTAGAGTTCTTATTTATCAAAAAGAAAAGAAAAATAGTTCAGTTGCTTCTTCAAAATGAATGATTCTCAGGGGATCCATTCAAAATGTTCTCTCTGGAACAAAGCCATGTGAAATACAAACTTTCAAGTAATATGCTGAGCGCAATTTCCCTAACATACATGCGCGTGCAACAGCACCAAAAAGAGAACAAAGAATGTAACTTCTGCATGCCCGTGTGCTCTTCATGTGCTTGCCACATCGTACACATCCCATTGCATTATCTCCCCTCATCATGATGTGGTGTTACTGTTGGTTCTTGGGAAAAATCCTTTGAAGAGCTTAAAAAATTGGCCGGTTTTTCGATTTTATTACAATAACATTGTCGTTTGACGAAAACCGACCGGTTTGCTAACCAGACCGGACGTGACGATGAGAGAAACAATGGTGCGGGGTAGTATCTGCTGCCAGGTTGGACGGCCTTTTCTTTTGTGTGAAATGAGGTTGGACGAGCGTTGCTGTTGTGGGAAAGGGAAGAAAGCTTTGCCTAGCCAGGGCTTTGGGAGAAGATTAGTCACCTGACTGACTCCATGGATGCTTTAAGATGAGTTTCAATTCATAGCCGATGATTCGATGAGATGAACGTGCTTGGAGTTTGGAATATATCTCTCCTCTGGATTGAACCGGCCCCCGGCCTCTCTCATATTCTTGCACATCGGATCGGAGCTCCTCTCCTCCAGCTGCCCAGCGTCCGTAGAAGCAGCTACTCACCGCGCACTCAACTATTAGTCTGCCTGTCTGACACAGTGATTAGTGAATTAACACATGCATCTTAATTTGTCCCTCAACTATTGGACTATATACACGGGCTTGTCACTGGATAATAGGCGATACATGACACCATTTCTTTGTCCCTTCTCTGCCTGTTTAATGGCCATATCAGAGCTTATTACAGAAGTACGAACGCACAGAAATAGTTCCAGTTCTGCTGGATCGCAAAAGAAAACGAGGGAAAGCCGAATTGGGTCAAAAGACCTGCTCAAAAATTGGGCCAACAGAACCGGGCCAACGAGCCACTGGAATCGGCCCACTGCGTTTGCTGGAGGCTTCTGGGGTCCGATCCCAATTCCCGACGCGCCTTTCGCCTTCCACTCGCTCTCGCTCGTGCGGTTCTTTTTCGGTTCGAAAAGAAAAAAACAAAGAAGGCCGTAGTACGATTTTCACTGGTGCTCCTCATTTGATTCGTAGCCTGCGCCGCCCCCCAAGATTTTCAATGCCGCCGCGCTCCCGAGCCGCCCGGCGGGCGGCGAGATACAGCCGGTGGTGCTCGAAGATTTGTTCGGAGAAGATGTTGTCGAGGTTGACTACGGCGAAGATGACCAGGAGGAGGGAGAAGAGCAGGAGGACGATGATGAAGAAGGATCGGAGGAGGAGGAAGGAGGGAGTAGTGAAGGATCAGACTCCGAGGACGAAGACGAGGAGGAGGAGGAGGAGGAAGATGAACAGAGTGATGAGGAGGACTGCGCGCCGTCCGCCGGACCTAGGGTTTCAGAGATTGCAGCTGCCGGCGCGGCGGCGGAGAGGGGTAACACACCCACCTGCCCCGTTTGTATGGAGGCTTGGACTTCCGAAGGCGCTCATCGCATTAGGTAAATGAGATATCAAATTTTGCGACGCGGCACTAATTCTGGTATTTATTTGATTAGCGCTTCCTGTCCCTGCAATCTTGGAGTCTTGGAGATATCGGATTTTGCTGGATTTACGTTTGTAGTTCCACTTGTGGAGAGATATGCTAGAATGAACCTGTATAACTTGCTCGATCAATTGTGATAGTGTAGACACGAATATCATTGTTTTCGTATAGGAATGCAGAGTTTGCACATCAAAATGTTATTTTCGGCGTCTTTTCTTGAACTTCAATTGCTGGTTCCTAGGACGTGCTCATTCTTTGTCTTGAACAGTCAATGTGATTGGATCGGAATGACTAACTCTGTGGTGATATTATCTGTAGTTGTATCCCGTGTGGGCATGTCTACGGAAGATCTTGCTTGGAGAGGTGGTTAACCCAGCGTGGGAATCAAAATAGAAGTGCAACGGTATGTATGCAAGTTTGAGTACCGTTGTGACTTGTGAGATATCTTCTTCATGGTCTTAAGCTTCCCCTTTTTGGTATTCTAGTGCCCTCAGTGTGGCACAAGGTATAAACAAAAGGACATTATCAATCTCTATGCACCAGAGGTTGCCATTCCAAATAACGAGCTTGACAAGGTTAGATTGTCTGTTTTAGTTTTCTCTGAATTTTTTAACCGTGAACTGAAGCTTGTTTCAATTCTGCAGGAAATTTCTAACTTAAGGGAGAAAAATGTTTCCCTCGAGAAAACGGTAAGCAATCTCCTTATGATATCTGCCATCTCCTTTAGCCTCCAATACTCTGTTCCTTTTCAGTGGTTGAAGTATGCCAAAAATCAAAAGATTTTGTACTTAGCATCGATTACTTTCCTAACCTACATTGTTTTTCTTTTCCTGGTTTTAAGGTTATGCACCATGGGAAATTGCTTGCGGATGTTACCAAGGTATGTGCACCCACATTTAGCCGTTTGTTTCATTGTTAGAACTCCGAGTGCATGTACAATTGTGTCAGAGTGTAGTGTCACACTAAAATATGTGCGACTGGTTATTCATGAGAGGGCTATATCTATGGACATGTTTCTTGTTGCTTTTCTGACATCTGATATCAGAGTTTCATCATCTTGAACCAAGGATATCTCTTATATTGTGATATTTTCCATTGTCTAAACACGATCAGAATTCAGAAATACTTGTCAATTTGACTATAAATGTTCTGCTTGTCTTGCAGAGGCTGAGTGATGCAGAGCAGAGAATAGTAGATGCTGGTAGCTCAAAGAGACAGGTAATGCCTGTTAATTTTCAGTGATCAGTCATCACATGATGCCGCACATTGCTCATGTCGAAACATTTGATTCCAATGTGAAGAAAATAATAGAGTCTTGGGATGAAGCAGCACATCTGGATCCACCAAATCAGTCACAGTAGATTTAGCTTACAGGTAATTTTTTTTTTTGAAGTACCACGTGAGATTCTTTAATAACCAGTTTTCTGTGATGCCTCTTTCTAATCTGATATAACCTGTCCCAACTTAGTCATTTGGTATGTAATTATGTACAACCATGTTTTTAATTGTTATCACTATTTGGTTTTTGTACTGAACTACTGGAGATTAATTTTGGTAGACTGAGCTCTTTTTTGTTATCAAGTTGTGATTTAGATGTTGACTTTAGTCTTGACAGGAATAATTTCACCACTTGCTTCATATAAGCGCGCTGTGATTTATCCTTCATTCATTTGCCAAAACGTGTTTTGTGCACAGGAATTTAATTTTTCTTTCCATGACTTGTTGCAGCTGCTTGTCTTTAGTTTCATAACTTTTGAAAAGAAAAATCACACATGGCCATGGAATGCTCCAACATGAATTTGAACATTACTATTAAGCTATCTGGATGCAACTATGATAATTGATAGACTCACTCAACTAACCCATAGAGCCTTCGGGATTTTGTAGAACCAATCCATGATGAATTATTTTATTATTTTATATTTGCACATACAAAAAAAAAAGAGTTACTATGCTTGCTTCTTTTTTCCCCTTAAACTGCTGGCATTGTCTCAAGTTGTTGAACATGTTTTGTAGAATGAGTTATTTGCGGATGGAGCTAGAGTAATGAGCATAGATGCATCGAACCAAATAATCCTTGCTTCTGGAAGGGCAACAAGTGTATGTGGTGAACATGTTCTTACTAAGGTAAAATTTGAATGTCATGATTTGCCAAATGAAAGCTAGTTATGCTTATCACCACTAAATTTTGCGATGTTCGTAACTTTTAATGGCAACAGATTAGCATGCTTGCCACCAGCGAAGCAAGTAAAATCCGCCTTCCTTCAGATACCAAAGCTGTCAAGGATATTTGTATCCTTCCAGGTGGCTCAGCTATTTTTACATCACTGGACAGGAGACTATCACTCTTCAGGTTTGTCTTGAAATTTGCTAAAATTGTGGTTCCTGCTGTTTTATTGTGTTCTGACACTAATTCAGGTTCTACATAATTCGTTCTAATTGTTCTCATATTTTATCTTTTAAACCAGCATGACAACAGACAGCATCGTTCTTCAATGTGATTTGCCGGTAATTATCTGACCTTGCAAATATAATGCCACTGCCTTCTTTTATTATCTCTGGAAGGTCCTTGTAAAATATGTTGTTGATATGGGTTTTTCCTTTTGCCGTTTTGGATTTTCTCTGAAAAATCCAGTGCTACTTGGTTATTTTGTCTTAATATTTTGTCACGGGTGCATTAAATGAGTACACATACCATTTCATTTGTTTGGCTCTCACGAAATTGAGACCTTGGTGGAAAATTGATACCTTCATGGAAAATTGATTCACCACATACATTGTATATTCTACCTAATTTTACTATCACCATCACTTGCAGGCTCCTGGTTGGTCATGTTCAACGCATGTATCTGGTTCAAATCTTATTTATGCTGGATTGCAGGTTAATATTTCAATATCTCCTCATCTTAAGTTTATTGACGTCCTTGCAAATTTTTTTACGTGAACTGCTCTGTACACTGCAGAATGGCATGCTTTTGGCCTTCGATATCCGTCAAAGTGCAAGACCCTTGTGGCTCCAGGAGGGACTTTCTACACATCCGATTCACACACTCCACTCTGTCATCGATAACAATGGTTCTAGGAAGGTTCTTTCAGCTTCTGTTCTAGGTCCCTGCATGTGGGATGCCGATGGCAATCAAAGCAGGTATGTTTGCAGTAACAGTTCAATGGCATAGTGTTTAGCATCGATATTCTCTAGAACTGCATCTGTGTTTTTCAGATCCATGAAGGGGTGTTGAAATATGTTATATCAGTTATTTGGCCCTCTTCCTAAAGTATCTGGGTCCTCTTTTCAGGCCAAACTTGCTAAGTGGGGTGGAAGATCAACGTATATGCATTTCTCTTGCTTGTACCCCTCCGTCGAGCGATGTTTTGGTGGCTTCCTTCCGGGCCAAAGTTGTTCCAACCTCAGAAGATGTCACTGCATCTCAAGGGTATTTATCACAAACGCCGACGCGCTCTGGCTCAGGAAAACTGGGGCATCATGCCCTTATCAGAAGGAGCAGTAACACATCCTTTGCTGAAGACACGACATGCTATGCCAGCGTCAGTGAAATACGCATGTCGAAATCAGCAATCATACCTTATGGGAATGGTCAGCATCTCTTTGCGTACGGAGACGAGTCTCTGCGTGGGGTCCGGACTTGGAAACTACCTTCTTTCGCGGTGCATGCTGATCTGAGCCCCCACCGGCAGCCAATCCTTGATTTAAGGTATGCAGAAAGTTCAGATGGAGGAGGGAGGTACCTTGGGTGCTTAAGCGAGGAAAAGTTGCAGGTCTTTAGAATTAGGTAGCGTGTCAGGGAGCAGTAGTACACTTATTAGCCTTTTGGTTTCACTTTTGGTAGCTGAGCTAAGTGCTAACTAACAGAAGCATCAAGCATGTAAAGAAAAAAACACACACGATTCTTTTGCCGTGTACAGAGTTCCTGAAGGAAGGAAGAGCAGTTGTGCACCTTGTTGTATTGTACGCCTGTCTTGTGTGCTAGTAGAAGTTAACTTGCTTCAAAATTGAGTTGTGCTTCCATTTGCGTGCCAGATGATAAAGTAAAACCATAAACTCAAATGCTGGATTTCAAATGAAGTGTACTCGTGTAGTACTAGGTAGGGAAGTACCACAACCACAATTGACTCATCACAATAATTACACACGCCTCAACCGCTAATTATAATGGGAAGGGCGGCGCTGCACTCGCACACTGAACTGATCTGACGCAGTGTGCTTCAATATACTACTAATTACAGTAGCAAATCACACGATATATATAATAAATAGGTGATTTTGTGCGGATGAAAGAGGTACAGTACTGGCTAGCACTCTGGGTATAGTGCATGGTCCTTGGTGCGATCCTGGCAGTAGTAGTAGACCATGGACCTCTGCTGCGCCCATCGCATGGCGTCGCGCTGCTGCGCGCTGAGCTCCGTGCCCGCCGGCGACGCCGCCACGGGTCGGCAGCTCGCCGGCGCGCCGGTCTGGCAGCCGGCGATCCTGAAGCCCTGGAAGCGGGCCACGAAAGGCTGGTAACGGTAGTCGGCCCTGTAGCGGCCGCCGTCGGTGGCCCAGTCGGAGGCGTCCCAGATGGAGCCGTAGGCCCACATCTCGCGGTCCGGGAAGAAGGCGGTGGCGGTGCGTGGGTAGCGGCGGACGGGGACGTCGTCGACGAGGAAGACGATCTGGTCGGGGTTCCAGAGGATGGCGTAGTGGTGGAAGTCCGCCGTCGGGTCGAACCACAGGTGGAACCGCATCTCCCGCCCGACGAGGTGCGCGCCGTCGCCTGTGCCGCGCACGTACACGTTCGTCTGCAGCGTGTACGGCTCGCCGGGGACCGTGCCCAGAAGCTCCATGTCGATCTCGTCGTGCTTGCCAGGGTACAGCTCGTTGTTCGACAGCTGCATCAATTTGAAATTTGTTGCTACATGGACAGGACGTGAAAAGAAGAGAACATAGAACATGTGTACTCAAGAGTCTACGACTACTGACGTAGAAGGCTGTGTTGACGCCGGCGGTGTAGCCCGGCTGGACCTTGATCGACACGCCGAAGTAGCCGTTCCGGTACGACCGCTTCGACTTGAAACCGCTGCCTGCAATTGATTAATTTACAGCTCAAGAGTGATGCTGGAACAGAGCCCAGAGTAACGGGGCAAATGCACAATTGAAAAGTTAATGAATGATTCAGTATAGTACTAGTAGCTACTGGAACAACACTCTGCTGAAGCTTCACTCTGATCCAAGTATACTGACCTGAGCTGCGGTCCATCAAGAGCGTGAGCCCCTTTTGGTCCTGGGAGAGACTCTGGTGCTGTGAACCCCACAGGTTGGTGTACCCCTCGGAGAAGGCCATGGACTTGATCACGGAGCTGGGGTAGTACCCCGGAGAAGGCTGCGCTGCCGATGGCCGGAGGAGCATCACCACCACCACCACCACCATGGTGAGGCACGCACAGCAATGGCGAGTGATCAGCATCCTGCCTGCTGCTCTCAACTGAATTCCCAGCAAACTACACAAGCTACTAGTTAGTTATTGTTGTGCAGGGCACTGCACCCGAATGGAAAGCACTATCAGTGTGCAGACTGCAGAGTGTGCCGTGACTGCGTTTCCATCTCCTTCCTGCATGGGCCTTATATAGGAGTGAGTGACCTGGGTTGTGTGTACCACCGGCCTAGCTAGTGTTCATTGGGGAAGCGGTTATGCACAGGTAGAGGGACGACAAAGTGATGAACCACTCTAAACTGCAAGCCCAACCAAACACAGTACGTAATGAAAACACTGTGATCTAGCTACCAGCTGAAAAGGCTTTTCATTTTGCTACCAAGACATGGTCAGTGATCAATTGGATTCCAGTAGAGAAATACGATGACTCTTTGTTTAACCTACTCATGTCATTTATCTCAATTAATTCAAGGTATCTGTCTGGTTCCCTCACTGCAAATCAAGTGCTCTCTTAGCAGTTACAGGATCTTGCGAATTGCAGCCAAATATTGTGTGCTGGTTAAGGATGGTCTGGTGGCCCTTTGGGGCCGGGAGCTTGGACATGTCTGCTCTGCTTTCGGTTACTCGTACAACTGAATTTCACGACTCTCAGCTCTGGCTCTTAAACACCGAATTAAAGCAGCTAACCCTCCCATTGGACTTTGCCACACCTGCCTTTAGTTGCTTCTTCTGACCCATCAAGAAAAACAAGTGTTTCAGTACCAGGGTTTTCCAGACACCTGTTGATTGATGAATTAAAGCAGCATCCTATCCTTTCCTGGCTGGGTACGTACGTGCATTGTCCCCTTGTCTAATCTTCTCTTACCTAATGGGGCTAGATAATGAGCGAGTTAATCACAAATTGATGGCGTTGTGTATGCAACCATGACAGCTGATGAGCAGTAGCGAGTACACAGGTGGTTGCGTACAGAATCGTGCTGGGAGTTCGTCCCGTGTGGTCTAGTCGCCGTCGGAGGAAACGACGGACACAGGTGCTTTCGTGATGAACGCAAAGGACAACGGTCAGTGCTCCAAACAGTCGTGCAGTGTCACGGACACTGCCCCTTCTCCTTTACTAGATCACGTCAGATATCTTTGAGCGACCAATTTGGCTAATCAACCAGTGCCTGACCATCCTCCGGGCAACCTACTAGTAGCATGTATGCATTGAAGCCTACTTACTTCATTCTAGGAGTATCAAGTAAACTTCTCACTGTCGCACCTTTTGACATTCGTAGTATACGACATCGCATTGCGACAGTAATGTAAAATTAGTTCTCCTAACCAATATTGACTCGGCCACGGTTTATTCATCATTGTGTCAAGTACAAACCACTCGATTTCCATACAAGACTGAATACCGATCTGATTATTATTGGCGCGCTAAGACCATGAATGTGCAACTGCTAGGTGCGCAATCGGGCTGACTCTTCAACCTGAAGCATTCTGCATAAGTTGGTTGATCGAGCGTTGGCACGTCTTCGTCACCATCACATGCAGCATAGAAAGCAGCTAGAGATCCTTTTGGCTACACAGTGAAAACCGAAAGAGCTTGCATACATGTGAGCCATGCAATCAAGTAGCCAATCGAAACTCGTACCTTACGGCATGGCTGATTTTGTGAAGAAGCCTCGTCTTTATCATGGGTACATGTTCTGACGAAAGATTCATGCTAGACAACAGTCGATTAGCTCGGATCGTTCAACCAATAGACTCCCGAATCTTGCATTCTCTCTGATGACACGGATGACCGATAGGCTTGGACAGATTGCTGATTGGGCGCTTGCAAGTTGCAATTAATAACAACTGTTCATGCTATACATACACGTACTGGCTACTGCTGCATACGAGTGCTGTGCCCACATGCATCAACTGATGGTCTATCCCTTCCATCCTCTACGCGCGACGTGCAGTTAATGGGACGAAGCAGAGTCTGCAAAGATTTGGCTACCATATTTTCACTTTTAGTAAGTCGATAACACGCCATTGTGAGCCATATATGTTCAATCGACTGTATTTATCTTCTGTTCTGTCGTTGCACATGGCTATGCGACTAGAACAGGAACTAACTGGTCCAATGTTCACAATCTGGGATGAGCCTTCGGAGCAAAAGCAGATCATTGGTGCAAGTATGTGTAACCACTGAACTGACGGATACTACTAGTTCGTCATCCATCTGTATCAATCGGGTAGCTTACAAAAAAGAACATAAATGTATTATTACTGAGCCAAAAGAACATTATTTGGCAAGGCATATGTGTCCTGCAACAACTGAATCATGATCCATCTTTGACGGAGATGCAAATATAAGTTGTCCCTCATGCATGTCGAAAGCAATGGCCTGCACGGCACCTCCTTCACTAATTTGGACACTGACCACTCTCCTAAAACAAGGGCCCGTTATGGTGTTAGCAATCAGTGATAAGTATGCATGTTTACTGTATGTATTTGCAGATCCAATCATCTTCAGTTCAGCTGGTCTCAACCTCGTTTTCGCTAGGCTTTGCTTGCAGGGCGTGTAGGGGTTCATCCGACTTTGCCGTTGCACATGCCATGCATATCCAAGGCAGCAACGAACAACTAACCGACTCTGAATTGCCGTGTCAGCTAACTCTGTACGGCATTTGCCTGATTGCTTTTGTAGAATGATTCATGCATGACTACTGCATGTGTTTATTCGGTCACTGGCTTTTGTAGGTTCCTGTAGTGTGCACCTAATTGAATAGTGCCTACAACTCTGATGCTACATACCAGCTACTTTGGCCCGGTTTGCAGAACTAGAGCCTGTTTGCAATTCAGGAATTTCTCAAGAGAAAGTAGAGTTCTAGTACATTTGCTGCCAAAAAAAAAGGGAACAAATTACAAGGCACATATAATCGTTAAGATCAGCAACATTTTCTCTTTTAGAACTTGCACTGTTAATAATTGAGATTCGAGGAAAATTAACAATCATCAGGAGTGATGTGGAAATTTTGGAAACAGGAGAAGGTTGAAGCGGATTAATTGTGAGAGATCAGGGGGATCTAGATTCCTGTATATGCCTACGTCTTCTTGTGGCGGTTGCGTCCATCGATCGATTGATGCGCGCGGATGAACGAAAAAAGGGTGGCAAAAAATCAAAGGTGATTGGATGTGATTTTTGGAAGAATGCACGTATAGATGTCACTAGCTTGAGAACAGTGAATCATAGATGTCACTAGCTTTATTTAGTTCTGACGACAAATAATATCACAAAATTACAAAAGAAAACATCGATGATGATTGTGCTGCCAAACTGCTGGAAATTGCAACACCTTTCAACTATTAGTTTTATAGGTATGGTGGTGCAGCACTAATCATTTGCCTTAAATGTTCAGTTGGAGCATGCATCTCTCAAAACGTTCAATTCTTCGTTCCTCGCGAACTGCTGGGTCGTCAATTCGTCGGCAGTCGGCTCTTGCAAACAGTACATGTTCTTGACAAATCCCTCTACTTGCTCATACATCACTGTCTGATTATGTTTGCACTAGTGAATCTCTTGTCGTCTTCTTCATTCTTGCAAATAACGAATGACCACGGCTTAGCATCTCCCAGCAGGCCACCATCACGAGCCCATAACCCACAGTTCCAACACAAACAGGCCTTCTTAGGAACAGATTGGCTGGAAGCCCAACTTGCACGGCCCAGCCCAAGCTGCTCTTCTTTCTCCTCCCGTCCCCGTTGCTTGCAGTTGCTGCAGAATCTCGCAGCGAACGCGTCTTGCTCACGCGGCACTACCTCCGACCCCCGCCGGCCGCCGCACCAGGGAGATGGAGACGGTGAAAAACCTCCTGAAGCCGAAGCCGACGCCGCAGCAGCAGCTGCGCGAGTGGCAGCGTCGCCTCCGCAACGAGGGCCGCGTCATCGAGCGCCAGATCCGAGGCTAGTCTCCTCCTCCTCCTCCTCCTTCTTCTGATTCGTGCTAAGAGCGCGATTTTAACTATCGATCGATGTGCTTCAGAAGTCCAAAGGGAGGAGAAGAAGGTGGAGAAGGCCATTAGGGAGGCCGCCAAGCGCAACGACATCGGATCAGCCAAGGTATCCATCGAATTAATCCAACTGCTCACGCACGCGTGCCAGCGCGTGATCCTCCCCTCCCATTCGTTGATTCCATTGCTTGTTTGACTCCTCAAAGGCGCTGGCCAAGGAGGTGGTGCGGTCCAGGAAGGCGGTCAACCGCCTCTACGAGAACAAGGCTCAGCTCAACTCCATCTCCATGCACCTCGGCGAGATCGTAGGTAAAAGCTTAACAGCCTCCTCATCCTCATTCGGCTAGCATCTCATTGTTTGACCTCGACAACTCCTATAGTGTAGCTAGTGATGTACCTGTATGACTGATTCTGTGACCGGTGGGATATCTGTGTATTTGGGAGTACATTATTAACAAAATGATACGATAGTGCGCTTGCCCAAGAATTGTACTGATGAATTCGATGCCTTTTTGTATTCCTCATTAACTTGCTTGGAGATTCTCAGAATGTAAGCATGGTCGAGCCTATCATGATAGGACTAGCTTGCCATGGTTCCAATCTTTGAATGACTGACATATATCCAGATGAATTAATATATCTTCTCTTCTGATTTCTGAAATGACACTGAAACTCACATAATAATGGCATCATGGAACCTACTGACATCATGTTGCAATTTCAGCAACCACTAGGACTGTAGGCCATTTGTCTAAGAGCACTGAAGTGATGAAACTTGTCAACAACCTCATGAAAGCACCAGAGGTCGCAGCCACAATGCAGGAATTCACCAAAGAGATGACTAAGGTATGATGAATGTCAGAATGCATAGTAACCACTGAAGCCTCTTTCAAAGGTTTGTATGGTATTCTGAAGTGAACCTGCTCTGATTTCTGTATTCTTTGGCGCAGGCTGGTGTAATGGAAGAAATGGTCAATGATGCTGTTGATTCAGCGCTAGATAATGAGGACATCGAGGAGGAGATTGAAGAGGAGGTCGACAAGGTCCTCTCTGCTATTGCTGGGGAGACTGCCGCTGAGCTTCCAGATGCTGTCCGGAAGGAAAAGGAGAAGATGAAGCAACCCTCAACAAGCGAGCCTGCAGAGGTAGTATACATAATCCTGGTCCACATTTTTCCAATCTAAATGTTACTTCATATTTGGAGTCCTGAAACACCTCACTATGAGCTTTGACAATTGTGCAGAGAACTGCTATAGCAGAGTCTGTTGATGACGACGACGATGATCTAGAGCAGATAAGAGAAAGGCTTGCGAAAGTGAGGTCATAATAGAGAATTTGACAAGATTTGTCATTGACATGTTACTAGTGCATAATATTTCACTTGATAATGTATGCCTGTATCATTCAAAGTATCACAGATGACACACCATTGTCACTAACTGATTTACTCACATTCCGGCAATGTAAAGTTGTTCAAGCCCACTTGTGTGGATCATCATGTGTGATATCCTGTATATTTTGTTTATTTCGCACATTGTGCATACATATAAACACATATATGGTCCCTGGAGTTATGTTGTGTTTCATCCAAGTGACTGAGCTGAGACTTGGTCACTTTTTTTACGACTCTGAATAATTCAGAAAATTCACAATGAATTATGCAGTGTTGCATGCTATTGCATCGCAACAAAATTGGAAGAGAGTAAATAAGCATCATATAGATCTCTAGTTGTACAATCTTGTCTTTTGGAAATTTATGCAATGGCTCAATGATAGTACTTTTCATTGGATGCGAACTGTGGTATTTACCTATTTCTTATCTCCTAAAGCATGTCACATCCATAGAGTATAGATCTCTAGTTATTTTTGTTTATTTCGCACATTGTGCATACATATAAACACATATGTGGTCTCTGGAGTTATAATGTGTTTCATCCAAGTGACTGAGCTGAGACTTGGTCACTTTTTTTTTACGATTCTGAATAATTCAGAAAATGCACAATGAATTATGCAGTGTTGCATGCTATTGCATCGCCTCAAAATTGGAAGAGAGTAAAAAGGCATCATATAGATCTCTAGTTGTACAATCTTGTCTTTTGGAAATTTATGCAATGGCTTAATGATAGTACTTTTCATTGGATGTGAACTGTGGTATTTACCTCTTTCTTGTCTCCTAAAGCATGTCACATCCATAGAGTATAGATCTCTAGTTGATATGCTTGTTTGAATTCATTTGTTGAATAACTTGCAACTCTGCAGTTCAGAATGGTTTCGTGCAGGTCAATGATCTAGGTCAAGGTCACCATGTAGGGTTGGTCCATGACTTCATATCCATGCTGGAGTTTATCAAACTTCTTCCTGTGGATGTATGGCTTCTTCTCGCTCATTTTCTGAAAGAAAAGAAGAAAGTATCGATTATCACTAATCACATGTTTTTTTACTGGTGATTTGCGTAATAGCAGCAACCTTGCAGGCCATGTCAATTCGCCAGGGACTTGGAGTCCGGCATTCTTTGAATGAAGCTGCAAGCGAACCAGGATGAGGGACGCAGTAATGGCTGAATCAGTTGAGCACGATCACTAGGTATATTTCATTTCTTGTATGACAGAAATCGATGAATTGGTTATGTTAACTAACTGATGCCACCTGTGAATTCGTTCTTATGATACGGTAAAGTGATTCGTATGGTTTTCTTACTCTTGCCTTTGTGGCAAATATGAATAGCAGCAGCGCTCATCCGAAGCTTTGGTGTTGCTGGGCACCAGGTTATGCTGAGGCTGGGAGATCAGGCGGCCAGGCCACGTAGCGAAATGGAGTACTACAAATGTGCTTGTCCGATCTGGCCCAGCTGTCTGGAGTGATGAAAGGTCCGCAACAACTACTGCAACGTACGGACACGGGCCTACCTAAATGTTTATGGCCGTAATAATAACGAGCGAGAGCCATCAACACACCGATTGCAATGTTCTTGGGGGTATTCAGCACGAGGCTACTGGAAGGAACGCTAGAGGCTTTGCATTTCGCGTTGCTAGCTTATGGGCCTCTGATTGATGGACGGGGACCAAGTTTTTTTTGCCAAGGAAAGCAGTTTGAGACAACTAGCACTTGCTCATATTGATGAATAGGCTAACTAACTGGCCATATCATTGATCCATACGCCACATGCCTTATGTGGTCCTGGAGGATGCCCATGTCCCATTGTGGCCTTGTGGGATCATGGGTCGCCTCCATTCCCTTCCTCGCTCAAATGATCTCGATATATTCGGGGCAGCAAAAGATTGACGAGGCGTAAGTGATGCGCGGATGCGTGACTTTCATCTCCTACTTTGCAGAAGCTTGGGCACGGCCACCATCTCGAAATCCAGTGGTGTTCAATGCGTAGTACTATCTTCCTCGTTTGTACACTAGATTTCTAATGGACCTCATTCAATTCGTACACTAGATTTATTATCTTATTTTATTCAGAGATAGTACATATTTGACATGATTTTTGAAGTATCCCTTTGATGGAAAATGTCCAAAAAGAGATTACTTTGTGTCAGAATCAAGTCGAGAAATAGAAAGTGTCCGTTTCTGTACTGGAAGTCTGATATGGATCTGAACATATCGTATTCGTGACGGGCATTGAGCAACAGTACGTATAGCTTGCGGGGCTTAGTCTTGTTTGCTGGTATCGAATGCATCACTTGCTCCATTTCCGTCCTTCAGCTGGGAAAACAGAGATAGTTTGTGTAGTTAAGTATATACTGCTGGTTGGTTTTGCTGATGAACTAGTAGAGTATAAAAGCTACTACCTTGGCCAGGCTTGCCTTGTGGTACCTGTATCCCTGAAGAAACGAGACAAGGATTTATATTTTTTTTCCATATCAGTAAACTCTAATGCTACTACTAATCACAAAGAAGTTAACAGCAGGCAATGGCATGCATACTTTGTCCGTGCCGTATATGTAATCGCAAAAGGTGAAAACTGAAGCGAAGTTGCTCTGGCTCCGCCTTCCAACATAGTGATGGTAGTCGTGGTACTCTGAGCCTCCGTAGAAGGGGATGAGTTTGGTTGGGTTGAAAGGGAAGTTGAACCTACATGCACTTGAAACAATTAATTAATCATGATCTGCGTTGAATGGTAGTAAACGAGGCAAGTAGCAGCAAGATGAACTGACGATGAATCTGCTGCTAGCTAATAAGGGAAGGGAACCCACCCGCTGTGCGTGTCGATGGCCTCGATGTGGCGGATGACGAACCAGAGCCAGAAGGTGGTCATGTGACAGGGCACGATGGCCGGACCGGCGAAGGCCGGGAAGCCGAGGACGATGACCTCGGCCCAGTGAGCGTACGGCGCGGCGAAGCCAATGGGCGCCGCGTACTCGTGGTGGACGTGGTGGATCTTGTCGTAGCCCCACCCCGTGTGCAGCAGCCGGTGGATCCAGTAACCCAGGTAGTCCTCCACCAGGAAGTACACCAACAGCTGCGCCGCCGTCTCCCCCAGCGACGGCAGCGGCAGCCCCGTCCGAATCCCAACCATCTGATTGATGATCGATGATGTTAGTATCATGATTTATGCAACAGGCAGGTAGTAGCGTTTACTTGATCATGCGGCCGGCATGCATTATTTTTTAAGATGTTAATTACTAATTAATTAAGATGTGTATGTGTAGAGAGAACTAGTAGAGATTAAAATTAGACAGAGAGACCATGCAAGGACCTTGACGGCGGGGTAGGAGACGAGTTGGAGCGCGCCGACGGTGAGGAGCAAGACGCGCGCCGTGTCCTTGTAGCAGCGCAGGAACGCGGCCGGCGACAGCCGCACCCGGGGCTGCAGCTTGTACGGCGAGGTCAGCTTGGGCGGCGCCCGGAGCTCGAGCAGCGCCAGGGGCAGAGGCGCCACCGTGTAGACGACGAAGAGGATGGCGATGTTGTGGCAGTAGAGCAAGTAGTCCGGCGTGCGAGCCGAGTACCGGAACCACGCCGCCTCCGCCCACGTCATGGATCGCCCCAGAGCCGCCTCGGCCGCCGCCGCCGACGCGTACGGGATCATCCTCCTCCTCTCCACTCCGGCGACCCTTAATTCTCTTCTCTGCACCACACCACTGGTGTAGACAATGGAGAATATCCGAGGAATGAGTTGGGCTTCAGAATTGCATGCTGGCCTGAGAAAGGTATGCGACCAGGCCAGTGAACAGCACACAAAGCCAGACACTTAGGCTCATCTCGGGGCTGTTTCTGTTGGGCTGCAGCAGGCTGGTGGGAATGTGCAGGATGGGCTGCAGCTAGGAGCCTCTGCTGGGCTGCAGCAGGCCGCAACCTCTGCTGGGCTCAAGCTCGCCATGGCAGCTGCTGGGCTGAAGCCGGATGGGGGGTGTCTGTCTGCACCGCAGTGCAAAGCACAAGCCAGGGCCGCGTCAGGCGCTGGCAAGGCAAGCTCGGTGGAAGCAGACAAGAAATTTCAGAACATGATGCTGCTACCTGAGATGGAGAACATGCCAGAGAAAATAGGGAAACGCAGAGGAACCTCTGCTGATGATAACACGTTGGAAAGAGCAGCGAGGTTGAAGGCAAAAAGGAACCTGGACTTCAATGAAGGTACAAACAATTCCATCCTATCCCTTTCAGACTCTAAGATAGCTTCTAATATAAGTTCTATAGGAGTATCTATGGGGGTAGATTGTTTAAAAGGAGTAGCATGTATTAAGAATCTTGAAATTGATAGATTATCTGTAATGCCAAAGAAAAAACAAAATATCGCTGATAATATTGCTGAGAGCACTGATGATGAAAGTGATGATGGGTTAGACTTTCTCACGATCGGGAACCTATGTGGTGACTTGACTGAGGAAAATATGGGAGAAGACAGTAGTCATTCGTTAAATGACTTTAAAGCTGTTCCCCGTAAAAAAAAGGCTAACTCACATAAAAAGAAGATGGGAAAGACTTCTATCTAAAAAATAAAGAAACTACAAAAGTCTAAATGAAAGGTATCTTCTGGAATAGCAGAGGTCTTCGGGACTTGGCTAAATCTTTATTTCTAGCAGATACCTCACTAGAACAGCACCTGGATTTCATTGCTCTCCTAGAAACAGGACGAGATGATTTCACAGAAGCTGAACTAAAACACTTTTGTGGGGGAAAGAATTTTTTATGGAGTTGGACTTCACCTAGAGGCAGATCAGGGGGAATTCTTGTAGGATTAAATCTTGATGCTTTTGATATAGGGGAGATTTCACATGGTGATTTTTATATCAAGTTTAAATTAAAAAATAAGATTGATGGTTATGAATGGATTCTTATAGCTGTTTATGGTGCTGCACAAAACGAGTACAAGGAAATGTTCCTTACTGAGCTGGTGCACACTTGCAGACTTGAAACTTTACCATTGGTGGTAGGAGGAGATTTTAACATTATAAGAAATCCAAGTGAAAAAATAATGATAGATATAATGATCGCTGGCCATTTTTATTTAACGCTGTCATTAATGATCTGGATTTAAGAGAACTTGACTTTGTTGGAAGGCAGTTCACATGGGCAAACAATTTACCTGTGCCAACCTTCGAACGTTTGGATAGAGTTCTTATAAGTACAGATTGGGATTTAAAGTTCCCAAAAGCAACAGTGGAAGCACTAAACAGGGACATCTCTGACCATACACCTTTACTTTTGAATACTGGTGATCCGACTCAAAGCATGAAGCATATGTTCAAATTTGAACTTGGCTGGCTTTTGAGAGATGGATTCTACGATCTGGTAAAGGAGGTATGGCAAAAGGAGAATAGAGGGCTCACATCTTTACAAAGATGGCAAAATAAGATACGAAGACTAAGACAATTTCTAAGGGGTTAGGCAAGAAGTACAAGTGGTACATATAAAAAGAAAAAAAGGAAATCTCTGACATAGTAGAAAAATTGGATAGAAAAGCCGAAACCACATTGCTGCAGCCACATGAGGTGGATTTGAAGCAATGTTTAAAGGAAAGGCTAGTCCAACTATTAAGAGAGGAGGAATTAAAATGGTACCAAAGATCAAAAACAGAACAGTTATTAAAGGGAGACAGTAACACGAAATACTTCCAATTAGTAGCAAATGGCAGGTATAGAAGAACAAGAATTTTTCAACTTGAGGATGGGGATCAAATCATTCGTGGTGATGAGCAATTGAAATCATATATTACAAAATATTATCAAGGTCTATTTGGGCCTTCAGATAGTAATGATTTAACGTTGATGGAACAACAACGAGATGATATTCCCCAAGTCTCGAATTTGGAGAATGAGCTTCTCACCGATATATTTTCTGAAAATGAAGTGAAAGAGGCTATTTTTCAAATGAAACATAATAAAGCTCCTGGTCCTGATGGATTTCCTGCTGAATTTTATCAAGCATTTTGGGAACTTATCAAATCAGACCTGATGGCTTTGTTTAGCGACTTTCATAAAGGAAATCTACCGCTTCATAGCTTAAATTTTGGAATAATTATTCTCTTACCGAAGCAAAAGGAGGCAACGCAGATCAAGCAATTTAGACCTATCTGTTTACTTAATGTGAATTTTAAGATCTTCACAAAAGTGGCAGTTAATAGGATTACTAAGATTGCAGATAACCTGATAAGGCCTTCTCAAACTGCTTTTATGCCGGGAAGGAATATCATGGAAGGAGTGGTGATTTTACATGAAACAATCCATGAATTACATACTAAAAAAATGAATGGTGTCATATTAAAGCTTGACTTTGAGAAAGCTTATGACAAAGTTAAATGATCCTTTCTTCAACAAACGCTAAAGATGAAGGGCTTTTCTAATAAGTGGTGTTCATGGATTGAAAACTTTGTGTCTAAAGGAAGTGTGGCAATTAAAGTAAACGATGGGATAGGAAGATATTTCCAAACAAAGAAAGGGCTTAGACAGGGAGACCCTTTGTCTCCAATTTTATTCAATCTTGTAGTGGATATGTTAGCTATTTTAATTGCAAGAGCAAAGGATGAAGGCCAAATTAAGGGATTAGTACCTAATCTGGTGGAGGATGGCTTGTCAATACTTCAATATGCAGATGATACAATTATTTTTATGGAACATGATCTTGAACATGCCAAAAATATGAAGCTGCTCTTATGTGCATTTGAGCAACTATCAGCCTTGAAGATCAATTTTCATAAAAGTGAAATTTTCTGCTATGGAGAGGCCAAAGAACACGAGCATGAATATACTCAGTTGTTTGGTTGTGACATGGGAGAATACCCTTTCAGATATTTAGGTATTCCTATGCATCATAGAAGACTGAATAACAAAGATTGGAAAATCATTGAAGACAAGTTTGAAAAGAAATTGAGTACTTGGAAGGGTAAACATCTATCATATGGTGGGAGACTTGTGCTTATTAATTCCGTTTTAAGCAGTCTGGCTCTCTTTATGTGTTCATTCTTTGAAATCCCAAAAGGGGTCCTAAAGAAACTAGACTACTATAGATCTAGATTTTTTTGGCAAGGAGATGGACACAAAAAGAAATATAGACTTGCAAAATGGGACATAATATGCAGGCCAAAAGACCAAGGGGGTTTAGGCATTCTTGATCTGAAGGTTCAAAATGGTTATATAAACTCATTAATGAGGAGGGATTATGGCAACAATTGTTAAAAAATAAGTATCTAAATAATAAAACATTGTCTCAAGTACAATCTAAACCCGGTGATTCACACTTCTGGTCTGGTCTGGTCTGATGAGTGTCAAAGACCAATTCTTACAGTTTGGTTCTTTTATTGTAAAAGATGGTACTCAAACCAGATTTTGGGAAGATAAGTGGCTGGGAGATAGTACTTTAAGAGAGCAATTCCCAATTCTTTACAATATAGTCAGAAAGAGAGGTGACACAGTGTCTAATGTTATGAGCTCAATTCCATTAAACATTTCTTTTAGAAGAGCGTTAGTGGGAGACAAGCTTCAAGCTTGGCACAATCTTGTGAATAAATTACTTCATGTACAATTAATTGATGGGCCTGATTCTTTCAAGTGGTCTTTGAACCAAAGCGGGAAGTTTACGGTTCAATCGATGTACGAAGCAATTCTAGACACAAATGTTGTTGCTAACAATAGATACTTGTGGAAAATTAAAGTGCCTTTAAAGATTAAAGTTTTTCTTTGGTTCTTGCATAAGGAGATTATTTTAACAAAAGATAATCTAGCTAGAAGAAACTGGAATGGAAATCACAAATGTTGTTTTTGTAGTAACTTGGAAACTATACAACATCTTTTCTTTGATTGCAGTTTTGCTAGATTAATCTGGAGGTTAATTAAGCTATCTTTTGGGTTTAAACCACCGAGTAGTATTGCTAATATGTTTGGTAATTGGATCGGCGGGTTTCAGTCCAAGGATAGGGGACAAATGCTAGTTGGAATCGGTGCCATTTGTTGGGCAATATGGCTAAGCCGAAACGATGTTGTATTTGATAAAATACCAATTCTAACTACTATGCAGGTAATTTACAGGGGAACGTACTGGATCAGAACATGGTCACTCTTCCAGAAGGAGGATGGGCGAACGCCATTACTAAGGGCATGCCGACTCTTAGAGCTAGTGACAATGGATATCTTCGCCAAGCATGGATGGAGGTTTAGTAATAGGTTGTGTTAATGAACTTTTTGCTATCTTCTTGCCATTTGTTAGGCGAGCTATCATTTGTACTATAAGATAGACGGAGTATATACATAGTTTATTCTTGTAATAATGGACGGCTAAATACATCGAGTGATGTAGAGGCCGGGATACTTTTATTTGCTTGATGAAATAGATTTCCCTTTATCTTAAAAAAACTGGTGTAGACAATAGATTAGTATCGGTGTTTGTGTGTACGTTTCCTGCCGCTCTACTGATGCTCTTTTTATAGCAGAAGAAGATCTGACTCTTGGGCCACAAAAAAACCAACAAGGGCAACCCAACGAGCTACTTCATCGGCCCAGCAATGGAAGGCCCAACTAGTTTTGCTTGGCCCAGCAATTAGAGGCGACCTTCCTTTTCCATCTCGCTGCCCTCCTAGTCTTCCCCACCACCGCTGCTCCCCGCTCCAAAACCGCGCCGCGGCCAAAGCCCGGAGGGGCACACCAGGCAGCCAGGTAACCGCGGCTTCTCTTGCCCATCTCCGTACGATTCCTTCTCTATTTCCTGGCGGTTGGAGCGGAACAGATTGGGGATTTCAATTTTCTGTTGCGTTCCTCGCGGCTCGATTCGCAATGAGGCCGCGACTTCTGTTGCCACTACTTACTGGGTTATTAGATCGCGATAGCTTCATCGCTGCACTGCTCTTCCAAGTTTGGTGGGGTTGCTCGATTTTAGTGGGATTTTTACTCTAACGAGTTTCCCCGAATTCGATCGATATCAGGCTGCATTTATTTCTACCGTTTGGAACAGTAATATAAGCCCCACTTCTTACCTATAGTTACATTACAAACGATGTGTACTCGATACTCTGCACGAGCTGAGGCCTGTTTGAGCATTTTCCATGTTGTTTGGGGTCAAATGCTCCTGGCATATCAAACCATCGATCATTTTAATTTAGCAATGGTTCGTAATTAAGCCATCTGTGGATTTTGCTTGTTTGATATCTCTTTTTTTTAGAGGAAAAAGTTTTGTTCTGCACGTGTGTTTGATTATTTAATTTCCCCCCTTTTGTTGCTTGATGCAGTTGCAGGTCGGTGACTCTCAGAATGGAGGACAAGGGGGCATCTCCACCTTACAGTACAGAGTCAGTTCTTCAACTGAACGAACCTACTTGCATGCCTTATCTTTTTCTTGTGTTTGCAAACCGAACCTTCAATGTTTGTTGTACTTTTTTTTTCATCATAATGTTCATAATAAGACGGACTCCTATAAATGTTTTGAGGATGTCCGACTTGCCGCATTGCGGTAACTGTTCAGATACTAATGCCAGCTTGCCAAATCCGTCTCACCGTTTAAACTGTCCAACATCTTTTGCATGCACATATATGTTATGATTCCGGGTGATACCATTATTGATAGTTAAAAATGCATTTGTTTCTGTTAAATTACGCGGAATCCCTTTAGTTTATGCCCATGGTTTGAATGTATTGATAGTGTCTGTTCAGACCACCCAAAAGCTGACTGATATCTGCTTATTCTTCATTATCTTCATGGAATAGTCGTCATAGCTTCGAATTAACATTTATCTTACTTACTGCTTCCTTCTTAGGCTGGATTTGTACATTTACGAGTACCTGATCAGCCGCAAACTGAGCGCTACTGCCCAAGCCTTTATGGAGGAGACTCAAGCGAGGACATTTGTGCATGATCTTCAACGTAATTACCTTGATGACCCTCTGCCTGGCCCATTTAAGTTATTCCGACCCTTCTGAATTCGGTCAGGAATTCTAGTTATTGTTGAAAATCCTAATGTTATTCACTGATATCCTCCTAATCTAACTAAGACCTTCTGCTGCTAACTTGAGACAAAGATTCCTCAATTATAGAGAGAGTTTCATCGAGGCCAAGGGGCAATTATTTTTCATTTGTACATTTGGAAAATAAGATCAGCCATTTTTTTTCTATACATCTGATGTGGATATGTTTATTCTATGCTCAAGTATACATCTAGATCGCTTTCTCTTTTTCCTGAAGAATTTATATTCATTATTTTCCTCAAGCTATGTACAGGGATATCTCTTGATGCAATTGTGACATTTCACTTTTTATGGCAGAACATGATTTCCCCAGAGGTCTCCTCTCTGATTGGTGGTCTATATTTTGGGAGCGCTTCAGTTCAAGTCCAGGTGATTTGGAATGCCCAGATGTAAGCTTTGTCTCTCTTTGCGTTCATAATAGAGTATTGAATTTGGATTTGTGCACCATAGCAGCACTTGAGGGAAATCTTAGGTAATCATCTGCCAAAGCTTTACTTTTAAATTGAGCCAGGGGTATGCACTGGAGGAAAAAACAGTGGAGGTGGGCGATCATTTCAGTCTAGAAGAGGAGCAAATGCAACGACGAGCTGCAACTCTTGCCAACCCAGATTGGTCAAACAGTGCAGTAATCAACCATAGAATGAACCAAGATCCTGCTGCTGATACAGCTGTCTACCAGCGGTGATACTGACATTTCCACTAATTAAGTTTCCTTACCTACATTTCCATTGATTTTCTTAATCACATCTACCACTATTATTTTCACCTGGCTGGTCAGGCTTTTGGGTCGAACTCCATTGGACATCACCGCTCAAGGTCTAGCGCAGCAACCATATCAGCAGCCAACTGTAGGTGTCTACAAATAGTGCCTTACGTATACTCCCTCCGTTTTTAAATTGTTGTCGCCGTTGACTTTTTTTGCTATCTTTGACCATTCGTCTTATTCAAAAAAGTTTTAAAAATATCATATATTTTGTGATGATTTGTTTTATCTTCATAGTAAGTTTGAACCTAACTTATAATTTTGCATATTCGAACAACTATTTTGAATAAGACGAACGGTCAAACGTAAATAAAAAAGTCAATGGCGACAACAATTTAAAAACGGAGGGAGTAATAGTTTTTTTCCTTCTCTAGTTTCTATTAGTATACTGTTGTACGACTAACACCACATAGAAATTGGACGGTGATTCTTTCACGCCTGAACTTTTTGTCCAGTAAATATTGATCCAACGTTAATTATTCATCAAAAGATTTTGTTCTATACATGGCTATCTGATCCTAAAGAATTTTTGCCAGGATGGTAATGGTGCAGATTACATGCTTGATTTATCAGGAGATGTTGCTATGGAGAAAACAATGGGTACTTTTTTCTCTCCACATTTAGAGCGCTATTAAAAGCACTATTTCCTTTCCTAAAAGAAAAAATGAATACAAATAATGATCAATAGATTTATTGTTGTATATCTGTCCAAGAAATATTATATCATAAAGTACTTGATACACATTCAGGAACCGCCATGGAGGGTGTTTTCAGTCTGAAAGCTAGTTGCAAAAAGATTTTTTGCTGCGATTTTTCTCCAGATGGAGATTTGCTAGCTAGTGCTGGGGACGAAAACAAGGTAAATTAAGTGACTTGTATCTTTGTAAACTGTGCAACTAACTTTGAAGTAGAGAATATTGCATGGTTGGTTCGATGATGGATATGCCCGCACTTGCAAATGCTTCAGAGAACGTACATATAATTTGATGTCCAAAATGTTCAGTAATACAATATTGGTTGCAGCATGGGTTACTGGGAGGGAGAATATGAAGATTCCGAGACATGTAAGCTTGTGAAAATATCCCACGATATCTCGCGTAGCGCAATGTTCTTAATGGGTATTGATTACACATTTCAGGAGAATTTGTCACGCTGTTCTCTCATGTTGCATTTATGTATGTACTGCTGTAGTATATACTTGTACAGTACTTGCCACCTTGCCCCTGAATTTCTGTTCTGAAATTCTCTAGGTGTTCATTTGGAACCTCAGAAACAATTTAGAGAAGCACACTTGGGAAGCGCACTCTAGCTTCATCACAGACTTGCGCTTTGGGCCGAATAAAACCATGCTCGGGACAGCTTCATCAGATAAAACTGTGCGATTATGGGACACGTCTCAGGTAATAAAACTACTCTGATGATGCTAGTCACATGGATGTTTTTAGATGTTTGGTACTTTGAGCCTTCCTGCTATCCACCAAATAACACCAGCCAAGGTGGTGTTTACATGAGGTCATTAATCCTGATTATTGTTATCATTGACTTCTGTCATAGTTCAGCATGTTTCTGATTGGATTTGTACCATGTATGTATAGCTGCGTCGAAATTCTCCTATTTCTAACATCTCTAAAATTTATATTGATGGTACAGAAAGTTAACCTATGATTTTGCGGCAGCCAATGCCTTACTCTAACCTAACTGCACAGACATGTGGCCATTCATACGCATGGCAAGGAATTGGCCAGAATTGTTTTGGTGCTTACAAATTAATACCTTTCCATGTCACAGGGTGGTCACTGTATCCAGACCTTCGTTGGGCATAGCTCTCTGGTGAGATCAGTAGATTTTCATCCACAGGCGGATACTTCACTCCTTTGCTCGTGCGATGATGGTGGCAAGGTTCTGTACTGGAAAATAGGCCAACCTAAACCACGCACCTCGGAAGCTGTAGGTTCAATGTCTGCCTAGTTTCAGTTTGCAATGTAACGCCCTCCTGCTGTGCTATGACATGTATGTTCTCTGGTGGTGCAGACAGGTAGAGGAAAAGTACGGTTCGACCCTCTCGGGCGCTACCTTGCTTCAGTCATTGGAAACACGGTGAACCTTACCAATGTCGAGACAGATAAAAGGATGGCCTGTTTGCAGGTTGGCATTTGAAAATCACATTTGTCTCTTGCTTCGATGTGAGTGTACCTTATACTGCCCCCAAACTGCGTGCAGGGTAACGCGGATAACAAAACTGTGCACTCGATATGCTGGAGTGAGCATTACCGTTGCTTGGCTTGTGTGAGTGACGACTCTGCTAGGGTCTGGTCTGGACAGGGAGGACATGTCCGTGAGCTAAACGGGATGAACCTGAGCTATTTCCGCTCGTGCAGCTTCCACCCAAAGTATCCAAATACGTTAGTCATTGGGGGTTACCAGGTATATGTTTATTACTTCCATTATCATCTTTGCCGGGCTCCTTGTTAGAGGAAAGCTGGTCCGTGTGGGGATATATGTCGCTTCAGACATACACATTTCTTGGGTCTTCTGACGACATTTTTTTTTGTCTTCCTGGGGCTTTTGGATAATGTGCAGACCATTACTCTGTGGAACTTTGCTGAGAACAAGGTGGTGTCAGTGCAGCCTCATGGCGGCCATGTTGCAGATTTGGCAGGATGTCATGCCACAGGCTTGCTCGCATCGGCATCGCATGATGGATGTGTCAAGGTCTGGAGCTAATCAAGGTCCAGCCCACCGGCCATTTTGTTGCTTTAATGGTGTGTTCCCTCGCCGTCGATGAGACGCTGGCCAATGGGTGCCTCTAATCTAGAGTAGATGAATTCTAGCGAGAAAGGTAGATGTCAGCATATAGCAAGGACATGTTTAGGCGTTTAGCTGCGATGGGTCAAGAAAACCCAAAGTAGTTTTGTAAGGTCAACAAGGTAGGAGCACAGCTGAACCCAGAGAGCAGATTTTGGGTTCTTGGCTTTCTGAATGCCCCCTTCGGGATGGCAGTGTATACAGTTCTCTGTGTTTATATTGAGTTGGCTTGTCTCTTATTACGCTTCAGCACCTTGTAAATTCACCAATAAAATTGAAAGCACACCAATGCAATCTGTTCTGTTCTAATGTTTTTTTCTCTCTTTTTTGGGAGGAGATGTTCCTTTTTTTATGAGCATATGGAGGAGATGTTATGTTCTAATGTTACAGCAGGAAGAAAAACACATTGCCTAAAAAGGCCCAAAAACACAATATCAACAGCCCATGAAGGCCCACATAAATTCCACTAGCAATATCTCTCCATCGGATAGGAAGCAGAGCAGCGAGCAGGCTGTCTTGGTTGTCGCGGCAGCCAGCCGGAGGAAGGAAGCCGAGGAGAGCAGCGATGGAGGTGGCTGGGGCTCAGGCTCGCGCCGTTCCCCTCCTTCTCCGGCACCCTGCCTCCCTCCGCAGCTCCGTCTCTGTATGCTGCGGTGGTTCTCGCCGGAGCTGGGCAGCGGCGGCCACGGCGGAGGGCGACGAGAGCCGCGGCTACGAGAAGGTGCCCTTGGACACACCCGGCGCGTACCGTCTGGTGGACCGCGCCACCGGACGCAGCGTCATCGTGTGGGGCGGCACCGACGAGGGCGACGAAGCCAGCATGCCGTCCCCGGCGGTGCTCTCCAGGACCGCCGACCGCCCCAGAAAAGGTCACGCTCACACCATTTCGATGCGCACTAATTCATTCAATTAAGGGTCCCAATTGAAAATTTTGAATTTGGAGACCACATTGTTTCTTCATCCGTAATTGTTAAGGTTCAATGCATTATGTTTCATTCCCTTGTGCCATCATTTGGCCTCAGTCCTAGTTAAAATGCTACTATGCCTTGGGATAAAATTGTGAACTCGGTGCATGTATCACACCATGTTCATGTCAGAGGTAGATTTGGCTAAATTATATCCATAACCTGTAATGCTCTGTTGTTTTGCTTCTCGATGTGTGTAAGTTCCACTTCTACTAAAGCTGAAGCTATGTTTCAAACTACAGGTAATGGGGGAAGTACAGGTATTGGGAATTTCGGTCGGCTGAAGGCTCAGAAAGTAAAATCCTTGGTTATGAGATCAGCTCACCTCAAGAGAGAGAATTCGAATCGCGCAACCATCAACCGGTCTGATGAATCTACTTTTTATGACTCTGATGATGAAGAAGAAGAAGATGAAGACGTATTCGAAAGAAGAAAGGTTGTACCATCGGACACAGCACGCCATGCGAAGATGAGTGATAGCCCCAGGAATGAAAGGACTCGAAGTGCACATTCTCTGAATTCTGTATTGAGCCAATATAAAGGTGACGATGATTTGGGTTTCCCTAGTTCAGAGGCTACATCCGGCTCCAAACGATGGGGTAATGTGTCTGATGTTACTCTTGGGCGACAGAATCGAAAGCCAAAAGGCCCTTTGGACACTGCATTTTTCAGTCGTAGATCCTTTAAGGAGATTGGATGCAGCGAGGACATTCTACGTACATTCAGAAATTTTGATTTTCCTCGTCCATCACATATTCAGGTAAATTATTTTTGCCGAAAGGAGATACTCTGGGTGACATCTTAATTTTTATTTCTTTTACTGTGAGTCTGTGAGGAAAGTATCCTTAATTCTTCCCTTAAAAGAAGTATCTTGAATTTTTGTATTTGTGCACTTAACAATCAAAATGCTGAGTTCTTTGCACCCATGCATATATGTGTCTAGACATGCTTTCGTTAACTGGACCGCTAAACTTTTTTTAGGCTATGGCGTATGGTCCTGTCTTGGAAGGGAGGAGTTGCATTATTGCTGATCAAAGTGGGTCTGGCAAGACACTGGCATATCTCTGTCCTATAGTTCAAAATTTGAGGAATGAAGAAGCTCAGGGGCTTCATAAATCATCCCCTAGGAATCCCAGGGTGATAGTATTGACCCCTACTGCTGAACTTGCTTCTCAGGTACACTACTTGTTTGATATCTATATTTTCTAATATTGGTTGGTTGGGAAAATGAGCTCAGCCCTTTTTGCCCTTAACCTTAGGTCCTTAACAACTGCCGGTCCATATCGAAGTCTGGGGTTCCATTTAGGTCTATGGTTGCAACTGGAGGATTCCGACAGAAAACACAGTTAGAAAGCCTTGACCAAGAGCTTGATGTACTTATAGCAACGCCTGGTCGTTTCTTGTACCTGCTTCAGGAAGGTTTTGTGCAATTGGCTAACCTCAGATGGTGCGAACTTTGAACTGCTGAAGATTGAATCAAAAGAATGATTTCACTTGTTAGCTTAAAATCTAAGTTCTCTATATTTGCAGTGTTGTTTTGGATGAAGTGGACATCTTGTTTGGTGAAGAAGGTTTTGAACAAGTGCTTCATCAATTGATTACTGTTGCACCAATGACCACACAATATCTTTTTGTGACTGCCACTCTTCCTCTTGATATCTACAACAAGGTTGTTGAAACATTTCCTGACTGTGAAGTAATCATGGGACCTGGTGTCCACCGAACAAGCTCGCGCCTTGAAGAGGTGGACGATTTCTCACTTTCTCCATTTCTTTTCTTTTTTTTCCCCGTTATCTGTTACATATGCTTTTTAGTGACCTCTCCAGTAAGTATGTCTTGGACATCAGATTTTGCTATATGGCTGCTCATATGTACATTCTGAAGGCCTTTTTTCTTTGTCAGTAATGACACCAACAGTGTAGTACATTTAAGCTCATAGTTAGAATGGGCCATGGCATTTGACATGGTGCATCAGTTGTTTTTCACAGAATAGTTATAATTGTAGTGGTTCAACTGCAGATTCTTGTGGACTGCAGCGGGGATGACAATGAGGAAAAGAATCCAGAGACGGCATTTTCAAACAAGAAAACTGCACTTGTTAAGATCATCGAGGAATCTCCTGTTCGTAAAACAATTATTTTCTGCAACAAGGTCCCTAGTATCCCACTTCACTAATGTCAGACATACAGTAAGCTTCAAATATCTGTGCGGCTGGTAGCCATATACTTATGTGATTGTGTTTTCTGTTGTCAGATTGAGACGTGCAGAAAGGTGGAGAATGTGTTGAGGCGGCTGGACAGGAAGGCTTCGCAGATAAAAGTTCTTCCCTTCCATGCTGCGTTGGACCAGGCCCAGCGCATCACAAACATCAAAGAGTTTCTGAACAAACAAACAGCGGACTCGATGTTCCTTGTGTGCACAGACAGGTTAGCATTTGCTAAACTGCATTTTGCTGTAAATTTGTCTGCTTCCAAGGCATCGTTTCAACGCTGATCTATCATTTGATGGTTGCCAGGGCATCGCGAGGCATCGACTTTGCAAACGTGAACCACGTGGTGCTGTTCGACTACCCCCGTGACCCGAGTGAGTATGTGCGCCGCGTTGGGAGGACAGCCCGTGGCGCGTCCGGCAATGGCAAGGCGTTCGTGTTCGCGGTGGGCAAGCAGGTGTCCCTGGCCAGGAGGGTGATGGAGAGGAACATGAAGGGGCACCCGCTGCACGATGTGCCGTGCGTCTAGAGCCCAGAGGGTGACGGTTTGTGTTGTTGTAGATTACATCTGTTGAACAGAAGACATGTAGGATTTGTAGAACCAGTTTTGATGTATGCAATTGCTGTATGACAAGATCATTTGAATAGCATCCAGAAGTGCAAAGCGATTGATAATTCAATATTGTTCACTGATCCATACATGGATATACCACCAAACTAGACAGGGTAAAACAGTGGTTTGCAGATAAGTTCAGAAACGCTGTAAAGCAGAGGCAGTCGATTGCTGCTGTAAAACAGGTTGTTTGTGCAACATCCAAAAGTAGTTTCAAGAATCTAGACTAGTTCTTTGCAAATGCCAGTCAGAGACATGAACCAAACCACACAGGTCACAGAACTGAAGATCCCATTGCTACTTCCCGGTCGGAGATATGAACCAAAACCACCCAGGTGACAGAACTGAAGATCCCATCGCTACTTCCCGGTCGGAGATATGAACCAAAACCACACAGGTGACAGAACTGAAGACCCCTCCCTGGGCTAGTCGCGGACGGTGTGGAGGAGGTGGAGCTGTGCGTTGTGGAGGATGAGGCGGGCCTGCTCGTTGGTGGCGTCGCGGGCGCGCAGCTCCCGGATCATCTCCTCCCAACGCTCCACCCTCTCCTTGTGGATCCTGCACAGACCATCAATCGGCACCAGCTGATTCCTCCGCGATCACGAGCAACAAGCTGTTAGAAGGGAAAAAAAATGGTGATGATTCTTACGAGCAGAGGCGCTCCTCGAAGTCGGCGGCGAGGTCCTTGAACAGTGCGCGGCCGGTGTCCAGCATCTCCGACACCTGCACAAGCATTCACCGCGTGCGTGAGCACGGCGCATCCCAACACCATCCGATCCAATCCAATCCATGTCGCCTCACCTGACGGGTGAAGTTATCGATGGCGAGGAGGATGCGCTGGATGTGCTCCTCCGTCTCCGCCGACCCCAGCTGCTCCTCCTCAGCCTCGGACGCCACCACGGCCATCTCGTCGGCCTCCGTCTCCGTCGCGGCCGCGGTAACGGCGACACCGGAAGACGCCGCCACGCCGCCTCCTGCGCTCCCCTGGCTCATCGTGTCCTCCTCGGTGCTCTGCAACGAACGCCGCCCAGGGTTCAGCTTACACAACGAGGTTAACTGAAATCCCACCCTTGGAATTTTCCCCATCACTGGAACTCAAAATCAGAGCCATGGCGTTGTGTAATTTGTACACCCGATTCAAATCGAAGGTGATGAGGATTCCACATTTGCTGGAAATGAGGATTCGAATTCGAAATTCCGGCCGAATCGACGACCCTTACCAACCAAACCCCGAAATCAAAACCCCAGCCGGGGATCAAAAGGCGGAAACACGAAGGGGAAGGGGGCACTGGATGGAGGTAGTGGTAGCGCTCTTACCATGGCGGCGGTGCGCATGCGCTTGTTGCTCTCCCTCCCCGCCGCCTCCATCCCCGCCGCTCTTCCTTGCTCAGCAGCCGACGATCGAGTGGGGAGAGAGGGTGAGAGATCGCAAAAGAAGGAAGCCGCGGTTCCCGGCCCGATGGGTGCGTCCATATATATATCTGCCTCTTATTGGGCTGGGCCGCTTCGCTCACGTCGAAATGGGCCTAACATGTGCCAGCCGAACATTTATAACAACAAAAACTCCAACATAAATTCCTCTACTCCTGCCCTAATAAACAAAAAGATTAGGTTGTCGTCTAAAGTTTAAGTCCTGATGATGCCTCCACTTGAGAAGGAAGGTGTTGAACCCACGTCATGGAATCAACGTGCTTGAGCTTGGTGATGGTGGTTCTGTAGAATTATCTGCATCCATATATATGCCAAAAAAAAAAAAAGGCCATACACGTACACCGGTTATGACTTATGGATAAATCTTCTTCACTGTCCATGTGCTTTCGATGTGGTTTTGAAGTAGATAGAATTGTGATCATAATGTCACCCACGACCAATTAAGCAAATGCTATATATATGAAGATAATTTACAGAGTGATGGAACGACTGCAATCGATTAACAGTAAACGAGTGCAGGACACATCGCAAAGGACATAAAGTTTGTAACCACACACTCCCAACTCCCAACCCATGAAGAAGACTTAGGCCCTGTTTGTTTCAGCTTTTCGTCACTTTTGTTAGTTGGCTTTTGTGAGATCTAAAGACCAGATGCTGTCAAAAGCCAAAAGCCAGAAGCACCTCAGGATGTGCTTCTGGCTTCTCAAGTTTCAGAGACATCCGACTTTTGAATCTTCCAAAAGCCAACAGACAAAAGTGCTAAAAAACTGAAACAAACAGGGCCTTAAGCTCCCTGCAGAAGGATATTGGCCTAGTAGCTAATTAATTCGATCCCCAGCGTCGTCGTCGTGGTGGATGATCTCCTCATCAATAATCTCGATCTTGCTCGGCGTAGCCCTTGAGGCGGTACTGCACGAGGATGGCCAGTTGCTGGTCAATCTCCTTGTTGACGCTGGCGGTGACACGCATCATCATGTCGCGCAGGTTGCCCCCGTTCCTCTCGGCGTCCCGGTCCAGCATCCATCTCCTTGGGGATGCCGCGGAAGGGCTTGGGTGGGTGCGCCAGGAGGTAGTCGATGTACCCCTGCTTCACCCGCACAACCTTCTTGGTCGTCGTCTTCTTCTCCGCCCCCGCTGACGCCATATCCTAATCTCTCCTGATCCGATCCAATCTCGCGGGGAGGGGAGGAGCTTGTGTTGGACAATATCGATCGAGACCCAGAGCGTCGCAATAATTAATTAATTATATAGGCCCTCTGGCATAGAGTACGTCTCCGCCCCTGACTCGATCTATCTGCCAATGGGTGGGTCCAACGTGAGTACAGATACGTATCGCGTCAGAGTTTGAAAGATGCCATAATAACGCATATGGTCCTTGAAAGTTATGAAGAAATGTCTTCCGCCATGGAGCTAGGTCGAAGGGATCGCGAACAACGGTATTGAGGCCATGGAGGTCCGTATTGAGGCCAGTAGCTAGCGACAGGCCGGCGGCGCTGAGGGAGCCCAGCTGCCCCCGAACGCCGATCGACGGAGATATGATGCCCGGCCGGGGAGGCCTAATAAATGTCAGTAGTTTCTCTTTGCACTAGCTTGTTAGGGAAAACACTTCTAATTAATTGATTGCAATCGTTGTTGAACCCACATACGAAATTGACGTGCTTGCCGATGGTCCTGTTGCCTAGCTGTACAACGGTCATCTGTAACTTGTACGACCACATGGTATTGAATTAGATTGTGTATTGTGATCATGATTGTGTTTTATTCGCATATATGCATATGCATGGTTCCTGCACGCTTCATCGCCTATATGCAGATTTATTTAAAAACTGAAGTAACACGATTGCAGTCACTAGCTAGTGGAGAAAAAGAAAACATGCATAAACACGAATGCAGGAAGTAAATTAACACGATGACAGTAACATCCGGCCGGTTCATTGTCCTAGAAGCTGCTGTATGTGGATGGATCACCCGAAACCCATGAATCCTATAGACGTCTATATGTATCCTCCGATCCCTCGTCGTCGTTGGTGATTTCGATCTCCTCCTCGGCGTAGCCCTTGCGGCGGTACTGATCGAGGATGTCCTCATCGTTGTGGCGAATCTTGTCGAGGATGGCGGTGAAATCGGCCATGATTGCGTGCAGGTCGGCCCAATTCTTGGACCTGCTGGAGCTGTTGCGGTCATTGGGGATGCCGCGGAAGGGCTTGGGAGGGTTCGCCAGGAGGCGGTCGATGTACCCCTGCTTCACCCTCACCACCTTCGTCCTCTTCTGCTTCTTCTCCGCTGGCGACTTGATGATCGCCTCCTCGGCCGCCGCCGCTGCTCCTGCCTCCTCCTCAGCCATCATTGGACAAGAAGATCGAGGCCCAGGCGGTCGCAAGATATATATACTACGAGCAAGCAGCCCTCGATCGGTAGCTGGGCCTCTGTTGCGCTGGGCCGTTGGCCTTCCGTTTAGCTTTCTTTCCGATCCGCTGCATGTCCATTTAGATTACTTCATCACACGACAAGACAATCATGAGTGTGGAAATTCAGAGGTGCTTGGAAGCGTTGAACCCCTTTCGGGGCCGCATCTCTGTTAATATAGAGGCGACAACAGCCGTCGCCGTGGCGTACAAGAAAGAGATAATCATTGGGGAGTTTGTTGCCGAATCTATAACTACCTCTATCTAGATTACATCTGTTACAACATACAACAACCTACGGCAACAACTCTCCATGATTCTCTCGTGTACATTGGTTGGTTAACAGCCCCCCTCAATCACAACTTCCCTAAGTTGAGATTGTTCTTAAAATTTTCTAACTGTCGCACAGTCAATGCCTTGGTGAAACCATCCGCTACCTGATCTGCAGTAGGCACAAAGTCGATCTCCAGTAGTCTTCTATTGACCCGTTCTCTGACGAAATGGAAATCCACTTCCACGTGCTTTATTCTGCCATGGAACACCGGATTAGATGCAAGGTATTTAGCACCCATATTGTCACACCAATTTTTTGCGATGGGAGGACTATCAACTCGAATTTCCTTTAACAGAGATTGCATCCACATGATTTCCGCTGTAGCATTTGCAAGAGCCTTATATTCTGACTCAGTACTTGATCTTGAAATAGTGGCTTGTTTCTTGGCATTCCAAGAGACTAGATTGCCTCCCAAGAACACAGCGAAGCCTCCTGTTGATCTCCTGTCATCCATGCAGCCTGCCCAATCTGCATCCGAATAAGCACTCACAAGTAGAGACCTTGATCTACCAATTTTCAGTCCCAACTTGGTGCTAGACTTGAGATATCTTAATATTCGTTTAACTGCAGTCCAATGCAATGTAGTAGGAGCATGAAGAAATTGACAGACTTTGTTGACTGGAAAGGCAATGTCAGGTCTTGTCAATGTAAGATATTGCAAAGCACCTACAACACTGCGATATTGAGTTGCATCATTAGGTCCAAGAGGTGATCCTTCATGAACAGACACTTTTTCACTAGTCGACAATGGCGAGCTCACTGGTTTACAATCTGCCATATTCACCTTTCTCAACAAATCATTAGCATATTTTTCTTGGTTCAAGAGAATTCCATTAGAGAATTTATTTACCTCAATACCAAGAAAGTAATGTAAGTCACCTAGGTCTTTCAAGGCAAAATCCTTCTGAAGATCCTAGAGTAATGCCGAAACTGCTTCTGGCTTTGAGCTGACTACAATGATATCATCCACATAAATAAGCATAAACATAGTTATATTGCCCTTGTTATAGAAGAATAAAGATGTGTCTGCCTTTGAACTTTGAAAGCCAAGATCACACAACTTCTTACTCAGCCAAGAATACCATGCCCGTGGTGCTTGTTTTAACCTATATAATGCTTTGTCCAGTTTACACACATAACTTGGACAAGTTTTATCTTCATACCCTGGAGGCTGCCTCATGTACACTTCTTCTTCAAGAATTCCATGAAGAAATGCATTTTGCACATCAAGTTACCGAAGAGTCCAACCTCTGGATACTGCAATAGACAGAATAATTCTGTAGTTGCCTTTACCACAGGACTGAATGTATCCTCATAATCTATGCCATATCTTTGTTTAAAACCTTTGGCTACTAAACGTGCTTTATATCTATCTAGACTGCCATCTTGCTTTCTTTTTATCTTATATACCCATTTGCAGTCTATGACATTACGACCCTTCTGTGGAGGAACTAGATGCCAAGTTTTGTTATGTTGCAAGGCACTAAACTCAGCATCCATGGCAAGTTTCCAATTTTCATCTCCTAACGCTTCTTCTAAACAACTTGGTTCACCAGAAACGGTAAGAAAACTGAACTTGCCATGAGAACTAGTATACTTAATAATACCATCATGATAAACCTTTTCTTTTCGAATACCACTTTGTAGACGTGTACGGGTTGTCATTTGTTCCCCCGCTGTCGTAGACGTCGCAGAAGATCTTGGCGCCGTAGAAGATCCAGCCCCTGGTGCCTGCGGTGCAGGTGCGGGACAAGGCGCACCATCGCCTGGTTGACGCGTGTCCTGCACACCGTCGGTTGCTGCAGGCGCGCCCGAGATTGTCGGGGCGGGATCGCTTCGCGACACCGCCGTTTGCCACGTGTCGTCGCGGGACTGAGGAGCCGCGGCCGTGGTTGCACCTGGCCCTGGCAGCCGTTGCAATCCCGAGAGGAATTCGCCTGGTGCGTCAGAGCTGTGCGCAGGCGAATCGGCATTGTGTTCAGTGCCAGTCGGATGGTCGACGTTCTCCTCATTATTTGTTGCGATTTCTTCATGCAAAAGCTCCACAGTTTCTTCATGACTGTTAGTAGGCAAGGCAGGAGAATTATTCACATCATCATTCAACTGATCAACCCCTGTAAATGAGGATGGGTTTAGAAGATGTGTGGGCAGTAAAAGGATTTCAGATTGGAGACAGCGACCTGCTTTAGAATGAAGATTTGCAAAGGGAAAAACATCTTCATCAAATGTAACATCACGAGAAATGTAAACTCTGCCAGAAGATATATCTAGGCATTTGAATCCTTTATGGAAACGACTATAGCCTAGAAACGTACACTGTTTGGAACGGAATTGCAACTTGTGTGTATTGTATGGTCTTAGATGCGGCCAGCATGCACAACCAAAGATGCGCATAGAATTATAATCTAGTTTTTCTTGAAACAAACGTTCAAGAGGTGTCTCAAAATTAATGATACGACTAGGAATGCGATTGATGAGGAAAACAGCAGAAAGAAAAGCATCTGCCCAATATTTCAAGGGCATTGAAGCATGTGCCAGAAGTGATAGACCAACTTCTACTATGTGACGATGTTTCCTCTCAGCAGCCCCATTCTGTTGGTGTGTGTGAGGACACGATACATGATGTGTAATTCCCATTTTGGCAAAGAAGGAATGGAGTTTTTGATATTCACGCCCCCCCCCCCCCCCCCCAGTCAGTCTGCATGGTTATGATTTTTCTATTGAAGCGACGCTCAACAAGGGCTTGAAATTCATGGAATTTTTGAAACACTTCGGATTTAAATTTAAGAAGATAAATTCATGTAAATTTGCTATAGTCATCAACGAAACTCACATAATATTTAAAACCATTGACAGAGGATGGTGCATCACCCCAAACATATGAATAAATAAGTTCTAATGGATGACTAGAAACACTATCAGACCGAGAGTATGGCAACTGATGACTCTTGGCCTGTTGACATGCATCACACACAGACTGTTTATTTGAACTGGAATATGGAAGGGAAAAACTGCTAATGACTTTCTCCACAATAGGAGATGCGGGATGTCCTAGTCGACTATGCCACCTCTGAAAGGACGGTTTGACAGCTCCATAGGCCTGCTTTATTGGACTTGCATCAGGAAGGGGGTACAATCCATTGTGGCACCTCCCTTTAAGAAGTGGTCTCCTCGTTGCTAGATCCTTGATAACAAAAGAATCATGAAAATACTCAATAGATGCAGAATTATCAACGGTGAGACGGTGAACAGATGCAAGGTTTTTGCTAGCACTTGGAACATAAAGAATATTCTTTAGATGTAGATCACGACTAGGGGTTTTCACAATAGAATGACCAATGTGAGTAATTTTCATACCAGCCCTATTTGCAGTGTGGACCTGATCATTGCCCTTGTATCGATCTCGCACCGTCAGCTTGTCCAGCTCCCCCGAGACATGGTCAGTCGCGCCAGAATCAGTGATCCAATACGGGTCGGTGTAGGACGACGTGGCTGCACCTGCATACTTCTCATCAGGAACAAAGCTATCATCAAAACGATACCAGCAGTCTGCAGCTTGATGCTTCTTGCGGCCACAGATCTGACAGCGCGCCTTGCCATCGCCACCACAGTTGTTCGGGGCAGCATTCTGTTGGCACCGCCGGCGCGCCCACGGCCGCGAGGGACGCGGCCGCCATTGTGTGCACCACGGTAGGTGCTGCCGCCACGAGGACCCCCACACCCACGGCTTGCCAGGTTAGCCGAGGCATGTGAGTCGGCGCCGTACTGGAGTGCCAGCCTCTGTTCATAAGACAGAAGCTGGGCGTAGACCTCGCCGATGGTTGGTGGCTCCACTCTTGCAAGAATGGCTGTCACCACAGGATTGTAGTCCTGATCGAGGCCCGTGATGATGTACGAGATGAGTTCCTCGTCATCGATAGGCTTGCCCGCGGTCGACATGGCGTCAGCGAGCGACCGCATGTTCCCCACGTAGTCCGTGATGGAGAGTTCGCCTTTCCTGCTGGTGGCCAGGGCGATCCTAGTGTTGATGGAGTGTGCCCGGCTTTGCGAGGTGAAGATGCCTTCTACCACGCTCCAGATCTCTGCCGAAGTCTTGCACATGGAGACTTGGGGCAGGACATCCCTTGTCATGGAAGACAGGAGGAATGCTAGCAGTTGTTGATCGGTGACACACCACTCATCGCGCGCAGGGTTGGGAGTTTCCTCCTCTTTGCCATCCTTCTTGACGATCTTTGTAGCCGCCGGGATCTTGGTGGCGCCCGTAAGGTAGCCCTCCAGGCGTGCGCCCCTCACAACTACAAGAACCTGCGCTTTCCACATCGCATGGTTCGACTTGGCCAGCCTCTCGGAGATGACATGGCCGACGAGCGGATTGACGACGGGAGTAGATGAACTTGCCATCGAAGGAGATTGATCTAGTGGTGGTTTGTGGTGGCTCTGATTACCATGTGGAAATTCAGAGGTGCTTGGAAGCGTTGAACCCCTTTCGGGGCCGCATCTCTGTTAATATAGAGGCGACAACAGCCGTCGGCGTGGCATACAAGAAAGAGATAATCATTGGGGAGTTTGTTGCCAAATCTATAACTACCTCTATCTAGATTACATCTGTTACAACATACAACAACCTACGGCAACAATTCTCCATGATTCTCTCGTGTACATTGGTTGGTTAACAATGAGAGATTCCTACGTGACAACAAGCTGTACAGCCTGGCCTCCGTGATTTCCTCCATGCACGTTCGATCGATGCACTTGAACCGGAACGCAAGATAACGCACCGTCCGGCCGCCCAACTTGCTCATGAACGTACACCGGCCAGGCAGGCAGGGGCAACGACGGCGCTTCCTCGTAGCTAGGACCTCTGTCGATCACCGAATCGTCGTCCTCGTCCGACACGGGACTTCAGGCTTGAAGCACATCCATGGTCGTGCACGGGCCTCGCCACCACACAAGTTAAGCTGCAAATGTCCGTGACCTGCTCGTGCCAATATTGTTGTCGGGTTGATGATTTGGGGTGCAGCCTTTGATGTTTCGCCAGACAAGTACATGATACTGATGCTTGATTTGTTCGCACTTGATGAAGCCAACGTGGATGAGGATGACCTCACACAATACTGAACTATCACTAGGCATGTTCTTAACAGATCAGATATTCAGATGGCAGCCTACAGAGGTTGATGAGATGTAAGCCTTGGTACTTCAATAGAAGGCGAGCCAGAAGGAGTCCTTCAATCTGTTAGAGTCGTCTCTGTATACAAATATATGCATCAGTTGGGTGTGTTTGGTTGGGCTGTGGCTGTTAAAAAAGCTGCTGTGGGCTGTGGGCTATGAAAAAAGCTGCTGTGGGATTTAAGCTATGAGAAAGTTAAAAGCCGTTTGGTAAAACAGCTGTGGTTTTTTGGAAACTGACTACATGTCATGTATATATATGTATATACACACACACATATATAACATATTTATATGTATATAAATGTACATACTTGTATATAATATTTATATATACATACATAATGTATATGTATGTTTTATAAATATTATATGTACATATACATATATATGTATATATTATAAATATTTTATGTCTATATAAATATTATAAATAAATATGTATATTTTTATATAATATTTATACCTATATATCTAAATGTATATGTATGTTTTACAAATACTATATGTAATAATATTATAAATATTTTATGTATATATAAATATTATAAATATTTTATGCATATTATAAATATTTATATGTATATGTGTACATATGTATGTATGTATGTATGTATGTATGTATGTATGTATGTATGTATGTATGTATGTATGTATGTATGTATGTGGGTAATTTCTTCATACTTATGAAAGCCAAAGCCCAAAAAAGCACCTTCCTACCTGCTTTCAGAAATGAACTAGACAAAAGCTGCTTTTGGCTGTGACTTTTTTTGACAGTCAACCCGTTTGGTTGAGCTTTTGGCTTTTTTGGAAAGCCAAAGCCAAAAAAAGCCCAACCAAACACACCCTAAACTTGCCAAAGTTTAAGACAAAACCCAACTTCACTCCTACTGGGAGAAATTTACTATTGTCTACTGTTGTGTGTGTCGACTGTGTTTCGATTTAGGACCTCTTTGGTAGGACTTTTCTAACGGCTTCTCCAATAGCTTCACGTGTTTTCCAACCAAAAAGGTGTTTCTTCAGGTGCTTCTCTTTAAAAGAAAAAGAAAAAGAAGGAAGTTGTATCTAAAAATAAGATGAAGCATGAAGCCACAAAATGGTAGCTTCACCGGCTTCTTTTCCCTATCACGCTCTTTTCTTTACATATTTGTCCATAAAAATAAGGAGAAGCGGCTGGCAAAGCCGTTTTGTCAAATGTTTTAGACACAACCACAGACAAAGCCAACACAACCGTTTTTTCAGAGAAGCCACAGCCATAGCTGAAGCCAGCACAGCCACATCCCTACCAAAGAGGCCCTTAGTCACACACTTTTCAGGTTTAGTTATGTCTATAAATAATGTTTTCCTTGCATTGTGTAATTTTCCACGCTTAATCGCTTATACACAGATTAATTAAAAATAAACTGAACAACATGTTCGTTTCGCTGCGATGCAACCGTTTTACTGTAGCGGCTGCTGAAGAAATAACTGCGAATACTGTAGTGGTTGCTGAAGAAATAACTGGAACATTATAACTGCTGCAAAACAGCGAGGCAAACAGGCTGCATACACGATAGCATTCACTAGTGGAGAAAAAGGAAACATAAACACGAGTGCACAGGAAGTAAACTCGACGACAGTACGTAGCATCCGGTTCATTGTCCGAAACCTGTACATATCTGGATGGATCACCCACAACCCATGCAAATTATACAATAGACTATCCTCGGATCCCTCGATGTCATCTTGGTCGGTGATCTTGATCTCTTCCTCGGCGTAGCCCTTGCGGCGGTACTGGTCGAGGATGTCCTCATCCTTTTGGCGAATCTTGTCGAGGGTGGCGGTGGCATCGGCCATATGTGCGCGCATGTTGGCCCAATTCTTGGACTTGGAGCTGTTGCGGTCGAGGATCTCCTTGGGGATGCCACGGAAGGGCTTGGGAGGGTTCGCCAAAAGGTAGTCGATGTAACCCTGCTTCACCCGCACCACCTTCGTCGTCGTCGTCTTCTTCTTCTTCACCTCCGACGACTTGATCACCTCCGAGGAGGCCATCATCGATCGGACGATCTCTTCCAATTAATTAATCTCGCGAGGCGGCGGCGTCGATCTGCAGTTTTTTTTTAGGTGAATGTCGATCTGCAGTTGGCAGCCCAGCCCAGGGCGTCGCAATATTTATATTTATACGGACAGCGCCAGAGGAGACCGATGCGATCCCGTTTGCTTGCAGCTTGCGCAAGTTGGACACGTAGCTGGGCCGAACCTAATCTGCTCTTGGGCTGGGCGGGTGGGCTTCCGTTCGGCTTTCTTTCCCATCTGCGGCTGCCTATCCAGTCCATGAGATTCCTACGGGTCTCTCTCTCTCTCTCTCAAAAAAAAAAAAAAAGAGATTCCCACGTGGAGCTGCGGAAGAAGACGACCACACACAGAAGGTGAAGGACACGACCAAACGACAGTCATCGAGCCCGCTGCGCTGTGCATGTATATCCATCCGTCTTCGTCGTCAATAGGCGGATCGGAGGTCCACTCTTGCGGCAATATTGCATACTTCGATATGATCGATTCTTCTCTCATTTCTCAGCTACGTACCACGATCGTATGCCTGCACCAGTCGACGACGACGACGTGCGTTGTATTATTCTATTTATTTATTGGCAGCTAACCCGGCCAGCAAGCAACCAAGATCCTGCTACTGATCAAAAGAAGCTATATTACGCTTCATCAGTTCATATTATGCTCAGTTTGAATGCATGCAACATACAAGTTGTGCTCATGAAAAAGTCTGCTGTCCGAGAGTATGACTTTACCCCGGCCCCTTCATCGATCGATAGATGCACAAAAGAAAATAATTAAGCTCACAGCGGCTTGGAACATTGACGCAACAACCAGTACATGCATTTACTGGAATGAAGGTTATATATAAGCATGCTAATTGGCAGTGTTTGGATCGTCATATACTCCGTATATTGCGTGAATCATTCTTCACAACAGTCGATGAGGGATACTACAAGACATGGCGCCTGCAGTACCTGTCAAGGTAGGTACTACTATACGTACAAATCATCATCATGGATCAGGGAATGTTTAGAATTTTTGTTTCCCTGTCTGTGCTGCTTGATAAGGAAAACCAAGGGCCGCGCCCTACATCACATGCATGCATATACTCATCGTTGCTTGCTCACTCTAGAAGCAGGGATAATTCTCACTTTAAACGTGCGCGCGCGCACTCCTAACCTGACCCCCCCCAAAAAAAAAAAAATCCTGTTGCACACCTAATTATTGCAGTCCAGTGTATCACATGAATACGGACCCATCCTGTCAAAGGAAGCATAAAGATTTTTTTTTGTGTGTTGGGGGGGGGGGGGGGGGGGGGGGGGGGCGCTATTACTTCTGAATGACAACCTGAATGCCAGAGGAAGATTGAGAATAAGGAATATGACACTTAGATGATTACAATGGTGAGCTCTGAATATATACTACAGAGAGAATAAGAAGGATTATATACCATCTCTTCTTGAGATGCAATTTTGCCCGGGGCTTGTTGGGCGACAATTGGCACCCTGTTCGCCTCGCTGCTTTGCAGCAGTTACAGTGTTCGCAGTTATTTCTTCAGCAGCAGCTACAGTGTTTGCAGTTATTTTTCTGCAGCCGCAGCTGCAGCCTGCCGAACAGCCTGTGGGTTAAATGCTGCTCCGAGAACGACTAATCCTAACGGTGGCAGTGCAACAACTTAATGAAAATGCAGCTTCAAGCCCCATTCTTCATGGACGTTATAAGTAATAATCTCGATGGCCTGGACCCTGAACTATATGGACAGCTTGCAGTGACTGAACCTTCTGTGGGATTGATATTCCTTCAGTCAGGATGACCTGACATGATAAGTATGAGATCGCTATGTTTATCCATAGAGCGAAAATAGCTACAAATCGATCCTACAAGAATGGCTCGACTCTTTGTAATTTTTTTTCTTACTTTTGTTTTCCTTTCAGCTTTTTCTTAGCTTTCTGTAAACTCCTTCTGCTTTGCACTAATATATACTCCCTCGATCCCATCATCCCATAAAGATTGTACATTTGACTCTAGGCATAGGAAATAAGGAGAAATGGAAAATGCGTGGTACACAAACAACACCTACGGTCCTGTGTTCGACTCCCGCGAGGAGCGAATTTTCTAGGATTTAACGGCGTTGTGCTTGCAGCGGTAGGCGACGTGGCTATCGACAGTGAGGCGCCAGTGATGACTTCGTCAATCTCGAGGATTTGCTAGCTCATCCTTCGAAGATGCTCATAGGGGAGGGTTTGCGTATATACGTTGTGAGTGTGCATGCGTTATTAGTGTCTGACTTGTACTGTGTAATCACAAAAAAAACAAGAGGTGGGAGGTGAAGAGAGAGACATAGGAGGGGGGGGGGGGGGGGTTGAAAAATGTAGTGTGCAGAAAAACGAGAAGAGCGAGGAGGAAAGATACGCATTCATAAGTGAGATGTGTAAGCATTTTGATAAATATTTTGAGGGCTACCTTTGTGAAACGGATGGAGTAATCAATAGGAGCATGCTTCTACAGTTTCTTCCAAAAAAGAAAAACAATTGCATTCCAATCAAACTTGGAATAATGATGCAAAGACCAGTACATTTACTCGAATCAAGGTTTACAAACATAGTTGGTAGTGTTCAGATCCTCGGATCCTTTCCTAAAAAACATCCTCAGCTAGTCAGATGTCATGGTGGGTGACTCATCTTCACAACAGTCGACGAGAGATAGTCTCTACTGCTTGATGGGGAAATAAGCCAAGCGCCGCGCCATACATGCATGCATACTCCTCGGTCTCGTTGATTGTTCAATACAGTAAGAGGAATGCTTGTCACCTTAAACGTGTGCATACTTCTAACCTCTGAGTTCCTGACAAAATCAAAATCAATCATGGCGTAAAGCTAATTATTGCAGTCCCGTTTCCCTTTCCTGAATGTCTCCCTCGTGTAAACTGGTGAACTAACTTGTCCACATCAGGCTGCTACAAAAAAGGTCCATGAACTTAAAGATTTCATGCCAGAAAAAAATATCTTCTTCTTCGTCGTCGTGATTTTGCAACAAAGTAGTACAAGAGATCTGTTTATTCTCGTATTTTTTAAGCTTTTTTTACTAAATTTTAGCGATTATGCATGTGTCACAATCATTATTAGTACAAGATGTTTTTTTAATTTTTCTAGCTTTTCTTACTGAATTTTAGCGATTATGCATGTGTCACAATTGTTATTACACCTGAAGTTACTTTCAGGTCTCAACATCAATCACAATATTTCTGGACAGCGCAAAAAATTGTTTGTTAGTGTACAGAACTGGAAGTGCATATGTTAAGCAGCTACCGACAGTACTAGTCTTGTTGTCAAATTGTACCTCACAAATCGAGTAATCGGCTGAGGATAAAAGTGGCAAACTCAAAGTAGCATAATCCAAGGTTCTGAAAATAGCTAGTAGTATATATACAGTACCTCTTAAGTGTTCATTTTGGGCAGTCCTGCTGGTAGCTAGTCTTCCAAGTTATGCCTGTTTGCGCCTTCCAAAGTAACCACACTTAAATTAACATATATTTGACAGAACAAAACTGTAATTATAACTAACTAAATAGAGATCAGTGCCGGTTCAGAAAGCATGCACAGAGCGTGTTTGCAACTGCTATATGAAACTGGCAGGGATGCTGGAACCTTGCTTGACACGCCCACCTCTATACTCTTAAGCGATGAATACACGGCAGAATTCGTGGAAATTTTTCAAAAATCATCACCATCAATCAACATTCGTGAACAGAAATGAGAAGAAACTCCGGCATGCCACGACAACAAGTTATGTCCTTTCAGTGACATCAAGTTCTAGCTTGCAGACGTAACAATCGCATTCCAAATGATGAGGGTGAACCATTCGCACCCATGTATGTTCGGCGCCGCGGCATTCCACGTCAGATGCTGCGCAGTGGGTTGCCGCGCTCTCGCTTTGGCTTGCACGAATGGCCAAGTACCTGATCGATTGGTCTCGGATATGGATCAATGCACAAAGTTTGCACCTGTCCTGTTCTCCTGCTTCCGGAATATTGAGACATATAGAGTCTCTTTTACACGTAATAATTATAACAAGCTAAGCTATGTAAATATTTTTGTAGCTGTATACAAATGGACTGTTGCATGATTTCCATCGGGATCGTTTTTTTTTTTTTTTTTTTTTTTGCAATTAGATCGATCTTTGTTTTTGTTGTATACGTCAGAGTGTGCCAAACGTACCCTTAAGTCACCAATAGAGTGCAGTGTGATTATGAACGCCCAAAGAGTACGTACACCTCCGATTGACCAATGATCATCCACATGTATCATATGCACCAATATGTATTTGGACTTGCTAACCACGCAATGAATTGTATCACACATGACATACGTATATGCCCTCTATCTAGAGTCTCTATATATACCAGTTGTCTTCCAGAGAGTTGCGGCAAGCTATCCTTGAATGAGCTCTCAACACGAACTGAAGAAGAGAAAGAAGCAGGGATGATTCGATCAGACATGGATGCATCGATGACGAGGCTGAGAGACTTCGAGTCGAGGCTGCCTCCGGGGTTCAGGTTCCATCCCAGCGACGAGGAACTGGTCTTCTACTACCTGCGCGGCAAGGTCCACAGCTCAGAGCTCATGATGATGTCCTCGCCGGCGATCACCATGGTCGAGGTGGACCTCCACGTACGCGAGCCTTGGGAGCTCCCTGGTAACGCTTACCTCTACTCATCAGACTTGAAATCAAACTAACTATATGCTGAGTGTTTATCTGTGCAGTTATCTATATATGCTGAGTGCTCTTAGTTGTAATTTTTTTGTTTTAGAGAGTGCTTGTAACTTGAGGATGTACTCAGCTACAGATTAATATAATTCTTCTTTCATCTAAAAAAAAAGAAATCAAACTAGCTATCATAAGCAGGGTTTCGTGTTAGCTATCTATATAGATAGGGTTTATTATGGTATATATATTGTTTTTCTTTTTCAGAGGCGGCCAAGCTCAGCGACAAAGAATGGTACTTTTTCAGCTTCCGGGACCGGAAATACGCGACGGGTTCACGCACGAACCGAGCAACCAAGCATGGCTACTGGAAGGCAACAGGCAAGGACAAGGTGATCCATGAGCATGGCATGATGATGGAGGTTGGCATGAGGAAGACGCTGGTGTTCTACTTCGGACGCGCCCCAAATGGGCGAAGGAGCGACTGGGTCATGCATGAGTTCCGCCTTGTCACGTCTGTCGACACACCACCAACGGTACACCAATATAATTGCATGAACGTAGACGACATGCATGGGCAATAATTGCATTATATCATCACTTGATGTTAAACACTGGAACAGAGCAGCCCATGCATGACATTCGCTAGAACCCGACCAGTTCCTTTCGAAAATACCACACGTCACAACCACAAACGGACCGGATCTGCATTTTTTGTCACTTCAATGCAAGCATGGGAGAAGAACCTTATCTGTTCATGCATACGCTATATATCCTGTGCAGAATGATAGATGCTTGCAGGATCACTCTCATATACTGCTGTAATGCATATATGCAGGAAGGCTGGGTGCTGTGCAGAGTATTCCACAAGGGGAAAGGAGAAGCCGATCACGCCGGCGGCAGCGACAAGATTTTTGGTCATCCCGGCGGCGGCTCTCTCTCGCCGCCACAGCCGCCTGCATACAACCTCGACGGCCTATTATTTCCGATCACCGTCAGCTCGTCATCGCCAATTACAAACGACATGCCAGATCCGGCAATGCTCCAGCAGCTAGCACCACCAGATGCTGGCTTCGACATCTCAGCTGAAGCGACACGAGTTGCAGGGGCTAACCACGAAATGCTCATCTACGACGGTGAAAGATACATGCAGGAGATGGACATGGCGTTGCTGGAGGGTGGTAACTACTACTTCTAAGGCTCTAGCTAGCTGGTAGCCCTGTAACCCTGTTGCACGTAGGAAATAATGTGATGACTTAATCAGCTTGTATTGCAATGAAAGTACGTACATACACCGTGCATACATATGATTTATGCTGCCGATGTTTCAACATAACAATCATATATACGAGAAATAATTAAAAGCTTAAGACTTAAGAGTATGCATGAAATTGTTAATAAGGAACAGTGAAGCGCACCAGGAAACCCAAAAAAAAAAAAAAAAAGCGTACCAGGAAACCAAAAAATCAAACGCTAGAAGGAGGGCTCGAACCTCCGACCTTGTGGTTAACAGCCACACGCTCTGGCCAACTGAGCTATTCCAGCTTCGATGACGTGTCTTGGACTTACAATTATTTAATAAATGCCCCTAGGTTCAACAGGGGACTATAGAAAGGCAAAATTTACTCTTGGACATCATTCTTTGTTGTTATTTGCTGCTGGACATCACTCTTTCCTGGTTTTGCTACTGGACATCGTAGAAGTGTGGCAATTAACTAATACACATGCAGCCCCTTTAAATAATCGTTTCCTTGTATAAAGAAGAAAGAGAAAATGCAAAGAGACGGAATTGCCCCTGGCTTTGGTCGAACCCACTACCAGAAAACGGTTGATTCCTGACGGCCAAGTACCGACAGGAATAGACCAAATACCGTCAGCAAAAGGCAACCCTGTCGGTGACCGTCAGGAATGAACCGTCAGGAAAGGCAGTAAAACAATCCTGACGGTTTCCGATGGCAATTCCTGACGGTTCAATTTTTCAATGGTCAAAAGGCATTCCTGATTGCATGCCCGTCAGGAATAGACCCTAAAACCGTCAGGAAAAGCGAAATGTGCACAAAAAAAATATATACACAATTATATGTTTTCTTATTCCATTATTTACACACCAGATCTCATGCCTTACATCAGTTACAACACCAATATCCAGAACACATTTTGGGGTACAGATGCTACAATAGAATCACACATCACATAAAAATGTAACACTGCAGAGGTTGGTGCCCACATCAATCACTTTACAGCCCTGAACTAAAAAGAGCCTTATCAAATTTCTGCCTTCACGAATTATTAGTTGGCAGCAAAGGGTAGACCATTGATATTCACATATTCCAGAATCCAAAGTAGAAAGCCTGATAAAATTTCAGAGAGAAGTTCAGTTTAACACAAGAATCCAATGCACATCGGAAATTTCTGAGAGAAGTTCAGTTTAACACAAGAATCCACTCCACATGTGTATGAAGTAAACAAGTATGAGCAAATTTCAGAGGCCGCATCAGTATAACTACAGTGAAGAGGGAGGCGCAGAGAAGAGAGAACAGAGATAGCAGGTCAGAGATGCTCACCATGGTTGCAGGACGGGAAGTGTGAACTCATCGGTATTCAGCAAGACGACTAGCAGATTGGGACCAAAGTGAGCAATGTGGAATATTCGATTATCTTGCTTGCCATAGAGCATTCGATGCTATAAGACCAAAGTGAGCAATGTGGAACATCAAGGCTATGCATCTGTAATCCAAACATATCTTGAGTTAGAGCCAATAATTTACTGATGCACCAAATGTAACTTGCAGGCTTCCCACTTGGACTGAGAAAAAAATGGATCCAGTTTGTGGCAAATTACTTGAAGCACAGGCCACACATATTACTTTCTTAATCCAAGCGGCAAAGTAGCAATAACAAAGTTTTTGTACATGATAGCAGAGTTGAAAGTTCAAGCATAAATTAAATGTTAAGGCAAAGAGAAACTTGTGTGGCGTCATAAAAATGCTTCTAAACACTTAACGGTCATATGGACATAGACTTTTCATTAGTCAACTCTTCAATCAGAGAACAATTAATGGGATGCACTAGAACAACTCTCGTCCAGTAGCAAATCAGACCCAGAATTGGGATGCTTCTTTCCAGGAAAGCATCGGACTCAAGAGTATAATCTTCTACAGTACTGACCTTCTATGGTTGCCTGTGTAAGGTAGGAAAATAAATTACATGCCTTTGTAAACATTTTAACAAATTTACAGTAAGCATGTTAATAAATTATCAGAGACATCGTTGTACAAACAAAATTTATCATCCGCGAGTCAAAAAGGATAATCCAATGAGGAACAGGAACTCGATTTAGTCGGTGTGGTCACCAAATCGGAGAGGAGCAGGAACATAATTTCGTTACCTTGGTGAGCATGGAGAGGTGCAGATTGGACTGCCCACCATGGCAGCACCATCAAGATTACCCGCTACCTAAATCCACGCTTCGGCGACGTTCTCCGAACGGGCCGGTGGTGGGCGTGGCAGATCCATCGACGGCAGCCAGCCACAGATCCTGCAACGGCGTGCTCGATACGAGCGGCCAAGAGAAAGGCTGGAGGTGGGAGTGCGACGTGCTCGGCCGGGAGAAGGCCGGCGGCCGCTGCTGCGCTGGGTGGGGAAACGCGGATGCCGCGTCGCTGCTGGCCGTGGAGAAGCAAGGGCGCGCGCCCTCCTCCGAGGCGACCCGGCGGCGGCGGCGGCGGCGGCTGGGTGCTGTCTTTCGAGAGGAAAGGAGAGTAAGAAGGGAAAACTATAAATGACGCCCTAAACTTTGATTTGACCTTCAAATTTCACCCTCATCTATCAAATCATACACTTAACACCGTGATCTTTGCCATGCCATTTATTTATCACCCAAAGCAGGATTGAAATCCGGTTTTGCTAACGTGGCCAAAGGCAAAAAGGCTGTTTTGGGCCTCTTACACGAATCATAGCTTCAGTTGGGACATCAGGACGAAGTACTACTGAATCTTCAATGCCTTTTACACGAATCGTAGCTTCGGTTGGGACATCAGGAAGAAGCATTACTGAATCTTTGCTAGGTTCTTCAGTTTCCTTCACTACCGTATGGTCCTCTCCCTTCGTTCACGCCCTGTTTCACGCAGTTTCAGTTGGGACATCAGGACGCATGACCAAGTAACGAGAGGTCGCAGGCCACCATGCAATTGGCAGTACCATCTTCGCAGATGACGGCGACCTCGTCCGCTGCTCCTGCGCACACCATGCCATGACCCCTTGCCAGGACGCCCGTGCGAGCTAGGTGTGGTCTTGCATGTGTTGGAAGGGGTGTTGCATTAGGAGGCGTCGGCAGGTTGTCGTCGCCGGAAACCTGACGCCGGAAATAAGGCTCTGCCGATGATGATCCGCCCTCTCGCGTGCCCATTCCATGGTTTGCCTTTAGGTCCACCTGCTAATTACGTAGCGTCGCTGGAAGCTGATGTGGACGCTAGAGGCCCAAAACCACTTTTACCATTGGCCACATCAGCAAAACCAGGTTTCAATCCTGCTTTGGGTGATAAATAAATGGTCCGGCAAAGATTAGGGTGTTAAGTATATTGATTGATAGATGAGGGTGAAATTTGAAGATCAAACCAAAGTTTAGAGCGTTATTTGTAGTTTTCCCGAGTAAGAATAGGGTTTGGGAGCATGCGTTTTGGTTTTCCTGTCGACTTCGGATGGGGCGAATGCAGGGGCGGGCCTCCATGGGTGGGTTCCTGTCGGTTGGCCCAAAGACCGTCAGGTACCTTTCGTTTTCTGGTAGTGACCAGACCAATTTCTGAAAACTGGACGCGCGAAACAGCAGCCGCTACGAACGCCTCCCGCGCCCAGACGCACACGAACGCCTCGCGCTCCCGCTCCCCACCCGCCTCCCGCTCCCCATTCGCCTCCCGAGGTTCGCCGTCTGGATCCCGATTGCTCCCCCTCCTCAGCAACTCGCCTCGGCGATGGGAAACGACCTCCCCATGGGCTGAATCGCGTCCCTGAGGTCGTGTCCCCTCCCCCGCCGCTAGTTGGACTCGTGACCCGGGGGCGACGCCGCCTCCATTGCCGCCCCTTTCCATGGCACGAATATAGACAATAATTACTTTTTGTGCAAAATAAACCATTCTAATCCTGTATTGTTGCAATAGGTCGACACCTCCACGCCAAGTACCTCTGCTCGACATGAGCAACAGCCCTGGCACTCTTGCAAGCGTAAAGGATGAGCTCCTCTTTGCATTGACACTCTAGGAAAGTAACACGAGTGTCTTATAAGTAGGTCTTTTGTATAGCTAACATGATGAACATGTGTGGTTGGCTGGTTGGGATTGTATTTTGTTGTGCCTTATGAACTTGTAAGGCCGGGAGTTATTTTGCTGCGTGGCTTGATATTAATATATGGCTGAATATTTTGTTCAACATGTGACTTGAAAAATATTTACCAATGCTTATGATAAACAAAGAAATAAGATTATATGGTCAGAGCTCTAAAACTATTGCAAGGGCAGTTTAGTCATTTGTGAAATTATCTCTCTCCTATATGCAAAGAAAGTCATATTCTAATGTTTTGAGTGTTCATTAGCCAATTGCCACAACTAAATAGTGTCCATTGGCAAAACCCAATTTGAGTAGTGTCCACTAGCAAAAGACAACATTGAAGAGTGTCCAAGAGCAAATTTTGCCCTATAGAAATTGTGAGCCCACATTTTTCTAACGTATCATTATATCTATGAAAAATTACTGAATTTGATAGAATAAAAATGTAAATGGCAATGTTATAGTAGCAAAAATCCATTATAATTAATAAGTTATATATCACAATAACATGTTTCTTTATTAAAATTCAGAACAATATGTTTGTTATTAATAGAAAAAATGATTAAAAAAAAAAGAGAAATCATTAGCTATTTATTAAGGTTAATTTGATTGACTGACCATAGTTCCACAAGAATATAAAGCTTGGAGACCGCAAACAAAAATTAAAAAGACGGGTTCATTTGCATAAAACTTTTAGAGAGGGCTCACTTCAGACATATCTCTTGTTCCAAATCACCTACCCATCAACTCTAGAATAATGAAAATCTAATACCTTGCAACAAGTTTATTGTTGGTGCATCCATCAAGGCAAGTGCAGTTGCAGCTTCCTTATTTAAGAGCAAATGTTAAGATAAATTCAATCTTTTCATTATCTCAAAAACAAATCTAGGAATCTACTAAATTTATTGTTAGCGTATCCAAAATGGAAAAATCATAGATTTGTTTTTTGAGGAACCGGAAAAATCGTAGAAATGAGAGGCGCAAGACCTCGGTCCAACAGGCCGAAGAGGGCCACGGATAATTCTCCACCGTATTTCTTGGGCCGGCCTTGTCATCTGCAGGTGAGGAAAAACGAGCTATCCACAGTGTGGGTTCGTTCACTGTATTTTTTCAGTCGAAAAAAAACAAATATCTCATGTTCGCGCTTCGTTCGGTTTCTAGTGCAACGTCGGACACTTGAGGAGTGAGTCAAGTTTGTGAGTAGAACATCATGAGATGTGTCTCTTCCATCTGAAGAAATAGATTGTGGAGACAGCATGACAGACACACGGAGCAGCTACTGACCGGCATAAGGATGGTGTACGCCGATCTCAGGCAGCAAGATCGAGCTGCACGCTCGCGTTGTCTGCTGCATAGTTAATTTTCGCGCATCTTTGCCTGATGATCATCATGCGGCCGCGATCGTTCTCTTGTTGTGAAGATCGACTCGGGCAGAGTCCATATTATATGTCGACACATGGCACTCCAGATGCAGCCAAATGGGTTGGACATGTTCTTCATCGCATTTGGCTGCTGTCAAATCGGCCGGAACACTTAATTATCTGTTCCACGGTCTGAAGAAACATAATGCCTGCTGGGAGACGTAGAACGATCGAAGTACGTGTTCGTCTGCAGTCGCCAACAGTTGTTAAAAAGTTCTTGCTGGTCGACGCGACGGTGATTAGCGCCCAAAGTGCTTCGTTTTGTGTTTTCTAGTGGACGGATGGTGTAGCCTGTCCAGACCTGTGGTGCTGTTAAATCGGATGGACAGACAAACATTGACGACAGAAGCTAATTAAGGCTGCTGATGAGCAGCTGCTAATTAACCGTAGCCGGCACACGAACCATCATCCATACCGTGCTATCATCTAAACTACTCCATAGCTAGCCGTATAGCTAGGCTAGGTGCTAATTAGACATGCTCGATCCACTGGATTCCCAAATGGTGGGAGGTGAATAGGACGACCAGTCAGTCTCCATGGCGCGGCTGGAGCTGCCTGCCCAACCGCCGCCGCGTCCGGCCAAAGGCTGCGGCGCCGGCAGCGTATAGCCCGCCATGGATGTCCCGCTTTGTGTCTCGCATCCAATGCACTGATCCACCACTTGTACTGCTTTTCTGCTTACTCATCTTCCAGTACTACATGTGTTAGGTGTGCGCTCATGCATCCAGATCATCGCTTGCAAATTCCAAGTCAATTTCGTTTCACTATATGAAGCACTAATAAAACACATGTTCTCACCAAACAATAACATAATTAGTTTCCTGGATAATATGAACAATGGGCACAAGCGACAAAGACATGGTCGACAACAACTAGGACCGGAAATGGGCGCAAACTCATATGGAGGAGTGCAGCACCGAGCCACCGAGTAAGTGGGAGCCAAAGGTTAGCGAGGCGATCCACACGTGGCATGTCCAGATTGGCCCCAGCCCCTACCAACCGGGAGCAAATGTCAATGTTTGACTTCATTACATGGAAGAAACCAAGAAAATGTATATGCCTCTATAGCCTTTTCTCCGATCGATCGATGTTGGATAAGGCGAATGATTGCTAAATTCCGCGTACGCAACCACTGGCACTATCTAGCAGCAGGCAGCATGCTCATTGCACCACTGCCGCTAGTGTTTCACCACAGCGAGCAACTCATGTTGCTATTGGAAGATGGCCCGTTGGTTGTTGGATAAAAGCATCGATGCGTCATGGTCATGTCGGCTTCTTTTGCTTCTGCTGCCTCCATTCCATCCCCGCGTAAGTATATATATGCTGAGAATTGTCCATGTGTCGACCCAGAGTTGTCGTCGTCTACTTCCCTTGCAAAATGCATAGCGAGTGCCGCTACTACTGGACAGATCGAGCAAACAAAATAACATCAAAACAGAAGAGCAAAAATCTGGGTGAAAACGCGGTTACGTCCGGCCGACAAGTATTTGACTGACGGGTGTGCTGCTAGCTGTTGGCATGTCAATTGGTACGAGCACACCCATAAAGAGTTTTTTTCCGCACGCCCGCTACGGAGGGAGCTCCCAGGCAGGCCCGCCTGCGTGCATGCAGAGAGACGTGGATCATCAGCCCATCCGGTCGTGCAAAGCTAGCACACCACCCTGCAGTCCTGCACCATATCGCTCCGTGCTCCTGACTGACTTGTAGGAATTGGATCTATTTATTTTCTTACTACTAGTATCCCGCCAAGAAAATAAGGAGTACTTCTCAAGTCTAGGAATTACCATGCATGTTAATCAGAAATAAATAAATAAATTACCCCAATACTTGTTGTTGGCACCGTTTATAGTACTACTACTTTATGCATGGGTCAATAACAACAATTTTCTCATCATAATTGTGTGTTATTACCACAAAATTGACGAAATAATTTTCTCAAGATTATAAATGCATGTTTATATGTCACCCATTATCGTTGTTATTAAAAAAGGCCAAGCGTGCAAAAAAATAAATATTTCACAGAACATGTATTAGTGTGTGCATAAATGTATTTGTTTGCGCACTTTTAAGAGTCCAAAATACTATGTGTGCAGTGAAGTAAGAGAGATAAGGAAACTTGAACAATGTATCATATGCAGCTGAAGGAGTCTAAGCAAAGAAGGCCAGACCATGTCAACCAACATGATTCCTACGGTTCTTAATTGATGATATTTATACCAACTTTTCTAATAAACTCTAATAAAAAAGATAAAATTTGCATGCAGGCTTCATATTTAGGTATGAGTTCGCACTAGTAGAAACTAATATTGAGTAATCGACACTATCGATAATAAAGTGGATCAGGTGTGGTGCACTCGTGCTGGAAGAAATGTGGCACCTCTTTTTTTCTCTGCACAAAGCTAAGATGCTCCGTTGTCCCTCGCATCAAGCACACGTCCGTTCGACGCATCTCTCCCTCCCACGTCCGTTCGACGCATCTCTAAGCAAGTTGGTGCATGGGACGCTAGGTCCTCACCACACCAGGCACCAGCAACCTTTGTAAAGCCAGGTAGGATCAGATATGCTTCTGCCGGAACTAACGCCAGTAGACTCGAGAGAGAGAGGTATAGAGAAAGTGAGTGAGAAGATGAGGCAGGTGAGCAGGTTTAAGAAGATTTGTGTGTTTTGCGGCAGCAGCTCCGGCAAGAAGACGAGCTACCGCGACGCCGCAATCGAGCTCGCCAAAGAGCTGGTGCGTATACTATCCATGAAAATTAAGCAGCGTAGCAGCAGCTCGCAGTTTAGTCGTTCATAATTTCGCCCACGAATACAAAAAAAAACTCGACCTGCCGGGGGTAAGACCGCCCCCGACGGTATTTGCTTAAGGAGAAGAGCCTCTCACGCAGGCCGAGAAAACCTCCGAACCCCCTCCCCGATCCTACACAGGGACTCAGCTGGCCGTTGTGAGCTCCGGCGCGAGTCTTTACCATATGCTTTGACCCGGGAAAGACGAGAGGATTTTTTTACACTGCAGTGAACAGTACCATTTTTCAGGCACTGCTCACTGCAGCGGTGCCGCAGCTAGGAATCGAACCCGAGCCGACAGGAGCGATGCTCCCGGAGCCCACCGGCTCTGGCCACTCGGGCTCTCCCAACGTTGGCTTCGCCCACGAATACATCCACATGATTTGCATGATGCGTAGTTTAATACTTTTATATTCCCCTTTTTAGTGTTCACGTGCGGTAGTACGTCGACTGTTATGGCCTCCTTTGGAACGCAGGATTTTCATAGGAATTGTAAAGGAATTTCACAGGAATCAGTTGACTGTTCACAGGAAAAACGTAGGAACAGGAAAAAATCCCGCGTTCTAAAGACCCCCTATGTCTGCATTCATAGGTCTATAGCCTTTTAGAAGCTTAGAACAAAGCCAAATTGCTGTTCCACATATAGGACACGTGTGTGATGTGTGTTGTTTCCTTTCACAATCAAAGCACAAGTGAAGCCGATCGATACGGCTCAAAGTAAATGATAGACGTACTGCTCCTATCTACAAGAGAAAATTGCTTCTATGCCCTCAAAAAAGATTTTTTTACTTATTATTCTTTTTTACTTATTTCATTTTGATGCTTCCTTCCTTGGCTCTTTCTGAATCGAACTTCTCTATGAGGACCAAAATCATTTTTCGATTCCTTCCATGGCCCTTCCGTCAATTTTCACACTTAACGGCGTTAAATGGAAGGTAAAAAGACCATTTTACCCCTGATATAAATAATCTTTAATTCACCTCTTGGTACAATTATGAAATTTGAATGGAAAAAAGCTTAAATTTGATTAGATTTAAATTTTAAACTAACCAGATACATACTTAGTAATTTTCAAATAAAACCAACCAGTATAATAATAGTCACATTCCAATAATATTTTGAAGAAGTAAAAAAATTATTTTATATAAGGGGTAAAATAGTCTTTTGACCCTCCACTTAACACCATTAAGTGTTAAAACTGACGGAAGGGCCATGGAAGGAAACGGAAAATGGTTTTGGTCCTAATAGGGAAGTTCGATTGAGGAATGGTCAAAGAAGGAAGTGTCATCTTTTTTGAGGCCATGGAAGGAATTTTCTCTATCTACAATGACTAAGTACACCATTGTTATTTGAGCACGCTGTTAAGGGTACATCTTTGCACGGCTTGTCTCCTTCGTCACAGCCATCTAGCTAAGCGAGGTATACTATTTTGCTATGTAGAACGCGGTGCAAGGGCTAGCTTCTAAGACACTCGGCGCCGTTATAGCAACGTTCATCCTTTTTTTATTCGTTTATGAAATGAAATACTAGAATAACTTGCGATAGGAAAAGGAAAATGTGAGTGCCACTAGAGATTGTCAAGCACTTGTAGTTTTTCTTTGAGTAAATTTCATAAAACCACACGTATTTTGGCTTGTGTCACTTAACCCTATGTTTTATGGTCATATTATTTCACAAAACCTCGCCTCTTTCAAAAATACAACCTGCTATATCTTTGTGCTTGCATGATGCAATTTTTGTAATCGATTTGATTAACGAAAATATTTAATTGGATGCACAATGATGTAATCTTCAAAAATTAAAGTACAGTCCATAGGTAAGATCATAATTTGTTAGTGTGGGTCGGGTTTTATGAAACAATTAGAGCAAAATACCTAGGGTTAAGTGACACAAGTTAAAATGTCCGAGGTTTTGTACAGCAAGAACCACAAAATCCGGAGGTTTACGAAATTTACTCTTTTTGTTTCTAAAAAAAGTATTGCAATATTCCAGCATATGCATCGACCAACGCATATAGTTGTTCTTTATTACGACTATCTTCAACACATGAAACATCAAGCCAACAATCCATCGTCCACAAATCATTAAGACTCAATTATATGACTATATCACTGAATCTCCAACCATTGTTGTCACATACCTCCATCATTTGGTTTCAAGGGCACGACAATCCTCTTCTTCTGCTATAATGACCGGAAACAAATCCAATACGTTCATGAAGATCATTTGCGTATGAAGAAAAACTTGTACATTGTTCAAAATCACATACTCTGGGACAAACAATTGGCAGACAGCCAGTCACAATATCGACAAGTACTACCTTGAAGGTCACATCGGTCTCCCAAGCAACTTTTTGTGCCGGCCGGTGGAACCATGATCAATTGCACTAGGACTAGAAAACGCTACAAAAATCTTTGGTTGTTCGTCCTTCCTTTCCGGATTGAACACATCAGTTTGAGAGGTGGTGCTTCCCGGCGGTGTTATCGTGAATAATCAAATCGTCTCTCGTTAATTTGGAACAGTCGTGGTACATAGTCATAGCTACACACACACTACGCAGCATTTGGCTCCTCGCTCTCTGATTCGACACATTGGTAATTTATGAACCCAACTGACCGATTGTCTCCTAGCTTAAGCTTTCTTGTCCGCTTGTATCGAGTCTAGTACAAGTTCCGTACTGCACGACCCTGCGTCTGTTTCGCATTCAATCGCATCGCGTCACGTCACAGACTGATCATGTATATGTAGATGCTGCCGTATCGCTTGCACTTCGCCAGTGCGACACGAGCAGCTGTCTGTGCCGTGCGTATCGTCTGCTGATGCTGGAAGCCTGCAACTGATACTATTACGACTCAATGCGGCGCTGCACGGATCGTACAATATATAAACACCTGAAAATCACTAGAGATGCATTTTCAATTGCGGTAGAGGCAATTAATCTACTGATCGATCAATGATGTACTGCAATGCAACGCAGGTGTCGCGGGACATTGACCTGGTGTACGGTGGAGGCAGCATAGGGCTCATGGGCCTCGTCTCACAGGCTGTTTACCACGGCGGCAGGCACGTCATCGGGTAATCCTACGCACTAACCATCATCGATCCCTGTAATAATTAATACTACTTTCATGTTTTCATATTTGTGTTAGTTGTTACTGATCTGTGATCTGTTACTGACTGATGAATTCCCGACCATATATCATCTCATTAACCGTGTTCCATGTCTACATTCTGCAGTGTCATCCCCAAGACTCTCATGACCAACGAGGTACATACTTGAACTACTAGGGGTAATATAATTCTAAGGCCTCCTTTGGAGCACAGAATTTTAGAAACACAGGAATAGGAAAAACGTAGGAATCAGGTGGCATGTACTCTTCAATTCTATGGAATCCAAAACCATAGGAAAATTTAGAAAGAGGTCATAGCTCTTTGCTAGTTTTCCTGTGAAATGGCCTTCTAAGAATGCATTCCTATGGAATCTCTCCTTCCCTTTCCTATGAACCAAAGGAGCTATAGGAATAAATCCTCAGGAACTTAAATCTTCTAAAAATTTCTGTGAAATTCCTTCAATCCAAAGGAGACCTAAGAGTACATGTTTCCATTAAGATAAGTCATCTATTCACTCGAGCCAGACGGCCAGAGAAAAACTGTAAATCTCAAATGAACAGTTTCGCATGTAAATCTCGAGAAGTAAATCTCAAATAAACACAGTTGTTGGTACTAGTAACACCCAATCATTCAGGACGTTCCGTAAACGAACGGAACACTGAGGTGTTAGTTTGAACCTTTTTACCATCGACAAATTATTCCCCAGGCTAGCCGCCAGCCAACCGGAATTTGACCGTACTCATGTAGCTGCTCCTGCATGAATTGTGTCGGTCAGCAGCTCGTCGCGTCCACGAGGAGGACATGCCCTGCAACCCAGCAACCCATCAATGCAGTTAACCGTACCCTGTCAGTGATAGATGCTCGTCTCATCTTGCTCAAACAATTTGCAGCTCAAGTAGTATAATCTTTACTTGGCAAGAAGCAGGAGTTGATGCTGCAGTGTTGATGCCACAGATAACTGGAGAAACAGTGGGGGAGGTGGTGCCGGTGGCGGACATGCATCAGAGGAAGGCCGAGATGGCCAGGCAATCTGACGCCTTCATAGCCCTGCCCGGTGAGTGATGACTAGCCTTAGCTGCATGCATTTGCTTTTTTTTTTAGTTCTCGAAAATGCATTTGCATTGCGGCCTTCAATATGTATGCAGTGCTAAATCTAATCCTCCAAATAATTCAGGTGGATATGGAACCCTCGAAGAGCTGCTGGAGGTCATCACATGGGCACAGTTGGGCATCCATCGCAAACCGGTACAGTGCTATTTATTTGGAGGATCACCTGCATCTAGTTAACCTAGTACATCCTTGGATGATGATGACGAATAGAAGACCAACAAAACCTGACACATGCTCCTAACCACATGTATATTGGCCTGAATTAGTACATGACATTCATTCTTCAGGTGGGGCTGCTGAATGTTGATGGGTACTACACCTCTCTGCTGACATTCATTGACCAGGCCGTGGAGGAAGGCTTCATTAGCCCAAGTGCTCGCCGCATCATAATCTCGGCTCCCACGTCGCAGGAGCTCATTGAAAAACTGGAGGTACAGTAAGTACCACGACATCAAGAAATTGCATTGCATGCATCAGAGAGTGAGCACTATACTGGTACGGCGGTGATGATTGTTACTGACCTGTTTCTGAACTGCTACGTGATGCAGGAGTACGTCCCATACTATGACAGGGTTGTCTCCGGGCTGAAGTGGGAGACGAGGATCAGGCATGCTTGGATGCCCGCCACAACTCGCCACACCGAACGTTTGGCGCCCCGTGGCTGTGCTTGGTTTCCGCGAAGGATTTGGCAGCCACAGTTTCTAACCTCGTCGTTTAGCTCAGTTTTCTCGTCGTTTAGTGTGTGGCGGCTGTGGCAAGTTATTAGGCGGCCATTTTCTACGCCAACGTTTTGGCGACGCCGAACTTACGGCTTGGCAATTGAAGGCCAGGAACCAAGCATGCGCAGCTGAGGATTCCGGAAGCAGCGTTTCGTCATGAGGATCGTCAAGATTCGTTGAGCTGCTCGATCGAGCTAATTAATTATCAGTACTATGTATGCCAGTTGTGTAAGATCCGTCAGTAGCTATTCTATTAGTAGGAGTAACGTAGAAACCTGCTTAAGCTCATTTAGTTTTAGCCCCGAAGTTGTTTCTTCAGTAAGGCTCCAAGTTGTACCATGGGACTTGGCGTGTTGTTTATCAAATTACTAGTTCTGTCAAGAGCCCCGGATCTTTGAGCACTCAAGTCAGTTTCTAGTTTCTACAGAGACAGAAACTACGTTAGGAGCTCGACCCTGGTTATTCTTATGTACGAGGTTGTTGCAGATCAGATCATGATGCATGCACTTGTGTATTACGAAGAGCAATTTATATCCCTCTTAGGAGCCGTAACCCACTACTACAATAGTAGTATGTTACTCCCTTGTGCGTCTTTCTATAAACCGAAGGGAGTGGTACAGTATTTAATAAAGAAATCAGAGTGAATATAACAGTCGTGTCAGGGGGAGCACAATCTGCTGCTCTGCTTAGGGACGCTGTTTGTTGAGGCAGAGCAAACAGAGCAAGGCGACTGTAATTAAGCAGACTCAGCAGGGCATGCAGTGCAGCGAGGGATCTTCAAGGCACCGCTGCGTGGATCTTGGTTCGTCGTCAGATCCGATCCGAGCGACGCATGCAGTTTGCAGGCACCATACGTACGTACTACTACTGCTACTTGCGTAAAATGAAACTGTGTGCACAAGCCCCTACATCAGCATCATAATATGAAATAGTACGTAGTATGTCTCAGTGGTTTCATTTCAGTTTCAGCGGCCACTGTCTCCTGTGTCTGTTCTTCAGGATTGTGGCGAGGTAGCGTGTCGATTCAGGAGCGAATTCGGGCAACAGTGTGAGGGCTAGTTTGGTTGCTGCCCCGAGTGATTTGCCTGATGAAAAATGGTGCCTGGTCAGGCACGGTTCACTTGCCTGGTCAGGCATGAGTAAGCTGTAGGTGTTTGGTTGCAAACAATGCCTGAGGACAAAACGTCAAGACGTAAATACGCTTTGCCGGCACTGAAACGTAAACGCGGTTTTTTGTTTGGCAAATTCGTATGGAGCACACTAGAAAGTGTGGCATTACTCATGACACACTGTCAAAGTCGATTTTGTCCGAGACACACTACGAATCTCTGACAATTGTCTGTGACACACTTTTGACCCTTTAACAATTAATTTTAACTTTTTTATCTCAATATTTAAAACACATTAGGACTTGAAACTTGACACAAATATACATTATTGCATTCTCCATCACTAAAAAATAGAGCTAGAATTTTTTTCAATTATTATATTGTTAGCTCATTGTTTTAATATTTAATTTGTTATGCAAACCATGCAAACAATCAAAATAAATTTAGCTCCATTTTTTTATGATAGAGAATGTGAAAATGTATATCTGTGCCAAGTTTCATGTCCTAACGTGTTCTAACCATTGAGATAAAAAAGTTGAAATTAATTGTTAAACGGTCAAAAGTGTGTCACAGACAATTATCAAAGATTCGTAGTGTGTCTCGGACAAAATCAACTTTGACAGTGTGTAGTAGGTAATGCCACACTTTTTCAATGTGGTCCGGACAAATTTGACTTTTTGTTTCCATCTGTTCCTTCGTTCTCACCAAAGACCGCATGGAGGAGATCCATCTACAGGCCAAGGCTTGGCTAGATGATTGTTCGTCACCAGCAAAATGGATGCGTTAGGTGACATAGAAGACAAATATGAGACCAATTTGGTCTGGTTCGTGGTTTATATCACAAATTTCACAATTTTGTGCCTAGGGTTTGAAAAGAGGGAAAATGAAATCGAGGAAGAAGAAGCAGAAATCCGACGTTGCTCATCCACAACGAGAAGAGATGGAGGCGGTGCCCCTAGTGAGTGAGGAAGATATTCCCCGACGGAATTGTGCCTTAGCTCACCGGAGTTGACGAAATCAACGCCGCCCTGGCTGCTGGTCAGGCGGGCAGCCATGGGGAGGGAGCCGTGGTTGCTGTTCGGAGGCGGGCTTGTGCGGTGGCTGCTGCTCGGAGGAGGCCAGCCGTGGATGCGGGTGCAGCTCGGAGGCGGGCGTCTTGAGATGGAGCGCGAGAAGAAAATGGAGCGTCAGGCACGGTCCGTGCAAGACGCGCGAGCTCAGGCGCTCGAAATCAGACGCCTGAGCCTGACGGACGTGCCTGAGCGAGGCGTCGTCTCAGGGTAGCAACCAAACACGAATCGTCGAAGCTCAGGCATCGCTCAGGCTCAAGCAAATCTCTTCAGGGCAGCAACCGAACTAGCCCTGAGTGTGTGACGAGACGATCGAGCTGAAACCAAATCAAAGCTCATAGGCCCAATCCTGGTTGGGCCTGTTTGCAGTCCAGTAACCAAAGCCCATAGACCAAAGCCCCCGCACAGCAAGCCCATAGACCGGTTTTCTTTTTGGGAGAGAGGGGATCCGGATTCCAGAATGTTTTGAATTTGGTTTCCTGGTCCGGTGCAGAGAAGCATTGAATTAAGGAGATGATGCCCGGTTTGACTCTGCCTCCTCCCAACAGGGTGTGGTAATTTGCATGCATGTCTCTGCAGCAGCGCCATTGCTCGGTTGACTTGACCGAAACTCCCGTGCTGCAAATCCAACCATTGCGCCGTTGACTGCGAAGCCCTTCTCTTCATGCAGACCTGACCTGACCTGACCTGACCTGCACAGAACATGCATGGCGACCGCTGCACTGTCAGCCCAAATTAAGCGAAGCCATCATGAAAGTATGGAACCGAGCACCTTAGCACCTATGGTCTGAAGTTCTGAACTCTGAAGGGAAGAAAATGAGGCGCTATGGTCAACAGCAATGGAAGCGTACACCACAGACACACAATCCTGTTGGCAGTGGGGCAGTGGCGAAGCCTGTTCTATGTTACTGTGTGCATGCGCATGGATGCAAAGGACTCACTCACCTTTGACACGTTGCTTAGCTAAAATTCCGAACTATTTGGTGTGAACCTCTCCACGCCGTCAGGCAGCGACATATGAAATGCAACCTAGCTAAATTGATGACCTTTTCTTGTTGGCCCATGCATATCTCTTTTCTGATCCTGCCGGCCGGCCACAAGTGTAATGTACAGTAGTGCACTGCGTGTATTGTTGGGACGTTCAAAGCTTGGGTGCTACGCCTCCTGAACGTGCGGGCGTGCGCCACCCGCTGGGCCCAAAAAACTACCTTTCCGCAATGGCACGCCCCTCCCTACATACACGTATAGTACAGGTTGCTGCAAACAGCCGTGCGGAGCAATCAAAGGCACTCCCTCTCATCTCCAGTTTTTCCTTCCTACTTTTTTTAAAAATAAATAAATAAATCATATTGACTGTTGTATGAATATCAGCAAGATAAAAACTGTCACGGACGACTGGATGTGTATGGTACATCAGATGTTGTCGTCAGTTGTTCGGTAATAAATGCTACTATTTTAAATTGACGAAAGAATAACAAGTAAACTGAAATGGAGGTAGTAAAATTGTTTAAATTCTAGGCTCAAGCCTTTTTCGGATGGCAAGTGTCCACACGAAGTTAAACAATTTAGTTTCATAAGAAGCGGGGAAAAAGTCCCAATAATCCAAATAAAGAGGCCTCAGTCAGTTTAGAGCATCTCCAGCGGTAGCCCTTAAATCTGAGCATTTAAAAGCTATATAAGGACTGGCCTTTATTTGTAGGGGCTCAAAGTGTGCTATCATCTCCAGCACTAGCCTTTATTTCTTGGCCCTCATATCCAATGTGACGTCTGGGTCCTCATTGTCATTGAGTTAGCAGCATCAACCTTATCCTCTCCCTCACCTCTCTCTCCACTGGGACAAAAGAGGAGCGCGGCGCGCATGGAGGCCATGGCTGCGGGCGACACACGCGGCGAGGGGCAGCGAGGCGAGGCACAGGCAGTGACGCGTTGGGCTCTCGGCGAGCTGCGCCTGGCGAGGAGCAGCGAGGTGAGGCACAGGCGGCGAGGGCGCGCAGTGCGCGAGCCGGGCGCGCAGGGGGGTGGCGCGCTGGCTCCATCGCGCGGCGTGGCTGGCGTCGTCGAGGCATGGCGGCGAGTGCTCGGGTGCAGCGCGGCCTCGACGTGGGGGGCAGGGAGCGGACGGCTGGGGGATCGATGGCGGCTCAGATTCGCCGCCGTCCGAGCTATGGCGGCGCGTCGGCGCGCGCGTGACGAGCAAGGCGATGCACGGTGGACGCCGAGCTATGGCGGGGCGCGGCTGCGGCGCGATGCACGCCGGCATGGCTGGGGCGCAGCTACGATGATGCACAAGGGCCTCAAATCTTCACATGAAGGCGAGATGCGAGCTCCATCGCCGCCGTCCATGGCGGGTCACATCTGCTGCTGTCCCAGCCACCTGCGATGAGGAAGGGGACGAGCGGGGACGGCGGCTCATCTGCGGCATGGCGTACCGGCGGCGGCGGGAATGCACGGGAAGAGCGCGCGGGAGGGGGAAAAGGTTGTAGGTCCCACGCCAGCTGTAGTTTAGGGGGGCTGGAGGGTGGGCATGAAAATAGAGTAGTGGGAGGGATGATTTGAGGGGGCATGTAAATTTAAGGGCCCTATAAGGGCTCCGCTGGAGTTTAGTTTTTGACTTCAGCCTCTTAAAATGAGATAGGGCCCTTGTTTAAGGGCCCTGCTGGAGATGCTCTTAGGTCGTCCTATTTGGGACAAGCTTCTCAACGTCTCATCCGAGAGGAGCTATTCAAATGGAGATCTTTTACAGTGTTTGCGAAAAACATGAGCCCTCCGTTGCTTTACATCTAATGCTCCACAATCAAAGGTATCTGCCAAAAGGTACATAGGTATTGATGAAAGTACTTAACTATGAAGGATAACAAGGTAATTTTGAGTGGTGAGTAAATAAGGAATGACAAACAAAAGCAGAAACAAATCACCGGTCTGTCCTATATTTACGTTGTTTTATTGTCATTTACTTGGTTTCGATTTTCTTTGAATAAGGCATGAACATATCTATCGCTAGGGGCCATGGGGATGTTGTGCCAATGGCGTTGCCGCTAGCTATGGACCATGGCGAGGCGGTTCGGCAGCGATGACAGACACATGCCAGTATATGGCCTCTAGTTGCCTCCGGCGGTGACGTAGGCATGAGAGAATTAGAAATTTACATGGTTCTTCAAAAAATACATGTTTTAGAATTTTGGTTGTAACGGAATGGCCAAAGATGACATCTTTTTTTTTGGAAACAAACAACTACATGGTTGCAAATAGATTTACCAAATTTTTTGTCTTCTAGATGCATCTTGTAGATTGAGTAATCAACCAGAAAACATAATAAATAATCAATGTTTTTACGGATTATGTTCGCTATATGCTTCATTGGAAACTAACAGCCGCTGCCCTTCCCTTGTAGGGCATTTTTCGCACTCTTTCTCCATGAAAGATCCTAACGCACCAATGGTTGTTCATCCCTGATCCATAGCAATTAACGACTATTCAAGAAAAGAACTCAAGAGGGAGAGAGAAGAGAGACGAATGGAGAAGGCTGTCCTTTCCATAAAGGAAATAAATGGAGCTAATAATTGTGATGTAAAAAAGGAAAGGCTCTTAATTAGTTGCCATGTTATGATAATTTTTATTCCGTACCTTGCCTCTCTCTTGATCAATGGTCCATGTTGCAGTACCTCTTAATACTTCTAAGTAGGGGTGAAAACGGGACGGATAATTCATGACCGACCGACTGTCGAATTCGAAAAAAAATAATATAGGCAAATACAGGATGTGTCAATAATTATCCGACACTATCCGTGCCCGAATCCAAGTCTAAAAAATAATAGCGGGATAGGATACGGGATGAGTGATATTCGTCCCGAATCCGAATCTCATGTGATCTGAGTAATTTTAACAATTATACCCACAAGTTATGGTGTAAAATTGAAAGATTAACGTAAATAAGAGTCAAATTGTTGTTTATTATGTATATCAATGGTTAAGATGCCCTTTTTTACTCTAATTGTTTCTCCATCCTTTGATTTTTCATCTTTCAAAACTTTATGACAATACCCGTGTTCGACTCCGAACCCGATCGAACAAAAAAATATGAGACAGGGTATGGGATGCAAAAATAATTATCCGGTACTATCCGCTCCGACTCCGGATCCAAGTAAAAAAATATAAGATATGATACGGGACGAGCATTATCCGCCCGTATTCAATCCGTTTTCAGCCCTATTTCTAAGTACCTCGCAAACACCAAAATATCTCATTGAAATGAGCTTCACACAACTAGCCTAGTACCAGTTCAAACAGCCGGCCGGCTCAATACGGATGGATTTATTAACACTCATTACGGCTGGTATTACAACCTCATTCATTACTGTCTGTACTGTAGTACAGGCTTGATTATGACTCCCGTACGTAGTACTCTTATCAGTTTCTGAAAAATTAAGATTACGATCGCATTGCAATTATGTAGTATGCTGATACCTTTCCTCCCCTCCGGAAAGAGAGAAATTATCGTATTCCGGCGGGTAGGAGCATATATGATGCAAATCGAAAGTAAGGAAAACATAGAAAAGGCACACAGCACCGCCTTATCATTGGGATCAATAATCAATTCGCACCATGGGAAAGAGGGCGGCATTCAGGTGGCAGAAGAATGTCTGTTGCATTGGTCTCCCTCCTTGCAAAGCACAAAAGCATGACAACACGACCGCCCTTTCCGCTGCACCTGAGCTACCTACCTAGTCGTCGAGCAGTACAGTAATTAACTAGTTAACCACCCCCACTGTGATGTCGCTTTCGGCCTTGACAAACGCAGCTAACATTTCATTATAAGATGGATTAACCCATCCTGACCAAAATAGTTTACAGCGTCCCATGTTCATGCCATGGTCCATAGTCTATTTTGGAAGGTCCCCTTAATTGATTTAGCAATTCATTCATTCTTGGAGCTGGCGATGACGAGATATGTACAGTATGGCCGTAAGTATGGGATAGGAGGAAGAAGAAGCTTCGTAAACCGCAGATGGACGTCAATGGCCGGCGGACGGTCTCCTTTGCATTTTCTATGGAGAAGAAGGGGGAAAGAAACACTGGGAATTGGAGCCATGTGATGTGCTGCGTCGGCCGGCAATGGATGGGGCGCACGTATCCCCTTCTTTTCTCGCGTGCATGCGTGAGACATAAGATACCATTTTACGCAACGCGCGCATGCCTGCCTGCCTGCCTGCATCAACCAACCCATCCTACAAGTATACTACTGCTTCAGCTGTATATTCTAAGAATAGGAACAAACCATCAGCTCTCTCTGTACAATACAGCTGCAGCAGACGGCTCGTGCTAAATACCAGTACTACTCGTACTTCTGTATCCGCGCGTGCGTTAACGGATGGGCAAAATAACTTATCCCTCACTGTTGCTGTCCTCATTAGATTAATACGAGCTCAAAGCTTCAGTACTTGGCTTGACGAGCGAGGAATGCACTATCACGGGAGCTGCAGATGCATATGCTTTGCAGATCGATCCTTGTTTTTAATTTGAAACAAGCTGAAGCCACATCCAAGGCAAGGTAAGGTATCCGTGGGACCGAGCAGCTGGTACCTGTCGCTCTTCTTCCACCCCAAACACCACTGGCCGTCCAACCGTCAGCTCGTTTTTCGGCATTGTGCCCTGGAGACAACCGTCAACACGGTTGTTGTACATACATCATGTGAAAATCAAGTGCAAAAGGAGTTCATATTTTTCTTTTTTGCAAAAGAAAGTCATATGTAGTGTACAACATCCAAAGATTACCAAACACATGGGTGAGTCAAGTCCAGTGACCACACATTATTTTCCACATTACTATTCGGCCTGTTCGGCAAGCTGCTCTGCGGCTGGTAAAACTAGAAGAAAACACTGTAACAGATACTGAATAAATAACTGCGAACACTACAGCCGGCTGCAAAGCAGCCTGCCGAACAGGCTGATTGTAGTACTGAATACGTCAAAGAAAACAACATGTAGAAAGCGTGCAGAAAACGGTGCGACCTAAGCGATTAATGAGTAACTGTCAATCTCTTTTGAGACGACAACCAAGGTTTTCAAAATCGACGAAAACCGGTCGGTTTTCGCGAAAACCGGTGAAATCGGTCCGGTCCGATAAGTCCGGTTTACCGATTTTCGAATTTGAAATTTGAAAAATTGAAAAAATTTGAAACAAAAAATATCGATCAAACCGACCGGTTACCGGTCGAAATCGGTCGATAACCGGTGAAAATCGATCGGTTATCTTTTCGCCATTTTTCGGTCCTACGTCCAAAACCGATCAAACCGACCGGTTAACGGTCGAAATCGGTCGATAACAGGTGAAAATCGACCGGTTTGGTCGATATCGAATTCGAAATTTGAATTTTGAATTTTCCGTCGAAAATCGACCGGTTATCGCGAAAATCGGTAAAATCGAGGTTTTCGTTGGCGGTCGGTTTTGTCGAGTTGGTCGATAGTGTTAACCTTGACGACAACATTGAATTTGTTGCATTTAGCTTAATTTTGCAAGAACACCTAAGACTGACTCCAACCCATCACCCAAATAGTGATCTATACACAAAATGGGTTGTAAAAGACTAAAAACAATCTCCAACGGATGACCTATATGACAACCTTTTTTTAGTCGACAGGCAGCTCGCACCCCACAAATGGATCGACTTCCGCCGTCTCACCCATCGCGCTCGCGCGCCGCAGCCCCCCTCCCCCTCCTCCTTCGCGTGGCCAAGCGTCGTCCTCCACCGCCAACCCCTCCTCCCCCCTCCCGCTATTGCCTCCTCCTCACGTCGGCGGAGCAGCCCGGAGCAGACCGGCTCGCCGCCGACAGCTCCAGCGGCGCACCCGAGGCCGCGCCCGTCACGCACTCCGGCCACCCACGCCCCAAGAACGCGCACCGCGGCCACCACACCATCCAGATCCGCCGCTCCTATCAGACGTCGAGGGCTTCCTCGACATCGCCGGCGTGCAGACCTAGGTCATCAACAGCGTGCGCGTCATCTTCCTCAACTCCGCCAATCTCTGCGAGGTCTGCGCGCGCAGCTTCCTTGGCAACTTCCGCTTCTGCTCGCTCGGCTGCAAGTTTGTCGGCTGCTCGCCCGACCCCGTCAAGGCCAGGAACAGGATCCGGTACCCCTCCTCCGACGGCGCCTCCTCTTCTCTGCGGTTGCGCTAGGCAGACGCGGCAGGGACGACGGGCGGGCGCAACTCGCCGGAGAAGAAGGAACCGGCGGCGTCGGAGAGGGATTTGGAACTGTCCGTTGGAGATGGACATTTTTTGGGGACTACCTTTCAGCCTCCTCACGACCTTTACATATGTTTTGATGTTGGATTTAGGTGTGCCGGGATGGAGTCAGTCTAATGGTGTGTTTGGTGCTGCTTTTTGCACCGGCTTATGCTGCAGCTTATTGCAATTTTTGTACTGTAGCTACAGTGTTTTCACTGTTCCCTGACAGAATAAGCCACAATAAACAGCATTTGGGGTGCTTTTTTCAGCTTTTTTCACTGTAGCAGCAGTGAATTTACTGTAGCGGCGTGAATAAGCAGGTGAAGAAGCTGGTGGAGAAGCCGTGCCAAACAAACCCTAACATCCTTATCGTTCCTTCTGAATCTCTCTCTACATACACAGACGCACACAGTGGACACTGGGCACGGGTGTAGCTCCTTTCCCTTGCTTCCCATTTACGAGTACTGCTCTTCTTCTCAAATCACAAGCAGCGGAGGGACAGTGCTGTGCTGTGGCCCAACCTCACAGTCGCCCACTGCAAGCATATCCTTATCACTGGTTACGGTGGATTTCCTTGTTGTGCAGGATGAACAAGTACTAAACTTTGGCGCCATGACTTTGCTTAGACGAAAATCAAGCTTTATCCACAGCGACGCATCCTCCTGGCAGTGAAAAAAAGAGAGAGAGAAGGTTTAACTGGGATGACGCTTTTACGGTGCACGCTGCCGTAAACGGGAAAAGCGGCAACGCAAAAGGCAGCGTTTGGGAGCGAGCGAAGCGAACTGACCAGCAGACAAGTGCACTCCCTCACCTCACGGGGTAAAACCGTAAAAAAGGAGACCAGGCTTTCTTTTTACTGCTGCCACATATACAGAGCGCGCGTGCCGGCTCCGCACGACCGCACTGAAACCGCTGCCGGTACGGGCCCACGTAAGATGCACGCTCCGTGGCCCACACGTCGGTGACGCATTTGTTTAAGACGTGCATTGGCTTTTCTGCAACGGAAATCGGAACGGGACCGTACAGAGACAAAAGCCAAGACAGTTGCAGGGCCGTCGTTCCGTGCAACACGGTGCACCGAGTCCACCAGAGGAGCCCCGGCCCCACCGCGGTGCCTTATGTTGGTGCACCGCGTCCAGGCAGCTCTCCCAGCGATCGCAACCGCATAGGGGCAGCCCCGTCATTCCGGCGCTGATTTGAGCGCGGCCCCCACCCGCGCTCCTCGATGCCCGCGTCGGGTTCCCGGGCGAGCGGGACCCACACACCCCACCGGCGGGCCAACGTACGCCGGGCGTTTCGTACACCTCGCGGACCCCGCGTGTCTCCCCAATGAAAAACGCATGGGGTGCACCTACACCGGGCGCACCGCGTGCTGCGGAGTGGGCCAGCGCATCTCTTCCTCCTCTCCTTCTCCGCTTCTCCTCTTCTCTCTCGTCTAGTGGAGGGAGGGAGGGAGGGAAAGAGGCAGTACTGTACTGTATATAGAGGAGCAGGAGTACAGTAGTAGGCAGGGGTCTCTCTGTGTGGCTTGGTGTTGTTGGTGGCGACTGCACGCTGCCGCTGCTGTTCCACGTCTCTGTCTCTGCTTTAAGGCTGTCACCTTTCCCCCCCTCCTGCTCTCTCCTCCTCAATTACGACGCCGCAACCAAGCCCCAAACCCTAGCCAGGGCGGAGTAGGTGGCGTGCTGCTGCTGCTGCGGTGAGGAGGCTTCGTCCGCTTGATCCGATCCATCGGGTGCTCTCCGGTCCGTGCGAGCTCGCCGGCGATCGATGGGAGGCGCCGCGGGAGGCGGCTTAGCTGCGGAAAGGCTGTTCTGAGCTCGGCGGGACTGCTGTGCCTCTTGCTCCGGGAGCCTAGCGCTCGGTGTCGGCGGCGTTTGCTTCTCGTTTGAAGGTGAGACTACCTCGCCGCGCCCTGGGATCTACTCTTCGCAGGGTTCCCGTTTGGTTTTGCATTTCTGCTGCCTGTGTGGATCTCAATTTTGGGTTTCTGCTTGCGTTTATCCATATGTGTCGCGGATTGGATCACTTGGGAGTCTACCAGTTTACATTTTGGGAGTAGCTTTTATTTTGGGCGAAATCGAGTGCTAACTTTCACTCGCCTCTCTCCCTCTCTCCATTTTGGGAAGTTGTTTTCGCCGGTTTTAATTGCTCATATTATCCACTTTTGTTGCGTCCACCGCGCGACCCCTTGCATTTCTGCTTCTTCAGTACAAGTTCGATTCCCGCCACTCCTGCGTGTTCGAGAAAAAAAGTTCGATTCTCGCCACAGCTTTAGCAAAATTCCGTGACATACTGACATGGCTTATTCCAAATTCCCCAGGGATCTTCGCTAGCTGGAAGTTGAAGGAGCTAGGAGGAGGAGTTCGAAATTAGGTGCCTGTAACAGCATACAGAGGAAGTGGTCGACCGAACATGGCTGCGGCCGTGGCAATGCGAGGTGGAAGCAGTGACAGCGGCGGCTTTGATAAGGTTTCTGGGATGGACTCGGGGAAGTACGTGCGGTACACACCAGAGCAGGTTGAGGTGCTCGAGCGGCTCTACATTGATTGTCCCAAGCCTAGCTCCTCGCGACGGCAGCAATTGTTGCGCGAGTGCCCTATACTTGCCCACATTGAGCCGAAGCAGATCAAGGTTTGGTTCCAGAACAGAAGGTAAGAGAAGCAGACGAGTGAAATCTAGACAGAATTTGCTACTTCTAGGGGCAATGCGTGCTTCATGTTTTACTAATGCGGATGAATGAATGTGCCTGTTTCTTTACAGGTGCCGCGATAAGCAGCGCAAGGAGTCTTCCCGGCTTCAGGCTGTTAACAGAAAGTTGACGGCAATGAACAAGCTCCTTATGGAAGAGAATGAGCGTCTTCAGAAGCAGGTTTCTCAGTTGGTTCACGAGAATGCACACATGCGGCAGCAGCTGCAGAGTGTAAGTTCTCAACGTGCTCGCCTTGTTGTTCATCTCACAGTCTGTTGTTGTTGAAGACTTATTGGGTGGCACTGTGCGTTAGTTTGAGTACTGTGAAGCACTACCTAATTATGTCCATGAAGCATTTGCACTGTACTATTAGTGGTTGACTTTCTAGACCTGATAATGCCAACACACACCTACCAGTGTTTGTGTCCTTATGCTGTTGTTTTGGGGTTGGTGCTTACAACACCTATTGAAATCCTTCTGTGCAAATTGCTCCCTTGGAGTAATAGCATGCCGACCAGATTATATCACCGTTACATTTTTTCTAATAACATTTATTGCTTTGGTGCAGACTTCACTGGCCAATGATACTAGCTGTGAATCTAATGTGACTACCCCTCCAAACCCTATGAGGGATGCAAGTAACCCTTCTGGGTAAGCAAATCGTTCTGGGTATCTGGGACAGGACTCTTATTGTGTAAAACCTCGCCATTTCAACAGTCTCAACCTTATTGCATCTATCTACTTGTTTCAGACTCCTTTCGATTGCAGAGGAGACCTTCACAGAGTTCCTCTCGAAGGCTACTGGGACAGCTATTGATTGGGTCCAGATGCCTGGGATGAAGGTTACATGCCAACTCTGGATTTCCTTATATTTGGCTTGCGGATTTTTTTTTTTTTTCCGGCGAGGTGCTAACTGTATTTTCTTTTGTGATGCTAGCCTGGTCCGGATTCGGTTGGTATTGTGGCCATTTCGCATGGTTGCCGTGGTGTTGCTGCCCGCGCCTGTGGTTTGGTAAATCTAGAACCAACAAAAGTAAGTACATAATTTTCTAGGTCATTGTGCACCATTTGGGATTTTACGCTACCTGAAAATTATACCTTGCTTTCCTATTTAGTCTAGTGAGTTCATCTGCAAGTTATTTCGGTAACAACTGACCTAGTTAGATTTGAGTAGTCTTATGCAAGCTCTCCTGGATCTTATCTTTGATCGATAGTCTGTATTCGATGACCTGATATCTCTGTACGTTTTCACATTTTTTCTATCAATTGATGTCAGATGCATTAACCGTTAACATACTTGTTTTGTGTAGGTCATAGAGATCTTGAAAGATCGTCCATCTTGGTTCCGTGATTGTCGAAGCCTTGAAGTGTTTACAATGTTTCCAGCAGGAAATGGGGGAACAATTGAACTCGTCTACATGCAGGTGAGCAGCATTATATGCTCCATCAGTGATGTTCCTTCTGCATCCCTGTGACGTGCATGACTCATTTAATTGATGCTCTATTATTTATTTATTGTTTGTACAGATGTATGCTCCGACAACTTTAGTTCCAGCACGCGATTTTTGGACATTACGGTACACGACAACGATGGAAGATGGCAGCCTTGTGGTATGTTGGAATCTGACACCAGGGCTATTTTAGTTTTCACCATGACTACTACTATCATCTGCACTATACATGCTAATGTTCATCCATCTCTAGGTTTGTGAAAGGTCCTTAAGTGGTTCAGGGGGTGGTCCAAGTGCAGCCTCTGCACAGCAATTTGTAAGAGCTGAGATGCTACCAAGTGGATATTTGGTTCGTCCATGTGATGGTGGAGGTTCGATTGTGCATATAGTGGACCATCTTGATCTCGAGGTCTGGTTTCGACTTTGTTTAAAACTGTTGATGAAGTTATTCGTATGTTGTCCTTAGTAACCGTTCGGTTTCATCTTCCAGGCGTGGAGTGTTCCTGAAGTGCTTCGACCACTCTATGAGTCTTCCAGAGTAGTTGCTCAGAAGATGACTACCGTGGTATGTGCTTGTAAAGTGTAACCAATTCTGTCTCAGTTTTAATTTCTAAACTTTGTTGATAAGATTACAAATCACTTTGTGGGAACCTATTTATATCACTAGTGAAAATGTATCTTATTTTATATGTTCTGAAAATAATTACTGAGGGTTATACAGTTGATTGGCATTGGCAATATATTTCATGTTAAGATTTACTGGCTGCTCTATGTATCCAGGCACTGCGCCATCTCAGACAAATTGCTCAAGAAACAAGTGGGGAGGTAGTGTATGCCTTGGGCAGGCAACCTGCAGTCCTACGGACCTTTAGTCAAAGACTGAGCAGGTAACTTCGTGAGACTTTCATTCAAACTCTAATGTAAATCTTCTTGTACAGTTGAAACATCAAATTTTCCTATGCTTTTCTTAGGGGCTTTAATGATGCCATTAGTGGTTTCAATGACGATGGGTGGTCTATAATGGGAGGAGATGGCATTGAAGATGTAGTCGTTGCTTGCAACTCAACTAAGAAAATTAGGAACAACAGCAATGCTGGGATCACGTTTGGAGCCCCTGGAGGCATTATATGTGCAAAGGCATCCATGCTACTCCAGGTAATGGTGATCATTATGTTGGGTCTTTGTTCAAACTTAACTTTTTTTTTTTGTGCTAGCTATTTTTGAAAGCCCTATAAGTACCAGTAGAGGAAAGAAAGAAAAAATGTGTTTAAATATATTGCAGAGGTCTGTTTTGCATTAGATCATGATATCCTAGTTTGAACTCTGATGAGTTTTTGGTATCGCAACTCAATCATACTATTAATTAAGTTTTCGTTCAATGGTTGTATCATACTGTGTCAGTGAAAGGTGTCGTAATAGATACTCGATTTAAGACAGTACAGAAACATGGTGCACTAGTGAGTTAGGAATTCTGCATGAAATGCACTCTTAAGTATTATGCACACATTAGACAATAGAGGTTTAGGTCCCTCCCCCTGTTTTGATTGGCAGAGCTGTTGCCCAACTTGGAAAATATTATGCTATTGAGAAGACATTATAGCCTGATTGTTCTGAAAATAGCTTCACTTTATGATGACATTTTGTTTCGGCTAATGAACCTTCTAAAATTCTTACATGTTTCTTTATTGATATCCTAGAGTGTTCCACCAGCAGTACTAGTTCGATTTCTGAGGGAGCATAGATCTGAATGGGCCGATTACAATATTGATGCATACTTGGCTTCAGCACTGAAAGCCAGTGCATGCTCACTTCCTGGGTTGCGGCCGATGAGATTTTCTGGGGGGCAGATGATCTTGCCACTTGCTCACACTGTGGAGAATGAAGAGGTATGGTTTGCAGCTGTTTCTGTGTAAAACCTGTGTCTTCAGGGTACCTGTTGGTACTATAAGCACATCAAAACCACGTCAATAACTTGTACTGAGAATGAGATAATTAATTTCATTCTCGCCAATATTACTTTTTACATTACCGTTGGCACCATAGCTTCAAATTGATGCTAATATTTGTACCAAGCTAACCAGTCTCATTCTCACCGAATTGTTATCTTGTACATTCCAGTAGAGGATAACCTTGTAGGGAGCCTGTTTGTTTCATTATTATTGTTGCCATTGTTATATTTGTTGTGTCATGGCTTTATTGTATTTACTACTGGATAAATTTTGCAGATACTTGAAGTTGTTCGGCTTGAAGGACAATCTCTTACTCATGATGAAGCTCTTCTTTCAAGGGATATCCACTTGCTTCAGGTAAAAATTAGTGTCCTCACATTACTTTGGTTTTGAGATCTTGCATTGCCTCAGTGGACAACAAAATTGTTGGTAGCAATGGTTAATAACAAAGATGATTTCTCTAGGCTTTTATGACATGTCATCTTGATAATGTTTGGTTCATTGGCTCCATTACACTGCGTTCAGCTTGTAAGCTTTTCAGACATGGTGACTTGTTACTGTTGAATATGGCTATGGAGTAACAGTGGGGCCATGTTTTTGTTTAGTATAGTAGTGCAAGACTACAGAGTATTAAGAGGGATGATGAGCTAAGGTATCGATCTAGCATCTTAAATAGGTATCCTGGGAGAATCTTACTACTACCTCCGATTTTTTATTGATGCCTTTAGACACAGAGGTTAGTGTCAAAACAAAACTGGAGTAACTGTACTTAGCTTTTAAGAGCGAAGAATGCAAAGCTATGTATAAGGAATTTAATGCAGTGGTTGTTTTGAGGGATCAACACATCTAGGCTGGAGTGATCAATCATGGTACCATATCATGCATTTAGGTGTGAGTGGGATGGCATCATTCTTTACATTGTACAAACCATGTGCTTGTGAGGGACATGATGATGATTGATCAACCCATTCCATTCCTCAAAACCAAACATGTCAGTTAGGGTCAGAGCTAGGATTGGATGATCCATCATTTCCTTGGTGTGCTTCAGAGTTATTCATTGCGTATGAATTGCTGATGTGTCCTTTGTTCTTTTTAATTTTTCAGCTTTGCACTGGAATAGACGAGAAATCTGTTGGATCCTCTTTCCAGCTTGTGTTTGCACCTATTGATGAACATTTTCCAGATGATGCTCCATTAATTTCTTCTGGCTTCCGTGTCATACCACTTGATACAAAAACGGTAAGCATTGTCAATGGCAGTAACTTTTCCTCTTATTTTTACTCTTGCTTAAGGTATTACATGTTTCCTTGTAAAAATTTGTAGTGGATTGTCGATGGCTATTACATTTTAGCAGTTAGCGCCAATCGTTCAGAATGTGCTAGTTAGAATTTGATTAAGTGTACCAGAGTTTATATGACACGTCATTTGCTACTTTAACTCATCATGTTAATCTTTGGAGATAATATATGGGCATGCCTTTTGTTTGATTTTGTTTCCTTCATGCCATATATTCACTTCTTCAATTCGACGACTCGTATAAAAATGCATTCTGTTCCGGTAAAAGTAATATATGAACTAGTCATTTGGCCGTCTGTCACTAGGAGTTGTATAATGTGTAAAGCTTTTGCTTTTTAATGTATTTCCTTCTCTATTTCAGTTTCTAACCTATATAACTCTTGCAGGATGGTGTATCCTCTGGTAGGACATTAGATTTGGCATCTAGTCTTGATGTAGGTTCTGCCACTGCCCAAGCCTCCGGGGCCGGATCTCCAGATGATTGTAATTTGAGATCTGTGCTGACAATCGCCTTTCAATTCCCTTACGAGATGCATCTCCAAGACAGTGTCGCAACCATGGCCCGTCAGTACGTTCGTAGTGTTGTTTCTGCCGTGCAAAGAGTGTCCATGGCTATATCTCCCTCCCAATCTGGTTTAATTTCTGGACAGAGGGTGCTTTCTGGCTTCCCTGAGGCTGCCACACTTGCTCGATGGGTTTGCCAGAGCTATCAGTAAGTGTTATTGTAATTTTATTCTATGTTGTTTCTGATACATCACCTGAATTGTTTGATGCTTTTCAGCATAAGCTGATATTTCCTTTTCTTTTTTCCTCCAATACAGTTACCATCTGGGGGTAGAGTTACTTAACCAATCAGACGAAGCTGGTGAAGCATTATTGAAGATGCTCTGGCATCACCCAGATGCTATTTTGTGCTGCTCTTTCAAGGTATCACATGAGCTTAGCATAAATTTGCACATTTCTTTTATCTTTTAAACAAAATTATAAATTAATAAACATATCAGGGATTCTTTATTATCCTTCTACAATCTAAGTGCTTTGCTGCACTTTGAACCTAATTATAACTATAATTATGCATGAGACTGTACCCTTCTTCGTTGCTAAAGTATGGCTGGTATTTGTGTCTCGCATGATTGATACAACCTTATTCTGCGAGTGCTATGAGATGGTCTTTGTTCATTGTTCAATGACATTATTTATGTTCGTGCAACATTATGTGTGTATTCTTGTGATAATTACGATGGGTTTGTCATTCTATCGTTTCAGGAAAAGCCTATGTTTACATTCGCCAATAAGGCCGGACTGGACATGTTAGAAACATCCCTTATTGCATTACAAGACCTTACATTAGACAAGATCTTTGACGAGTCCGGACGGAAAGCGTTGTTCTCAGACATTTCGAAATTGATGGAACAGGTAGGATTGCTTTATTTTGTTGTAACTGCCTATGCTATAGAGTTGGAGAACGGATCCAATTTCAAATAGTCCTTTGGTCAGAAATGTTTAGATATGGTTACTAATTTTGTTGCAATTTCGCTACTGTTTAGGGCTATGTGTACCTTCCTTCGGGGGTGTGCATGTCAGGAATGGGTCGTCATGTTTCGTTCGATCAAGCTGTAGCATGGAAGGTGCTTGGTGAGGACAGCAACGTCCACTGCTTAGCCTTCTGTTTCGTGAACTGGTCCTTCGTGTGATCTGTGTGCTGAGCAGATCCATTTTTGTATGATCCGGAGAAGGGAAATCAAACTGTTGCAAGACTTATTTTGCACTTAGTTCTAGGTTTGGGGGTCCAGTGTATTTATGAAACTGGATACTTATGCAAATGATGTTTCGTCCATTTGACCGCGTAGCCATGGAAGTGCTCTTTGGCGATACTGTCAACTTGTTTGAATCGCAGTAATGCATGCTTCGTTAATTATTGAAGCTGTGTTGTGCCGTGCATGTGGCACTGTTGGCAAATGCTGGAGTAAAGTTGAGAACTAATTTGGCACCTGCTCTACTGATTTAACTATCAATTGTATCACTTGGAGAAATGAACTGAAATTGAATGACACGTGGTTCAGAGGCAAATTAATGAAGCAACATCCTTTGAATCCCAGATAAGAAAAATACTTGTAGGAATCAGGGCAATGAACCTGTGCGCAACCGCCGACGTTGAGCGGGGCCGAAGTCTTTGACTGCGTGGTAATTTTTGTTCCCTTTTTCAGCTGGCTGTTGTTTACAACCAGCACATAGCAATACTTCGAGAAATTGTGACGGTTTATCCGTTGATTCACCGCTTCGCATCTCAGTAACAGCAATTCAACCACACTTGGCCACCACAGAACCTGCTGTATGTGCGAATGACGGTACAACCACACGCATATAATTAACTATACAAGCTGCCATTAAACAATGCTGTAAAAGCTCCAGAATTTTAGAATTTTCAACTATCACCATCGTCCAGCAACCAGCAATTTGCAGTTTAAGCCTGCCGGAAATTACAGCACTAGGCACAAAAGGAACACTTGTGATTAAACACTTTTTTCGTAAAATTCAATTTCACTGTCAGATTGGAGTAAATCCTTGCAAAACTGAAAACCGGAGCACATGGAAAATGAGCCACGTCATAGTTCATAGAAGGAGCAGGTCTCTGGCATGGTCGATGGTAACACTGAACTAACACCCCTTCACAGCAATAGATGAAGATTGGAAGCAAGATTACGAATCTTTCTTCTCTTCCACTTCCGGTACCTTCTCTTCTGCAGCCCCTTCGAACGTCTCTCCAGGGACAAGATCAGGGACATCATCATCATCATCCTGTGCAGCAGACGCACCAGCGCCGCCCTCACCAGGGGACTGCTTCTGGAACTGCTCAGCAAGCCTCCGCAGGTTGTCCAGGTTGTCAGGGCCTGCGAAGAAGGAATTCAAGTTTAGGACAGAAATCACAAAGGGGCATTTCATAAGAAAAGGCAAATAAACACAACAGACATTTATAAAAAGAACAGGCAATAAAATGTGACGGAAAATGTAAAGAGAGTCTTACCCAGTTGGTTGATGATTGTTGGCAGCATGTCTTGTAGGCCTGTTCATGTCAGAAAACCAAAATTACATTATACCATGTTCAAGAATAATGTAGGAATCAAACATTATGCAAGGAGAATAATTGGAAGTAAAGAACTAAGCTTGTAAGCTTAGGAGAGCCAATTTGGTTCAGGACAATAGTAATTAATTGCAAAAAAAAAATCTTAAAGATATGAAGGCGAGCAGCTAACAGTTTCTGCATTCTGTTTAATAAATATGATATTCCTACATAATTGAAAAGTGGCCATAAGAACCATGGCTATATAGTCAGGCAATGACAAATTACTCATGCCTTAGGCAGCTATGTATTCTAGCGTATAAACAGAAGGCCACTCTAAAGAATGACCAGTCATGTCTTGGTTCTAAAGCAAATATAATGCACTCACTCTTTGTTTGTGGCACTCCACTGACTACCCATGTGTTAGCAGGAATTGATGCTTGCACTGCAGGAAACAAACAAAGAGTGACAATGTTAGACAAAGCAGGAAGTGCATGGTTCTGTAGAAGTAATGGCTCATCGAGGCACAATTTCACCTTTAGGATTCTGGAATTGGATAACAACTTCATCCTTGAAGATGTTGACCTCCTCAATACCAGGAATAGTGTTCACTCCAATTCTTTTCAAAGTGCTTTGAAGACGCTTGTCATCAGTGGTTGTGGTCTTGTGAACTGCCTTCTTCTTCCTGCCAAAAGTTTTCCATCTCATAATGTTAGAACGGATCAAGCAGACACTTCATTAACAGGTCATCAAAACATACAAAGCAATAATATGCTATGGCGTTTATAGATATCTAATAATATCCAGAAACAATAAGTATCATATATCAGGAACAAAATATGACTTTAGGAGGACGAGTGCATGATTACAAAGATGTTAGTTGTTAAAGTTTGATACTGCTAGTCCAACTTAGATCTCCGATACACAATTTGATTACTACCATTTTCTGATAAGATGAACCAAAACCATGAGAACTCTAATGTATGGAAAGCATGAATAAATCAGTGTCATTTCCATGTGATAAATCTAAACATTTCCATGTAAAAGCTTGGAAAAAGCATCAAGTGTGACAACGCATGTGAGTAGCCAATAAGAAAACAAGGCATCACCTGCGCATGCTGCCCTTTCCCCCGGTGCGCACAGCACCCGCCATCCTCTTGAGCTTCTCCACATCCATCTGCAGGACAAAAATATCAAATCGAACGATTTCAGTGACGTGATACATACGGGCAGACCATTTTGGCCAAATCGAACAAGTCAGAACTCAAGATACTACAAAGTCAAATAGAAGGGAGTAGCCGCAGTTTCCCAAATCCAGCAAAGTTTTGGCCTAACCAATCGTACACACCCCCTAATCCCGCGCAAAAGGGCTGCGGCAGGTAGCGCTGCTAAAAATCGAATCTCACAAGCCCCTTGCTGCTTGCTCGGGGGGAACAAATCTAGACACAAACGGGCGCATAGCACGCAAGCAGAGCAAACCAACCAAACTGGGTAGATTAATCGTACAGCCCCATACAGTACCGACCAATCGTGCAATCAATCGATCCAAGAGGAACCGCACACGAGCAACAGCTGAACTCATACCAAATAAAGCGAAATAAGTGACTGCGTAACTGGCGACGCAGGAGCGCCACACCAGCACAAGTACGTGCGGTGCTGCAAGGGAGCAGGGGAAGGTCTCGGTCTCACCTTGGATGGGCGGGGGCGGCGATTGCCGGCGGCGGCGGCGGCGGCGGGCGGGGAGGGGACGGGGGATGGGGGGAAAGAGGAGGGGATTAGCAGATAGGACTCGGGAGGCCAACCACTGCGCTTTTCTTCGCTTCGTGTTAGGGTTTTAACAACCGGACGATCCAGGCCGTCCATTCCCCGCCAAACGGACGGACGCCAGGAAGGGTTCTCGGCCGCGCCACGCGTGCATCCACACAGCATTTCTTATTTTCACGTGCTCCCGTCCACACCAGTTTGTTCTGCCACGCGGAGCTTGACAGACAGATTACGCAGTCCCGGAATTATACACAGCAAAAATGAGTTTTACAAACAGCATCATATATATCGCATAGTACAATACAATGACTTGGCAGTGTAATTGTGTAAGCAGAAGCTGATTCCAATTGCGGATGCCGACAAAAAACAGCACAAATCACCTTTTTTTTCTTTTCGATTTCGAACATTGACATCACATTGCCAGTCTAGAACAGAGTAATAAATAATGCCCTTAAAATTGTTCTATCTACAAGGAAACGAAAAATTGTTCTTGACTACAAGGGGACAAAAAATCCTGGCCCTAACCTAACATCATTCTAGAGTGAACTTGACATTGGTACAAAAAAAATGAGACAACATCCCATTGCAAACATCGCAGGCTGGTCTTTGGGGACCTTGCACCGCCGCATGTACATCTTCTTTTGTATGGCAACACTTGCGCGGTCCAGCCGTCAGGAGTTCTCTATCTGGGCCAGAAATTTTTGCCATGACCAGCAAGTACAAAACATTTAGGATCAACAAGATAAGGCACGACCACAAGTAGACAGAGTATATAAGGTCTATGGAAGTTACCAATTGGTTGTGAGGACGAGCGCGTAGGATTTCTTCTAGGCCTTGTTCATCTATTGGAGGCATTACCATGCTAATTCCCGATTCTCTCACTCTGCACAAGCAAAGCATAAATCTTACTTTCATAGAATCGCTACTTAAAGCATTCATAAAAGCGTCATTCGTCGGCTTGTCGTGATTTACCTCTTTTCTATAGCATCCATGTTTGTTTTCAGATAGTAAAAGTAATCTGCAGTATTTTCCAGCTGCCAAAAAAGAAGGTGCAGGGACGTTATTGCTTTCCAGAAAACAGTATAGGGAGGTAAATGAAGCTAGCCATGTCGACACAGTGTTAAACATCATATTATCCCCGAAAGAAATGCTCGTCTTGTGAGTCACAAATCACAGCTTCTTGCAATGAAAACAACAAATAACTTGGAACAACCAAGGAACCTTTGTGGAGAGCGTCAGACGGAGCCTTCAAAGCATACAAATAGATAAGCAAGTATACAGCATAACAAAGATACCTGGCCTGTTTTCAAGTTCTCTTCTAGTCGTTTCAGAAACATATTATTATCCCGAATAAGCTCTTTGGTACTCTTGGAATTCAGAGCCTCTGTAATGCAATGCAAAAAAAATGTTTATCAGTCATGCTAATTTCCACTGACGCAAACAAATTGTGTATGTAGAAAACATATACTAACATGAGGTAACTAAATTTTGTCAAATCTCGTTTCCCTGAAACAAACAAAAACCTATAACAAGCGGCATCCTGTGCCAACAAGCGGCACTTTGTAAACAAAACATTTTAATTCTCAATGAGAAAATCAGGTGGGGAACTCCCCCACCGTAGTTTCCTCTTAAAAAACCATTACTTGAATTTCATTGAACAGGATGATTCAGAGGTAACAGTTGAAGCATAACTAAAACTAAATAACGAGAGGAAGAAATTCTCCAGTTCGTTCATTGAACTCAAATTCGTGCAACTGAAACATACCTTCTGAAAGGGGATATATTTTGTTACTGGTTTTAGCGCTCTTAGCTCCCTTTACCTGCCCAACAAGATTATTATTATCATTTCATAAGAAGGATGGCATAGTACTTGATAAAGATTAGTGCAAGATTATGGCACAATTAAATAGATTACTAAACATGAACAATATTGAAAAGAAAATCAGAAGTACATTAGGTCATTAGGTGGCCTTTCCATGCCAGCCATCTCTCAACCGACTGGACTGTTCATAATAAGAACCACTGAACAAGTTACATTGGATACGTTCTTTTATCCTGGGCCGGGATTGGTATGGTATCCTCAGCATCAACTGAGCAGATAAAAATAAACGCTATTGTTTATGTGTGCTCATCGATAGCGATCTGTTATCTGTTAAGATATGATCAGCACTAGTACTAACTGCAAAACATCAGTAAACTTCTAGTTCAGGACAGGCATTGAGCAGTCAGTGTATGAAGATCGATTCCAGATGCAGAAACCTCTTTTTGTGCGCGCTCGTACCTTGTTAACCTTTCCAACATCCTTATGTTTCTGTGGCAACTCTGCTTTCCCAGCAGTTTTTTTCTTGTCCTATATAGAGGGCCAAAAAAATGCAGCGATAAGTATATTAGATTTCAGCAAACAAGGAAAACCGAAGTGCATATGAATCAAACACGTGACACACTAGGCAGCAGATGAATTTTTCCCATGTTGAAACATAAGATGTGGTCCGAGTTTGAAACTACCTGCAACCACCGGCATCGCAGTGCAACATCCAGTGCAGTCTTCTTGGGCAGATGAAATGCGATCTTGAAACATCGGATGACAGCGTCATTCTCGGCGTACCTTACAAAAACGAGAGAGCAATGGCGAAGGATAAGATTGAACGTCACACGCTGCGACTTGTTATGGTGAATACGAGAAGAAATTGTTCGCTGAAAAAAAAAAACGGCTTCACAAGCGAACACGTACAGATCAAGGTAGTGGAGCAACTTTTTGTGCTCGTCCTCGGACCACACCAAGCGCGCGTCCTTGTCCTCGCCGCACTGTGCTGCCACGCGAACCATCTCGGCGATTTCCATCTCGTGGTCGGGCTTCGTCGTCAGCTCGCCGGCAGCAGGCACATCCAGCGAGCCGAACCCGGCTTGGATTGCCCCGTCAGCAGGCAGGGCCGGCGGCGAAGGCTCCTCTCCCACCTGACTCTGCTCCCAAGATGCATCGTTCATCTCCTCCGTCTGGAGCAAGTAGTTCAGTGCCGAGAGGTCAGCATCCAATTGGACGTGGTTCATCTCCGACGACTCGGTGGCCAGTCGCTCCGTGCCCGACGAGTCGCTGGCCAGTCGCTCCGTGCCCGACGAGTCGTCCTCGAACAGGCTGTCCAAGTCGAACATGTCCTCTGCACCGCCGGTCTGGTCATCGCCGTGAATCAACTGGTTGCCGAACTCCAGCAGGTCGTCATCCGTCCACACGCCCGGCAGCGGCGGGAACTGGTCCAGCGGATCGCCGAGGAGGTGCTGCAGGTACTCGTCGTCTCCCTCCATGCCGCAGCGATCGCAGCGCGAGGCTGCTGCTGCACGAGCAACCAAGCAGCGGAGAAGCTAGGGTTAGCTAGATTTGTGGAGGAATACTGGAGCGGGAGAACTCGAACAAGAGCCCGCCATCGCCATGAGCGCTGCGCTTCCGTAGCAGATGCGGTATCTCGATGGTTTTATGCCTGCAGAAGCCGTGCTTCTAGACGCCGGCGTCCCACTTACAGGTGGGCCCGTATGCGTGGAGAAGAAACAGACAGGCTGTAAACGTAACAGAATCTTCCCAACAGACGAGTTTGTTGCGCAAATGTTAACTCGACTTTGGTTACCAGTAACGGTTATGAATTTACTTTTTTTAAAAAAAAAAAGAAAAAGAAAAGAAACGAAACGAGAGTAGGGGGTACCGATTGTATCATTTCCCACGTTGCACCCAATGTGCGCAAAAAAAGAACCTCCAAAGTATACAAAGTTTGACCAGGAACGACCCAAAATGACGCGCCATTTTGTGATAGGAGAATAGGACTAAATGTTGTAAACTTACAATGCATAATGCTGAAAATTTGCCATCTGATACATAAGTTGTGATAGGCTGGAAATCTAGATGGCAAAAAGTATTTTGAGAATAATAACAAAGACAAGGCAAAATATGAGATTATCGTGCTGGTCACAAATGAAAAAAAAAAACCAAAACCTTTTACCATATGTAAAGGGAAAGCATGCCTCAAATAACAGGTTAAAATCTTTTCTCTTATTACTTATAGAGAATCAAACAAATTGAACCTAGTTTCAACAATAGTGGTAAGAAGTCAAAACTTCTTGAATAAAACTGCAACTCATCAGGAATCTGACAGCTATTCCCTGTAAGCAATGAACTTTGCAATGTCATGAAGCCCAGCTTCCCTGTAACATTCAGCAATCCGATCCACGACATCATCCCAGTTACTATCCACGGACGCCAAATCCATAAGAAATGCAGCCTCGTCAAGAACCACCTGCAGCATGAGAGAGTGGCATCGATGATGAAGAGAGCAAAGTAAGATCGACCTCTATCGTCAGAAGTTAAAAGAGCTTATCATTAGCAACCTGTTCTGGAGCTTTTCCTTTCTTCAGATCTTCACGCTTTCCCTCCTCGGTTACCTTCTCTCTTATAAACTCGATCTGCTCGTCCTCCCATCCGGCTAGCTCAGCAGCCTCCTGTCTCGTAAAAAAGAGTATCTATTACTCTCTGGTTTCAGGGAAAATACCCAAAAGAAGGCCTGGAGAAGATTTCTTGGCTGAAGCGTACATTCAAAAAGGGGGGAAAATACATGATCACAATAGCAGAAATCATACTTCGTAACTGCAGCCGAGAGTCCACCAGGGTGATTTCAAAGCCACTCGAGCAGAATCTTTAGCTTCAGATACACGTCCAACTCTAGAAACAACAAGCCAACAAAAATTAATTGAGAATAGCATTATTCTTCGTGTTCTGGTCTTTGTGGGTGTGAAATAACTTCAGCTAAAATAGATGACACTAAAGTTGTCACGGATGACAGTGATTAACTGACTTTTTGGGTCCATATCGATTTCTAACCCTAACCACAAGTTCTACCAAAACCATTTGTTTCACTGGCATACAAATTGTGCCACATGTTAATGCAAAGTGCAAGTATGTATTAACATATGTTGACAGAATACGCAAACACTCACAGAATAAATTTCCTGGATTCTATTGCTCAATGACATAAGATGTAATTACACTGCCTATGATGATACCTTTTTAAAATCTCTGAATTGAAAACAAAGGGCCTTCCAAATCCCGGGAATTGATCTCTAGTGTAGAATTCAGAAGTAATAAGAGCTGAGACCTGATGGAGAAAACCAATGCACATTAGAGCTCATCATATAAATAACCCCATTGCATCTCTGGAGAGATATAAGAGTTTTACACTGTCTCCTTTTTCGAAATGTTTCAATGTTTTCCTCTCTAGAACATCAGGGAAAAGTCCAACCTACAAAAAGACATTTGTTCAAAATATGTACTCTTTTAATCTCAGTATATATATTAATTGGCGTATATATCTTAACCTTCTTCAATAAATAGGCATCAAGATCTGCGGCTTGTGACTCTTTGAAGTCACCTTTAGTGTAAAGATTGCTACCAGCTTCCCCCACAGCAGACCATAAATCATCACCATTCTCACCATTAATATCGGCTTCAACAAGTATTCTGTGAATATATTGATTCACCTGATAAAAAATAATAATTAAACATGTGAACATAATTTATCGCACGTAGTTTCACTTGCACCAAGATAAAACACCAGTAGAAGAAACAAACTTACATTCTTAGCCAAAAGCCATAACCCATGCTTACGAACTTCCACCACAGGCATTTCCATCCTGAAGGACAACCGGTAATTCAGATGTCATTTTGAAAGATGCAACGGGTATAAAACTCACAGCAAATGAGCAACAATATACCCAGGTGGAGCAGTTGGCCATCTAAGTAGGGAAGTCAAATTACCTACAGTTTGACTGATAATGTCAGGTAGAAGCAGAGGCGATCACAAACGGATATTATCAAGTGGATCATATAACACATCCTAACCTGCTGGGGTTTCGGATAAGGGAACAACAACTGGAATCAGGCCTCGTTTTGCTCCAGGAGAAACAATCTTTTCACCTGGAAAATATATAGGTGGGATCAACATCGAAAGAGTCGAACGAACAAGTTTTAGCAGAGGGCTCTCCGCAGTGACAGTTGTAACAAGCACGCACGATTCCACACTAAGCTGAAAGTTTACAGGTTTTTCTTGCTTTCCTTTGGTTTAAAGTAAAAATTCTAAAGGTTGTCAGAACAATGTAAACTTCAAACAATGACCAAAGGTGAAAGTGCTGCCAGAACACAATGACCAAAGGTTGTCTTATCCAGCAAAATAGATGGCTTATTTTTCCTAAAATATTACTACTAAACATATATACAAATGCATTCAAAGCCCCCAATGCAGGTGCAAGTAATAAGTGGGCAACAGCGAAGCATCTTCCAATAGAAGAAATATTAAGAGTCCAAGTGTCCTACCTCGTGAGGGAAGCACACTCAACAGAGAATTGAGATGCTCTGGCGGTTCAGTTGCAGCGATTTCCTTAATGAATGACGCATGATCTGAATTTTAGCACCCAAAAAAAAAAGAGAAGAAGTTCAGTCACATATTAAGAACAAGATCATAAAACATGTCTAAAAATTCTAACAGATAAGCTGGTTTTTCCAGCTTGCATCAGACTCAACATCAGGGCAATCAGCCGACTCACTGTTTTACAGAAATTTCTAAAATGTACAGGTACAGCTAAAAACGAATTAATAATGAGCTCGCTGCGATCTCACCGTAGGCCGTGGAGGTGGCGGCGGCCGGCGCAGGGGAGGCGGCCGAAGAGGCGCAGCGAGCGGCGACCAGAGACGCCCCAACGGCGCGCGGCGCCAGCAGCGCGGACGCGAACGCGGCCCTTCTCACTGCGGGCCTCATCCTGCGATGCGGCGGGGCGGGAAGGGGTGGGGTGAGTCGATCCGGCAGCGGCGGGGAGACGCGGCGGCGACCTCAGCTCACTGAGCCGTGGCCTGTGGTGTGTGGACTCCGCAGAGAGAGATGACGACGGGAGCGCGACGCTTTTGGGCCGGGACCCGGGAGATGTGGCCTGAATACGGATGATGGGCCAGTTCTGGATTGGCCCAGCCGCATCTGAAGGCTGGCGTTTCAACACGCCGCGATGGACGGGAAGAAGGCACGAGGCCGCGGCGCGCGCGCGAGCTTCTCTCCCCACCACATTCCCCTTCGTCCTCTTTTTTCCTCTCCCACAACGACCAGAAGCCACGACGACGCCAACCCAATCTCTCTCTCTCTCTCTCTCTCTCTCTCTCTCTCTCTCTCTCTCTCTCTCTCTCTCTCTCTCTCTCTCTCTCTCTCATCAACGGAACGGACTTCGTGCGAGAAACCGAACAAGACAAGGAACGCAAGGGACTAACCAGGTATGTTTCGTTGAGAATTCCACTACCTATTTCTCCTCCAATCCACCTCTGTTAGTTCGTTCTTTGCGTTCAGTCTTCACACGGAATGGTATCCTTGGATTTGGATAAAATCATATGTGATGTCGTTAGCATGCTTGGAATAAAATCTTGAAAGGATTGGTTTCCCTGCGAGCCATCCATGAGGTCTCTTGTGCAGGGGATGCTAACGGACAAGTTCCAGCCTGAAGAGTCGTTTTTGCATGCATGTGTGGTCATGCAATTTTGTCACACCCATGAGAAGTTGTTTTTGCTCTCTTGCAGCCATGAGCCACAGGGAACACAATGTGCAGAGCATTGTGGCATGTTCCATCCTTAATTGTCCATGTTTTGCTCTTCCTCTCTTATTGAATGGCTGTCTGTTGCCATCAATTTTTTCAAATGATCTGACAGAAAGTCGGCAGTTTGTTATGCATTTGGTTTCAATCAAGACATTACCATGTCTTGATACGTTTCTCTGTGATGCATTGGACAGACATTTGTTGGACCTGATTCACCTATGCTGCGGGATGGACGAAGCTAACACCGAAGGGACCAGACAGGCCTCCATTGGTCCTGCACCTTCCGAGTTGCCAGAAAGCCCGGTTGCATCCAGTTCTGAAGCTGGTCATTCTGAACAACGAACCGAACAGGATGAAACGACGCAAGAGGGAAACAGCAGCTACAAAGCGTCAGAGATTGCCGGGCGCTTCATTCAGGTGATCGATCCGAAAGCCCACGTCGACACCGCGGCGCCTATCGATTCCGTTAAAGGTGCCGTGAGCAAATTCGGAGGAATTCTTGATTGGAGAGAGGTAACACAGGGTGGAACTTGTTCCGGGGAGCAATTTGCATCTTATTTTGAGCTAATGAATGCTTATCATTTCGTCTACTCTTGTGAAACAGAGGCGGAAAGAGATCCAAGATGAGCTCGACAAGGTGCAAGTTGAAGTGGCGAAGTACCAGAAGTGGTCACAAGAGGCAGAGGCTGGCAAAGCCCGAGCTCTGCAGGAGCTGGAAAGCACGGCGAAGGCGGCCGACGAGCTGACGCAGAGTGTGGAGAAAGCGCAGACCGCTGAGTCGCAAGCGCGGCAGGACACGGAGCTCGCCGAGCTGCGCCTCCGAGAGTTGCAGCGTGGCGCCAGCGAGAGCGCGGCGGCGAAGGCGGAGCTGGACGCCTTCAGGGACCGCCGCGACGCCGCGCTCGCCGAGCTGCAGTCGGCGCGAGCGGAGGTTGCGTCGCTGGAGAAGCAGCGCGCGGCGGCCGCGGCCGAGGCGGACGCCGTGGCGGCGCGGGCGCTGGTTGCCGCCGCCGCGTCGCGGGAGGCGGCGAAGGCGGCGGCGAGCCTCGCCGCCGAGGTCGTGGCGCTGAAGCGGGAGCTGGAGTCGTCGCACGCGGCGCACGGCGAGGCGGAGGAGAAGAGGATGGCGCTCGCGGCGGCGTTCGAGCGGGACAAGGCGCGGTGGCAGAGCGAGCTGGAGGAAGCCGAGGTGGAGGCCAAGCGGCTGAGAGAGGAGCTCATGGCGGCCTGTGACGTCGAGATCAAGGCCGAGTCGGCTGCTGAACTGCTGGCGAACCTGAAAGCCGAGCTATTGGCTTGCACCGTCATTGATGGAACGACGGCACCGGAGAAGCCATCGTCCGATAATGCGATGATGAGGCTGGAGAAGGCCAGGAAGGAGCTGGAGGAGGTGAAGGAGAGCATCGGCAAGGCCAAGGGCGAGGCCTACCACCTGCGCTTCGCTGCCGTCTCGATGCGCGACGATCTGGAGAGGCAGAAGGCGGAGCTCGCCGCGCTGCAGCGGAAGGAAGCGCTGTCGGCGGCGTCCATCCCTTCACTCGAGGAAGAGCTGAAGCAGGTGACCTCGTCGGAGCTAGCGGAAGCAGAGGCCAGAGGAGGCAATGACGAGGTGCACGACGAGGGCAAGATGGCCGAACAGGTAGACGAGGCACGGCGAGAAGCAGAGCAAGCGAAGGAGAAGGCCCGGTCCGCTCGCGAGGAAATGGACAAGGCGACGGAAGAGGCGGCCGTGGCCAAGGCCGCCGTGGCCGCGGTGGAGGCGCGGCTGGAGGCCGTGACGCGGGAGATACTGGCGGCGCACACGGCGGAGGAGACCGCCACGGCCTCGGCGAACGCCCTGATGCAAACTGAAACACTGTCAGAGAAACAGAGTCATCAGGGCGTGGAAGAAGGGGGCGTGACGCTGACGACGGAGGAGTACGAGGAGCTGAGCCGGCGGGCGCGCGAGACGGAGGAGGCCGCCGGAAAGCGAGTGATGGAGGCAGTGAAGCAGATCAAGGAAGCCAAGGACGCGGAGGTGAGGAGCCTGGAGAAGCTGGCGAAAGTCGGGAGGCAGACGGAGCAGAGGAGGCAGGCGCTGCTGGCGGCGACGGAGGAGGCCGAGGAGGCGGAGTTCGCCAAGCTGTCGGCGGAGCGGGAGCTCAGGCAGTGGCGCGCCGACCACCACCAGGGCTCCTCTTCCCGCACGGGCCTCGCCGAGATCTCCGCGCTCGACGACCCCGCCCAAGGGAACCCTCACATACTCAGCCCCAGAGGAGGCTACATGCCCAGGCCCGACGCCGCGATGGTTCCTGCGGCGGAGGCAGACGCCAAACAGAGGAAGACCACGCTCTTCCCGCGGATGGTCATGTTCTTGGCGCGAAAGAAAGCTCAAACTTGGAAGTAATCTACTACTGTACATCCTTGTGTTCCTTCCTTCACCGGTTCTCTTTTTTTGGTTTTTGTATGTATGTAAACAAATGGAGCGGGTCAAAATGTGGCGATACATGTGTACCGATTATACAAGAAGATTGTAAATTTTTTGTCAAAAGAGTTGTGATACTATACTTGCTTGGAAACAATCACTAGCCTTTAGAAACAATCTACTTATGGCCAATTCAAAGTAAGGTTCCGTTTAGAACGCAGGAATTTCACAGGAAATAGTTCAATTTCTGCAGGAATGGAGAAGAAATCCTCCATTCTAAACGGGCCCTAAATGAAGTTGACGCGCCACAAGCAAATGCGAATTTGCGAATTTTGCAAGACTTGCTCCAAAATGTTCATCCAGACACCCAAGGCGCCATCACCATTTGACTTGTTCAATTCTCTCCAACGAAAGGATATACGGAAACAGTTAGGCCTCTTTAGATTCTGGGACTTTGTTTCCAAATACTATATTCTTTTTATGAAATTAAACTATTACCGTGAGATTCAAGTGAAATTCCTACGTATATAATACTCCTTGAATCATGGCGTTTCAGACCAAATATGAACTAGAAAACAGCTATTCATCCTTAGACGGGAGAGGACATGAACCTTTCCTTTCTATAGATGCCTCGTTCGCAATCTCACCTCAGGGCCTGTTTGGTTGTTCTTTTCTTACCTGCTTTTGCTTTCTAAAAAGCTCACAGCCAACCAAAGGGCTCGGCTGTCACACGCCTTCTTCCGAAAAAGCAGCTTTCCTCCAAGCCAAAACTCACAGCACCTAGCGACGTGCTTTCTTTGACTGTGAGAGCGTGAAGTTGGAGAAAATTACCCGTTGCCACTCGTTATGCGTAACGATTTGTTCTTTTTCTCTCCCATTCTCCTTCCCTCTCCATCGCGACAGGCGACGAGGCGATAGGGTTGGACAACGCCGCCAGTAGCCGCCGCCGCCCGCCGCCCCTGCCCGCCGCCCCTAGCCCCCGCCGGACGCGCCTCTCCAAGATCAACCCGAGTCAGCGGCGAATCGAAGCTTGACAGGTCGTCAACGCCCTCACCCCATCTCCCGCCCCATCTCAAATCAAGGTAGGCCGCCGCTCCCCTGTCCTGCCGATGACGGTCGCCGTCCCTGTGCCGCAACTCACGCCCGCCCTTGTCCAGGAGGTCGACAACGACGCCCCTACAAGCTGCAGATCGACGCCGGTCCTTTCTCTGCTCCAGATCGACGCCCCTCAACTGCAGCACGACGCTGGGCCTCCCTCTGCTCCAGATCGACGTCCCTCAACTGCAGATCGACGCCCCTCAACTCCAGATCGACACCGGCTTCGCCACAGTTGTGCAGGTGCGTGTGAATTTGTAATGTGCGTGTGATGTGCCTGTGCGTGTGATGGGAATCCTCCTAATTTCTTCCTTCTTGTGCCTGTGACGTGAATCCATGTGCAGCACAGCAGCAAACATTTCATTGATGCAGTACCAAATAGTTGCTTGCTGCAAACATTCCTTCCTGTGCCTGTTGCATTTGGTGCAGTACAAAATAGTTGATTGCTTGCACTGGTAGTGGTAGAAGAAACATACGGCAGTAGCTCAATTTCTGATTTTTGATTCTTTAAATTGCTCTTTTGTTTGATTTAAAGGATGTCTGATAAGGCTGACTGATGTGCACCTTGCTATAAGAATTAACCTTGCATTGTTATTTTTTTTTTCACATGCTTTTGCCATATACACTAACTTGTTTCATTTGTTATTGTTAATTTCAGAGGTGCAACAATCCTGAGAAAAGTATCAAATGCAACCATGTGAGCTTCAAAAAGCAAGGACCATGTTGGTTAGGTCGTGAGGGGGATAATTTTGTTGTTTGAGGATATTTGTATCAATTGGACTCTTTTGTGTAATGCTATCGTTGTTTTCATATGGACCAAATGTTTAAGGAGGATGTAACACTTGAAAATATTTTAGAATCCCGTTCTAAAATAGTCATTTACATGTTAATATCGAAACATGGCACAATTTTACGAAGAATTTCCATATAAATTGTTTCTCATACATTCAGGGGCGTTATAGTCATTTCACAGCTTTTCCACAGCTACAGTCAATTCAACCAAACGACTTTCAACTTTTTCCGCAGCCAACCGCCCACAACAGCTTTTTTCACAACCAACAGTCCACAGCAACTTTTTTCATGGCCACAACACAACCAAGCACACCTGATCAGTTGCGCCAGGCCCTATGATCTCGACGCCGTGACTGTCAGCCTTGACTGAGGTACACCAGCATCCAAACAATGATGTTTGACCAAGTCTTCATTTCAACCCATTGTACACGTTACAGAATAGCCAGAGTTAGAAGGATCGAAATATAAAAACACCGTCTTCTCCATGCCTTCCTATGACCGCGATAAATGGCGACTCGTGTTGCCCCCACCAAGTCAAACGTCTCCTAAGAGCAACTCCAGCAAGAACCCTTAAATCAAAGCCCCTATTTACATTTTACAAGCCGGCATGGAAAAATAGGGTCCGGAAATCTCGCTTCAACTCCAGCAATCAAACTGGCGAGGACCCTATTCGGTGTGGGACCCACCAGTAATCTTCGATCCGTGTCGTCTCCTTCCCAGCGCCGCCGCGACGCCACCCGACGCTCTCGCTCGCCGTGCTCGCCCTCGGAGCCGTGCTCTCCGCCGCCATCCCGCTCCTCACGTCCGACGAGCTCGCCGCCCCGCTCCTCGCGCTCACCATCGGCAACCTCGCCCCCAAGCTCCGCGCGGCGCTGACACCGTGGCGAGTCGTCCTCATTGAGGAGCTGCTCGCGGGCATCCACGGCCACGACGAGTGGGCGGCATCCTCGGCGCATCCTCGGCGCGTCGGACGACGAAGGTTTAATTTTTTTTCCTCATCCAATTTCTGTAATTCTTGAACTTGCTGGTTCATCTTCACCGCGTGCTGTCTGTTCTGCTTGATGCGCTGCTGCTGCTAGCTAGTTGCTTCTTGCCGATGAGATCTTTCAATCTGCTATCTGCTGCTGTCTTGTTTGCCGTAGCCATGGATGGATGCGTTGAAGACGAAGGTCCCCTGTTCAGCTGATTACTGAATCTATCTCTGTTTTTTTCCCCCCTTTTCAACGAAAGTATGGATCACTGTTCGACAAACTGCAATGCTCAGTGCTTCACGCAAATGCTAATCTACTTCAGTAAACCAGCCATACACTGTATTCCAGTTGCAGCGTTGCGTGCACAATTTTCAGCTTGATTGTGATGGTACGGAGTTGACTAAACTCAATTGTCTTCCTGGGCAAATCAGAAGCATTTCAGTTGCCTATATTAGCCATGTCCGCTAATGCTGAAATAGTGAAACTACTACCAGAGCATGCTACTGATATGCTAGAAATGTAGAATATAGTTTAGTTCTGAATATTCTTAAGAAGTGATTTGTTTGTGTACAGGACATAAGCCTTTCTGAGTTCAATGCCATTGTAACTCCTGTGCATACTATGATGCTTGTGTGTATATTTTGCTGTTTTTTCCATAGTAACATTTGTACTATACATTTGTGCCTAAAATTCTGAGTTTGTTTTTTTTTCCTATGGCAGATGTCAAGTTCTGAAAGTAGCGATCATCCACTTTGGGATGGAGAAGAAGAGGATGATTCCGGTGTTGACGACATCTTGATCCTTGGCTGTCTCCGTGAGGGCTCACGAAAGCATCTGACCAAGATAACATGCCCACGAAAGGGCTTGAGGCAGCACTGTACCTACTCCTATGTGCACACGGCTGCTCTAATGTGTGCAGGAGATAGCAGTTTTCAGTTCAGTGCATGTCACCAACAAAATGACAAGTCACAGTATTTTCAAACCAGGAACATGACTATCAGTTGGGAACTGAACTCAAGTTTTATGGCTGCACTTTCCTACATGAACTGAACTCAAGAACATGAACTGAACTCAAGTGTCACCCTGCATTTCTTCAGATAAAAATACTCTAATGTTGAATGAAAAAAACAGAGAAAAGCATTACATATCCATCTCATAGTAACAAATTCAGAAACTTCGATGGTTCCTTATTTTGCTCCAACAACAAGGCATATTTTTGCAAAGCTTATGCTGATCTGAGCTGGAACTTATTCACAACAAAGAGAGAAGGAACTGAACATTGATAAAAATGCCAAAACTGAACATTGGCATGAAGTGAACATTGATAAAAATTCCATGGCTACAATGCTTGACCCTGCAGCACAAAATGACAGCTATTGCAGTTCAGATATAACAGTTCTGATATCAGTTCTGATAACAGTTCTGATATCTTTGGCATTGCAGTTCAGATATATTGTCGAGCATATGTTAAAGAACTATCAAAATAAAGTGAACTACAAGCAATTTCATCTTGACTGAAAAAATTTAGATGACTAATCACTGATCATCAGACAATCAGTACATCTCAAAGGACAGATCAGTGCACCAATCAGTACATCTGACTGCCGTAGCCAAATCTGAAATAAAAACAGAATTTGCTAGATCAGTGAGCATCACAGTTGACATGACGGTGCTGCTGCTTCTTGCCGCCCGCAACCGTCGTACGCGTGAGCGTGAGGTTAAAATCATCAGGATTTCTCCATATTGGTCACACGATCATGAGAGTGTGAGCAGAGGTCAATTGGTCAGGACTTCAAATTAAGTCAGTTGGTCAGTATTCTAGTGATGATAATCTGAATGTATCTTGACTGATACATTGTACACATAGTCAAGCAGAATAACACTGAATAATACTCAACAAAGAATAACACTGAACAGTTTCAATCCCAATTGAGGTAATCACTCCATTGATATAATACTATGATCAATTCAGTATAACATACATTGCAGATACAGTGTAAGATACATTTCAGTACAACAAGTAATTGAGCATATTGTAGCCTGTTCGTCTGCAGCTACCTCCTGGAAATGATCCTAGTTCAGTGTAAGAATGATCAGATCAGTTCAGTGGTACCTCAGCAGTGATGTCGATCGTCGGACTCCAATCGAAGAACGCTGACCGGGTAGAGCTGGAGTCACCATCCAAGAATGATGAATGGAAGCCGGACGTGCCAGGGTCGATGTTGAGGAGGTGACGAGGCAGGCCGCCGCTGAGGGAAGGAGATTCTTGGCGATCCGGTAGGTCGCAGCTGGGAGGAGGTGCTCTCGACCGGGTTGCAGCTGGGAGGAGAGGCTTCTTGGCGACAGGAGGCCGCTTCTTCTTCGCCGATGGAGCCACGGACGGCCGAGGAGGTCGAGTGCCGCCGGAGCTGGCGCAGGGCGTCGGCGCGGAGCTTGGGAACGGCGAGGAGCTTGGGAACGGCATGGTGATGGGGAACGGCGGCCGCGGATCATCCATCACATACATCCCGAGCCGGCAGTCCTCTTCGCGGAGGTAGGCGGCGCCGACGACGCTTGCCGCGGCGGGAGGCGGCGCCGGCGGCCCAACTCGCGCGGCCGGAGTTGAAGTCGATTTCGCCATGAGGGAGGGCGCAGAGGCGGCGGAGACAAGGCCGGGCGCGGCCAGCGAGGGCGGCGAGACGTGGCCGGGCCGCCGCCGCCGTCCGCGGTCAGCGAGGGGCCGAGCTGCCCGGCGCGTCGAGGGCAGCGAGGTCGCGGCGGCGTGCGGGAGGAGGAGGGAGAAGAGAGGAAAAAAAGGAAAAAGAAGAGAGAAAAAAATGAAAATGAAAATAAAAATGGTGGGACCCACAGATGAGGGGGGAGGTGGGAGGACCCTGGGAATGAGGGCTTGGAAGTGGAATTTGAGGTGGCATGCAAAATGAGGGCTCAAGTAGGGTCCCTGCTGGAGTTGTTTTTTTTTACTCAAGACCTTAAAAATAGAGTAGGGTCCCAAATAGGGTCCCTGCTGGAGTTGCTCTAATCGGGCCTTTCCCCAACTAACACGACACCCTCATCCTCCGATTTCCCCCAAATCCGCCGCGTCGCCATGGCCGTCTCCTCTTCCTCCTCCGCCGGCCTCCTCCTCATCGTCGCCGTCGCGGCGGTGTCCCTCATCGCGGCCGACGCGCGCCCGTGCGGCCACGCGCAGACGCTCCTCATCTCCTTCTCCTCCGTTTCCAGGCCAAACCCGGACCCCACCAACCCCACGCCCCTCACCACCACCGTCGTCACCGTCCTCCGCGTCCGCCGCCTCGGCCCGCACCAGCACCTCCAGATCCGCCGCCCCGAGGCGCTCCCCGCCGCCTCCGCCTCTGAGGCCGCCTCGTCCGTCCAGGACCGCGCCAAGGACATCCTCGTCGTCGTCTCTGGCCTCCTCTTCGGATTCGGCTGCGGCGCCCTCACCGCCGCCTCCATGTACCTCGTCTGGTCCCTCCTCGCCTCCACCTGCGCCTCCACCTACGACGACGTCTACAGCGACGACGAGGACCAGCTTCTGTCCGACTCCGAGAGCCCCAAGAAGGCAGGCTACGTCATCATCCACGACACCGAAGAGTACGCCACCGCCCCCGGTAAGAACTAGGATTGGGGATCGGTCTTTTGGTCGTCCCAAGGGAAAGCAAAGTATCGATAATAATATTGCATGGTTTCAGGGAATTATGCAGTATATAATGTATGCGTCTATGTGTGTTGCGTCTGTCTGATCCTGTCTACATGTGTGTCGTTTGGGGAAAGAAATTGAAATTATGAATGAATACGCTTTTGATGTGTTCTTTCATTGTCAAACTGAAATGTGCTTACCTTGCTTACGGTTAAACATGTAATGTATTAACTTCCATGCTCTAGCAAAATTGTGATATTCTTACGAGCTAAATAAGGTGAATTCTGTGGTTATGCGTCCACAATTGATGTGTTCTATGCAGACATTTCTCCTCCCATGAGGAGATTGCTTGATGGCATGCTAATATTTAGAACATTTCCTTTTGGAATTTGTTCATGAATGTGCCCCTGCAACAGTGTCATAAGTTTTCCTGAGTTCCACGTGCTCGTGCTTTCATTGTTGTGGAGCATGGAACTTGCACAGTTTGGCAAAATTTTGTGTTGTTTTCTCCTGTTGGTTCTGTTGCAGAATTTTTTAAGCTAGCATATTGGAGTCATTTATGTTGTAGTACATTTTGTCAGGACGGGTGACATGTAGATTGGTCTAAAACAAGCGAGTGTTTTCTACATATCAATATACTAATCCGTTTATCATTTCATTTTAGACATGGTGCTGAGGTGATGAATGTAGTTGTGCTATATTCCTTGTTTTGAGTTGGCGCCTCTTTGTTTCAACTATATATGCTGCCTTTTTGATTTTGTAAGCTGAATTTGCAAGAAACAAACAATTTTTCTCTCCCACCTTTTACAGCCTATGCCTCCAGGTTGTGAAATCCCACAATCTATCCTGACCAGCTTTTCTCAGCTTTTGCCTAGCAATCTTACCAAACTGCAATGGAACTGTCCATAACGAACAATAACACCTTAGGGTCATCCAACCTTAGACATGTAGATTGGCTTCTATGAAAGAAGAACCACATCACTTGGATTATTTCCCTGCCTATATGCATGTATAAAGGCTGCAGGTGGCTCAGAATGTTTTGATACTTAAACGGCTATCACGGCCTGTTTGGATTGTTGTTAGTTGAAGTTTCGGTATCTGCTTCAAAATTTTGAACTTTATCCACATACTTACAATCAAATGAAATATTTCACGCCCAAACACTTTGTATTTTCCCCCAATCACCGCTGATAAGTCGACATTTCCTCTTTTTTATCGCTTTGCTTGAAGTCGCATCCTCCTCTTCGTGCTCCATTTCACACATTATTTAACAGATGCTTGGATTTGTTTTGATGCCAACCCAACTTTTGTACTATTCCATTTGATCTAGACCTGATCAAAGTGTAAATTACCTGTAGAATTCGGTAAATTAGTCTATTTTACCGTAATGCAGAACTATTTCTTGATAATTTAGTTGTTCTCTCATTGTTCTGCTCTTGTGCTGAGGTCTAGTGTTGATAAGCAAACACGAGTCATTACTGCTGCTACTTTTATTTACTGCGGTATGCATCCCGAATTCTGCAGTTAATCGTACATACAAGTTTGTGATGATTTTTGTATGCTGAGAGGAATTAGCAACATCGAACAACATCAAGCTATCAGCAGAGCTTGCTCGCTGTTTTCACTTGCCAGCATTACCTACGCACGCAGCCACTGTTTCTGTCGAAATGCTTCGTGCCGTTCAAGGGAGACGAAGGTATGCTCACATACTCCGGGTGCTACACGGCACCCAGGTTCCGTATAGCGGTATAGGGTTCGTCCCAAAAAAAAAAGAGAGTTCCTAGGGTCCCTGTATTCCACGTCAACCACAGAACGCTTACTTTCTGGTCCGCCCATCGATATAGCACGAACCATTCAGGTCCTGTTCTCACGAGCTTACTTTCTGGTGCCATGTCCCAGTGCTTCCTCAGTTCAATGTTCGGGTTTTCGTGCAATTGACGACCGCATGAAACAATCCTCATCCTCCATATCACATATCCGGCAAAGTGAAAATTATCGTCCTGGAAAGTTTCTGTATGCATGCAGCAAGAGGAGAATAGAGATGAGACCAAGCATTAATTCGTTGCAAGATGAAACTAGGAAAGTTGAGCTGTACAAGGTTATTACAGTAAGATTTTTAGACTACGGAACGGAATATCGACACGCATTAATATATACTAACCTCCGTTCGCAAATACTTGGTAATATTGATTTTTACTGTTTACACTTTGACTGACAATAGTTTTTAAAATTTTTAGTTACCGGTTCTAACAATTGTAGACTTGTAACCAAAGATACTTTAAGCATGTATGTTATTTCTACGTAACTGCAAAAAATGATGTAGAAAAAACGAGTAGTCAAATGATGATTGAAAAAGTCAAAATGGCCAATTATTTGTGAACGGAGGTAAGTAGTATAGAATGATTTTAGTGATATGAAGGTTATTGTGCTAGATAATATTGCTTTGTTCATATGTTGTGCTGCGAGATGGAAAATTAAAGAGGACCATGCATGCGAGTCCTGCAAAGTTTGTGCATGCATGCGGAGCAAGAAGGAACCAGAGCGAGCGTTTGCCGGCTGCAAGATATCGAACTATAAAAATGGAGTTGTCTATTTTTATCGCAGTAAAGCAAATTTGGTTTGGAATAATCAGCAGATCCATATAAGAATAATCAGCAGATCCATATATATTAGAAAGCTTTGAGAAAAAAATAAATCCTAAAATGTTATCATGGAAAGCAATTATAGAGTAACCAATCATATAACAAACTGGAGTAAATAACATACCAAAAAAAACCGACATAGCTGTGAATGTGTTGTCACCAAATCAATACGTAGAACAGATGATTGTACAGTATCAAATCATATAGCATGTTACGCGAGAAAGGCAAATCAATCTACTGCCCTATCTTATGCCAATATAAATATCGAGGGTAGAGGAATGTTACCGGTCATTGCTCATATCTTGCCGGAAGATAGTACAATATGAGGGGCTGCGGCAGCTATCGTGATGGCGTGGTGTATGTAAGGGTCGTGTTCATCTTCATTGTGCTCTTCGGATGCCTAGCATTGCCTACCCAGTGTAAGTATATATTACCGTTCGTATTCTTGTCTTATGATTTTGTGATAGGTACATATGCCATCCTGATGAACAAGAAAAATGTTTTCACCAGGTCGTCTTAAGCTAACGGAGACCGCTAGTACCGTCTCCATTGTTAACTCCACATCATTAGAACAAAGCAAGATCTATCTGGTGTTTTGCATCTCTGGGAGATGCAATTACTTTGGAGGTTGGAAAGACTGCTACTGCTGCTTGGACATGTATCGAAAAGAGAATTGCCATGAAACACAAGAGGAGTGCAAGGCCAAGTGCATCGTCTGCGATCCCAACTGTCACGCACTGCCGCCACCGCAATTGTCGATTGAAGATATGTGGGTGAATGCAAAAACAAACATCACATTAACAGAATAAGGAGATGTAGGGTGATCCTAGAACTATCAGTATAGGAGTTCAAATAATATATTGATTCATTCGACACGTGACTAATGAATCGCTAAATATTTATCCTTCCTTTGAGATTTGTGGTCAGAGAATAGAATCCCCGTACACAGCATGCGTAACATTCTACGGAGTAAGTTTTACAGCGGCACAATTGAGTGATGATTTGGCCCCACTAGCTGCGTGTGCCTTCTTCTCCTCTGCTTTTGTGCCCCCGCCCCCAGTCAAAACTCTCTCTTGCATCCTACTGTGCCTTTGATTGAGCATGCAGAGCCACAAGTGCCCATCAGTAGTTATCCAGTGACCATGGAAAAACCAAGTTGAGCTTGTGATATAAGTTAACCAACGGAAGGGTTATAAGGACACCTCGCATTCCATGCCTTAACAACAATAATCTGTAACAATAACTATTTTTCTATCCTTGTGCATGAAGCTTATAACATATAAATGCTAGTATGTTATGTCTTGTATCATTATTTAAGCTAGTCTCAAATAATCGTGAACTGTCCGTTTGACGATATGTTTAACTGAACTTATTTGACGCCACAAGTCCTTGATAAAAACCGGCACATGGCGTAAAAGATAGGAAAGCGAGAGGTTGCTGTATTCAGCTAGCCTTTGCTGTACAGTGCCGAGTAGTCTGACGCGGGTTGTTCTTTCCAATCCAGGCGCTTCATCAGCAGCTGAAAACCCCAAGCTCCTTCTCCCTTTCTCCAATTCCCCCCCCCCATCCCCTTCGTCCACCGCGCCACACCGATCCCCGTCGATCCCCAACCATGGGCAACGCGTGCGCTTCGTCCTTCAACTCTGTCTACATTCCCTTGAGCGCCGTGGCCATGACGGCTCTGGCCGGCGGTTGCCTGTACTTGATGTCGAGGAGGAGCGCCGCCAATAGGCGCGTGGCGCAGCTGCTGGCCGAGAAGGCCACCACCGAGCAGCGTCACCAGAAGGAGCTCGCCGACGTCAAGGAGCAGCTCGCCGACGTCAAGCAGCAGGCGCGGCGTCGCGGGCAGCCACAGCAACAGCAGCCAGCTGCTGAACGCGCCGGCGGCTCCTGTGCTGGGCCGCCGCGACGCTGAAGCTGCGTTCGCCGCTATCAACCAGTTCTTCGTCCATCTGCACCAGAATTGGGCGCCAGCTGCTGGTGGCCAGCCTGCGTTCCGGGGGCTGGAGCTCCAAGCCGCCGCCCTCGCCGGGCTGCAACGCCTTCATCACTACTTCCAGCAGCAGCCGCTTGTCCAGGATCAGGCGCAGTGAGCGTATTTTTCGATTTGGATTTGTTGTCAGGAGGTGCAGTGAGAGCATAATAATAATGTAATGCAGCAGTGAATGAACATGTGTTTGATGTCACTTGTATCGTGTTGGATCAGGTTGAGGTGTTAAATGGATCGATTGCTTTTCTTTACTTATATTTACTGTGTTGATCTAGCATTTGACGGGTTCACCTCATCCTTCTTCTTTTGTTTGAGCAAACTTTCTCTCATCTGTTCGTTCTTTTCTTTCTTTTTCTTTGTTTTTTGAGAGGCATATGCCAGGCCGGTAGCTCGCGGCCCAGCTGACCCTGTCTGCCTTCCTTTCCCGTCCGTCCCCGTCCACTATTATTGCTCTGTTCGTCGCCGACTCGCCTCGCCGCCGCTCTCAACCAACTCCGGCGCCGGGGCTACAGGATCTTCCCGCGGGCTCCTCGTCGGGAGCCTGCCCTCTAGGATCCTGTAGATTCCACGAGCCGGCAGCGCTACGGCCCACCTCACCATGGCGGAGCCCGCGCCGTCGCCGTCGAACGCCGGCCTCCGGATCCTCCTATCGAAAGACCGACCAGCACCTGCCTCTTCGTCCCCCGTCTTCTCCAGCCATGCCGAACGCGACCGCATCATCGTGAGTTTTCCCCCATCCAGCTTCTCACCTCTTCGCTCTTTGTCTAAACCCTAGCTGCGGCCATAGTCGAGCCTTTTGGCCGTGAATTTCGTAGCTCGAGGGGTTCTGTGCGAGCTCCGATGCTAGCGGATTGTTGATGCAGCTTCGCATTACATGATTTTTCCTATTAGTTTGTTGCATTGTCTGCTTTCTCTTTTAATTTCTGCTGCGAGAATTATCAGTTGCTAATCAGCATGAACTCTTCACATTACACTGCCATCAGTTGCGCATCAACTTTTACCACTAGTACATTTCATCATTTTGGCAATAGAGCGTTTTTGGGCTGATGATAGCATGCTATCTTTTGACGGTGGAACTGGTAGGAGTCATGCGCTGTGTGTTCCCACTATCACATTTGTTAGACTTCTGCCAAGAGGGTAGTACCTATGCTAGTTCTTCGTTAGGGTGAGGGGTAAAGCTGAGAGGACAGAAGGAAATCTGTGGATTTTATCAAAACTGCTGCAGTATACTAGGTCCATTTACGTTCTCACTGGAAGTTATTTTGTGTCTTTCTTTTACAGGGAGTATTCAGAAATGCACTACCTAGCAATGAATCCCTAGAAACATTCGCCCTTCAGACGGTTCAGGAAGCAATTAAACCTCAGGTATGGAACCTATAGTCAGGCATCCTTGCGACTTTTGGTTTCATGATGAGTATTTCTGTCGTGCGATTCATGGTATTATTTCTCTGTTTTGCCTATTCCTGAATGCATGCATATTAGGTAAGTTACATGGCTGCTTCGTCATGTTACTTTTGTGTCAGATACTCATCTGATTGGACACTTCAACTTAATTCATTTACTCATCTGATATTGCAGAAGGAAACTGTGCTAGTACTAGAGGAGAATCAATCCTTGGAAAATGCTCTTCGAACGTTGCTGCAGGAGCTTGTAGTAAGCGCTCTTATGTTGCTACACTAACCTTGTTTTATTTTTATGTTGCTCGAAACTAATACTCATTGCTAATTTTGTTTTATTTTTATATTCTTAGTCATTTGCAGTCCAATCGGGTAAAAAGATTATGCAGTATGGAAATTCCTCGAATAGCGGAGAAAGTAATTGCCTGATTACTCGCCTTCTTGGTTAGTTCCAGCTCTTCCATCATTCTTTGTTACTTTAAATCCATATCCTTGCACTGTTTGGAGGACCTTATTTTATTAACTTCTGAGCGTTATTTGCACATGCATAACATAAATTTTGTTCTGAGAAAATTAATCTTTCATCCTGTTAGATATCGTGCTTTACCTTTGCGAAAGAGGGCATGTTGAGGGTGGTATGGTATTTCAGCTGTTAGAAGATCTAACTGAAATGTCAACTATCAAAGACTGCAAAGATATCTTTGGGTACATTGAAAGCAAACAAGATGTACTGGGGAAGGTAATTGTGATTTGTGTTCATTTATTTAGTTATAATGCTGGTAAGATACAGAAGATGCATTTTCCTATTTTTTCTGATAAATATCGTGTTGGGTTTCTAGCAAGAGCTTTTTGGGCGTGGAAAACTGGTTATGCTTAGGACTTGCAACCAGCTTCTTCGAAGACTATCAAAGGTTAGGAAAATATTCTGTTTTTCTTGTGCCTGCTGTTTTAAGTTTATTTGTTATAATTTCTTGTGTTACAGTTTCAAATTAAGCCTACTTTACTTGTTTCCTTTGCTATCGGAGTGGTCTTATCTATTAAACCTATTTACATAAACTGAACTGTGGACTGTGGTATGTGTTCAATAAGAGTTCTGGTAATGCCCATTTTGTTGAACGAACAACAGAATTTTGAAACTTGTCGAACCATGGTCTTTTTAGCTTTTATGATCATACTAAAAATATTAGTATATGTAATTGATTGAGTTTTGTCTGGTGCTTCCCCCCCCCCCCCTCTTCTGTACCAGCATTGATATTTCCTTTGTTCTGAAATATCTCAGGCAAATGACGTGGTATTCTGTGGGCGCATTATCATGTTTCTTGCACATTTTTTCCCATTATCGGAGCGTTCTGGTCCGTCTCGCACCTTCTTTTCTCCCTATCACCTAGGCAAGTTGTGTATGACTGTCCTAAAGTACAGGAATTGTTTTATTTGTCTATTTTAACAGCTCTCAACATTAAGGGAGTCTTCAACACATCAAATGTAACCAAGTATGAAAAAGATGCTACGGATGGTGAGTGTGGGTCTTTTGACATAAAGAACACTGTGTTTTACATTTGCAATTTTGTTTTTTCTCTATCGTTGCTTCTTCTGGAATTTTCTTCCCGGTGCTGCTCCATGATGTCTGCTTTTGTATATCAGGAATCTCTGTTGATTTCAATTTCTACAAGACCCTCTGGAGTCTACAGGTTGATACTTAGCATTTCCGTTCATTCTATTGATTGGACATCGTCATTAGATATTTACTTGCAGGTTTAACGCTCAAGACTTTTTTTTTTAATTATGTGTTAGGAGCATTTCAGTAATCCTGCTTTGACTGCTACAAACCTGGCAAAATGGCAAAAGTTCTCTTCCAATTTAGTGGTATACCCCTTCATACACTTTTTCCAATCTCATGCTTTCGTTCGTTCCAGTTGTATTTGTTCACTCTGAACTTCCTATTTGTACTAAGTCAGCTAGTAGTTTCATTTCAGGTTGTGTTGAGCACATTTGAAGCTCAGCCTCTTAGCGATGATGATGGAAAACTAAACAATCTTGACCAAGAGGAAGATGCTGCTTTCAATATTAAGTACCTGACTAGTAGTAAATTAATGGGTTTGGAGGTAAACTGTTGAGCAGCTGGCTCTAGTTTTGTTGTTGCTTTTCACTGCTGTCATAACTTACAGCTCACATACCCATTCCTTTATTTCAGCTCAAGGACCCAAGTTTCCGACGCCACATCCTTGTCCAGTGCCTTATATTTTTTGACTACCTCAAGGTACATTACTTTGTAATTTGGCAATCGTACAGGGGAAATCATGTACAAATCTATCAGTCTTCTTTTGCGCACCTAGTACTTGCTTGCTTCAATATTCCCTATTTTCCGTGTCATTGCTATTGCACCATTGTCTGTTGCTTTTGACTGCCCTATTACTATATCTGAGATGCAGACCTCTGAAAAAGTATTCTATTCCACAGGCACCTGGAAAAAATGACAAAGAAGGTCCAACTGGGAGCATGGTCAGCTCTGATTACTTGACTTTTTATTCTCCCCATGCAATTAAAACTCATTCATTTGGAAGTTTTAGTATTTCTACTTCTTATAATATTATTGGTCTTTGATATTATGATATTTGCAACACATTACTTTCCAAATGTTGTATCAACTTTGATGCTTGACTTTCTCTTACCCTTCAATCAGAAAGAGGAAATCAAATCATGTGAAGAGCATGTTAAAAAGCTTCTGGAGATTATTCCACCAAAAGGGAAGGAATTCCTGGAAAGCATTGAGCACATTCTTGAGCGGGAAAAAAACTGGGTATCCTTTTAACTGTGGCCTTAACTGCATGTGCTACAAGTTTCATTATCGTAGGAACTTACATCACTAATGATTCCCATCCCTATGGCTTCATCTTGAACAGGTTTGGTGGAAGCGGGATGGTTGTCCTGCCTATGAAAAACAACCTTATGAAAACAAATCTGGTCAGGCTGGAGTCAGGAAGCGGTATGCTGCTTGTTTTGTTTAGTGACTGAACTGTCTGTTAATCTGTGATTGACATCCACTATCTCATCGAAACTTAGCACTCTAGCATTTTCTGGTCTACAAGAAAGAAATTACATGGAAAATTTGATTCAATTGTGAAATCATCAGACTTTAAAATACTTATTTCGAGTAAGGTCAAGCCTGATCTTGGAGTAAGATGTAAGGGGAATATCCTGAACAAATAAAATTTATTGGGGATAGCTTTCAGCATTTGATTGCTGACTATGAGGAAGTTATGGTATTTTATTATTCTGTAGCTGTTGTAATCTGCGACCTCATTGGTGGTGTATCTTTTTTTTTCATACCTTACTTTCATGGTCCCCAGTATAGTGTTCTTACATTACTTATTTCATTGTAGGAGATGGAGACTGGGAAACAAAGAACTTAGCCAACTGTGGAAGTGGGCAGAACAAAACCCTGTATGTTTACGTATATCCTCCCACTATTATGTTGAATTAGATATGAAATCACACAAAATTCATCAATTCTGGGCCTTCAATAGTGGAAAAATATTTTGAAGTATTATTCCAAGAACTATGGCGATTGCTGTCCATTTTGGCGTTCATTTAGATGACTAATTTGTAGTCCTGATGACACTTGAGTAGGACAGCATCCTAATAATTTTTAAGCTGTACATTTTCCTGAGCATTGCTCCCTTATCCTTCTTATTTTGCTTTTGATCAGTTTTTTAACATTTTATTTTAAACTTGTATTTATTTGGTGGGGCTGTAGAATGCTTTGACTGATGCAGAGAGTGTCCGCATGCCATCGATTTCAGAATATTGGAAACCACTTGCTGAAGATGTAAGTGCTCTATTTCTTCCTTTTTATACTCAGCTTTATTTTTATTTTGAAATAAGTTCCATTGTATTGCCCTTTATTTCTATCTTTAACTTCTTTTATCTATCCCTTACAAATGAAATATAAAACATCATCTGATGTCAACATATCAATCTACTTTCAGATGGACCCATCTGCTGGAATTGAAGAGGAGTACCACCATAAAAGCAATCGGGTAATTTTGATCCCCCCGCGATCCTTCTTACGGTAGTCCTAAATTTTGTTTTTGTGAGTTACTTATTCATATTTGTGTCTTAAGTTAACAGAACAGATTCATTTTTTGTTATATCGATGAAGTGCACTCTGCAAGCTTATTATATTCAATTTGCTGAAGCTCTCCATGGAGCTCCTCAACTTCTGTTAAAATTAAGTATATTGTTAAGTGTTAACATCTCCATCTGGATAATTTCTTTATTTTTAATAATCTATATGTGAATTTAGATTTTCTCTATACCTTTTGTGTTCTGAAGAAATTTTGAAACAGAAATTTGTGCCATCAGCTAATATATGTCTAGGCATTTTCATAATTATGTTGACTCAAGGCACCACTGGTATGATCGTCTTACACGATGCTGACATGAGTAATCTTTGCTGGCAAAATCTTTTACTGATGCGCTATGGAAAACTGACGGGTCACATGTCCCAACCCAAGATTAGGATAGTTACCTCTTGGTGAAAGAACAAAAAAAAAAAAACTGACCTTGTCAGTGTGCAAGAAAACAAGATCATTTTTTCGTGGACACTGATTTTCAGGATGCCGTTTTTCTTTTGTTGCATGTCACCTGATATGGGAAATAGCATTTCAAGTTAATAATTTGGTCTCAAGAGTCAGTTTTCGTGTGACAGGTCTATTGCTGGAAAGGGTTGCGTTTTTCAGCCAGGCAGGACTTGGAAATGTTTTCGCGGGTATGTATCTTGCTAAAGTCTTGCAGTATCATTATCTATTCTTGTGCACTTGAGTGCTTGATTGAATGCATATGCCCCTGCATTTCAGTTTTCGGACTATGGAATTGAAGGAGTTGTGCCTTCGGAACTCCTGCCACCTGAAGTTAACGCCAAATTTTCGTCTAAGCCTGCCGAGAAGGCCAAACGACCAAAGAGGGAGGATAGTAAAGGCGCTTCAGCTCAAGCCAAAGAGCAACAGGTACATGAAGCATCTGTGGCTCAAGCATTACAGTGTTTGTAGAAATACTAGTAGCAATTCTGACAAAATCAATGTTGATATTGTTGCTGTGGACTCCTCTGAAGGTTGCAGCCACACCTGAAACTGATGGCGGCGGCAGTGGGGCTGACCCTGAAGAAGGCGCTGTGCCAATGGATTCTGACACTGTTGCGGTAGAGGATGGACAGAAGAGGAGCCCCGAGGAAGTCTCTGGGCCTGAAACTGGACAGATCGAGGCTGAAGCTGATGCTGAAGATAACATGAAAACTGCAACTAGTAAAGATGCTCGCGCCGGTGAGAAACAGAAGCGGGAGGGTTAATCTCCCAACATTTTGAGTTCAGATAGGGTGTTTATGCAATTGAGACATCTAGATAGCAGATATTGAAGTGTTGGCTTGACATGGTTTAGCCCCTGTTGTATGTGTAAAACATTCAGTCGAAACAGATTCACCTTACCTCGGATGCTGTTGCAGAATGAGAATGCCTGATTTTTTTCAAATGCTACGCCCGCTCGCCACATGAGAGATTTGAAAATTCAGTTTCAATTCCTGATGGATAACTACGCAAAAATTCTAGGTCCCGGCGACTTCCTTCAAATGCTGATCGCAGCAAATCGTTTGAACTTCCGTTGCTGCAAAAAACAATCAGAATAAATGGTTGCCTCAGTAAAGTCCGCCCAAAAGGTTGGGTGTGTGGTTGGTTTGTTGGGTTGCAACAATTGTTTTCGCGGCCAGTGAAGAGTCAACCACCAAGGAAGCAAGCACAAACTGGATCCAAGCCGTTCGTACATTTGCGAAGCATCAGACGGCTATGGTCAGTGACGGGTCTCGCTTGGACGACACAAGTCACAAGCGCAGCAGTAGCCGGTTGGGTCCGTTCCGTAGCATATATACAGAGTACTCGTGACCTCATTTTCTCTCGTCTTCCAGTCCAAGCTTCTTCAGTCAAGCTCAAGCAGAAGCAGGGGGAGCAGGAGGCGGCCGGCCAGTCACCTTGTTCACACACACTCCACTCCACACCACACGGGTCAAAAGCTTCTCAGGAGACAGCAGTTGAATGCCTTGTTCGGAGAAGAAGAAGAAGAGAATGCCGAGCTCTCCTCCATAGCTGGCCTCTGCATCCAGGTATTGTAAGTTCATCTCTCTCTTTCTCTCTCTCGCTCGCCGCCCCCTTGTTCCTGGTCTGTATTGATCCTTTCCTCTTCTATTGAGAATTGCATCTTTCAGTGGGTTTTGAGGTACTCTTATGCTGGTGTCATGGAGTATACTGAACCTTGGAGTCTCGGATTTCTGTTTGATTTGGTTTTCAGAATAGCAGACTACCTGATCCTGTGATGGAATAGCACTATCTCGCAAGAAGTCTATGTAATCACCTGCATGTACTAGTAGTGTTCTACTACAAGATCAGTCGCAGCTTTCAGTTTCTCTTGAAAGGTTGAGATGTTAGTTTGATACTATCAGTACTCTCTTCGGTAGCAGTTGTTCGTTCGGGTGAAAGGGGCAAATAAACTACTGGTGGTAATTACTCCAGGGATGCGCATACTAGAAGCCAATAAATAATTCCACAGGCCGGCAGTGGTACTAGACATGGCACCCCCTTTTGTGTGAAATGAGAAGGACAACGTATTTATTCTCTTTTCCATAGAATGCCGTTAGGCCTTTCCCATTGAAATCCTTCTACTAGCACCACTGCTGAAACATTTTTCTCAGCTGCGATATGGCTGAATCTGGTTTCCATCAGAAAGTGCGGGATAAGCATTTGAAATGCAGAGGTTTTTTAGCACTTGAATTGAAACCCACTGACTCCAACACTGCTCCCTCGATGCGTGTAAAATTAGGCCTACCGCACTGGCGCCATGTAGAGTAGACGCAGGTATAGGTAGGGCCCGAGGTAGAAACCGTCGGTCGTATGGAGGGTCGTGCCCGGGCGGGCACCTCGGCCCAGCAGCAAGTCAAATCAGCTTCTCTTCTCTTCTCTTCTCGTGGTCGTCTGTCTACTGCTCGCGCCGGTGCTGGGCATGTCCAGGCTCCTATTCCAATCCGTCCCGCAACAGCGACAACACCACCACGCCTCCTCGCCTGCTGCTGTGTGTGACACGCCTCTGGTCCGTTGGCTCCAACTGTTTTCTTTTTTCTCTTCTTCTTTTTCTTGTGATAATGGTACAGTAGTTTTAGACGTTGCTTGCTGTGCGCTGATCAGTACAGTAGTGTGTGTCACGCGCCTGCACATCCCTTGTTGTTTTGCATTATTTTTATTTCCTTGGACAAATGCTGGAGTACTGTTTTCTTTTCTGGCAAACAGGGAGCGTTGCTTGTGCCTTCACGCCATAGCATAGCTCACGGCTGTCCGTGCCTCGTGTCAGGTGCCAAAGCCAAAACAAATTTAAGGCGCGCGGCGCCGCTGCAGAGACGAGAAACAAGCACGGGCGGCGACTTCACCCAATAGCTCGCTCGCTGTCGCTGCTGGAATCAACTATGGAGACGGAGGAGCAGCAGCAGAGGGCGGTGCTGCATCGGCGCCTGCGATGAGCTGCCGCCCGCCCACGTGCCCGCCTTGGCTCCAAGCGGCCATTGCAGGTAGGAAAGACTACTCTTTCCCTTTCCCTACCGTTTTCTATTATCGCATCTCTGTTCTGTCATTTTAATTTACTTCATTCTTTTGGTTGCTATCCGTGCACTCTACTGTACCAGATCACCACTTTCTGCCAATTTCCTAGTACCAGTAATAAAAAAGACAGGATTATACTACTACGAAACACGAGTGCCAGTACTATTTCCGTTTCCAGGGCGTGGTATTTGTTCAGGATTCTAGCAATGCCAATCTGCCTTGTCCTATACTAGTACTACATTCAGTCTGTTGGTATCTGAATACAAGTACACTCATCTCTCTGTACAGTAGCAGTATAAACTTGGAAGTAGTGGTAGCAGTAGCAGTTAAATTAAAGGAACGCGATCGGTTTGTCTCTTTATTACTGCCATGAAGATGCCTCTGTTTGGGATCGATCACAAGGGCCTGCATTTATCACAATGGATGGACCCCAAACTGGGCGGATCCGAAATGTTCGGCTGCTGTAACCATGCTTCTGCACTAGGGTTGGGGGTACCACCGGCACGATCACTGTGCTGTAGATTTTGTGGTTCGATTCCATCACCCACTTTTATCCCGTCATTGTAAGAGAGATCACGGGCGTCCTTTGATACGCCATTTATGGCGTTCAGGATTCTCCATCCTCTAGGTTCCTTCGTCTTCATGGTCGCTCTGCATTCTCATGCTTCTGCCATGCTCGTCCTCCAGCTGCCGGTGCTGAGCTCACGCAGTATGCTCGCAGCTCACTCAACAGTAGTAGTACTGCGATGCACAGCAGGGCAGAGTGGTCGTCACTTTCGGGTTTCGCTTTTGTTAGGACTGGACCTTTTGGTTTATTTTTCACTTGCTCCCCGTGGTACTCACACGACGGTGACAGTACGTGCACAAGAGACAATGGCGATGACGTGCGTTTCTTCCCTTGTTCATCAGCTTCCCCTTGGAATCTATGGATGGCGTCTTCTACCATTCCTTGGATTCTCCTTCCCTTTCACCAACAGCATCACTTCGCAGTTTGAATTTTGAAATGACGGGATGGACGGAGGACGTGAGAGAAACAATCATTCCAAAGTCAATACATTCCGCGGCGCCGTACGAAAGTTGGGATCATGTCACGTCACTGATCCCAAAAATTAGGACTAGTGTTGAGCAGGAATCGTTAACATTGGGCTCTGGCTAACTACCATTAGCAGCAGTGGAAGCTTGAATTAGGATGCGATCAATGGGGAACTGTTGCTTGGTTTATCTTTTCTGAATTAGTACTACTGAACTGTAGCTATTGTCTGATGATGCCTTTGCTTTTGATTCCAAATGCTTAGTTCATCATTCTGAATTCATGCTAACTAAACTGACGAAGATTTTGAATTTTGTTGGCGCGCGCAGACATTGAGCAGCGGGTGCGCGCGCTGGCGGTATCGGCGCCGGACGAGGCGGCGACGGAGCACTCGTTCGCGGAGCGCGCGGAGAACTACTACCAGAAGCGGCCGCAGCTGCTGTCCCTCCTGACTGACCTCCACCACCGCTACCTCTACCTCGCCGACCGCTACTCCCAGTCCCTCGCCGCCAAGAACCTCCACCTTGCCGCCACGGCATCCGACTGCTGCTCCTCCGACGTCGACGACCGCTGCTCCGACGCCGGCAGCTCGCTCTCCTTCCAGCAGCCGATCAACGAAGTCGCCGCTGCTCCCGATGCTTCGCTCATGGTGGCGGAGCTGGTGCTGGCGTGGGTGGACCGCGACCTCCTGGCCGACGAGGCGGAGCGGCGGCGGGCGGAGGCGGCGAGGAAGATCGAGCTGCAGGGGAGCCTGGTGGAGGTGCTGGAGTCGGAGCGGCTCGTGCTGCTGGGCGAGAACGCGCGCCTGGGCTTCCGCGCCTCGGCGGCCGAGGAGGAGGCCGCGGCCGCCGCCGCCGAGCTCGGGTACATGCGGCGGCGCGCGGCGGAGATGGCGAGGCTGGTGGTCAAGCTGCGGGAGGACCACCGGGTCTGCATGCTGGGCCGCAAGATCGAGGCTCTACAGGCGCAGGTCTACGGCCTCGAGCTCCGCAACCGGGAGTGCTACGAGACCATGGCCGCCTGGGAGGCCGAGCGCAAGGTCGGCGCCGCCGAGCTCGAGCGCCTCCGCGCAGAAAACCGACGGCTCGCCGCGGAGGCGGCGGTGGCTGCGGCTGCGGCGGCGATGCCCAGAAAGAAGAAGAAGAACGGTAACAGTGGCAGCGGGGGATGGTGGTGGTCGAGGGTGCGGCTGGCGGCCGAGTGGACGCCCTGCGCTCCGTCGGCGGTGACGGTCAGGAAGTCGGCGAGCAGATCAAGGGCAACGACGGCAAGTACTACGGCGGCTGCTTCTGCATCTAGCTAGCCTAGATAGAGACCCCCTTAAGCTGTTGGTTTCTACTAATTACTCCTGTCATCATGAATGATACTCCTAATGTACTACTGTATTAGGTTATCCGGTGTTTTGCCTTTTCATTTGGGTATGGAACCATATAAGAGGCTTAAGTAAGGCAAAGTGGTGTTAATAACTGGTTAGTGATCTAGTCTTTGGTTCGTTCTAGTACTCTTGATGTGAAGTAATGCGTCGTTCGTTGCGCGCTAGTCTGAGGATTCGTATGACAATGTCAACCATTCAAGATCCGCACGCGCACCCAACCTGCTTCTCGCCTCAGGGATTACGGGACAAGCAATGCCACACGATGAATGCAATTTGCCTGCTTAAACAATTGGTACTTTCATTATTTGGTTGCTGCATTTGCCTGACAGGAAAGCTGGAAAACAAATGGAGTATACTCCGATGGCGAAGCACGGCCAGGGAGCTGGCGACCTTGAAGGCTTCTCTGGCTACGCAGATCCGCAAGCGGCTCTGAGGCGCCAACCTAAGAGGCCTCAGAAAGCGGGCTTCTGGTCCCTTCACGTTAGGCCGGCGACATGTCGTCACCAGAGCCGATTTCGTAGCAGGCCGGCCCAAACTAACGGAACCGTTCTGCAATACAGAATATGCTTAAACGAAAATTCTGCAATTGTACTGAAAAAATATCATTAACAATTCAACACAAACAAATATCAACAAAATCTGGAACATATTAGCCTACTTAGCGGCCAACATAAAAGCACTATCGGGATATCTCATTTCAATTCTTCCAGCAAGACCCCAATTGAACAAACACATCACATTTCGGGAGCAAATTAGGAAAATACACCTAACATCTAATATTTAGACTCATGTGCCACTGAAACTCGAATAAAGTAAAAAAAAAAAACATTGTTCAATTCGCACTAGTTCATCGAATCGCCCAAAATAAAGAAACCCTCTGCCTTAAGTGCAAACCATGACGGCGTGGTTATACTTTTCTCCTTGTAATATTCCGTCAAAAATACTTTGTATATGGTTCTATTAATTTTTTGTAATAAGTTTGGATATGTTTCTATTAATGTTTTGTAATAAGTGTGGTGATCGTAGGTTTGAAAGGCTATGTATGGGTTCATATTGCTAAAAAATTATGGCATAAAAAAAATACTAAAAGAAATATCATGAACAATTCCAGGCGCTCACTCATATAAGTGCTTCTAATGGGGCGTTGACTGAAAATGGCAGTGGATTATCATTGATGGGTGCATTGGCTGAGGCTTTTGGAGTTCCACTGGTTGGTCAAGTACCTTACCTGACTTCGATGTGAATGCTGCTGATGTGCGTTCTATGAGTATCCAAACAAGATCCTATTACAAGAAGTGGCAAATATGGGACATCGAGGAGGAGACACACTTTCGTGAGAAGATGTGTGAGGAGATGGATAAAGGGTCGATCGTGGCAGTAGTTAGCCGACAGAGGCACTACTTCCTCATCAAGCGGCAGGACACAGTCTACCGTTCCATGATTAACGGTGTTCCGGTTAAAGCAAGGAATTACAACAAATGAGAGATCTTCCACGCATCCCATGCAATTACCATTTACGCCTATAGTTGTCCGGAGGGACAGGGAGAGACCTTTTGCTTGGCTATCAGGAAAATGCTGGCATCGTATCGTTTCACGTGTCGTATGTGGATGACGTTACATTCGAGTGTCGGTAGGTTCTAGTAGAACTGTATGCTGGCATTGTATTTTGACTAAATGGGTTTGTGACGGGGCTGATACATGGATGTTTAATGCGGGACTATGACTTGGGCATCGTATGATTGAGCTTTTTCCTGCATTGAGTCGTATTAGAGCAAGTAAATGCAAATGTTGCATGAAGTGGTGCTTGGACGATTAGCTTGTTGTTTCTGATGGGAGTCGTAATTGCCAGAACTACAACCACATGATCACCTAACTAGCTCCCCCTGGCAGGCAAAGACTCATCTGATCTGAGTTCTTCTGACACTTGAATGACATATGAAAGGCAAGCCGTGCAAGCATGAACTAGTACCGATGTCAAACGTACATTTTTGGCCCTGGCTAGTTCTCACTAGCCAAAAGGTTTGTAGATTAATTAAGCTAAAATTGATGATAACAGTGTCCGGTGCCCTTCCATCGAAGCAAGGCAGATCATGAACGAAATCAGAACCGGTATATTAGTAGTAGCATATTTTTCGTGGACGGAGGCATGGATTGCAGCATGTATGTCTGCCGAGGAAGAATGATAAGACAGGCAACATGAGAATGTGAACAGGTCAACTCCGTGAACTAACCTGATTGTATTGTCGTTGCATAAGCTATTGCTTTGTACTACCTGCGACTCAAAATACCCAGCCTTGTGTCATGGCCTGAATCATGTAACGTCGAGATTTGTGCTTGGTCATCCGTAGTTGCCCACCGTCAGGAGGACCGGAGAGGTCCAACACAAAGCCAGTGAGCACGAGGAACCTCTCAACCTGGGGGCAGATATGGCTTTCATACCCTTTCTCGGCCGGTTCATCGTATACCCTTTCAAAGAATCTGGCGACGCAGAACTTGGCGTTGCCAAGATGAACCAGGTGCGAGTCATTCAAGATCCATCGCTCCTTGGACGACTCTTGCATGTCCTCCTCTTCCTCTTCCAAAACGTTGGGCGCGGAAGGTTTGCTGTTGACAGCCTCCATGGAGCAGAGCATGCTGCCGTGAGCCGAGAAGCCGAGCCAGGCTTTGTACTCCGGGAAGTAATCGACGCGGCCATGGAACGGCCGCAGCACCTGCTTGCCAACAACCTTGCTCCACGTGCCAGCAGTCGTGTCGAAGGAGTAGGTACCGATTCCCGGAGCTGAAATCCAGATGTCAGAGCCGCCGACCACCGTGTGGGCGCTTATGCCGGCGGGGGAGTAGCCAGGCTCAAGCACGTACGGCGGCGGAGGAAGGCAGTGCCGGCGCCAGGCACGCTCGCCTACCGGCATTGTGTTGGGTCTCTCAAAGCCGTAGTCGAGGGCTTCGAAGCAGCAGCTGCCGTCGCGGCTTGGCCACTGATCCATGACGTAGAGGGCGTCGCCGACGCCGCGACGGCGAGGGACACGGTTTGGTTCTGCTTCGGCTCGTTGAGGCGGACGTGCCTGTGTACGATTCGCTGATCGAGGTCGTACACGTAGGTGAAGCCGCTAGCGTCCGCGCCGGCGATGAGGCTCTTTTTTCCGCCTCCTTGGCCGAACATGGTGAAGAAGTTGATGCTCCCTTCGGCGCTGCCGATCTCTGGAGGGGCGAAAGATTCGCAGGGCGTAGGCAGTCGAGCAACCACGGGTGGCGTAGCAGTAATCTTATTTTGTGTTGCCGGGGGGAAGAAGAGAGTGGACGAGTCGATGCGGCGCAGAGGGTACTTTCCATCCCCAAATTGGTCCACCACCAGGTACAAGTACCGCCGCCAACTGCTCATCTTCTTCGACGACGGCGGGGACAGAGGAACGGAAGGGAGATCGATCGGTCGGTCGATGGAGGGAGTGCGGCGGCGCGGAACCAAGAGAGACTATACCTTGACATGGGCCGGGCTGAGTGTTTGTGGACGCAGTAGTTGCTGAAAAAAAAACGTTGAGAGGATGGAAGCATTGGACTGGGCGGGCCGTGCACGGGCTGTATCTTACTTACCCTTCAACATCATTCCATCGGGCCAGCGACCGCTGCTGTTTCCTTCTTCTTCTTCTTCTTTGGATTTTGACATTACTCATGAGACGAAAGGGATTCCTTTTTTCCGATGACGAGAGCAGAGGGATTTGATTTTGTGAGGTGAGGAATCTGAGCGATTCCAAATAATAATGGAGCGACAGTTTGTTAGAGTGTCATCTTCTCCTGCAGCATCTGGTGCACATTCGGCCTCCACGAAGCATGTCTCGTTAATTTGCACACATCACATGAGGGTTCGCTGTAATTTGGCTCAAAAATCTCAAATCCATTGGCATCTCCAGACACATACTGGTATCAGCCGGCATTAATTCATGGCGGACCAAGGCCATACTACACAAAGGAATGGCTCCACGCAAACGCAATGGCATCATGGCCTGGTCTTCCAAGTAGGGCCAGGCCAGCCGCCTACTCACTCATCCTTGAGTCTCGGTCCGCCATTACTGACACACGACAACCCGTCGACCTGCGTCCGGGAACAGCGGACAAGCAATGCGATTGCGACAGGAATAATCCATGGAGGATTGGATTGGCAATGCTGCCGCGCCGACACTTCTCCGGCTTCCAGGAAAGCCGTGCTTTGTGCAGCAGATTCCTCACGCTTTCCGCTCCCGCGATTCTGAATCCTCGCCGGAGCGTGCGCCTCGCATCGGTTTATTATTTTCTAATTGCGGCCTCTCTGATTACCCCGTCGTGATTTCAGCGTCGATCAAGGCAGCAAAACGCACCATGTTCCATGCCTGCACTTGAGCCTCATCAAATGTTTTACTACTCTTTCCTTTTGGTTGGTCCTTTTGTTAGATACGGAGCAAACCTGATTGTACCAGTGCCCGTCCACCGACACTAAGGTCATGACGAAATCAATAGCATCTTTTTCGTGGACGTGGGCATTTCAGGCGACCGCCAAATAGTAGCATATGAGCTGTTGACGAACATGGATCGCAAATTCCATTTTCCTGATACTACTAGCACTATTAGTGGTAGTACGATGCTGATGCCGCTGCCGCTAGAAAGCGGCTTTGCTTTGGCTTTCCGTCCGAGAATTCCACGGACCAAGGGAGAAAGAAAGAGATGCCTACCTAACCAGGATCGGGAAAGAGACTGGTTAAAGTTAGGTTGTTAATCTCCATCCGCCATCGAAGAACTTGTCGTCACCATACCCAACCATAATTTGACCTCTTCTGTGCCATCTCACTTGTTGGGTTATCTCATCCTGATGATGATGTAAAGTTCCACACGAGTCCGGCTTTGCGCCATGTGCCCTTGATTGGAAAGTCGTTACGTTTCTAACCAACTTACCGAACTGTTATTTCCAGCTTGAGCTTCATTCAGAAAACAATTTTTTTGTAGAACACGACCAGTTCATTCAGAAAACATGATCAGCTCATCTCCAAAATTCGTTTTTTGCAGGGAAGTAGTAGCGATCCGTACAGCTCAACAATTATATACGGTTTAGCAAAAAAATTCATCGATGGAACGGGGCACCTTCTAGGACCCTAACCAAGGCAGTTAGCCACTAGTCGAGACATGTGCGTCCCATGGTTATGCTGGCTCATCAACTGGTAAAAATTAAGAGAGCGACAGTGTGATTCCAGGGGGCACATCACTTTGGGATCTGTATTTGTTTTGTTTTTCACTGGCTTAGTCCGAGGTACGGCCGGTCGGAAAGTCAGATTTTTGTGCTATATCTCGCATCATTCTGACTTCTTCAACTCGATTACTCGTTGGCGATGGATGGTTTTTTTTTTTTACGAGGGAGTTGGCGATGGATGTTTATGCTTAACTTCGACTTAAGCCGACTGCTTCGAATGGAAGATTGCGTTGTTTTGATGTCATCTGGAATGCTTCAGCTTAAGCTGTAGAATCTTCTTTTATTTTTTCAGCAAGAACCACATTTTTGGCAAGCAATGAAAAAATGTGAGATGTTGATTACAAACGCTTGCTCAAAACATCATAAAGAGGAAGAAATAAGAAGTATTGTACTCCATCGCAAGGCAAAAAAATATAATAAAAATGAACCTTGATTTATAGTAGTGCGTCAATAGCAGCCTGAACAAGGTTCATGTGAACGGGCACTGCCGATGCATAGCGAAACTGCCAAAGGGATGGATGATGGGATTGCGCCGAACGGTGCGTGGACCTCACCCGTTTAAGATTCGCACATGTCAACACCTGGCGGTGCCACCAGCTGGACGAAACCAAAAACGAATCGAGCCCATGTCGCCTGTCCCCGTTTCACACGGAAATCACATCACGCCATATCGGCAAGTCCATACCGTGTCAGTGTACCTCGACCGCACAGCACTCTACAGTAGTATTCGGTGTCAACAGTTGAGGAACACTTGGATCGAAGACGAAGGAAACACGCTGGCGTGATGACGAAAACTGCAAGCAAAAGTGGCTTAGGTGCGCAGCAAAAACTTGGAGGCGCGACAACGCGAGCTCGTGTCGTGCGTGGGTGGGCACCGACCGACGCGGCGCGACCGGGTCACTTGGCTTGACAACGCGCACACCCCAGACCTGAGAGACCCCGCACGCGCAGAGACAAAAGACCAGCTCGGTCTCTCGCGCACTTGTTGGGCATCACTTGTTCCTCCCTCTCTCTCGGCTCCGTGTCATTCGCATTCGTCTCGCGCTCTCGCGGTCGCCAAGGAGGGAAGGCACCGACGCCTCCCCGCCCGCCCGCCGCGAGGAGCCAAAAATAGGAGGAGGAGGAGGCATGGGCGTCAAGCAGGTCCTCGTCCGCCGCACCATGCGCGACGACGACGACGATGACGACGGCAGCAGCAGCAGCACCGCAAGCGGCACCGCGCCGGTGCTGGAGGTGGACCAGTCGCCCTCGCCGCCGCCCATGTCCTCCTGCGGCCGCTACATCCTGCACCGCGTCTGCAGGTTCGACACACTCGCCGGCGTCGCAATCAAGTACGGCGTCGAGGTCCGTATCTTGTCGATCCATTTCCTTCCTACTCCCTGCTATGCATGCCCATCGTTTGGTTTCGTTTTGGGACTTCTCTGATTGGGAAGAATCTATGGATTGATTCACTATTAGGTGGCGGACGTGAAGCGCGTGAACGGCCTGACCACGGACCTGCAGATGTTCGCGCACAAGACGCTGCGGATTCCGCTCCCCGGGAGGCACCCGCCCGCCGCCCCCACCGTTTCGCCTCCCTCCTCCTCCTCCTCCCCGAGCCACCACCACGCCTCCTCCGATCGCGCCAGGTTACCTTTCCCTTCATCATTCCCCCCTCTCCGTCCCCTTTTCCTCTCTCTAATCACCGCGTCCGCCCAACAAGGAAACAGCTATTTACTAGTACTACTCGTTATTATTCACCTCTGTCAGTTGTGTCAATCGTTCTTTTATTTTCTTTTCTCCTGTGGTCATGGTGATTTCATTGCGGGTTAAAAAACAGTGGCGATGAAGAGCTCCGTGTTGACACATTGCATCATTTTACACGCTACCTTATGTGGCGATTCGGTCCGAGGAGTAAACAATTTAGGACGAATTCGGCCTTCATTTTGACTTTCTCATACCAGCCACCTGCATTTGCAGGGTCAAATTCCGGTGTGGTAAGCAGGTTTTGGCCGGACACCGTTAAGAACGGGTGAGGTAGGCAAGGCTCCACACCTGTGTGAAACCGACCTGACCTGACGCCTAGTGCCAACTAGGCTGTCATGTTTTTAATTTATTTCCCCTTAATAACCAAAAAATTAGAGGAGTCTGCCACCTGGTTTGCAAATCATTGGGAATATGAAGAAAAGCGGTGAGGAAAGGTCATGCAGTCCTGCCTGGCAACGCGTTCCCTTCCCACATGCTTGCACTTCACTACTAGAGATCATTCCACAGTGCACGCGTTTGACAGACACATACTATCATCTAGAACCTCGCATACTTACAAAACATTAGGGAGCAATCCATAGACAAAACGCCAGAGTTTTTTTTCTTTATTCTGGCTGAAGTTGATGTAGAGTTGTAGACGAACAGAATATTAAGCGGGGGTCCACTTTATTGATGCTTATTAGTGCTTTCCTCCTAGTTGTCATTGCATACGGTGATGCCTTTTCTAGTTTTATGATAATGATGCTACCATGTGATGCCTTTTCACAATGCTGAATTGTTGACTAGTTAGTAGTAGTACCAATTTCAGTGGACCTCTTTGGTTCATATACTCATTGCAGTAACAATGTGGCTTCTTTCAGAGAATGGACTACACGTCGCCCTCCCAGAAATGCTGCTTCCTTGGATCCGTTTCTCAAACCGCCGCGAAGTGCAGTTTCTCCATCAATGAGCCTCTTGCAAGGATACTATGGCCTCACACCAGCTCCCAAAGGGAACCTGGCTAATGAAGGTACTGAAATGGCGGTGTACACTAAAGGTAAAATCCATCACCGTTTTCTTGCGTTATGCTCCCTTATTCAGTGAGCCACTGGATTCTGAATTTGAGCTCTGAACCACATCCAGGCCATCATAGAAGCTTGTCGGATGGCTTTTCTATTGTAAATGGACATCCCACTAAGGAGGTTGACGATTCTGAAAAGCCAATAAGGCGGCGCCAGAAAGCCGATTATGAATCAGCAGCAAAGGAGGACAATGGCAGTGGCTTGTTGGCCAGGACTGGGCAACGCTTGGCCCTGAGGCCCAAGTCCGGCAATCGACCAGATATGAACAGTAGCCAGCAAGATCTTGTAGCTGCAGGGATGCTTTCTTACATGGACGGATTGCAAGCTGTCAGGAAATCGTCAAGCACTCCGGAATTCCAAGATGCAGACAACAACAGCATTGCTTCGGTATGGTTGAGGAGCACATGGAGCTTGAAACCTGATGCTTTCACAATCCCTCTCCCACTTTTCGACGGCATCCCCAAGCCTCTTTTGGACAGCATCCCCAAGCCTTTCTTCGACAGCATTCAGAAGCCCATTGCTGCTTGGAGAAACAAGGCAGCCAAAGATTAGTCATAAGGCTCGTAGCTCATTTACTTATTGGTCGTTCCCACAGATATTAGTCGAGGTCCAGCAAGGGCCTGGAGGAGTTGGCTTATGCCTCCCCAGACCCAGCCAGAGAAGGGACATATGGACATTGTCATTCCTACCAAGATAGATACGGTGATATATTACTTCGACATGCATACTGTACTTAATCTTGTTTTTGTCGTTAACAATTATAGTTGAGTGTTTTGAGACATCTGAGCCTTGGGGGCTTATTCTTTTGTACACATATCTGAATGAAGGCGTGCCAAGCAGCATGTGTGCGCATCCCATACGAGTTTTTTTTCCCTCTCCGATCGGTAGTGGCATTGCAATTTCAATCTTATTACTGAAATATGCACCAAGAAATCAATTAATGGACTCTAGTGTAGATATTGTAATCCCAATGCCATTCTTTTCCCCTCAATTTGGGACGAATTTGTTCTCCGATTAGGAGACTACGATCTCCAAAAACATAGGAGTACAACCAGATAGGTTATGCCGTCCAGGTTAAACACGAGCTCCAAGGCTAGGCAAACAAGCCAAAAAAGATGGGATAAAATTGATGACTCACTAGACAACGACAACACCTGCGGGCCTAATCCACAAGTTTTGAACTCTCGTGTTGACACTACCGGATGACATGTTACGATGAGAACTACTGAAATTTTGACAGATGTGAACTGCGACCGGAGCTGGAGGTTTGTAACAACCTTGATTACAATAATAAATCAGCCGACTCAATAGTCCAAGATGCAGCAGCAATGTTTGCTCCGGCATAAACTAGAGTAGCACATCCCATTGTACATCATGGCAAAAAGATTCAGCACACGAACTAGTATCTACCATTAATGATAAGTACTAGCTGACTTCTTATGTTGCTTCACATTACCTACAAACTAACTAGTCATAACAACGATGAATAACTCTCGATAGGCTAACATGGCAAGGCGGCTATGACCGCCTGCGTCTAACTGTTGTACATATGCATCCTTGGCTCTGGCAACACGACCCTAGTGAGGCGTATTATAGTCGTACAAGTTAAGCCGCTTCATGGGCACTTCCTTTGAATATAGGAAACACCATGCTCCTCATACCTGTTGTGAGAAATAGCATGACTTATCAGGTGTCCAAGGAAAAACATGAAAAGACTTAACCAAAAATCTCAAGCTTACTCTGCTTTGGAGAACCACATTTGCTGGAAGGAACCAAGAGATGCAAGAATGCTACCTCCAATCCAGACACTGCATATTGAGATCCAACAAATCAGCCATGTAATTAGACATAGCAAAGGCACAACAAGCAATAGTTGAATCTTCTGTACCAATCACCTGAGTAAGGATAAAAACTACAAAGACAAGCAAATACAGTAATCTAACCTGAATCGCCTCTCTACTGAATTTCCACTTGCCATAACCTTAACACGAGCAGCTTGAGGAGACTCCTGCAATAATTCAATGTAAGAAAAAGCCGAATCAGGAACAAGAAACCATATTATCAACGCTTATAACAATAGAGCTTCTATGAACTATGCTGTATTCTATATTAACTAACAAGAACAGAGAATTTTTTTCATTCCACAAATTAAAGTAAGGATGTAAAATAAGAGGAAAATTGTGTGCAAAAATATAATATGATACCCTCATCATTTCCAGATACACATCGGTAGCATCGATACACTCCAACAAACACTATTAACCATTAATTTAATAATATTGTACAGCAGGAAATTACTAATATACAATGAAATGAAAACTTATGTGCAAATCTGCTGCTATATCTTACATGTTACAAACCTAAATTAAATACTAGCAGTTAGAGATCTATAAGCAGTTATACCTCTAACACTTCTTTCTCTAGGCGCTCCTTTAGCTGCAGAATTGATGACGAGCCACCAGAAAGCTATCCATAATATAAGTTTGCAGTGTTAGAATTGTATAGCCAAAAATAAAAAATAAAAAAATAACAAATTCACAACTAATGTGCATGATACATGTAAAATAGTAAAATGTAATGGAATTCATGTCTTTACCAAGATGTTGCTAAATAGCTCCTTGCGTATGTCGACATCGCACCTATTTATGCTATCAATGACCTGGGTGCAAATGCAGTATTAGCAACTTTTGGCTATATAAATAACTGCCATGCTGCACGCAATGCAAAACAGCATTGAAATCATTCAACTCACCATTCGTGGAAGGCCACGAACTGGCATCGAGTCTGCAAATCCATCAACACCAGGAATAGTCTGCCCATCACAAAATATATGTGAGCTAGAGAAGTATATGAGAGAGAACGTGTGCTGAGCTCTAGAGAATTTTCTAAACTATTGCTTGAATCAACCAAACTAGAAAGCAAGGAATTAGATTTTCCTGCAATAACATAATCTAGCAGGAAGCTTATCAATCCTATTAGCACGTGTTATACCCTTCCACGCTACTTACCTGGGATAGAGATGGATTGAATAGAATGTCAGAAATCTTGAATCTATCAGCACCAACTTCAATAGTTCTGCTCAAATATCATATGCATAAGTTAAAACAAAAGCATAAACCATAGATGACAAACAAAAATTGACTTACTAATAAGATAATAAGAGCACTCATAAACTGGAAATAAATCAGTGGCTAAAAGATGTTTTAACTTACTGTCCATCTGGAAGCTCATATGAAGTTGTAGGAACATTTGCATAAGCTACTTCTGCATGAAAATAAAGCAAGGAATGTGAATACTAGAACAGGGCAGGAACTGTAAAGCAAGAACATAGTTTGAACACACAAGTCAATGAAACTAACAACAGGGTATTTAAGATATATATAATGAAAGCCAAAGAAATACTGTATTCGTAATAGTATCACATACCATCAAAGGCCGTATCTGGGACTCTGCAAACTGACTCCTTAATGTCACTAACAATAGCCCTCTGTAACAAAACACATCATCGTTAATGCAATGCAGAAAAAACAATCAACAAAAAATTACAAAAGTTAATGGACTGAATATACCATGCAGTACAACTTGTAACTCTCAGTTGTGTTTGGAAGATCAAGATCTACAATCTGAAAAGGGCGAAGGAGAAAATGTAGTCAGAAAACATATGGATTATTTACTTTTTCGTTCATGCAGCATGTAGATAGCTGAAAGATCATGCTAGGGCTTAACATCACGTAGTTTCAAGAATTTGATGCAACAATAAAAAAGTGGTAAAAAAGATACAGCAGTCAAATGTATTGAGTGTTATAGGAATGGAAGAGCGTTACAGCATAACATGATTGTTTCCCTAAAAAGCATAAGCATGATCAATACAACATATTTAAGACCCACAAAATGAGCCGAACAAGCAATAAGAAAATCACCGCTGAAAGTGGCTTAATAGTCCAATATACACTAAAATAAACAGCCTCTTAAGATTCATGTTCCTGACTATTGACAGCCATACACAAAATGTGATTTGAACAGGGAAACATAATGGATAGAACAAATGGGCAACTTCTAGTTTGTCAAATTGGAAATGCAAAACTAATACACTTTGTTTCCTTACACTAGTGGTTATCAGGAATTACACAAGGCCAAAAGAATGTATACAAGGTTGCATTTATGAAACCATAGTGAAATAAGAAATGGTGTTGCTACTGAAGTTAGCCAAATGAACAATCAGGGTGTCGCTCAAGTTCTCTCATTTTTCTGCTGGATGTATCTCCAACATGCCAAAACAATAAAGCAAAGTCATTCTATGGTTGCACAAGTGTCAATTCCAAGCAGATTAGCAGGCCATCTTACATGTTATTATTGGTACAGAGTTCTTCCTAGACTTACGAGAACCACATGAAAAAAAAAAAGATTTGAAGGTTGAACGAAACATCACCTTGTATTCTCCAGGACTGATTTCCTTCTTCTTAAATGAATACCTTGGCCTAATCTGGAAAGAGAATAAAGAGGAGGTGAACATGCGCAGACATTAGTATGGTATTTTAATCACGAGAGAAGCTTACAACAACGCCCTTGCTCGCCAAGCTTTTCATCATACAATCAGTTAAAAATTCACCGCCAACTGGAGAACTTGACACCGACTGCCACCAGAAAACAAGTTAGCAAAATGAGGGAATTATGTGTCTGAACTCAGAACATAAAAGGTGCCGGTACGTCAATGTTACATATACAATAATACAAAGGCCCATCTACAAGACAACATAATAATTTTAAAAATATACAATGACTACTGCTTGTTCACATTTTCGAATGGAAAAACTAAACAAAAAAAAAACACTAATTACACACCAGCAACTTTTTCATTACCATAACATACCTTTTGCAGAACAAAACCATCATGCACGGCAGAAACCACAGTAGACCCACCACCACTGCACCAAAAATGACCATTGTCACATTCCAACCATGTATCCCATGATGAACCCAAAAAGCCATCGGAGATAAATAAATTGAATCAATGACAATTTGCTGAACTGAGATATTTCTAACACAGTTCACACAGTTTATGAAATCATAAAGAGCATAGATGGCTATATCCATAAGCTCCAAAGCAAGATGATTCCAACAAACAAAAATGTGAAGAAAAAAAAAAGCAATGAAAATAATACCTGTCTAGCATGAGCAAAGGAAACTACATTTCACATAACATGCAGTATGTTCTCAGCAAAAGGGAATCATGAAAATAATACCTGTCAACCACCAACGATGTAGCACGTCCAGACGCAAAAGATGTGAGCACCTGATAGCACAATCAACAGTCAAAAATAATAAACTGATTGCATCAGGGATTGCTTATGACAGAGACATACTGCGTTTTTTGCTAGGAACAATGCTGGCACTTTGTAGTTCTCGAACATAAGTTCTGCTGCTCTACAGAAACATGGAAAATAACAGTCAGATATGACAATACGAAATTCTTCTAGATGCGTCACAATATGTAATGAGCTCCAAAGAATTAACAGAATTTTGAATCTATTAAAATAAATCTTTGTCTATTTATCCATTCACAAGCCACATACAGAAGATAGTCATATAGGAAATATGCTGCTACCTTCATTCAACATGACAATGCAATTGATATAACAAGCAAAGAGCAAGATACAGATACAAATAGCATTATTCCTAGGGAAATGTAGAGGAATGACCACTAGCATGGTGTTACGACAAATTTCTAAATTCAGTCAGGAGTCATGGAAGGTGGTTTGCAACTACAAGAAACCAGTAATGTTCTTCCATGACCAATGAAAGTTGGTAACAAAAATATTTTAATTCATATGCACTTACTTCTCTCTTTGTTGTGCAGTGTTTGTAGAGGGTTCGGCTATGAGCATGGGATGTTCCTCAGGATTGATCAATAGACGCCGTCTGAAATGCTGGACAAGTCAGGGTGATAGCAACAGGAGCGGAGAACAGCATATAAGATAAAATGCATAGGCATAGCATAAAGAGGATCCTAATTCCATGAATAAAATAAATAAAGCCAGAAAAAGGCAAAATGTATCTCATTAGCCAACATGCCAGGAATTTCACAAGTGCATATGCAACTGGCAAACTATGTCCGGTTAGCAGAAATGGTAAGGGAAAGCAATGGCAATGTTCAGATTCACATAATGGCCTTGAAAGCAGCATCAGTTGCTGATTCTAATTTTTAAACACCATAAATTTCTCAGAACCGCATCATAGGTAGTAAAATTCACCTGAAAGCATGATTCCATATATTATCAACGATATCCCAATCGGTAACTGTTCCGTCTTTCATAGGTGAAATCACCTGTTCAGGGGAAGTGAAGAAAGAGACCAGAAATAAACATAAGTTAACAAAACTATGATCCGCATATGAATGCTGTGCACATACAGCGACTAACCTCCATATGATCCCTCCTGAACTCTAGTTCTTGACCAACATACAGTTTGCGCTTTGACTTGGCTTTGTCCACGTCCATAGGTTTGGCTCCATTCTTTGATTCTGATGCAGAATCAGGCTCCTTCTCTGCCTTGGACTCATCAGCGTCTTCCGTTTGTTCAATTGAACCAACAACCTTATAACATGTAAAACCAGATAGAAGGCAGGGTAAGAACTTGTTATCAAGAACCTTTCGATAGGTAGCTAACAACTATTTGCTCAATGAAGCGATAGCACAACAGAATTTCCAACCACTGACATCGTGCTTGCAAAAAAGACTAAAAGTTGCATGTCCAAACTTGTTATGTAATGTTATTCAGGCACCATTTTTTTGGTGGCACGTCAAAAATCCTTAATGATATCACAACAGTTGTGTTCCCATTTTCTCATAGAAAAGGTAAAGGTACTAACCTAGTCTGACATAGCAATTTTAACTCATTAGCAGTGGTAGGATCTACAACAGCAGAAACTGCTTTCCAGTTCAACTACTTGTACAGGAGATATTGTGTCAGATTAACTGTCACTCCCACGGGATCTAAAGTAGCCTCCAAAATCAACAGGCAGTGTGCGAAAACTTCTAGCGCGTGCAAAGCTTAATTTTCATTGATTGACAGATGATGCCAATACCACCAGGAAAAGGCCAACCGATAGCCAATTCGAAAAATATTCCCCATGTGGTTTGTGCAACAGGGCTTGCAGCAAACCCAAAGCGGCACCCTGCGCTAACATTGCAGTCGATCTAAATTTCGCAGCAACCAAAAGGCCAAACACAGGAACTGAAGCCTGCGGCGTAATATATCTCACTAGCTTAAAACTAGAGCACTAGTTCGCAGATCCAACACTAGTAGACCCAAGGACCAATTCGAGTGACAACTACAGTAACTACCAACAAAGCTTTCCACAACAACTTGCAGACACATCATAAGCAACCAAAATGTGAATTCGAAACGTAATTCAGACACAGCAGGGGACATCTCCAAGAGTTTAGAAGCAGAGGAGCATTTCTCTCACCGATGGGAAGACGGCCTTGGGGGTGTCGTCACCGGCGTATCCCGCCTTGCAGCTGTAGGAGCCGACATCTATGACGATAGCGGAGACCTCATCTGCGGAGGCGAAACAGAGCGGCGGATGCGTGAGATCTCCAGGGGTTTAGGGTTTAGCAACAGCGAGGAGGAGGGGGAAGGGAGCTTACCTCCACCGTACATGGCTGGAGACTTAGAGGGGGCCGGCTCCGCAACCGGAAGAGGCGCGGCGGCTAGTGCGGAGCGGGAACCCTAGCTCGCCGGCGACGGAGGAGGGGAGGGAAGCGGAAGGTTTCGCTTGGCTCTGTTTGGGTTCGACTCTGCGGAATTGGCACCTTTACCAGCTTTGGTGTGGCCCGCCTGTCATCGTCTACTCTCCTCAAGCTGAGGAGCGGGAGATTTTGGAGAGAGCAGAGGCTCTTGCCATCTTCTCGTCTTGATGAAAGTCAAGTTTTGTGAGAGAAAAACTAACAGAGCTATCTCAAAGCTATGATCCACTCCTAAGCAGTAGCCTGATTTTATGAGGTTCCAATGTTTGATCTGCCCAAAAAGAAGTAAAAACAAAAGGACATTGTAACATCCATACATATTAGAATGCTTAAAAAAAAAGGATAAGACCATACCTTAAATTTAGAGGGGAAAAATGGGGAACGTATGTGGAGTATGTACCCCGCAAAAAAAAAAAGGCAACTTGTTGGGCAAAAGAAAAGAAACTGGTAAGGAAAAGTGCCCCCACGCAGGATCGAACTACGGACCTTCAGTTTACAAGACTGACGCTCTACCACTGAGCTATAGGGGCTATTGATGCCTGCTGTCTTACTAGTTAAATTATAACGTGTTAGTTTTTTTAAAAAAAACTCGAAATCTAAAATTTCCTCCCTCGTTTAATACTCTGTTCATATACCCACAGAACTAAAAGTACTACAGATTTCACTCCATCCACGCTAGCATACCGAGCATACTAACACAACATATACAACCCACATGTTAGCACTTGGCACCTGTTGTTTTCGCTATCCTTTTTCCTACGTGCCATTACCAGTCGCCGGCACATTCGCAGCTCTCTTCTGAATCCATGTCAAGGTCGCATTCTTTGGCTAGGTGCCCAATTGCTCGTGCAAGTTGCAAATTGGATCCACAACTGGACTGGTGAGGTTGCAGTGTGGGTTATCGTACTTATCCAAGTTATGCTAAACAGGAACAATTATGATAAAAATAAATTCTACTAATCTGCAACATGAACAATTATCCAGGCTACAATAAACATGAACAATTATGACAAAGATGTCTTCTAAAGTTCATCACAAGCAATTATCCAGGTTATGAGAACAATTTTTTTTTTTTGAGGGAAGTTATGAGAACAATTATGATACAAATGACTTCTCAAGTTCAACAGCATGGCAGCTGCAAGGCTCCAAAACAAGCAGCTTCACTGTGGAGGGAACTTTAGGCTCGATGTATATTCTGGTAGCCAAAATAGCTCTGTGAGCTTCCATGAGAATATCTCTATCCATTGGCCAGCATTTGCCAGATATGTTCTCAGGATCAGAACACCTCGGATTACTCTGGGGAGCCTCCAATGTCAAGCATTGAAGCGAAGTTGTACTCGCTAGAATATATGGCACACAAGCTCGACCAAGCTCTTCGCATGGCACAATCCTATGACCTTCACACTATTGAGGTTCTGATGCTGATGTTCTCGCATCTGCCTCAAATTTTTAGGATTGGCAAAAATGGAGACATGCCCCATGTTTTTCTGCCATACATATGATGCAAAAAGGACGAATTAATGTTACGTTTCCAGCACACCTGCTAATAGTATATCACTATGAACAGTGACTCACATTCAAATCAAAAGTCTCCAGAGAAGGAGCAGCATCGAGAAATGAAGATAGAGACAAAAAATCATAGGTCGGGGAAAAGGGTGCTCCGGTAAGAGCAATGTACAAGTGCCTAAGGTGGATGAATTTGCTATTTAGCATTGGTGTACACGCTACCTGCATAAAGACATCAGATTAATTATGCTCCAAGCTATGACTTGCTGCAGTATCATAATATCTTAATCACTGCTCTACAGTCAGCTCTCAAGGTATACCTCGTTCCGTGATGTTATGATTAGAGCTTCGAGATTTGGCATGCTGTAAGCAAGCTTAGCACGAGCATAAAAAACTGAACCATAACGGTACAGAATTAGTTTCTTTATTTTCGAAGTTTCTCCAAGTGTTAGTTTTACTGTGGTGTCTCCTTCGAATGTAAAACTGGCGAGGCTTGGAGCTTTATTTTCTATAACTTTCAGCTTCTCACAACCAAGCACCTCAAGGTCGGTGAGGCGCTGCAGTAGGCAAGGTACCTTCAGCTTAACAATCCTGCTGCAGTACCTGATTTGCAATTGCTCCAAAGCAGAAGAATGGGAAAGAAGGCACCCTAACTTGTCATCCGTTATACGCACAACACATAGATGCAGCCTTGTCAGACTTCTTAAAGCACCAACTGTGGCTGTAGGACGAAACAAACAACCAGAAAGGTGAAGAGAACGGATTGAGTCTCCACTCCCATTAGACAGAAGTGAGAATGGGAAATCGTACTTTGCCTTCACCGATAAATAAATAAGTTTAAGTTCTTCGATCCCTGGTCTAAGAGCAGATTGAAGCCAACTGTTGAGATGACAATGGTCTTCTACCTTGAAACAGGAAGGGGTCTGAATGTCGAGTCTCTTCAAACCAATGCCTGAGTGCTTTGCCAGAATGTGGTCAACTTTGCTGGAAAAAACACTAGCTGACCCGACCTTTCCACATGCATTTTCATTCAAGCCCAATGTTTTATTACTGAAAGTGAGGCTGGGATGGCATCTCCAGAAATGAAGAAAGGCACGAGACACGCAAGCAGCCCGGGCAGCATCTCGCATTGGCATAAGGGAATGTATATCATGCCAGATGTCCTGCATGCACAGTAACAGGAGAGAAGTAGAATTGAGAAGGAAACAGGATTATACATTTATACTACCCAAAAAAAAATCGTACGACGTAGAATTTCCCCAACTAAGATGGACATAATTACTTTTTAAATGTATAAACATGCCGATCAATGAGACATAAACGCGCACTTAGGTACCGACATTATAACTACTATATTTAAAATAGTCAAAAGCCTGGGTAATGATGTAGAATCTGTAACTTTAACAGCTATAGAGTAAGATATCTGACATTAGCCTTTTGACTAAAATGATGAAATAATAGACTCAATAGACCACAGACAGATAAAAGAGGGCAACGTATCCTATGAGAACCAGGTTCGTATGAGAACTATGAGAACTCCAATTCGGGCCACATGATTTTGATCCAATAGTGCGCTTGAATTCAGGTGGGAGGGGGGGTTTGCAAAATCACCGCCCACTTAATCATACTTTTGCAAATTCCCCCTCCCACCTCTCCCTATGCGCCCCCCTTGGATCAAGATCATGTGACCCAGATTGGAGTTATCATAGTTCTCACACGAATCTGGTTCTCATAGGATACGTCGCCATAAAAGAGTGTCACCCTACAAGGATATGCAGCCTGTAAATTAAAATGGTCTGACGTAGACAACATGTCACAGATACATGCTAGGACTCATAGGTAACGAACCAGTTAACGGGAAAGCAACAATTTTCTTTTGAGACTGTACATTCTAAGAGTGTTATAAATGATATGCAGATTAATGCTTATTGTCGATGGTAACTTGAAGTTGAACACCGTACCCTTCAGTTTAAGAAACACCATTTTTATGCATTGGGGGCAAACACTTGGAGATGATTTTGTGCTCGAAATTTCACTATGCCACGCATGAAAAAAAGAAAGATACCAATATGGCAACACGGTGCGAGATTAAAGAATAACAGTTTGTAAGCTCTATTGAAACTAAGCGTAGGTCCATCAATCTGTTCCATTCAAGCAGTCATCACAACATTTAAATCGCGAAAAAGTCTTCCATAGTCAACACGCCGCCATACCTCCGGAAGACTGGGTCCCGAATTTATCTGTGTTTCATCATCCTGAAAATTGTCCTCCTGCTGGCATGGTGAGCCCTTTCTTTTAGCCCGTGAAGAAATCGTTCCATCTGCGGCACAACATGCATGGTTATGAATAAAATAATGAGATCTATCCGAGAAACAATACGGCAACCTCAAGCACACCAACACCCCACGTGTCCTTGTTTTGAGGTAAAACGAAGCAAACCATGTCTTTGGGCATGCACGCACGGAAAGTATAATAACATGAAAAGATATGAGTAATTGAGAGGAGGCTTACCCTCACTGGAGGTTTGGGCTTCCCGTCGGAGCTCCATGATAGATGGCCGCAGCGGCGATGCTTAATCTTGGGTGTAATAGACGAAATCAGGCAACCCCCCTGATTTCGATGAGCTCCCCCTTGTTTGCTATGGATGGAAACAACAAGGCGGAAGACAGAGAGATTCAGAGGAGGAACAACTAGCAACCGTTCCGACCTCGTATCGTTTCTATACTTTGACTGCAAGTTCGGAACGCCGAAAATCCAGTTACGTGTGACACGACGATTACTCTCCGTCCGAACTAGGATTAAATTCCTGCCCGTTGGTGTCACCAACTCGGTGACGTAGCCTCCTCCGGCACGCACGAGCCCATGGGAAACCAGTAGTACGTCGATGTGCATGGTTGGATATTGGAGGCCCGCGGCAATTGGAGCTGTTGCCCATTGGTGATGAGATCATCAACGAGAAGCAAAACATGTGTACAGGCCTCACCACCGATGTTTCACCAGATATATATTTCAGCAACAATAATATCAGTTGTGGTCATAGAGAAGCTCCGGAGAGCATGGCACATTACAATGGGAAAATTCGCTCGAACGAAACTTTGAATTCCTCGATGAAATCAAAACTACAAGTTCTGCCAAAAGCAACCAGGGAGGCCGATAAGCATCACACGTAAGAGTGACTAGCTAGCTTCACATAATGGTCGATCGAAACTGCCTGTCGGTCGAATAGATCAAAAGTTAACAACAGAAAGCAAAACAGAATGAATAGTGCCAAGAGAGAAAAGAACAAGGATCCTAAACAGGTCAGTTCAAACGCTCTAACCTGACTCGAAATCAAAAGCGCCTTTTGACATGGAAACAGCAGCAGCCTGCCTGTGCACCGAGGCCATACGTACGGAGGAAAGGCAGAGTGACACGACATCGATCTGACGCGCGCCCCAGGCACGCATCGGCTCCAACAGCATTTGTCTGGGATGTGATGACGAGGCGCCAACTGTGCACGCATCGCATGCTACCGTGCCACGTCAAAAGCAAAACCTCTTTCGTCCCATCCGGTCACCGCCGCGTTATAAGCCGGGGGGCGGCGTCCCAGAACCAAACATCCATCTCCACAGGGCCAGCGACCAAAGCCTCAATCACCTCTAGTTAACTGGTTAGCTAGCTAGAATCGTCAAGCATGAGCAGGGCCGGACGACCTCGCCTGGGCCGCTTGTCGACGTTCACGGACCCGGGCACCCTCCGCGACGCCTTCGCCGAGCTCGTGGCCACCGCCATCTTCGTGTTCGCCGCCGAGGGCGCCACGCTGTCCCTTGGCAAGGGCGGGCTGGTGTCGGTGGCGCTGGCGCACGCGCTGGCCCTGGCGGCCGCCGTGGCGTGCACCATGAACATCTCCGGCGGCCACGTCAACCCGGCCATCACTTTCGGCGCCTTCCTCAGCGGCCAGGTCTGCCTCGTCCGCTCCATCGTCTACTGGACCGGCCAGCTCATCGGAGCCGTCACCGCCGCGCTCCTGCTCAGGATCACCACCGGAGGCGTGGTACGTACTAGCTAGTCGATCACCTGCTTGCATGCATGCGATCGAATTACTACGAATAAGTTGTTTTGTTGTTCACGCCTGTCTCTGAATGATCTGAACGCGTATATATATATATATATATGCATGCATGGATCGTACGTGCAGCATCTGGCTGAGCACACGCTGGCGGCGGGCGTGGAGGGATGGCACGCGGCGGTGCTGGAGGCGGCCATGGCGTTCGGCCTCATGTACGCCTACCACGCCACGGCTGTCGACCCAAGGAGGGCCCGCGCCGCCGGCATCATCATGGCGCCGCTCGCCGTCGGCCTCCTCGCCGGCGCCAACGTGCTGGCATGCGGCCCCTTCGACGGCGCCGTCATGAACCCGGCAAGGGCGTTCGGCCCGGCGATCGTCGGTTCACGCCGCTGGGCCAACCAGTGGGTCTACTGGATGGGGCCCATGGCCGGCGCCGGACTTGCAAGCCTCGTCTACGAGCACATCGTCATCAACCCGGCCGACGACAAAACCAAGACCAACTGATCGATCGAGGCTAACAGCTTGGCGAGAATTAACGAGATCATCGTCGTCTAGTCATCATCTGTGTTCGTTGCACCCGGTGGTCGTAAGAGAGATGGTCAAGTACCTGTGTGTTTGCATCGTTGAGTTATCGTGTCCTAGCTTGCATCGTGTTTGTGCGCTAGCTTATCTCTTTAGTGTGGTGTGGTAATAAGAGATCGAGCAACGTGTGTGTCTTGTACCGCAACTATGTTGTAGTATTATCGTCGCCTTAATAATTTCCATACCTCAGCTATGTTGTTGTACTATTATCATCGCCTTAATAATTACTACCATGCATACCGATATGTGTCGAGGAGAAATTGGTGGTGTTTCGACTGACCCTCGAATTATTAACAACTATACTCTCTACACCTACATATGTTTCGTGACAAAATCAAGTTCACAAATAAGAAACACTTACTCTGTGATTGCAATTTTGCGTACAAAATCATATACTTGTGGATTAACCAACATCGATCCAAATTATTTCCCAACAAATTAAAACATGCCCACTACTACTTTACTACTTACGAATGAATGAGTGGGATAATCGCCGAATTTTAAAAGTTTAGATGTATGCATTAAATTGTCATCTAGTAAGAACCAATAGGTTATTAACGTGCCAAATGAAAATGACCTAAATCCCACCAACACTCTTCGTTTCACAATACTTGTCATTATCATATTACATTACAATCTTTAACACATATATATTATTTCTCACGATCCCACATACTCACATGTGACATCATGCCATGTGAGTGGCCACCCCGTCCTCTTCTCTCTCTCACGGGCAGGGCACCACACACACCTATCATTATTGTGTATCTTAATGCTTCTCATAAATTGCACAAAGGACAAATTAATTAAACAGACATAGCTTTTTCCATATCTCATGTCTTCCCTCGTTTCTCCCCTCATGTTTTCGCATGCGTTGAAAATCCATCATCACCATCAAACATCATCTTGTTACATTTTCACCGCTAAAATGATAAGAATCGTGACACACTAATACACAAATATGGCATAACATGCAACTGCGAGTCTCTTTGATTGTGTTTGCATGTAAAACCAAATGCTAGTATACTACGTTACATTATTGATAAAAATATATGTTTCATTACACATACTTTTTAAAAATAATATCTCGCATGTCAAATGTCAAAAACTCTACTAACCTAACAAGTATTTTGAAACATTATAAATGTTTTACACATGACATTAGTTAAAAAATACTTAAATATTATATATTTATTTTAAAACATTGATGTTAACAAAAGCTGACAACCATAATGGCTGCCAGCTATCACGAGAGAATATCTCGTGACTTCCGCGGAGGGGTCATCTTTTCCTCTCCCCTCCCACCCACTTGCATTGGGACATGTGCTACGCAGAAGAACTGTGTATCCATCTGTGTGACTTCAAAAATCTACTTGAACGCGGCAACGCGCGCCCGTTATCCCGGCAAACTGTTCGCCACAGCAAGGACCACAAGCCGAGCGGGCATAAGAGATCTCTTAATACCTATGCCAACTGAGGTCCCCCCTACCCTCAGTCAACACGCTCACTGACAACTCGGGGTGATCATAGAACTGGCCCACATGTCACTGAGCTATCATCGGCGACGTTCCCACTGCCGAACTTCTTTGGCGGGCGCAGCGCACCAGGCTCCTTGTCGTTGAGATTCGCCGTCGTCGCCTCCTTTCTTGCCTCAAAGCCGGAGAGGAGCGGAGCCACGAGAGGAGAGGCGGTGCTGTCGCCGTCGTGGCCTCCTCCGCCGCCCCTCGCCTTTCGACCGCGCCGAGGCCGAGGATGATGAGGGAAGGCGGCGGGGAAGGAGAGGCGAAATTCTGAATCGGGAGAGGAGTGGAGCGCGCAAGACCTGCGCGGCCGCCGTCTCCTCTTCCACCGCCGTATCTTCCCACCGCTCCGGGGCCAAGGACCACGGGAAGGATCGAGGGGGAGAGGTCGCCCAAGGCGCGTCGTCAAGTTTCAGGAATGGCGGTGAGAGCTCTCTCCTATCTTGTACTCTGCTTTCCTCTGCTCTCTTTCCTCTGCATATATTTTTCCTCTTCTGTTTGATGTCCATCGAATGCTTGAAAGCATTGCATATTGAGTGTTCATACGAAATGTGGGGGTTTAGTTTACCCTACATCAATCTACGGCAATTCTATGATTTTTGAAGAACGTATCAGTTGGTTTTCTCAGTGTCATTTTTCAGTACCCATTTATCGTGCACATTCACGAGGCCAACTGTTGATCCCAGAAGAGAACCATCCCACACGTTTATCCACCCTTTACAAGTGTTGATCCGTTTGGTAAGAACATTAGGCATAGAAGATGACACTAACACAGAACTAATGCAGCGTTGGGCGATAGCGCGGTGAAGAAAAGGTTTAATCCCTTTGTTTCGTTTAAGCAACATAATAAGCAACTTCCACTACATTGCCTGTTAGTACCTCCCTTCAACTGAGCTGCCAGCTGTATTTCGCCTTAAAATCTGAATGGCCAACCATAGGAACATCTTTATCTTTAAATGCAGTGTACCTTCTGAACTTGATTCTTCTCTGTTGCGTCCCCTGAAATGCCATTGCTCTGTATATGGTTATCGTGATTACGGCCCAGCTTTGCCTAGGGCCCAATTGACTTGATCGTGTTCATCTGAGAGCTCATGAGGCAAGATGTTGATGTAATATCAACAATTCTTCATCCCCCATCCCCAAACGAATGTCCAAATCCAATGTTCCATCCCGCATCATGACAGTCTGTTACTGGCACCGCTTATTCTGCAGACATGAGAAAAACACTATGGAGTTGTACTTTTGACATTATTTAAAAAATTGTATTTTTCAAAGTGTTTGTCCGATCAAGTGTCCTCCTTTTTAACCCTTAGCCTCTTGATATACAACACCCCCATGAACAAATGCTTCATTTTGTGAATGCCTTGCCAAAACAGAGAACCACTTTGTGCAGAGACAAAATCTCCATTCTGCATTTATTTATTCTTCAATAACTAATAGTGACTATTTAGACTTGATCGGGTGCCTGACATTTGGTGCTGAAATTCTGTAACAGGATAGCGATGATGGATTCGAGTGGAAGAGTGATGATGACGCCGAGGTGACAGGGAGCCTCGATGGCGCTGGCACGTCAGAGGCAGCCTCAAGAAACCTTGATACTCCTGGCCCGTCCACCCTGGTAAGATGGCTGAACCTACAATGGTGAACACAAACTAGTTATTCAGATGGTATTATTAGCTTGTTTCATGTGGTTATGATCTTTAATGTGCTGTTTATTTGTGGGACTATATTAAAGGCTGGGCCATCTTCCTCTCTGGTTGAACATTTCGTGGGAATGGGTTTCGAGGAGAAGATGGTTTTGAAGGCTATAAAGGAGAATGGTAGTTATATTATCAACTGATTTCCTCTTATTTGTTTGGGTTGCATCATTTTACATCAACTGTTTAACCTGCTGCTTTTACTTAGGTGATGGTAGTGCAGAGTCATTGCTAGAGCTTCTTCTCACCTACCAGGTATTTCCTATGAGCTTGCTTTATTTTTATGCTAAGTTACACGGTGGAAGAAAATATACCTTACAACCTATAAATTCTGTTGCGAAACACAGGTGATAGGCAATGATGATAATTGCTCTAATTCTGGTTGCATACCCCGGGCTGTTGATAATGAGGAAGACGACGAAGACATTCTTGAAAACTGGGAAGACGAGGATGCTAGTGGAACCAACCACATGGTTGCTAACTGTGATGATTCCGATGATGAGGTAGTTTCATGAACCCCCCCCCCCCCCCAAGGATTGGTAACATAGATTTATATTCCAGCCCTTAATGTCACGTTTCTTGCAGTCTAACCACAGTGACAACTTTGGCCACTAGGTGGCAAAAACTCTATCTTTAGTTGCCTTTTAGCCCTTTTCCTGTACGAAGGTTGTATAGTGCATAATGTTTCAATCAAATAGTGAACTTGTCATACACTCCCTCCGCTTGCTAATATATGATGTTTTTCCAAGTGGTGCTAATATATGATGTTGACTGAACTGCAAAAGCCAAATAGTTCAACTAACGTCATTTATAGCAAACGGAGGTAGTAGTTTCAAGTTTGGTGCAAATGTCTTTGTGGTTGCATGTTGTTGAGGATTGGTTGAATTAGACATCTTCTGAACATCCCTTTGCTACGATCTACCAAGTATTAACTCTTTCTCGATTGGAAGAATTGCGAAAAGAGTAGCAAATTATTCATCATAGCTTCAGTTATGTCCCCAGACAGTACGCGCACACCCACCCATCAGGTCTTGTACTTTTTAAAAAATAATAATAATTGTGAGTTAGTATACACTCCCTCTGATTGCAAATGTTGTCCATTTTAGACTTTTTAGAAGGATTAAGAAGGGAGATCAAATGATCTTGCTTCCCCTCATTTATACTGCATTCAAAAAGACATTCATTTGTGAGAATGATCGCACTTATATTAAGCAAGGACATAGAAGGAAGAAAAGAGAAAAAGGTGCATAAAAGTTCTAGAATGATCTGGATCTAGAGACTAGTTGAGAAGGATAAGCATCTGTTTCACAATATTACGTTTCTTGATTTATTGTATCTGATTTTGTATATGTTATCTCTTGTTTCCAGTCGAAAATGTTTCAGGTAGCATTTATTGAATACTCAGCACTATCTTATATGCTTCCGTTGTTGTTTTTTTAAGGATTTCCTACAAGAATTGTCAGAGAAGGATGCAAAAATAGAGTCCTTAGTGAAGATGGGTTTTCCTGAAGATGAAGCCAACATGGCTATTTCTAGATGTGGTATGCTCTCCACTAAACTTGCTGCATGTCTTTTTGGCCAACGCTCATTAGATGTGGTATCCCAGCTTCATTCTTGGGTCTGGCAGTGGGTAGGATATACGGTGACAACAACACTTGTGGCCTTTATGTTGTCATCTTTGTTTCTCGACATCTTTATGCACATTTGTTTTCTAATACATGTTTAAATTTCTCTGGAAAATAAAGTGCATATTTGCTTCCAGTATGTTCGATTACTAAGAAAAATATACAAATTTTTTAGAAACTTGGTTTGGATATGAAGTTCTGGCCTTGAAACTGCTCTTTATTATTCTATATAGTTATGTTCAGTTTTTGAGAACTTCTGTCTAGTTTTTAAACTTGAAAACTATATACTTTGCTGCTTTGTATTCAACTGAGACAACATGATCTGGTGGCTTCCTCCGAGCTTGATGTCCTGTTCGCGTAAAATCAGGGTAATATAGGCAATTTCAAATCTAAAGAGGGTCCATTTATCTGTGCTTACTAATTTTTACGTTTTTACCAGAAATGTTTCTTGCAGGATGAATAATTAGGATAGTTATGAACTTATCTGTGCATAAAAGATTTGAGGAATCAATCAAATTGTTCTAGTTTGGGCACTTCTGCTTGTTTCATTCATGTATATTCAATTCCTTTCACTGCCAACTCAACACTATTTGTGAACACTACTAGCATTGTTGAACTCTTGCATGTCTGATAGATTATCATGAATCCTTTTCTTCTTACCAACTAAAATCGATCACATCCAACCACTGCTGGTCACCTTGCACATCAAAATCCATAGACCACTACTGACTAGCTGTATACTTTGGTTTCAAATTTCTCAGGGCAGGATGCTTCCATCGCAGTTTTGGTTGACTCAATCTATGCTTCAGAGACCGCAGGAGCTGTTTATTATGACAATTTATCTGACCGCGAGGTAACTTTTATGGTACCTGTACAGACACCTGTACATATGAATCAGCATCGATGTTTGGTTCATTTAATCTTATCAAATGACAATGGTACCTTGTTTATAATTCTGTAGGATAATTCTTATGGAGGGAGAAAGAAAAAAAGGTTCATGGCAGGGACCATAAAAAAGAGAAAGAGATTTGGAGGTGAGGCTCAAGGAAGCAGAGGGACCTTTGATGGTTGTCATGATGAGCCAATGCCATTACCAAACCCGATGGTTGGGTTCAGCTTGCCAAATGAGAGGTTGAGGTCAGTTGATAGAGGGCTACCTACACAAGCTATTGGGCCACCTTTCTTTTACTATGAAAATGTGGCACTTGCTCCAAAGGGCGTCTGGGCAACGATCTCAAGATTCTTATATGATATTCAACCGGAGTTTGTGGACTCTAAATTCTTTTGTGCTGCTGCCAGAAAAAGAGGATATATACATAATCTACCCCTTGATAACAGGTCACCTCTCTTACCCTTGCCTCCAAAGACAATATGCGAAGCTTTTCCTCGCACCAAGAAGTGGTGGCCCTCTTGGGATCCAAGAAGACAATTGAATTGCCTTCAAACATGCACGTCTAGTGCGAAGAATGTGGAGCGAATTCGCTTAGAGCTCCAAAAACATGAAGATCCACCACCTCCAAGAGTTCAAAAGTATGTTTTAGATGAGTGCAGAAAGTGGAATCTTGTATGGGTCGGGCGGAACAAGGTTGCTCCTCTAGAACCTCACGAGATGGAATACTTGCTTGGCTTTCCAATGGATCACACTAGAGGAATTAATAGGACAGAGAGGTACAAAGCATTAGGGAATTCATTCCAAGTGGACACAGTTGCTTATCATCTCTCAGTATTGAAGGACATGTTTCCGCATGGTATGAACGTACTCTCCTTATTTTCTGGTATTGGAGGGGCTGAGGTAGCTCTCCACAAGCTTGGTATACGAATGAAGACCGTTGTTTCAGTTGAAAAGTCTGATAAAAACAGGACAGTCATGCAAAGCTGGTGGGAACAAACCCAATCTGGAACACTGATTGAGATTGTTGATGTCCAAAGCCTAACTGCTGAGAAAATTGAGTTCTATATTAGAAGATTTGGTGGTTTTGATTTGGTGATTGGGGGCAGCCCTTGCAACAACCTTGCTGGGAGTAATCGCCACCATCGTGATGGTTTGGAGGGCGAACATTCTGCCCTCTTCTACCATTACTTTAGGATCTTGGACTCTGTTAAGTCCATCATGGGAAGGATGTAGAACCTAATGTAATCTTTATTTCTTTGGTTCAAGAATTGTATTCTTCACATTAGTTAGTGACTTGACGTTGACTGATTTGTAGTTCTCATGTTGCATTAATTTGAATCATTTTTAAACCTCCTTTCATGATCAAGTCATATTGGGACATCATACGTCTCCAATGTGTGCTCAGTGATAGATGTACTAGTACCTTTCATAAGCTCTGTTAGTAGTAAAAATATCAGAAATCATTCCATGATGAAAATTGAAGTGCAATTCTAACGTGGAATGAGGTTTGAATTGGTTCGCATCTTAGATATTAATTTCTAGACTGTACTGGTTTGCAAAATGAGAACATTTCGTCAGCTCAATATCTGGCAGATATTTCTAGAGATTCATTTCCACGTCCCTTTAATACAGGAACAGGAAGCAATAACAGAGCTCTAGTTTTACAGGGAAAAAAACAGAACTAGTCCGAGATAAAGTTCAGCAGATGGATTCGTGGTGGTGCCGCTGGAGTAATGGATTTATTTCTCAAGAAAACTCAATTCATTCAGCCTCTGACCAATTACAGCACCATCCCTTTCAGATAGAATTGGGAAGCCAAAATCTGAAGAAGAAAACACTCACGTTTTCATCTGGCTAATGGTTGCTCAACTCCATGAATGATGAATCTACTGAGATGAATGAACTATACAATAGAGGGAAATAATTACGACAATTGTTGTCTAACTAAACCTAGAGGAAACTACCATAGTAGGGGCTCCTACCGTATTCCACTAAAAGGGGAAAAAATCAGAAATCTGTGACGTTGTGAAAGGGACAGTTCTATAAGCTCCAGCCACCCGCCTATGGTGATAACTGAGGAAGTGCCTACCACACTGCGTGCACCCCAAAAGACCCCACTTCTCATCATAAAACAGCCATAAAAGTCACTGTAACAACTATGAGAGCTAAGGCTTCCGAGCTCTGAATTTTCAGGATGTTGGTGCCAGCTTCAGTTCAGATTCCTAGCACCATACGACCTGTTGCAAAACATGGGCTGCATCACCGTTCTGTGCTCAATTCTGACCGACGTGAGTTATTTGACCTCCTTTTCTATTGTGTATCCATTGAACATATTGATTGAAATCTTCCTTGGGCAGGCCATAGATGGTGGGGGAGTGGAACGAAGATGATTCTTTCCAGGTGCAAAGTGCTTGGATCCAGGAATGGTGCGCCATCTGGTGGCCTTCTGAAGAAACGGTGAGGAACTCTGTGTTGCATTGCCAATTAACCTTGATACCTCAAGAAATGGAAATTCCTGCTCTAAAATTGACATTGTGAAAGCATCACAGTTGGCTTCAGTTTAAAAGTTTGCATACTGCCACATCATTTTTAAGAAGAACCAATTATAGTGCAAGTTAATCTGGTAGTTTCTGCAGAAAAATTGTGGAGCACATTATCCTGCTTAGAGCAAAGCCGAACATCTCCGATGCTGAAGAAAAGGACATGCTTGATTACTTATATACATCTCAGTATCAGATGAGAGGGATAATTGCAGTCTCGTTAGGTGAGTTGTTTATATGTACCTAAAATGCAGAATCGATAAGTTATGAGCTGCATTTTTGTACTTGTGATGTCTTGGATGCAGGCCGCATAGAGGAACCCAATAGTGAGAATTCACACACGCTGTCTTCATGCGTTTTCAGCAGATCGAAGACGTTGCAAAGTTTCAGAGTAGTGAATACTATTCCAAGATTCTTGATGAGCATGTAAAACCTGTTTCATATGTACGCCTCAGCATGTAATCTTCTTTCCAGTTCTTAAACCGTGCCGATCTTTTATGCTCGTTGCATCACGAAGTCACTATTTGGGTAACTTACAGGGCTCAGTTTCTGTAGATTTCGAGTCTGAGGTGGAAGATGACATTATCCCTCTCTTTCGTAGGGGAGAGGTAACTCAAGCTAACCTTTTTCTGGCATGAATTTACACTCTTTAGCTTTGCAAAGTATGCATGTGTTTAAACATAAATATTGGTTCTGACAACAGGATTTTAACTACGGTGTCGAGTTCATGCTACTGATATCATTCTTGGAGACTGCATCTAAAGAGGCAATGGAGGATGCATTAGCTTCTATTCAAAAGTTGCTCAGCCAATGCAGTTCTTTCATTGTGCAGGCAACCTTTGGTAAGGCAGCATGATATCTCTCTGCTTCGTCTGTTGCATTGCAACCATGTCCAGCGAATTCCGTATGCATATTGCTGAGGACGAAATGAATACACGTTACCTATTTATTTTATTTCGTGTCATGTAGATTATTTTAAGTGCACCTCCGTTTGTTTGTGTGCTAATACTTTTGTATCAGGTTGCTGTTTGAATCGTACAGGCAATGGATACAGTCATGCTGCAGTCATCCGCTTCCCATCCTGTAAGTTGGTTATTAGTTTCCTAGCTAACTATTCAGAAGTTAGAATCCCCAAGTCGCAGAGATGCAGGACAAATCTAGGTGATGGAAGGCTTCCTGTTACTAGGGCCTACGATTGATTAAAATTTCTTGTTTCGTGCAGTTGATGACTTCAAGTTGTTCAGGGAGAGCAGCGAGTACAATGATGTAAGGTTTCTCTACCTGCATGGACTCCTATCTGGGATTCAGAGACTTATTTCTTAATGAATTTGGATAGTGGCATTTGTTATCTAAGTAAGAGAGAGAAAGAGCTCTGAATTATGTTGCTTTTCCTCAATTTTAAGTCTACAGATCAGTGTACAAGACAGTAACAAATTACATAAGAAAGAGAGGAGAGTGTGTTTACAGAAAGAACGTAGCATCGCATTATCACTGCATATACTTTGGTAGGCATGAAAATGATTGACCATCTCCGTAACTTTTGTTTCCCCTTGTGAGTTGCAGATTTGGGCATCGAAGTTTGATCCGATTGTGGAGAAATCGCTCCAGTTGCATTTCACCGTGGACCCTGTGGGGAACCAGCTGATGTAGGTTATGAGGCGCTGCCAGTGCCACTGTCTCCATGGTTGGTGATCTTCGAGTTAGTTGGTGTGAATGGAACCTTCGATTACAGCAACCGATAAGTGACCTTCTTCAGACAAAAGGACGAAAACACGGATGTTCCTGCGTTCTGTTGTAACTGTCTTGGCGAGTTCGGTGCCACACGGTGTCGGTTAACAGCTTCTTGTGATATATACGCTGTGACATACTGGAATTTCAGTACGAGTCAAGTGATAACCAAAGCTTTTGTTGGTGTCGATTGATTTGCTATTCTGTAAAATAGAGCAGATATCATCGAGTAGATATACGTGTCTGTCAACCCCAATCGCGCTCCTTCTAAATTTGATCTGTAATCTCACTATCTCGGAGGCTGCGGCTCCGCCGCCGAAGGATCTGGAAGCTTCCCTCGCTCGGAGCTCTGCTTTAGCGCAAGTCACAGCCGTACAAATCCGATCCGACGGCCAGGCGGTACCCAAGGGGTGGTCGCTATTTCGTTTAGCGACCACCCCTGGTTTCCTCATCTCGTCTCGGCGGCGAAGAGCAGGAGCGTCTCCCGCACCGTGAGCATTGGGTACAGGCGTATAGCAGGGGGCCACTTGCCGGACCTGGTTCCCATGACGGCGAACATCCTGGTCGTCCTCATCGGGACACGAGTGACAAGGCGTTGTTGCTGGGCCGCGACGGAAGCTGGCCCGGTAATCGCCGCCAGCCTCGTCGATGGGTGGCAGCAGGCAGGTGATCTTCTTCATTATCATGATGAAAGGATGATGTTCCCGCGCTCCGCTCCAAAATTGTCTTTGCAAGCTCTGCGCCACGCATGTCAATTAACAGTCTAACACCTCCTTGTGTTGTGCTATGGTCAGTATTCCCTTGACAGATACACGCTGTTTATTTTAATCAAACTATGAGTGAATAGTACGAGTCAAGTGCTTAATCAAAAGCTAGCTTCCGTGTGGTGTGGCAACTAACCAGGCTGTGACGTATGGTAAGCTATATATATACTACTCCACGGAGCCGGCATGTGAGCTCACTGACGCCGCCTCGCCGGGTCGACGGGGCTGCCGCTGGTTCGCAGGGCAGCCCGTACAGAGACAGAGTGAAGGTGGCGCCGGTCTGTGGTGAAGGACATACTATATGCCATATTGTCATGTCGCCGTCTGCCAACCACTGAGATGGTAACATGATGCCGATCGATGGCTGCCGCACTAATCCAGTCGAGTCCAGTCCCGTGCCGAGAAGAGAGACCCTTCCAAACGCAAGTAGTGGCTTATCTGAATGTTTGAGCTATCTGTCTTCCAAGGAGACGCGTACTACTATGGCCCCGTCCGGGAACACGCGTCTCATCGCTGGCGTATTCCCGAGGCGGCGAAGGAGAAGAGGTCTCTGGAGATGAAGGATGCGTAAGCCCCGGCAGGCAGGCAGGCAGGCAGGCTCCAACGCCCAAGTACGCCGCGTCCGGAGGCCAAGCTGCAGTCCGGCCGCGCGTTATTCTGCCTCTGCTCCAGTCGAGTCGTGGCTCCGTCCGTGCAATTGATTTAGCGGCGCCATAATTGCGCTTTTGCCATCATCGTCAACCATTTCGCTCGCGCACACCTCAGGAATCTAAGATAAAACACAGAAATTTGGCTCGGTGTTTCAGACTTAACTCCGGCCACTTTTGGGACCGACCGGGGAACATCACTTCTTCTTGCCAACAATCACATCTGGAAAAAAAAAATCTACTAGTGAATTTTAGAGATTAATTACGGTAACAAGACGTGCTGCCAGTATAATGTGGTTCCGAATCGACGAAACAGAAGAAGAAATACACCAAGCTGACAGGAACCAAATCCACATGAAGAGGCCAAATCAATTCTAATCATCCAAGGAGGATGAAGCGACAAACGCGACACAGCGACGCAGTGCATCGTGGAAGAAGCGAGAGCGATAAACTGCGGCTTACTATCGCATTCATCTCGCTGCTCGGCTCCGGCACCGTGCGCGGCGGCGGCGTCCACCCGTCCAGCCAAGACCGCCGTCAGTGTCCTCGCGCGTGTCGTTCCTATGCCGGAGACGGATAAGGGGCTCTCCGTGCGGAGTAGTGGTGGAACAATCCGCGGCGAGCTCGCCAGCAACCCCGGGCACGCGGCGTCGGCCGCCGGAGAGAGGGCGGCGGCCCGCCACATTTTGCAGAAAACACCCTAATTTGAATCGCGACTAATAGTCGCGATCTAAATATTTACAGAAACACCTCTGATTTGGATCGTGATCAGCCTGTTCGTTTCGCTGCGCTGCGGCTGCAGAAAAATAACTGCGAGCACTGTAGCTGCTGCTAAAAACACTGTAGCTGCTGATGAAGAAATAACTGCGAACGCTGTAGCTGCTGCAAAGCAGCGAGACGAACATGCTAGTCGCGATCCAAATATTTACATAAAAGACCCTTAGTGTTAGGGAATTATCGTTTTCCGTGCTCCTCGCGCTCTAATGGCCATGGCTTCCCGTCCGTCGTCGCCGCCGGAGGCGAGATGGATACGCTGAGATCCGAGATATGTGGAATGTGGTGCGATTGACTTCCAGCGTGTTCGGCAGGAGGTTTTGCAGCAGCAGCTACAGTGTTCTGCAGTTATTTTTCTGCAGCAGCTACAGTATTTTCAGCAGCAGCTACAGTGTTTGCAGTTATTTTTCTGCAGCCGCAGCTGCAGCGCAGCGAACAGGCTCGTTTTATCATTCGCTGGCTCCCCCGCCTTCACCATCTGCCGTCCCTTTCCTCTCCGCTTTCTCATCTCCCGAAGCCCGGAGGTCGAGTAGAATCCGCTTCCCTGCCGGCGGTGTGGCGGCGCTCGACTCACCGGACAACCAGCGCGCCGTGAGATTAGATGACGCTAGGTAAAAACAACACCACCAACAAGTTGTGGCGCGACGTGGAACGCTTGCAACCTCTTGCTTGGCGGCATGGCACGACGTGCTCTGCTCCGTGATCGCGTCCAGTGCAGAAAGCTAGTAACGGCCATGGCGCAAGCGCAAGCAGTGCAGTAATCGCGTTTGCTAATTGGCATCGCCGTGGGCGACTACCGTCTTAATACAAAACCAGAATATCATCTCATGCTCAGTGGCGTAGCCAGAGCATGAAGTCTGGGTAGGCACAATAGCTAAATAGTAGTAAAACAGTATCTAAATAGTAGTAAAACAGTATCTAAATAGTAGTAAAACAGTATCTAAACAGTGATAATCACTATGTGAACAGTGCTCCAATTTCACTGCATCCGCCGAGCGCCGGGTAGTCCTGGGACTACCAGCCCTACCGGCTGGCTCCGCCACTGCTCATGCTCCCATGAATCTCAAAGTCTGCGCTATTTCATTCGACCACTGACAGATTACAAAGAACTATGATACCGATACGAGTTTCATCACACCTGAAAACAAACAAATGGAAAGAAAAACCTTTGTGTATTCTAGGCCAGAGTATGCATACCAATTCTACTTCTACATATACTACTAAAATGTTCCTCTATTCTTGCACGCCGAGCTCGCTCGCCAATCAATTATGCAGCGGGTTCGGCCCGTCCGGCACCCTTCTCTTGGACTCGAACACATCCTCCTGCAACCGCCTCTCGCGACGACCAACACCGCCATGCTTTCTCCAAGGGAACCTCTGCTTGTACTTACTGTGGATCAACTGGTGCTCCTTGTTCGGCGCCGACCGGACTTCGTGCGCCATGGCCACCACCTCCGCGTTTGGATCAGTTCGCCGCCCATGGCAGAGGCCTGTGAGCTCTGCTCCGAGGACCACGAGCAGCAGAAGCGAAAACCTGAAGCTTTCTGATCTCATCGTTCAACGATGACACCGAAAGGTCTCTGTTACAAGAAGTCAAGAATGTTGAACGATGAGCAACTCTAGATTGATTTGCGGTGGAGCATGCGAGCGTCTCCCTCTTGCTATATATAGAGAGGTGAAATGGAATGGGTGGACTATATGATGGAAGGATATAGCTTCAGAGTACACCCATTTGTCCGACTTTTGTCCGACCAAGTGTTTCAAGTCATTTGATTGATATGTGAACCACTAACCAAGTGATTTTAACTATTGGATTTCCTGTTCGTACAAAAGTCTACCAAACGGGTGTACTCTATAGCAGTGCTCATGATGGAAATGATCGAGATGGAAGGAAATCTTAGCTACCCATATACTGCTATTACAATTTTCAACAAAGAAGAGGAGAAATCCAACCCAAGCAATTGGACCTGCCCCGTGACTTTGAACAGAGATGTATTGGTTTGTCAATCACTATATAGCGTGCGTCGCGTGGAGACTGGACAGCCTAAGTCAAATTCGTTGCCTGACTAAGACCTTTATCCTAGTTTAAACACATTAGATGACGTCCTCCCTATATCCAACGAAATCTTTAAGCAGATGAAAACAACATGAGCGGCACAGAAAGCAGTCAAGTCTGGCCATTTGGATCATCGGGAGCCTGTTACTGTTGAACTAGTGACGGGACGAGGTTACCGATGACTTTGGTGAAACGATAAAGACACGGGGGGCAGGCGTGTTCTTGCATCACCATTATTTGGCCTTTGTGCAGGCGACATGTTGAAAGGGATCAAAACGTAGTAACAGTAACGCTAATGTCATGTCGCATGTCTGTTGCCTAACAGAATTTTGCCTGGACATGGAAAAGAAGGTTTTGCACGGCAAAGTACTGTTGTGACATGTCATTTGGATATCATTCGGCATCAAGCATATAAATTGGTCAAGGAGGTTGAATGAATCATCACATCAGTCACCAGAAGCTTAAAAATGGTCCATCGATCTCTTCTCAAATACCAGACTGCACAGTAGAATCTTGTAGGCCAAAATCTTCTCCGTTGTTTTATTGCCAACCATGCACTTCGAGGACAAACAAGCATTTAACGTTCATAGGTATACAGATTTATCAAGAATCATGTGTTAGATTCTCAATTAAGTTCAATGGCTGCATGGTCAAAATCATCTTATCCATGTGCCTTTTACATTCTGAGTTTCGACAGTGGGTACAAATACAATAGTTTCCTTAGAAAGGCTATAAGCTGGCATCAATAGCCAGAAAACAAAAAATGTCAAAACCAAGAAGCACACAGCTTGGCTCCCTGTTGGCATCGCATTCAAAGCTGTTGAAAAATTTCTGCTCACGCTAGTCGCGAAGTTGCCCCCCTCCAGCTTCTTGTCTTGCAGTCAACGGCTCCAGTTTGGACTTCACGTTGTATATCATTTTGAAAAAAATCACTTCTTGATTAATCTCAAGACATCACCAACGAGATGCAAGGAACCAGTAACCAAGACCTAGTCCAGTGACATCAGCCACAGACAGATATTAGCATCAAGTGTGAAGGCAGTTTACACAAAATAAAAGGACAGCATAAGGAACTCCTGAATCATGTAAAACGGTTCATGCAAAAAAAAAGCATGTAAAATGGGAGAAAATAAACATGATCCCATGTCAAAAGGATAACACATCAACGGAAACTATGATAAGCACAACTTAGTTGAACAACAGATCAGTTGTCACTGAACGGGCAATCCCAGGTAACAAAAACTAGAATGAAACACTTCTGAATTGGAAATTACATGCTCATGAAAAGCTCTCACCTGAAAAGAAGTAGATTTGTTTTCTCGGGCATTTTTCCTTAGCCACTCAATTGCTAGCGGAAGCGATTCAAATACTTGGCTGTTCTTGCTGGAATTTGTACTATCTGAACCTGCACCATGTGTTTGCAAGTTATTGCATCATCTGACCAGTCGATAAACACTTGTTGAAACAATGTCTTTTCTCACATGACATTATCAATAAAAACTGAATTCAGAATAAGATTTAATACCATGAAGTAACTTCTCCCACACTTCTTGGAGAGATAACTGCCACGACAAATCAATTTGTTCAGGCGCTGCAGGTGCTGATGCACTAGAACCAAGCTTGTTATGCTGCGATTGGTTTGGAACAAATAAGGCCATATCAAAATGAACCCCTGGAGAAAAAATAGATAACAAATGAAACCATGAAACCAGTATCAGTAAACGGTTGAACTTCCGCTAAGTCAACAGTAAATAAAGCAGAAGTAATCTCAGAGGATCTAAATTGATGTGAGAACTTCATCATACCATTCTGCATTGATATATTCACAAGATGCGGAAGTAATCTCAGAGGATCTCTTACAGACATGCAATTGAACAGAAGGATCTGCATGTATCCCAAAAGAAATACTTTAAAATAAGAGGCGAACATACGACATGATGCAGGCAAAAGTATGTCCATTCAAGCATGATAACTGGAGACTGTGAGACATACCTTTTTAGAGCTACCACAAGTCTGAGACTGCCCTATGGAAGATGGTAGCGTTCTTTCCTCTTTTGTGACACTGGAAAACCACTTAGCGCACATTTCCATACTTTCTGGACTGTGCGCCCCGTCCAGATAGAAAACTAAAGAATTGTTTTGATCTTTCTCTTCTGAGTTTACTTGTGAATCTGGAACAACCTGTGCTCGGCCTTGCAAAGAAGCGCTTGATAGCCCGCTGATAAAATGATCAGGTAAAGGATCCTGAATTCCATCACAATACAAAATATTATCATAAGATCTTTTTTTTTCCTTTTTTTTTTGGGTGGAAGAGCAAAATGAATCGATAAGACTTACAGTACAGTTGGCTGGTATTAGGTCCTTATGTCCCTGCTTCTCCAGCCATGTACTAGCCAATGCTACTGCAAGGCCAGCATTCATATACTGATGTTCACCTTGCAGTCCAAGTTGTTGATTCTTCAATTGATGGGGCTCCAGAGGATGAGCTATTTGGAGTGAAATCTTCAGAAACCACAGTTACATTAAGTATCACAGCTCGAATAGAGGAAGCCAAACAATGAAAGGAATCAATAACAGAACATACACCCAATTCTGAAGCTCTTTCTTTGAGAGAAATCATTGCCTCCTCTGGCTGCGGAGCAGTATAGGCTGGAACACCTTTCTGTTAAAAACAAATTCGACCAGGGAACCAAAAAGATAAGAAACTTTGACTATGGAACATGGAGTATAAAGGTTAAGAAATTAATCAGAAACCTTGAAAATCCCAGCCTTCTCCCCAGCAATTTCTCCAAGCGTGTTTCCTGTTCACAGGCCACACAGCAAACATGGCAGCATGAAGGCATGAAGCTACTTTTTTTTTTTCCTAATATAACAGAGATACTTCAATTTGTCAATCGCATGACTAACCAAGAATTTCCATATGATCATATCCAAGGGAAGATATTCCACAAACTACAGGTGCTTCAACCTGCAGAAACCCAAATTTACAAATTTGTCACGCTGTTTGATTTGTGATACTTCAAATGTAATGTGAAAATATAAATGAGTTCAGAAGGCTCACAGTCCAAAGCAAAAGATACGTCTTAACCTATAACAATGTGTCCAAACAGCTAGTACAATTTGCGATGTGATCCAGCCCATCCTTTAGCATACAATACAAACAAGTTCTAAAACTGCATATTTTTCAACTTTATTCCGGATTTGGAGTTTTGACTACTCAACATGAATGCTTATAAAATCTGGTTATATATTACTGGAATAGACATCACGTACCACATTGGTTGCGTCAAACCTCCCTCCTAGTCCAACCTCAAGAACAGCAACATCTACCTGTCAGTCAGAAAAATGAAGAGGATGGTTGAGCAGAGTCTAAAATGAGGGGGGGCTAGAGAAGCATAAAGAGAAAGAAAATTAAAAGTCTCAGAAGGAAATATATGTGATAGATGTATCTAGCTTAGAATCATACAAAAAGATTTAAAGTTTTCCACACTGAAATGCAAGTAAAATGACTTCAATCATGCCCACAGCTAGGCATATGTAATGGCTGAAAGGAGTAAAGCAGGCAGTACGAACAGGAAGATTTTTTGCATTTATTTTACCTTCTCAGCTGAAAATATCTTGAATGCTAACAGTGCAAGGAACCTGAAATAGGCTGGCATGGGAACATCATCATCTGTCTTCTCCTGAAAGTGCGCCCATTTACCTCATCATCCACCAGTGTTTATAGTGAAAGTAAGATGATGAGACCAGATCATTCATATAACAAATGTAAAAAATAAAAATAAAAATCCTCATAGAATTAGGCCTTTTCAACTCTTGGCACAGGCAGAGAGTGACTTCATATGGAACAACTAATCTAGACATGTACCTTCAGCTTATTCCAGCACCACCAAAAATACTTCAAAAACTTTTCTTCAGAGATATCCACCCTGATGTCCACAGAAAGGAGGAGCTAAGTTAGTGCAATCATAATAATACCTTACTATGAAAGACAACATACAAAAGATGATACAGCACATCTCCATACAGGAAATCATTCTGAGTGTTATTGCTATCGGAATGATCAGAAGCTAACATGAGAAAAAGAAAAGAGCAATGGGAAAAGAATTACCCATCCAATCGGAATCGCTCCCTGACATCCATCAAATGTGGTGAAGTGAAGAGCCCGGTGTGGAAACCACACGATCGCAGGATCGATTCTGTGAATGTGCATGTCGAACCCTGTCGATACAATCAATTTCTTCTTAGATTGGTACATCATAAATAAACCCAGGGACTTCATATTATACTGCATTCTCCATTTTAAGTTTTTAACTAGACAATAGTACATATCAGGAATTGGCTGCATAGCATCCATGCATCCTGGAACCAGAAATAAGTAGCGCTTAACTACAGGTTTTGTAAAGATTAATGCTACACAACGTTCACATTTGCATACTGAACCTACACGCCATGGCCCTTTTTGCAGTGTTGCTTCACAAATGTAAACTTTCTGATCAAAGAAGATATGACACAGCACAATATCAAGCTACTGGGATAATTAGTTTACCTTTCCTTTGGTCCCTGCGACGTGAATCACTTTCATACGCGCGATCGGCTCCTCCAGCTCCAGAATCTGAGCAGCGTATCATCCAAATCCAACCGAATCAAAAAACCATCCTATTACGATTCACAGCTGGAGCATTATAACTTGGGGAGATGAGGAAATTGAATGGACCTTGAGGTAGTGCGCCAAGAGTTCCCACTGGTTGCCGCGGTTGCCGGACTGCGCGCGCACCTTTTGCGTGATGAGCGACGAGAGCCGCCCCAGCACCTCCTCGTACTCCGTCGCCGCCGCCACACCATCTGCAGCACGATCAAATTCGTCACCACTCTTACCAAACTGAACACCAGCCCGCAGAGTCTGGGCCAGTCCAAGTAAGCTTGGTCGCCTTGCTTACCAGTCTTGGTCGCGGCGTTGGAGGCCATGGCGCGATGGATGAGGTGACGGGCCGGAGCTGGAGCAGCAAAGACGGTGGAGGAAGAGCAGAGGAGGCGGCCGAGGTGGGCGGCGAGAGGGAGGCGCGAGCGCATAAGCGAGCAGCCGAGGCGGAGGCGGGTTGCAGTGGTGGGCGGGGAGTGGAGGAGGAGGGGGTTGGTGGCGGCGGCGGAGTAGTGGTGGGCCCCACGGGCGCCGAATTGCGGCATTCAGGAAGAAGAGTCCCACCGTTTAGGACGACGGCGGGCTGGCCTCGCTGACGGGTGGGCCGTATTTTACTTAACGCGATTCAAAAGGAAAAAGTATGCCCGCTTTCAGAGTAAAGAAACGTATTTCTAACCACTTCTATACGGGTTCAGGGTGTTTGCCTATGGCTACGATCACGGGACATATCTCGATGCCGTCCGCACTTGTGAGTTGTCACAACTCCAAATATTCAATCTTTGGCTCCTTCAGATGGTGGATGGGTTATTTCATATACTTGGCGGCCATCTCCTCCGCCATGAAAAACACCCATCAAGTCCATAACCAATTTGCCAACAGACAAAACTTTCATGAAAACAAAGAATAAATGTATACACACATCAGAGCTATATATGACTATACACATTTTTTTTTCCTTTACAGACTGCACCAAACACCAAAACTTCCTCCACCAACAACAAAAATTAATGCATACTAGTGGCCTTCAAATACACATGCACACACAAATGAAACATGCCATGCACGAAACCTAGATGTCGCCATCCCGATCAACATATGGATAGTCTGCAGAGATTCTCATGCTTTCAAGAGGCCGAAGAGCTTGGTGGGGGCCTCGCCCTTGGCACGGTACTTGGCGGCCATCTCCTCCGCCATGATGATCTCCTCCCCTCGCTTGGCCTCCGTCAACGCCCTCTTCTCCTCCGCCGACTTGTGCAGCATGGCCAGCTTGTTCTTCAGCTTCTCTTCGTACGCCGCCTTCTTCTTCTCAAGCTGCTCCTCGATCTTCTTGAGCTCAGCCTCCATCTCTGCTTTCTTCGCGTGCTCCCAGGAAGTGATGAATGCCAGCTTCTTGGCGGCCCTGGCAGAAAGGTGAAAGGGACGCAGAAATGAGTATTAGTTGCAGGCAGTACGAGCTGTGTGTTGGTGCGGTGTTGTGGTTGAAATGTCAGTTGCATGGAATGGAGCTCAAATTCAGGTGTGCTTTCGATTCAAGCTTTGAGTGCGTCATAAGATATCTGTAATCTATCTCCATCAAATCGAATTAGAGTGATGTGCCATCTGAGTAACGCACGTTAGTAATTTAAATTATTCTACTTTATTTAAAGCAACTCTCAGTAATTATAGCTCGAGGATTACCTGTTTTCGGCTCTGGCCTTCTCGCTCTCCTCCCAGGCACTGATCAGGGTCAACCTCTTCTCGGATACAATTTTCTGGAGATAAGCGTCTGCAGAAAAGGAAGAGAAGTGTGCACGTAATCAGTACGGATGAGAATGTGAATGTTTCTGTTGGCCAAACTGAGAGTTTTGATTGTAGATATTCGTTTTTAAATACCTCTTTCTGTTGAGCCTCCCGTAGCTGCATGCTTCTCATCAGCAACATCTGGCGACAAAAGGAGAGAAAGCAGAACGTTCAGCAGATTATATCAGTAGTTAAACCAGCAAGAGGTATATTTGCGCAGTTTATTAAAAAAATCCGACATCTGGACAATTTAATTTGTATGTTCTCGTATTTGCAGTAGGTAATTTTCGTTTTTCATACTGTCAAATGTTAACCGCAAAATAGATAGGAAAGGGAATTTGTCTTGAGCTGCCTTCTAAAAACTCGATGAAGAATCTAGACAAAAGTTCAACTAGAAAGCGTTACATGCATGACTTCCAACCTTTGGTTGCGAGATAAACTAAAGTCATTCAGTCGAGACCACGATGTCCTGCCCCCTTGCTTGTCTACGACCACGACTAAGTAGAAGTACACCCTTTGTTCAGCCCCACAATTACAGAAGAAAATATAGAACGATAACAACGATGTCAGCTGGGACTCTTGGTTACATACCCTTGACAGCAACGATGGCCTTGGAGTCGTCGACGGCCGCCTTGTCGTGCTTGGCCGGAGGCGGTGGCAGAGGCACCACAGCCTTCTCCTCGGCGATGTCCTTGGTCGCCTCCACCTCTACCTTCTTCGCTTCCTCGGCCGCCATGTATCTCCTCTCAAATAGCAGCTCAGCTTGCAAGACGCTGGAGCTGCAGAAGGAGGCCTGGTTTCTAAAGAGCTCGCAAGCAGCAGGGGGAATGGTCAAACAGTTGGCTTCTCAGGGGATATATCGGCAAAGGCAACTGCCGCCGAGTATATGTAGAGAGAGGAACAAAGTATGATACTTTTTTTAAGCAAACACAAAGTTCATTTCTTTAACTACTAAGGTGGCTTAGTTAACAAGAGAATCGATTGATAGGCTGTGCCAGGCAGGCAGTGAGCTGGTAGGATTGCACAAGATGATTCGATTCATTCAAGGTGCAGTGTTAGCACAGGGTGGTTCTGTTATAACTACATCCCTTCTGTAACCATGCTTAAGTCCTTTTCGACTCGAATTTACGGGATCGTTCTTTGCTTTTCAGTACAAAAAAAAAAAGTCGCCTAATTCCTCGTAGGTAATCCGTTTTTCTTTGTAAGCACTACTTATTTGGTAATCCTGGTGTTGGATGCATGTCAAGCCGTCATGGCAGCTCAACCGCTGTGCCAACCTTACATGGGGCCAAGGACAGCCGCAATCTTGATATTCCAGGTTGCAACGCCCGGGCGGCCATGCCCTACAGCTCACAGCTTCTTTATACGCATCCAATTCCAACTGGTCCTGGTGCTGCAGCTGGGAGAAGCTCTGATCAGCTGATATGTTGCAGTACCAAATTGCAGGGAAACAAATCATGGTAGATTCCAAGCATGAGCTTTCGGCTGTGACCTGCAGGTTATATCCACGTACTTAGTACTAACAAATGTACCTGCCAGAGAATCTGGGGTACCCTGGAGAGCAAAGTCATGCACAACTACGAGGTACTACACGTACATTAATCCGTGGAGGAACAAGTGACAGGTTGCCTTTTCTTTTGAGAATCAATTAATCAGTCGTCATTAAGTTGAGATAACCATAGCAGGTACAACTTGCTGTGACAATAATAGTCACCTTTTCTCCTCTGCTTGGAAAAAAAGATGCAGTATATGGTGCCTCATTAGCTGTTCTTTCATTGTGCTTTCTTTTGTCAAAAGGAGGAGCAATGCTTTAGCTAGCTCAACTTATATGACAAAATATTAGATAACTGACCAGCTTTGTTGATATATATCCACCAGCTGGATGTCAACAGCTCAACTCAACACTATATAAAACAAGGTCTAACAGATCAGAAAGAGGAAAAGATCTTACAATCGACGCCTGAAACAGTTGCTGTCTAACTCCCTCGATTATACTACTATATTGATTAGAATCTGGTTAATATAGCTGCAGTGTTTTGTTGCTGGTGCGTGACAGCATGCATGAGCGAGATGTACACACGCACGATGGATGGAATCCTACCTAAATCGTTGTCTACGCGGCCTTCTTTCCAACCTTAATTAGAAACGAAGCAATGATCAGGAGCGAGCTGGGGGCATGGCCGACGACAGGGACACTCGGCCGTCGCCAGCGAATCGGAGCTGACTTTTATGGTGTCCGTCGTTGCTGATCTGCAGCCTGTTCACCTCGCTGCATTGCAGCAGCTGTTTTGCAGCAGCTACAGTGTTTGTAGTTATTTCTTCATCAGCAAGCAGCGAGGCGAACATGTTGCTGGTTTGGCGACTCCTTGCTCGCTCGCTGACAGTTAGGTGGTCCTCTGTGGGCCCACCTGACGCAACACTGGCGTAATATCTGTTGCTGCTGGTAGTCATTAGCGTGATTTGGTTGGTAGCCGGCCGGCACACGTAGTACTGCGCCAGGATTTATTTAGCAGATGGGTGTCCGCATTTTTAGCAGTGCTGGACCAGGTTGCGTGCACAAAACCTGTACACTGATGGCTGAACAGTGACCATGCATGTACGAACTGGATTGCATCATCGATCGACCTTCGTGTATCCAGTGCTCGAGCAGGTAATTAAGGACGCCGAAAGAAACAGTTAGTTATCGTGTCCCGGTAGCATGTAGATTCCCTGCAAAGCTAAGCAACGGGTAATCTGCTGGTCCGAGCAAGGAGCAACACGTAGACAGTGCGCTAGTACATTAATTCCTGTGAGATTATTGGGAATAACTCTGGATGGCTTCTTCATCCTAGATTCCTAGAGAAGAAGAAGAGGGGAAATCATCTTAAACCCCCGCCCTGACACAGAAGGAGGAGCCCAAGACCCGAGCGTGATGGGTCGTCTCGACGACCCATGGCAGCCTGGTTAGGCAAGCCAGGCCCATATTCAATCATTCACATTGCACACGGGGCAGGCTTCATGGGGCCTGTTGCAACTGGATTGTATCGTCGATTCATAGTGTACAACAGAGTCAGAACAGTGTAAAAAAAAAAAAAACAGAGTCAGAACTAAGAGCAGTAGCAGCAGCCAGAGGCAGAGGCATGCAGCTCTTTATTCGTATAATACTGGTACACAGCGCAGCTAGCGGCGCACCACACGACTTACAAGATCGTATACTGCGTACACAGAGACGCGACCACAACAACGCAAGCGCGCGACACGTACAATGCAAATATATATCGGCGCGTTATTTGTACGTAGTACTACTAGCTAAGAACTCCACAAGATCGTCGGGCATGGCAGGCAGCTGGTCGTGGCGATGGAGTGCGCTGAGGAGGTCAGGAGCAGTGCGGGAGGGAGATGCCGCATGCGGCGATGGCCCTGCGTGCGTTTGGGCCTGTGTAGCGGGCGTAGGCTGGGTTCTTGGCGAACTGGCAGAGGCAACCCTGCTGCGCCTTCATCCCCGAGCAGCACGCCGCCGTGGGCGACACCCCCGTCGTCAGCGCCGGAACGCACGACGACAGCTGCTTCGCGTTGCAAGACGCGCCGCTGACGCCTCTCCGGCCACCATCGCAAGCACCAGCACCATCAGCAGCAGCAGCTTACCACTCGTCATCGTCGTGTGGCTCACTCAACACTCAAAACTCACTGCCTTTAATTAATTTTCTGCTGGTGCGAGTGCTGTGGAGCTCCTCGGCTCGTAGCACACGCGCATTTTATAGCTGCTCTGCTACGGTGAATGGCGATGATGCACCGCGCAGAGCACGCGGGAACAATCGAGAGCTACAGCGCAGTCGTTCATCAGCAGGCCTGCTTCTATCGGTAGGTACCCCACTTGCACACTTGCATGCGTGCGTTTATCGGTAGCTGTGCGCGACACGTACGTACCCCCCCCCCCCCCCCCCCCCCCCCCCCCCCCCCCCCGGCTAGGAAGCTACCACTGACGCTGATGGGAATCAATTTGTATCAGTTGATGTGAATATGATGATATGACGGTTAATGCACCGGGAGAAGCCGCCGGGCAAAGCTAGTGCACACGATCGAGCTGGCTGGTATCTTTCCTTTTCCGACATTAATCGATCGGCCGGCCGGGGGAATGCAAATTGAAAACCTGTCGATTCTTACTGCTGTGCGTAGGAACAAGCTTTAATCATCTCACTGATGATTAGAGTTACGATTGACCTGTTTGACGGGTAAAGGCAGCGTATATATCCTGGTGCAAAGTAGTAGGATTGCACGCGCCCTCCGGTGTCGGTAATTAAGAGACGATTCAGGGGTTGTCAAGCAACAGCCGACAAGTATTTTGCACAATTGCGATTAATATAGTGATGTCTACGTGGTGACTACAGTAATCTCGACATCTGTACGACTAATATTTCACGGACAACATTCACAAGAACGACATGTGCATGTGTGCGTATGTAGAGGTGATTACGTGAGAGTGGATGTAACTGAGCAGAATCAAACACCGAGAGAAACGAATCGGTCCACCAGAGTGTGGTGGCGAGAGCAGGGCAAGTTTATTTCTCAATCAGTGGCGGATGTAGGACACAGATTAAGGGGGGCTCTCCTCTCTTCTTCTTCCTTTGATTCTTGTTCCTCTCTCTCTTCTTCTCCCCTAATTCCTTTCCTTAAGGCTATCTCCAACGGAAGGAGGCACCCAAACCACCGAATGGATAGCAAAACAGTGAAAAGGTATGCACCGAAAATGTTCAATCTCCAACGGAACCACCCATTCTCCACGGAGCCTGCACGACTCCAACCCGCCGCTCCTCGGCCGCGCGCCAGGGCCGCCGGCCGCCGCATCACCGGCGTCCGCACGGGACGAGGCCCCTTCGCCCGTAGGCCTCGCGCGCCACCCTCGCTCCTCGCACCCGGCCATCGCGGCGATCGAGGAGCGCCTCATCCAGCGGGACAAGGACATCCAGGACCTCCTCGTCGACAACCAGCGGCTCGCCGCCACGCACGTCGCGCTCCAGCAGCAGCTCATCGCGGCGCAGCACGAGCTCCTGCGGCCAATCGAGCTGGACGCGGGCCAATCGACGCCATTGGCGTCGAATCGAGCTGGAGGCGTCGAATCGAGGGGAGAAGCTTGGTCGTCGGGAGGAGTTGCCGTCGCCCGCCGCAGCCGGACCTGCGCCGAGCTCGCGCCCGCGGCGAAGAAGAGAAGGGGAGGGGGAGGGGCGCGGCGCCGCCCCGCCGAGGACATCCCCTTCCCTCGCCTCCCGCTTCCTCTCTTCCGACGCCGACGAGCCTCTCCTCTCCTCTTTCCGGCACCACGAGCCAAGCCCCGACGTCCACAGGCCCCGCCGTGCTCCAGGGCCGCCACGCGCCGGAGCAGGCCGCCGCGCGCCGGAGCAGGCCGCGCCAGGCCCCTCCCGCCGTGGCCCGCGACGCCGGCTCCCGCAGCCACGCCCGCGACGCCAGCTCCCGCAGCCACGCGAGTCGCGGCCCTCGCCGCCTGCCTCGCCTCTGCTCATGGCCCTCGCCGCCTGCTGCTGCTGCTGGTGAGCCGGCCGTCGGAAGAAAAGAGAGTGGAGAGAGGAGAAAGAAAGAGAGCGAAGCGGTACGAGACGGCTGCGTCGCGGGCGTGATCTGCTGTATTTGTGCGTGTCAGGGGAGACGGCTCCAACAATACGTCCTCTGTTTGGATCCTCTGTTGGAGATGTGTTTTCGATGTTTGAAGTCTCAAATTCGCTATAACTCCCATTTTGGGACTACGGTTGGAGACAGTCTAAGGGCCTTTGGAATACGAGATTTTTTTCCGTTCCTGCGTTTTTTCTGTTAACAGTCAACTGATTCTTGTTAAATTTCTGTACAATTTCTATGAAAATTCTGCGTTCCAAAGGGGGCCTTAGGGGGGGGAGGGTGGCAGGATCCGCCCCTGGTGCCAATTGACTTGTTGGACAGGTAAGGGCATGGTCGTGCTGCACGCGCATTCTGGTGTTGGTAATTAAGAGACATTTAATGGACGCCCATGATTATTGTTGCCGCCCATGTGACAAGCAACAGTTGCCCTTAATAAAGGAATCCCAAGTTCAATGGTGATTACATTAATCTCAAGATTTGTCTGTCAAGTATTTTGATAATGTATCTCGAAAGGGGTGTTTATTCCGTTCGTCTTGAAATACAAAAGAACGAAGCAGTGCAAATGAACTCACAAATGCGTAGCCACGCAGCAATATCAAATTGTAGGTATGGGCGTTCATCCAAGGGTTCTTAAAACTGGCTGTCAAACCAGATCGACGAGTACCAAAGAACTACAGGGCATTGTTCATCCTATACTACAAACGTTGCATGTCTATAGTTATCTGCACACTAGCCGGTTTTCTGGCCGGTTGATTCAAACCCGGATTGAACAGCCCTGAGTGGTAGTAGCCAGTATGAAGGAAACAGCGTAGCCGGCTAGTGACCCATCAAATTGAGAATGTGAACTTTTTGAAAACGAGAATTGAGAATACGAACTGAAAAAGAGTCTGAAAATAAGGCCCTGTTCGTTTCTTTTAGCGCTAAATTTTAGAGGCCTCTAAATAAAGAGAATCTAGTATTAAATAAAGTCTAATGACAAAACCTTTTTACAGATGGGTACATCTTTACAAGACGAATCTAACGAGCCTAAGTAAGCTATGTTTTGCTACAGTAATGCTACAGTAACCATCGTCTAACCACGGATTGCTTACCCTCATTAGATTCGTCTCGCGAATTAGACCAGGGGTTCTGCAGTTAGTTTTGTAATTAAACTTTATTTAATATTTTTAAATGATAAGATTCTTTTTGTTAGACCCCTCTAAATTTTAGACCCTCGTAAAACGAACACACCCTAAGTCGCTAGGCAGCTGGCAGAGCAAACTGGCGGCAACTGATATTCATTATTCCTCGTGGCGCGCATGGCACGACCACAATAGTACTACACGCATAATATCGAGAGGCGGGGACACAAACCGGTGAACACGCGCGCGCGTGTTCAGTAACTACATATACATACACACATGATCATATAGGGAGTACGTAGTACTACATGATGCATAAGTAGGAGGAGTCGGCAGCAGAGCAGGCAGCGCTGGATGAGCAGCAGTCGATCACTGATCAGCAGCGCGGGACGGAGAGGCCGCAGGATGCGACAGTCCTGCGTGCGTTGGGGCTGTTGATGTAGCGGCCGTAGGCGGGGTTCTTGGCGAACTGGCAGAAGCAGCTCTGCTGCGCCTTCAGGTTGGAGCAGCACCCCGCCGTGGGGGAAGTGCCGCTCGTGATCGCCGGCACGCACGCCGCCAGGCTCCCCGCGTTGCACGACGCCGCCGACGCCGCACCTGATCCGGCCGCCACCACCAGCACCACCATCACCAGCGCAACCACCTGCTGCTTACCACCCTTCATCATCATCATGCCCGCCATTTCACTACTCCCTGCAGCTTCCTTCCTCACTAATGTGTCTCGTACGTATCTCGTCTCGTCTTGACAAGAGAATGTTTGGTGATGCGGGTGAGGAGGCCTCTCGATTGTCTTGTGCCTTTTTATAGCTGCTTATTATGCACCCATCGCAGCACCGGTGACACGCGTGCGTGCCCCGGCCGGCCAAGCTGACGCGTACCTTGGCCATAATGTACTAGCCGGAGAAGCCGCCAACTGTACGACAGTACGAGGTCCAGCTGGTACCTTTCCTTTTCCAACTTCAAACGAACTGAGAGGAACGCCATACATCTGGCCATTCATTCCGGTTCTTTTCTAGTACTGCCGTGAGCCATCAGACTGCCAATTACCAGCACCACGGCTAACGGCACTGGGTGCGTTCACTGCATTGCATGAGCCCTCTGGCAACGGTAGCTCGTCACATCATATATACTGCAGCAGCGGCGGCAGAAAGAGCTAGCTACCACAAGTACTTACATGCTGCATGCGTAATAACAAGATAGAGCAGCAGTAACATGATAATAAGCGACGATTAATGGGCATGATCACGGTCGGTGCCCGGGTGATGGGCATGCCATACCATGCGCGGACTGCATTCAATATATTGATGGATACTTCCGGGTCAATGGAGTGGGTTGGCGGTTACTTGTTGGGCGGTCACGTTAGGACAACGGCGCATTGATGCTGAGAACAGTGCAATTTTTATTAGCTTAATGTTTAACCAGAAACGAACCAATATGTTTGCTCCCTCAGGCTAGAAAGTACCTCGTTAATTAGAGAAAGAAAAAGCAAAAATTATCCATCACTATCTATCATTATGATAAAATTAGCTCAAAATGCCTTTCCCATGTTTTAAAAATTATCCATCACTGACTTTATGAAAATAAAAAATAGTCAAAACCCCTCATCCACATGCTTTTAAAAATTACTCACTATTGCCATTACTAAAAATACCAATACATAAGTTTAAATGAAATTACATTACACGCTACTATGATAGTTAGAAATAGCTAGCAGGTTGGGACTTCGACTCCTATGATGGTGCCGAGCTGGCAAATGAGTTGTTTGCAGGCCGCGTGCTGGAATCTGTTTCAATGAAAGAGACTATAAACTTATGGTAGCTATTTTTTTATTAAATATCTACAATTTATCTGTACTTTGTGTTGTTATTTTTGCACTAAATTTTACGGGTGTTCAAGTGAATGCTCATGGCCACAACTAACCGGAGCTGTGAGGTAGCGCTCGAAGCGCGGTCTCATATTTCAAGCCATCACACTAGCATAGCTTTTGTGCAATTTAGATGAACCATATGGTTACTATTGTTTTCGTTGGAATGTGTGCATGAAAATGGTGAATTGGTTGACATGTGTGATCAAGTTGTCACATTTGTGAAAGCACCAATGCTTGGTGAAATTAATTAGGCAAGAGTTGAGGCATTTGTTGGTATTGGAGGTAGTTTGAGATTTCGCGGACGCCTTGATGTGGGGGAGGGTGGTGTAGCTCATTTTTGTGTGTGGAGGACAATTGAGTGTTTGATAGAAATGTTTGAAGGATGCTCAAGTTAGAATTACTAAAGTGATAGCAGATGTGGTTTGGAATGATGAAGGCAATAGAGGTGGGGGTGTTGTAATTGTCCGATGGTGTCACATTTTATGATGAACCCGTTGAGGCATTGGTGCAAGAAGGAATTCATGTTCCATAAATTTCTTTCATTGTCGACGTGCTTATGCATGACTTCTGGTTAGGGAAGACATTGCTCAAAATGTGCCACCTCACCAGTTGGAAGGCATGGATGCATCATTGACGATGTTTGAAATGACAGTGGTAAACAATGACTTTGATGACAACAAAATAAGTCGCTAGCTAAGCAGCTACCTAGCAAACTGGCCGCAACGGCCGATCATTATTCCTTGTGACGGAGCAAGGCATGACCACAATAGTAGTACGTACATGCACAAAGAGAGGCGGCATACGGCAACACAAACTGGTGCGGTGGTGAACACACAGACACACACGCAAAGGCCGGCAGATCAATCAAATCAGCAGGGGACGGAGACGTCGCAGGTTGCGAGGAATCTGCGCCCGTTGCGGTTGTTGATGTAGCGGGCGTACGTGGGGTCCTTTGCAAACTGGCATATGCAGCTCTGCTGCGCCCTCAGGAGGCCGCAGCACGCTGCGACGGGCCGACGCTGCCTCAAATTGCACGCCGCCTCCAGGGCCGCGGCGTTGCACGTCGTCGTCGCCGCCGATGCACCTCCGGCCGCCAGCAGCAGCACCACCATCACCAGCGCAACCAACTTACCCTTCTTCATCATCATCATCGCCATTAATCTCACAAACCACTGTCTCGTCTCGCCTCGAGAAGAGAATGATCGTTGTCCGTGGTGTGGCCGCTCGATTTTGTTGTGCCTTTTTATAGTTGATGATACACTCGATTGTGTTGTGTGAATAGGATCTGACCCTGGCCATAATACAGCCGGAGAAGTCGCCAACTGTACAACCATGGCCGTAATACAACCGGAGAAGCCGACAACTGTAGCCAGAGGTCCAGCTGGTATGTTTCTTTTTTCCAACTTTAAACAGGATATAGATATATGAAGCTGCGGAACGTCATTGTCGCCTTCTAAGTTCATACACCTTACCATTTCGGTTCTTTTCTACTCCGTACTGCCGTACGTGAGCCATCCGACTGCCAATTACCAGCACGACGGCACGGCAATTGATCACATCGATTGTTGATCCCTCTGTCACTCTGGCAGCGGTAGTTGATTTCCTCTCACGAATACTGTAGCAGCTGGATGATGCTACAGTAACTCGGTGAGAGAGAATTCAGCCAGCCGCTGCTGGCACCAGCCAGCTGAACGGGCTGTCTAGAGCGAGCTACTACGAGTACGTACTTGCATGCTGCAAGCGTAACAAATTAGACATTTGACTAGAGTAGCAGTAACATGATAAGAGACAATTAATGAGCATGATCACACACGGTGCCCGGACGATCAATCGATGGAGACTTCCGGGTCAATGGAGGGGGTTGGCGGTTATTCGTTTGGGCCGTGATGCTAGGACAACGGCATTGATGCCGAGAACCATCCAACGGACCGAGCTTGTTCTTGTTTAGAGTCGGTCGCTCACGACTAGGACGATTTGAAGCAGGGTAGTCCTGGGTGTAGTGTCATTATCAACTCATTTTGTTTCTTTGTGAGCGTCATCATCAAGTCTTTAAACCCGATTCTGCAGATCAGAAATAGAGCGGGTAGCGTCGTCCAAACACCAAAAGAAGTCGAGTACACGAAAGCCTTGTTCCAAGAAGTCGAGTACACCGGCCCGTAGAATGCTTCCGTGGGCCGCATATCCCAAGTCCTAGAAAATAGCTAGCCCACTTTTTTTTTCCCCTGAGGCAAAGGGAGCCCAAATCAGAAACAACCCACTTTGCCAAAAAAAGAAAAGAAAGAAGAAACAGCCCAAATCCCTCTCGCGATTCCGAATTTTGCTTCATACCGGGATATGCCGATTGCCTGAACCTGCCAACTGCGCTGTTCCAAACCCCACTTTCAAAGTTTGGGCTGCTCAACGGATTTAGTTGGAGGATTTTACTTTAAAAACAACGCTTTACTTGTCTTTGATTCATGGAGCGTTCCATGAACGGTGGAGGAAACCAGACTTGAAGAAGATGAGTTTCTATGTAATTAATCTGTTCCTCTTCCAAGTTTCACGATGATAAAATTTTCATTACAATCTCTTCCAGTGTCGGATACTCAATACTGTATGGTCCAATGTACAAAGTGCTTTTCGCACTGTAGACAGTGCTCAAGGGTCAAGCTTTCGCCGCTTTTGCGTGACGCGATTTCCTTCACAAGAGTTGCTTCACTTATTGTCCTTCTTCTCATCCTTCTTGTCTTCTTTCTTCTCCTCTTTCTTCTCCTCCTTCTTTTCCGGCTTCTTCTCTTCCTTTGCTGGTCCAACCGAGATGATGTCGATCTTGCCCAGCTTCTTCAGCTTCTTCGCGATTGCCACGGTGTCCATGTCGCCTATGACGGTCATCTTGTTGTCCTTGAGGTCCGCGGCTATCGAATCAATGCCTGAACCATGGGAAAATAGAAGATGTTACGTTATTCATTCACCTAGTTAAGAAGAGCTAAATGGAACTATAAGTGATTTACGATCGATGATTGGATTTGGGAGTACTATTTTGAGTTGATGGTAGAATTAATTAAGTAGATCATTTTTGTTTTTGAGCATCTGTCGCCCACATGTCATGGCTCGTGGCCGATCACACCCATACAAATGACACATATCTAATACACCAACTTTCTGCATCGGACAAAAGAGTAATGTTCGGCGTCGGGTCTGATCAGGCATCACAATCGAACTCCACCTAAAATTATTAGTAGCTAACCACTCTTTACCGTCACCTGAATTAAGCTATGGATTGGTCATGTTCCTGAAGAAACAATTTCAGTTTCAGTGTCAATTCTAGCCTCTGTTTCGGTTTTTAGCTGATTTAGTAATTTGCAGAGCGCGAAACGCATCAGGTGTACTATAATAGTTCATCAGACTACCAATGGAGGAGCGTGGAGGTGAGTGAATTCTGATTTGCTTACCGTAGATGTCTGCGACGGCTTCAATGGCTTTCTGCTTCATCTTGTCATCGGTCATGATCGGAACCCGGAGCACCACCTTCTGCTAACATTCGTCGAAAACATCGTCAGATTCTTTCAGGCATGAAAAGGTCTTTTATTCCTCTAATAGCTAATAAACATCGTGGAGAAAGCTAGTGAACTTAGGAAAATGAAGGTATTATGTACGTAATATGCTTACCTGAGCCATCTGAAGTCTGGGATTGATAAGAGCAGAGGAGGGAGAGGCTGGCTCGAAAGAGATGAGAAACCTTCTTGTCAGAATTAGCTCTAACTTCTTGGAAGAGTGTTGGCTGGTGGCCGGTGCTTATAAGGCGGAGTCGAAGTGTCCTGTTCGTTTGGATGATCAGTAGGACAAACAAAAACCTCTTGGTGTTTCCACACGGAGGCCTTTCGGTTCAGGATTACGGAAGCACTTTTGTACCACAACATTCTATTTGCAGGACTATCAATCAGCATGGGCGTTGTACTCTGAACCTTAGAAATTTCATAGCATGTATAAATTCATTCTTTTTCGTCCTCTAATTATCGTTTGCATGCATAAGCCGTGGTTACATCCAGATGTACGGTGGTTATTCTTCAAACACACAAGACAGACACGTCCTTGTCAGTGTTTCCTGGCATCAGACTGTCATCAGGCTCTCCATGTCAAAGATCAGTGCGCCACTAATCAGATCAGAGAGACTTTGTGTGCCTGAATGACTAAGCCTACGTTGTAGGGACCTTTTCCATGGGTGGAAGGAGAAAACATCTTTACCTCCTCACTATCTTTACGTTGATCGTTACGGAACACTCTAAGTTGCGTTAAGCTGTGCTTCTGATTGCTCTGTTCTTCTGCCTGTTCGCGAACTACTGTACCGTTCTGAAGTCCTGATTCTATGCTACAGAATCAAGCAGCAACCCTGTCGGTAACCGTCGAAGCCGTCGTAGTCAAGTGCCGCGTAACCGTGACGTCTTGCCCTCAAGATTCCTTCTGCCTCTTTGACGAGCATTCACACCTGGGGTGTTCGTTGCTTTAGCATTTAGCATTTAGACCTGTCACATCAAAGAGAATCTTATTATTTAAGAGTACTAAATAAAATTTAATAACAAAACCTTTTTACAGATAGATACATCTTTACGAGACGAATCTAACGAGCTTAATTAATCTATATTTTGTTACAGTAATGCTACAGTAACCAGCGTCTAACCACGGCTTACCTACCCTCGTTAGATTCGTCTCGCGATTTAGACCAGGGGTTCTGCAGTTAGTTTTGTAATTAAACTTTATTTAATACTCTTAAATGACAAAATTCTTCCATCTAAATTTTAGACCCCATGCAACGAACACCCCCTAGTCGCAAAGCTTAAAATCGTGGGCCAGATCGTTTTGGACAGGACACCTTCCATTCGAGCACGTCAGTGTTTTTTTTTTTTTTTAGACGGCACGTCAGTGTTCTCATCAACAGGAGGATGATAGCGTAGAATCATTTATCTGCAATCTAAAGAAGAACATCGATTTGAGTGGATTCAGCACCAGCTTGGGCCATGCTTGAGCTTTGGATTAAGCAGTTCGCGCCTTTTCGAACTTGGCCCGGCCCACCGTTTGAAGGCGATTCGTGATGGATGGAGGGAAGGCAAATGGAGCCCCATTGATGAACGAAACCGGTCCGGTCCGGTCCGACTGAACCCAACACACCGGCCGCCGTCAGCAGCAGCAGCAGCAGCCCCCTCTCCGCTCTCCAACTCCAACCGGCGGCGGCGCGGCTAAACCCCTCGGAAAACCCTACTCCCATCATGGCCGCCGGCGGCCACCTGCGCCCGGGCTCCTACCTAGGGGACGTCTCAGCGCTCTCCTTCCTCCCCTCCTCCCCACGCCCGCTTCTCCTCGCGGGTACCCTCCCCTCTTCCCCCTCCACCTATCGCCGCTGGCTCTTGTCTGGACTTGGCCGTGCACCGTGAAGCGTGACGCGAGGATGCGCGCGCGATTTGCGGTTTTTTTTTTTTTCAACGAATAGGCTTGTGATACCATCCATGGTCTTCGCCTTGTCGCTGCAGGCACCGGATCGGAGCTGCTCGTGTACGAGGTAAACGACGCCAGGCTCGTCGCTTCGTTCCAAGTGTTCGACGGAGTGCGCGTCCACGGCATCGAGCCCCGGGGAAGAGGACCCAGTTCTTCCAATTACTCGCTCGCAGTGTTCGGTGAGAGGAGGGTGAAGCTTTTCTTCATCGAGGTCGATGTCGATGCAGAGGACGGGGAAGTGGGCGCAGTGCGGCTGGAGCTGGACCAGAGGCTCCCCGGGTTTGATCACTGGGTGCTTGACGCTCGTTTCCTGGAGGTACTGCGCTAAGTTCCCGATTACACTCTGCAACTTCCTGTAATCCTGTTATTATTATACAACTTAAATTACGGTAATGTGTGGTTTGGGTGCAGGTGGATGGGCTGCTCGCTATTGGTCTGAGTGACAATTCCGTTGCATTGTGGGATTTAAGCAAGCGCTTACTGGTTACCCGAGTAAAATCTCCAGGTTTGATTACAAGCTCAGTGTTCCAGTAGTCCAAATGACATGATCTATGCTAAATTCTTCGTTGATGTTGGGTAATGATGTTGCCTTTTGGATGCAGAGAAATGTCTTTTGTATTCAATGAGAATGTGGGGTGACTCTGTTACAAAACTTCTTGTCGCATCAGGAACTATTTTAAACGAGGTAAGCTTTCCATGCTCTCAGATCAGATGTTTCACTTTCAGCATCCATTGATTTCCACCTGGAAGATCACAATTCAACAGAAATTCGTTCTGAACATAAACATGTGTCACAGATTCTTATATGGAAACTGGAAGCGCAAATACCAGGATCCTCCTCGCACGGAGAGGAAAGTTCCGGCGGGAATAACTATGAAAATGTACATCTTAAAAGTAAGCAGTACATAGCGGTTCATCTTGGAAGGCTGAAGGAGCATGAAGGTTCAATATTTCGAATAGCTTGGTCTGCTGATGGATCAAAGTTCATGTCTGTTTCTGATGACCGTAGGTTCGTCCATGTTGCCTTTCAATCCCTCTGCCTGTGCCCCTAACCTTTTGTCTCCAAGCTTTCTTTGTATATTGTATTATCGTTCACCTACTTAGCTCTATTGTTATGGCAGTGCTCGCATCTGGATGTTGCGAGTCCAGTCACAAGGATTTGCCAATCAGGTGGCCAGACAAGTCAATGTCGAGATTGTACCACAATTCACACTTTTTGGGCACAGTGCTAGGATATGGGATTGCTGTATTTCTGAATCTGTAAGTTTGCCAGACCCTTTTTGTCCTCTCCTTTTGCGAAAAGATTTGCCATCTGTTGTCATTTGTAAATGCTTTCATTTATTCCTAACTGTAACATGGACCAATGTCACTAGAGCCATTTTTTGGAATGAACAAGAACACTTACAGAGTTCTTGGTGTACTCTTTTGCATGCTATTATTTCCTACCATTTGCAACTGAACTTGGTTTTTTTAGTTAGTTATAACTGCTGGCGAGGATTGTACGTGTTGCATTTGGGGAATGGATGGAAAGCTTATTAAGATGTTCAAAGAACACATGTAAGTTTGGAACATACACGTGATTAACTTTTGCAGAATTAGTAAGTCAATGAATCAATGTTCAACTACTTGAAATTTCAAAAGATGTTTCGTCTAGGGAGAACTTAAATTGATGTGGGGATCTAATTTTACAGCGGTCGAGGAATATGGCGATGTTTATATGACCCGAGCTCATTACTTCTGGTCACTGCTGGGTTTGATTCAGCAATAAAAATGCAACATCTATTTAACTCCTCTGTCGATGACACATTTGAAGGCAACATGGTCTCTGATGGTCTGAACTGTGACGCTGAGGTCTTTGCAGTATCTTCTCCCACAGTGGCAGGGCAGCATGGTCCCCTGGATAGGTGTGATATACTTATGTACTGTATTGTAATTTGCATGTTATCTCCATGTCTCATGCTATGAAAATCAAAATGATTATTCATTTGGTTCATTTACAGCAAAAGCGAATATGTCCGGTGTCTACACTTTGCAGAAGAAAATCTTATGTATGTTGCAACGAATAATGGATATCTGTACCATGCGGCGCTCTCAAGTGTAGAAGATGTTAGATGGACAGAGATCATTCGAGCCACTGAGAAAGCACCAATTATCTGCATGGATGTCATGTCCATGTATTCAGACCTCCCTTTGAATCGGGAGGATATAGTTGCCCTTGGAGATGGTCAGGGAAATGTTACTATTGTCCGGTTATCCAATGGACAGGTTGAACCTAAAATAGCTCTATCTTTTACATGGCAAGCAGAAAAAGATAGACAGCTTCTAGGAGTACATTGGTGCAAGTCACTTGAATGTAGGTTCGTGGATTCTTTAAATTTCTGTATAAACAGTTTCGGTAAAAGTTAGTCATTGTTCTTACTAGATCCTCCTTATTTTCTTTGTTGCAGCTACATTTTCACTGCTGATCCTAGGGGTGTGCTTAAGTTATGGAACATAAGGGGTGCCATATTCCCAAACGCCAATGATATCAATGCAGCTGAGAAGGTTCTACTTGTAGCAGTGTTTGAGTCATCCTTTGGGGCTCGAATCATGTGTTTGGATGCATCACCTCGAGAGGAGGTAAATAACTTCATAGCCCATAGCATCCCATATAATAATACTTTTATTTTTTTATATAGCTATAATAATTCTTGGCCAGCAGAAGAGTGAGAAATATGAATATCCCTATTATGTGCCTTAATTTTGCCATCCCCTCTTACAGATCCTTATAGCTGGTGATAAAAAGGGTAATATCACAGCTTTTCCCTTCCCTAAAATATTGGAAGCTAATGAAAGCAGTGTGACACAACAGAAGATACCTCCACAAGATCGCTTTAAAGGAGCTCATGGCATTTCCAGCGTCACAAGCGTTCAAATGAAAAACTCAACTTCTGATCACATTGAATTTCACACTGTATGTCCTCATTATTGTTGTTCATTTTACTAAAGTTATGGGTTCAGTTTGACATATGTTCCTGAACCTTGAACATTTTAGACTGGGGGAGACGGCTGCATATGCTTCTTCAAGTATGGCAGAAATGCTAGAAAGATTGATTTTTTTGGAATGAGACAAATAAAAGAACTGGGTACCATACAATCCATACACCATAATCTTTCATCCGAGAACCAACCGTGTCGTACCTATGCAATAGGCTTTACCTCTGCGGATTTCATCATCTGGGATCTTGAAAATGAAACAAAGGTAATGCATGTTTAATGAATTGGCCAGTTGGAACCAACGGTTCAGATAATTCCTAGTTCTGAAATTTTTATCTTCTACAGATGGTTCAAATATCCTGTGGAGGATGGCGGCGGCCTTATTCATATTATCTTGGCGAATTCCCGGAGTATCAAAACTGTTTTGCCTTTGTAAAGGTCCACATTTCTGTAGCTTTAGTAATGTTTTATGGAATTCTTTTCGTATTTTATTTTCCTGACAAGGCTGTCACACCTCATGGGACCTATCTCTTCGGTTTCAAACTTTCATGACTTTGGGGTTCATATAATTGACATGTCGTTTGTTTAGCAGTACTTACAATTCTGAATTAGTCCGATGAGCTAGAGGCCCAACTTTAGTTTACATTTCTCTGCGTATTTGGGAACTCTAATGGTAATGCAGAAATAGGCTGTCAGTATTTTACCATTATTTGATTCCATCATAATGGCACTTTCCATATCTACTATTTGATTAGTTATTTGCTAGTTTCGACTGTTTTTGTTATGGTTGTTAACTAACGTTCCTTATCTGTCTGTAACTTGTAAAAAAAAAATCTCTTAGATCTTATACATTATTCATCATGTAGTTAACTTTTGGTGTTTTTTACTATCTATGATGTTACAAATTTTTTATCACATAATAATGATTTGCTGCTGTTTCCTTTCAAGCAGGATCATAATATTCACATTCGCAGGCACTGGGTACCAACTCAAGATAAGAAGTTGCTCCCTCAAGCTCTTCATTTGCAGTTTCATGGAAGAGAAGTGCACTCATTGTGCTTCATTGATCCATCAAGCTATTCAAAATTTCCAAATAGCTCAGATCTGTGGATTGCAACAGGGTGTGAAGATGGAACTGTGCGTCTTACAGGGTAAATGATTTGTTTATCAAATATTTTATGAATCATGTGATCGATTTTGACATGATGTTTTGTTCAGTTACTCGAGTGGTAGTTCTGGAGGATGGCATTCGTCCAAGTTGCTTGGGGAACATGTTGGTGGGTCAGCTGTGAGAGATACGTGCTTCATCCCAAAGACCTACACATTAGCAGATAAATCGTGTAACGGCAGTTCTAGTGGCATTTCTGATGACATTGTGGTTGGAAATAGTGATGGCACTTTCTTACTCATATCTGTTGGATCAAAGCAAGTTCTGACTACTTGGATTTTGCAACCTAGGGTTTCAGACAACAGACAAGTGTCTATTAGTGGCTTCAATGTTGACACCAAGCAAAGGTCAGAAAGCTTGGAAAATGGTGATTCGTCCGTGTCATTTCAATGGCTATCTACCCACATGCCACAAAAGCTTACCAGGAACAAGTTGAAAGCTAGCCATGTAAAACAGAATTTTGATGAAGGAAATTCCCCTGTTGTGCTGCCTAATAAGAGTATTATGGATCAGATGGAAAATGACTGGCGTTATCTTTCTGTCACAGCATTTCTTTTGAAACATATAGCCACCAAGTAAGATCCAGTATTCTACACATGTAACGCTGACAATACATAGGCTAGCTGGCATGTCCTCCATTTCATGCTTCACACTAAGTGACGTAATCTTAAACTCTACCTTTCGTGCAGGTTGACAGTATGTTTTGTTATTGTTGCATGCTCTGATGCTACAGTTGTGCTCCGTGCTCTTCTGTTGCCTTCACGGTTATGGTATGCAAATGAGTTTTTTAAAACGAAAGTCTATCGGTAATGCTGTTGTCTCTATCTCTGAGCTATTGTTTTCTTGGTGCACAGGTTCGATGTTGCCATGTTGGTTCCTCAGACATCTCCGGTACTCGTGCTACGGCATATGGTCATCAGTTCTAGCCAGTTTAAAGGTCACTTCTAATTTTTCTTACTCTTTTATTCTGACAAATGGTGTTTATCCTGACAAAATTTGTGCTATGGTTTTCAGATGACGTGGGAGATAGATACATTATTATGAGTGGATCTACTGATGGTAGCATTACTTTCTGGAATGTTACTGATACCATTCATGGCTTCATGCAACTAGTATCAGAGACTCAGCCCCACATGACTATTGATTGCCAAATGCGGCCTAGGACTGGAAGAGGGAGTCAGGGTGGTCGTCGGCGATGGAGATCACTGGCAAACCATTCTTTGATGAAGAAGATCAATAGAGAGACATCACTTCCTGATGGGTGCAACGTGAGCACCTCGTGTTCTGCTGAGAATTCATCTGAAACTTCTATTGTGGAAGAAAACGACCCCACAAACACTCCAAGCATAACGCTTGAAGAAAGTGAAGAAGTGAGCACTCTGAACATAATGCATCCAAGTACTCAATCATGCGATATACCTGAAGTGAGACCAATGCACATATTCTCCAGTGTTCACCAGTCAGGTGTTAATTGCCTCCATGTATCGTACTCAACAATAGATGAGTCATACCATGTTATCAGTGGTGGGGATGATCAAGCTATTCAATGCTTCAGTTTCACAGTAGGATCTCCGGAACGTTGCTCAACGGACACAGCAAGGCAAAGCTCGCATGACAATGACACACTAAAAGTTATATGTCAACATAAGGTTCCGTCAGCTCACAGTGCAGCAGTTAAAGGTTTGTTACTTGTTCTAAGACACTGAAGCATGAAAGTGGTTCAGTTATTGATTTTTATTTGTTCCGTCTGTTTTTACATGTAGTAATGTAAGCACGCACATGTTTTCACTAGGAATCTGGACGGACGGTTGCTGGGCTTTCTCCACTGGCCTTGATCAGAGAGTAAGATGTTGGAAGATGGGATCCTCTGGCAAATTCACCGAACACTCCCATGCTGTCATTAGCGTGCCTGAGCCAGAAACTCTAGACGTTTTCCACGACTGGTAAGTCTTACAATGCGAGTATCAAATGATACCTTTCTCTTACCGTTTTGCACTGTTGATGCCATCGTTATTGTTTTTCAGCGAAAAGAGGAAATACCAGATTGCCGTCGCTGGAAGGGGAATGCAAATGGTTGAGTTCTTGCCGCACGAACAGGATTGACAATGATGAAGCAAACGCATGAGGTGCATGCAATTCTCGTGCAAGAATGTAAGATGATTTTTGCTGGCACTGGCAAGGCTTGAAAGTTGAAACGAGAATTCAGACGTGCCAGGCATGTGAATGAACAAAGCGGGGCCAGTCCATGATTGAAAGAAAAAAATGTAGCTCCGACAGTGACTAGTTTGAGCAGTAGCGTACCTGCTCCTTGACTCGTGGGATTGCAGAGTGGCCGGAGGAAGGCATTGTCTTTGCAGCGCGGTGTCGGCCCATCTGGACAGGCTTGGAAGATCCTTTTTTTTTATGAGAAAAGGCTTGGTAGATCTGGTTAGACTAGTGTCATCGTCTCTAATGATCTATTAGCCGAAGTGGCTGCATGCTGCACATTACATGATGGTGTTGTTCTCCATGGTCCCTTCATTACATGTCCAGGAAAGTTGTGGCACGTAGGCTTCAGGCCTGAGGAGTTCATATGCATGACCCTGTGCTTAATTGAACATAAACCACCGAATTTTGGTGTTCACTGGGATGATAAAACTGAACGTGTTTCCATTATAAATTGGTTTATAGTTAAATTTTGTTGATACGATATTTCTTAGCTGAGCGTGTTTCCATTATGTTTGAACCAGTGTAATAATGTTTGGGTGAAAAGGATAAGATTTATCGATTCTCGTTGTCAGCTTGATTCGATGAGCAATTGCATGATATTGACCAATGATCACTGTCACCATAGTCCATGACTTTTCCCAAGACCCTCTTTGGTTGGGCTCTGGAGAAGCTCCCAAGCAATCTAGACAGTGGCGGAGCTGGACAAGAATTTAAAGGGGGGCCAGACGAACATGGTCAACATTAAAGTCAAAAAAATTAGCAATTTTTTTTGCAAATAAAAAAATTTACTCCCTCCGTTCTTAAATTGATGTAGCTGTTGACTTTTTTAGTTACGTTTGACCATTCGTCTTATTCAAAATATTAACTCAAATATGCAAAATTATAAGTTATGTTACAAATTTCTTTAATGATAAAACAAATCATTATAAAATATATTATATTTTTTAAACTTTTTTTAATAAGACGAGTGGTCAAACTTTTTCAAAAAAGTCAATAACAACATCAATTTAAGAACGGAGGGAGTAGTAATTTGTACCAATTTTCACTGTTCGCGCACACAACTAGCCATAATTCTACCTTACATCAGGTAACTAATTAGGTAGTAAGACCCGCCCTTAAAAAAAGGATTAAGTAGTAAGACCCTATAGCTTTCTAATCTCCTCGTTTGAGTTTGTTAGCGGATGCATGACTCCAACGTGGTAAGCATGAGAAGAGGAACATGTCGTATAAACCTTCACCGCAAACAAAAAATAAATGTTGTATGAACCTTACAGTCCCACCTGGACATCAACAAAGTTTAGCCTATGAAGTCTGAACACGCTTTTGTCCTTAAAAAAAGGTCTGAACACTCTCACCCGCACAATGGGCCAGAAGCCACCTCGTCCACGGCCTGAACTTACGGACCAGCAAGGAAAACAAACAGAAAGAGAAAGAGATGAAAATAAACTAACGGCCCATATCCCATAAGGTCGTAACTGTTCGCTTCCTTCTTCTTCGTGGAGTCGTTCCTAACCTGCACGAGCTCAAATCTAGCCATGCTTACAACGTTGGCCTGCAATATGTAGAGGGGATCCCCTGAAATTTTACCGCAGTTAGGGGGGGCCATGGCCCCCCCCCCCCCCCCCCCCCAAGCAGCTCCGCCACTGAATCTAGAGCTGAATCGCAACCAAACACAGAAAGTTGGGAGCATCCTGTGAGCAGTTTAGGAAATGAACTAGGAATTGGGAGCCAAAAAAAAAGAGAGCTCACACTCAACCCACGTGTGAGATATTTTACCAAAGTTTTTGTTTGTCAAAGCTTCCGGAGTAGAATCCTATTTTTGAGTAGAAAGAGCTCAACCAAACTGGCACTAAGTATACTTTCACCATTTAGCAAGAACAAATTATGCGGTACATGGTACCTAGCAACTATCGAAGACAAAGAAATTCCTCAAATGATTTTGAAGGAAATGTTATTCTTTGAATTAAGAACATATTTTCCATATCTTTATCAAATGAACAAAAGTCGAGAGCATTGCAGAATGCAAAGTATAAAACCATTTTTCGTACTTTTTTGGACTGATACAATGTGATAGAAAACCGATGTTGAAACATTCTCTTTCCTATTTCAACGCCGGCGGTGGCCGCTGCAGTGAGTGATGCTGAAATGATTTTCCCCACTTTCGGATCAGGTAGATGCATTGGTGCTGATTGAATAAAAAAAATAACAGCACAGAGTTACGCCAATAGTCAGGTTGCTCACAATTGCACTTGGGTGCCGGTGTGGAACACCCACCGAGGGTTTCTTCAGAATCTCATCACCCTAATGGTATATGAATATTCTTTTGAGCACCGCTTATCACAATGGATATTTTTATTAGGCAAAATTGTCTAAGACACACTAAAAAATGGTGGTTTCGTCCGCAACACATCAACAAAGTCGAAATTATTTGCAACACACTACGATTTTGAAAGCTTTTGTCCGTGACACACTATTACCATTTTGCAATTATTTTCAACTTTTTCATCTCAATTCATAAGATACATTAGAATTTGAAACTTGGCACCAATGTACATTTTTGCATTGTCTATCGTTAAAAAATGAAGCCTGATTTTTTTCGATTGTTTGCATGATTTGATCGACAAATTAAATATTAAAACAATGAGCACGCGGTGCAAACAATGGAAAAAATATATCTCTATTTTTTAATGATAGATAATGCAACAATGTTCATTGGTGCCAAGTTTTAAATTCTAATGTATCATATGAATTGAGATATAAAAAAATTGAAAACAATTACAAAATGGTAATAGTGTGTCACAGACAAGAGTTTTCAAAATCATAGTGTGTTACAGACAATTTCGACTTTGTTGGTGTGCTACGAACAAAGCCACCATTTCTTAGTGTGTCTCAAACAATTTTGCCTTTTTATTATCCATCGCTCGACTGGCGGGAACAACTCAAATTCTAATAAATAATATAGCATTTTAATCCATTCCCCTCATAAATTTTATGGAATCAAAAGCATATACGAAAAACGCCCCTCTGATTTTTAAATTAGTTGGCTTAGTGCAATTTTGAACTAGCCAACATTATACATTAAACTTATCGAAGGGATTACGGAAAAAGTTTGTGCGAATCAGGGCAAACGTTTCAACACGTTTTTTGTGAGTCCTCCAAGTCAATCTGAACTGGCTGCTGTTGGAGTGAGGGGGCAGGGGAAAAAAAAGGAATATCAAAGTCAACTCAAAATCTCCTCGCATTTGTGCCAGAGTCTGAGGTCACCCCGGGGGACAAAGCCCTTTCGCGGACGAGGTGAGTTTTAAACTTGAACCCGACCAGACCAGGCACGCCATTTTTTCCTGGTCGCAGACGCAATAAACCTTCCAGAAACCAGCGAAAAAGCGGCCAAATCCAGCACACGCCGGGGCAGACAGGCAGGCAGATCAGCCAGCCGCACCTCCCCGCCCACTACGACGACCGCCGCCGCCGAATCAAAACTCGTCCTCCTCGCGTCGCCTCCGAGCGCGGGCGCGCGCTCACCGATCCATTTCGTCGCCAGCCCGGTAGGGTTTTGCTCCCCTGATCCGGGTGCCAGATCTCGCGCGGCTGCACGCGGATCTGGGGTTTCTCTAGCGGCGGCGGCGGCGGCGGCGGCTGCCGGAGGCGGAGGGGATGGCGCTCTCGGGGATGCGAGGGCTGTCGGTCTTCATCAGCGACGTACGCAACTGCCACAACAAGGAGCAGGAGCGCCTCCGCGTCGACAAGGAGCTCGGCAACATCCGCACGCGCTTCAAAAACGAGAAGGTCAGTCTCCCCTTGCTCCCCTCCGCTCAACGCACTTCGAGAGTCGTTAGGTGCCAACGCATTTGCGGAATTGAGGTGTGCTGCGCCACGGAATTTGCTCGAATTGTCCCCCTCTAAAAGAGCTAGGTAGCTGAATGGTTGTGACTGAGTTGGTAGTAAGTTGGGGAGGGGAAGCTCCGTACTCTCAGCTTGAACCATGGTGGATTGTGTTCAGTTATCACAGCTTCAAACTGTTTGCTGTCTGCTAAAATGATGTTCTGTGGAACGATACATTTGGTCTGATGAAACTGTAACTGCAATGTTGGGTCTTAACTGTGAAAGAATGGTTGCTATAAGGTTCCTCAACGCTGATCGTTTTAAATGACTTCGGATTGAATTTGAGCCATCTGGGCTGAGCAATAGGAAGAATGACAGTATTTGGTCTAATTCATGTTTTGCTGAAACAATCAAGTTAGATAAAGTTTGCAAACGTTCAATAGTGTACTCAGACTGTGGCTGGTGTAGGCTACGATTCTCTTGGAACTGATTGTGGGGTCTAGGTGTGGCCACTGTGCCTGTCAGCTATCTATTGAGGAGGATGCTCCCAGCTAATCTTATGCTTTACCTTGCATTATTGAATGTTGGACTAATATGGATAGTTGAAACATTGCTGAGGTCTCCCTTTCACATCTTTGACCATCAATTTTTCTAGGATTATGGTATATTCCTAAAATAATGTCAACACTATTTTCGGTGTAACAGTGGACTAAATTTGACAAGTTTGTTTCCTAAATATTACTGTGGGAGTATAGAGTATAAATAATGATATGAATTCTGATAGAGAAAGTCCAACAAATGCTCTCCTGCATGCTGTATGCATTATACTTCTACAAAAAATTTGTTTCACAAATGAAATGGGATCGATCTAGACTTGCCATGTACAGACCATATGAATGTCTCTGCATTAGGGAGCTGCATAGTTTTATGGTAAAATAAACCATACCACGCTTTGCTATGCTACCTAATCATGTGGGAATATCAATGTGGTAAGAACATGCGAGCTTAAAGATATGCAAATCCATTGACTTCTTTTTCCTATGTAGGACTTGTGTTTCCCCAGTGTTTTCGTAAAAGGTTTTAAACAACGTGTAAAGGCCGTGTGAGTGCTACACGGACTCAACTGTGCAGTTAGGGCCTAGTTGGACATGTAAATGGTTGATCTGTTTACTCGGTCAAAAACGGCAAAAAACACGGTAAACAGCCTGCACGGGACGCTACTTACAGTTCAGCACGGTGTTCTGCCCGACTAGGTGATGGGCAAAGGAGTCAGAGCGGAGTGGGAGATTGGTCTTCTTCCCTCCTTGCTCTGAAGTCGGCAGCAGGTCCAGGCGTCGCGGTGCCGCGAGCTGCGCGCAGCTTGTGCGGTAGATCCATGGCTTGTGAGCAACGGCGGCGGCTGAAATGCGAGCAGCTCCTCTAGACAGCGGCGGCTCCAGCAGCTCCAGCCCCCCGCGCTAGGCCAAGTGCCGCCATCCAGCCGTACACGCTTGGCCAGCGCATGCCAGTCGATCTGAGGGGCTGCAGAGAGGAGCAGGTAGTGAGAGGGAAGAGAGGCGGCTGGCGGCGCAGTGGACAGAGAGAAGAAAAAGGGGCAGCGCATGTTCTATTGACCTAGGGCAGCATTTTTGGGCTGGGCCAAACAACTCCCTTCTCCTTTTTCTCATTTCTTTTTTCTCCTTTTTATTTTTTTTCTTTCCTCCTGCCTGCATCTATTTTCTAGTTTCTTTCCTGCTATAGTACCGACGCCGTGTAAACAGGCTAAACGCTAAATGAGGGGTCACTGCTCGTTTAGCGTTTACTGTTTAGGAAAACATTGTGTTCTCCCCAATGAATTAAATGTTATATAGACCATAGTAGGTAGGTCGTGCATGTTGCACTAGGTGGAGAATACCTAATAAAAATCATTTCTATTTAAGATAAAACTTCAATCACCTAGAGCCTTGCCTTTTTTTCCTTAGACTACTGATGTTTAAAGTGCATTTGCAGTCTTGCAGCCTTCCCTTTTATGCGCCTCAAATCTGAAATCATTGTCACAAAGTAGTAACCGTAAATCTATTATTTCTTGTCTTTCAGGGCTTATCACCATACGAGAAGAAAAAGTATGTATGGAAAATGCTTTACATTTATATGCTGGGTTATGATGTTGATTTTGGGCACATGGAAACTGTTTCTTTGATATCTGCACCAAAGTATCCTGAGAAACAGGTAAATTCTGCAGTCTGAATATCCTTAGCAATTGTATTGTTTTTCAAATGGTTTACTCAATTTTGGTGTAAAATCATCAATGTGATCATGTTGGCTAACTTTCGAGCCATGCTGCAGGTTGGGTACATTGTGACATCTTGCTTGCTGAATGAGAACAATGATTTCCTAAGGATGGTTATTAATACAGTACGGAATGACATAATAGGGCGAAATGAGACTTTCCAGTGCTTAGCACTGACAATGGTATGTCATTCTTTCTACTCTGTTTTCCTGCGGACTTGGTGTTTTGGTCCAAATCTTTGCTTGGAGGGCAAATAAAGGCAGAGTATCAACCAGCCTCCTATTTATCCCTGACATATATTTCTAGGAGTACCATTTGTGTCACTAGAAGTTGTGGCGTCATGAAGAGCTAAGGACTTCAAAATGTAACGTCACCGATAGGGAAAATAGGCAACCCAACTGAAATCAATGCCAAATTATTACAGCGTCCTGTTAAGGCCTTAACTTTCAATGGAGCTCAGCCTAGTGTTATCTTGCTGCTACAGACAATTGGAAATGAGTGTGCACTTTGGTGTTTGGCACCGACAGGTGCTTTGCAACTGCAAGAGCTACTCATACGGGCGCTCCCTGCAGCCCCTTAGTTATTTAGCCTTTCCTACATCTTTTTACGAGGTGGCGTGCCTAAGGTGCTTGGGCGTTCTTTTCATTTTTTTATGTAAATGTTGGCTGGCCGAGTATTTTTAGGGTAGGGGCTCACACCCCTTGTACTATTTCTTCTTCTTAATGAAAATGACACAAGTTCTGCGCTTTCGAGGAAGAAAAAATCAACTTTAATTGAGGCCTGTTTCTTGCCATTTAATTGTTTCTATTCTGTAATAACTTGCACTTCTAGCATGTTGAACACCTGCTTGCTCGACCACATTTTAGTTTTGCCTATTTCACCAGCTCTACCGGAGTTGACAATTTATTCATTGTCTGATTATTCTTCTCAATTAGTGCCTTCTTCTTTTCTGTATATGTTTCATTTTTTAACTAAATATTTTTCAGGTAGGCAATATTGGTGGGAAAGAATTTTCAGAGTCACTGGCCCCTGATGTCCAAAAACTTCTGGTAAGTGAATGTTATATTCTGTACCTCTTTCATTGTTTTGTGACAATTGTACTGATGAAACACCTATGGTTATCAGATTTCAAGCAGCTGCCGCCCGGTTGTCAGAAAGAAGGCCGCTTTATGCCTTTTGCGGCTTTATAGAAAGAATCCTGATGTTGTAAATATTGATGGCTGGTAATGATATTATATAATATCTTAATTTCACTCTACTTAATGTATTGCGACTATTGTCCAACTGAATTTTGTTTATCAGGGCTGATCGGATGGCACAACTACTGGATGAGCGTGATCTAGGTGTGCTGACATCTGTTATGAGCCTTTTTGTTTCATTAGTATCCAACAACGCTGAAGCATACTGGAATTGCCTTCCAAAATGTGTAAGAATATTGGAGAGGTTGGCAAGAAATCAAGATATTCCACAAGAATACACATACTATGGAATTCCATCTCCTTGGCTTCAGGTACTTCTTTTTCATGCCATCATCTATCCAGACGGCTTGAATTACCATCAAAACTAGGCAATATCTGCATTTCAGTTTTGTCCGTTACCTACGATTATGCTTGACCTACAAATTAAGAGTCATTGAGTGAACACATCTAAACAGCAAAAGAAGCATTTGTATATATGTACCTCCTGATCGGCAGCAGTTTTGGAATCTTGAAGATACATGGAAAGTTCTGATGAGAGCTCATTTCGTATTTTTACAAGTCATAAAGCCATGCTAAATATTATGTTCTGTGAAGGCTACTTTTAGGGAATGCACTTCCCTTGATACTATTGATTTTTCTTCACGAATTTGAATTACAACTGTTGATGTGAATATTTCACATGTGAATATTCACATGTATGACTGTTGATCTGTTATTGAACAAAATTATTTTTGCAGGTCAAGACAATGAGAGCTCTTCAATACTTCCCTACTATTGAAGATCCCAATGCCAGGCGAGCGTTGTTTGAGGTACAGCCTTTTCTTTCAACTACTGTATTCCCGGCACACAAAAACATGTGAACTAAAACAATATTGTTGTCATTGTTTAGGTTTTACAACGCATTTTGATGGGTACTGATGTTGTTAAGAACGTTAACAAGAACAATGCCTCACATGCTGTTCTCTTTGAAGCTCTTGCTCTGGTGAGTTTATATTGACCTTATGAATTACTTGCTATTTTTGTTTCCAGTAATTTGGTCTTACTATTTCCTTTTCCACAGAACTTCCACTTTATTGCATCTGTCTACATAGGCTCTGATGTTTCACTTTATTGAGTTAAAATTGGTACTTTGATCGCGTTTTGATTGTACTAATTTTGTTTTCATGGACAATGCTTCTTTACAGGTCATGCATCTGGATGCTGAAAAGGAGATGATGTCGCAGTGTGTTGCTCTTCTTGGGAAGTTTATTGCAGTGCGGGAGCCAAATATTCGGTATCTTGGTCTAGTAAGTGCATTTCTTTCAAACGGTGTTTTACTTAATTTATATAGGCTGGTATACCCTGCATTCACTTCAAGCTCTGCAAGTGGAAATTTTTACCATATTGTAGCTTTAACAATATTTTATTCATCTTGCAGGAAAACATGGCTAGGATGCTGTTAGTAACAGATGTGCAGGATATCATTAAAAGACACCAGGCTCAGATCATTACATCTTTGAAAGATCCAGATATCAGGTATTGAGGCTTCTTGCTCTGTCATTTATGAGCCTTTATGAATACTGAACGGGATAGTATGAGCGTCCTGACTGTTTCCCAGAAATGTTAAAAAACATTTTCACTTATAAAAGGATGGAATCTAGAGTAATTATTTGCCTCATTGTGGATATTCTTTTTAAAAATATGCTACAATCATATGTTGCTGCAGCCTGTACTAATATCTATATGTTATGACTACCTTGCAGCATTAGACGAAGGGCTCTCGATTTACTATATGGTATGTGTGATGTTACAAATGCGAAGGAAATTGTCGAGGAGTTGTTGCAGGTAACTAATCTTGTGATAGTGATGCTGGGGAAAAAAGACTCAACTGCACCTGTCTTGTTGTTTATTCGTGGTACCTGTTAGTCTTGCTATGGTGTTCCTAAGACCGCCATGTTTTCTGCTCCCTCAGTATCTTAACACAGCCGAATTTGCGATGCGTGAAGAGCTGGCTCTGAAGGCTGCTATTCTTGCGGAGAAGTTTGCTCCAGATCTTTCATGGTAAGAATTTGATGGTGGGATCAGCCCAATTGATGTGGCATCTCAAACTGTGACGCTACATGTTGGAACATGTCTATGTTTTTTTTTTTGCCTCAGTGATGATCTTATAACCTTGATAGCCAGGAAATATTAATTGTTATTATGCCTTTTGATAGTTCTGAATGACCTAAATTTGCAGTTTTTTTAGATACTGAAAAGAAGATAGCCAGTCAGCTTTATTGATCCTTTAACGAATGCTGCAGCAGCACTCTAGCAAACCGCCTTACTGTAGCTGCACTTTCTGGAACCCCCCCCCCCCCCGCGGCTCCCTCCCTCTAATGTACTATAAATAGCACCGAGTGGGCAATGTAATAGAAGTGCCTCTAGTTGGTAGCTTCCGTCCAGTACCTCCCTAGCACCAACATATGGAATGATGTTCGGTTATTTTGACTGAATTTATGAAGGGGCAGATGTAAATGAAGCAGTCTGACTCCACTTTGGAAGTGTAACTTATTTTAATACATCCGATTACAAATATAAAATAGTCTAGCTTTGAGCGCGTCCATTAATGTGTAACTTAAAATGGCTTTGCCATTCTCTTTTGTTACCCCAGTTTAGCACCTTTTGTCATTTCATATAATCAATGAGCTTACTAAAAAGCCCTTTGTATTGATTAAATACAAAGTCCATTTAGTAATCGTAAACTAGGATAAATGTGGACTGAATTAGAGACAGACTTATGCAATGGAATTATCAAGAGTAGATTATTTTTTCCCCCCGCACAATACATACCTGAATTTTCTTGTAAATATTTGTTTGCATTCTTAATGGCTTTTTCTTGCCTAAAGTAGAAATTTCTCGTCCCATTAAGTTTAGCTGTTTGCTGTGCCCATAATTAAGCTGTATCCAACCTGATATTTATTTTCTGGATTTAAACATGTCATGTAGGCTAATATCTGTAGCGAATGGTACATAAGTTTGATATGCATTTTGAGTTTTGTAGTTTGTCTTCTGAAGTTTTTGCTATTCTATGTTCTATTTCTGTAGGTATGTTGATGTTATTCTTCAGCTTATAGACAAAGCAGGAGACTTTGTGAGTGATGATATATGGTATCGAGTGGTACAATTTGTCACCAACAATGAAGATCTGCAGGTTTTCCCATGTATCTAGTTGCAAAAATTCTTAACTTGTTCGTTGAATTTAGTGTTTGACACTATCTTTTAATTTTTTCAGCCATATGCTGCAGCAAAGGCGAGAGAATATCTTGACAAACCTGCTTTGCACGAGACAATGGTCAAGGTAGTGTCTTGATCGAAATGGAACTTTTTATATGCCTTTTTATCTGTTTACGGAAATGGGGAGTGACTCTGATTGGCAGAATGACAGCTTTTGAACCTTCCTGTTTGTTTTTATGCCATACATCTTCTTGCTTGCATTACATTATTATTCTTTGACACAGGTGAGCGCTTACCTTCTTGGAGAGTATGGTCATCTTTTGGCCCGGAGACCTGGTTGTAGCCCGAAGGAGCTGTTTGCTATTATAAACGATAAATTTACAACAGTATCGTAAGTTGCGAAATCACATATTTACTTCAGTATCACTTTCTATCTGGTTGTAATCTATGTATTCTTGAATTTTAATCAGGACAAGTACTGTCGCCATTCTTCTCTCATCCTATGCCAAGATATTGATGCACAATCAACCTCCTGATGTGGGACTGCAGCAACAAATCCTGACAATATTTAAAAAGTAACAAATGTTTCTTCCAGCTTTGACGATTTCTACAATTTTGTGTGTTTTAATATTCTTGTTCTTGTTTGAATTACTTTTCCAGGTATGAAAGTTATATTGATGTTGAAATACAGCAGAGAGCGGTTGAATATTTTGAACTAATCAGGAAAGGCTCTGCTTTGGCAGATGTGTTGGCCGAAATGCCTAAATTTCCTGAACGGGAGGTAACTTACACCGCGCCAGTCAAACTCATTATTTTACTTGATATATGTTTGTCTTTTGGTTAATTTCTTCAGATATTAGAAAGGATTTTTCTCCTTCTAATTATGGATTTATCTGTCAAATCTAGTCTGCCTTATTGAAGAAGGCCGAAGATGCGGAAGTTGACACGGCAGAGCAGAGTGCTATTAAGCTACGAAGTCAGCAACAGACTTCCAGTGCTCTTGTTGTTGCTGATCACCCCCCTGCAAATGGATCAGCATCAGTTGCTAATCAGCTCACTCTTGTGAAGATGCCAAGTCAAACTAGTTCTGATATTCAAGAGAGTACCCCAACTTATGAACAAGCTCCCAAACCTCCTGTTGAAACTCCCAAAGAAAATGGGGCTCCCTTCGATGTTGAGAGCAAAGCCACAAGCATTCCCGAGATTAACATTGAGAGTAAAGTTGAGCCTCCTTCTACATCCCATTCTGCTTCTCCCGCAGACCTCCTGGCAGATCTTTTGGGTCCTCTTGCGATAGAGGGTCCTCCTCCTGTTGAGCAACATCCTGCCCAAGTATCGGAAGCTAACCAAAGTTCAGTAGGTGACTTGGCTCTGGCTACCCTTGATGATCAATCCAACTCAGTTCAGGTACCAGGGCACTCACATTTTCTTATTTGGGCTGTATACTAATTCAATACTTTGTTAAGATGAATGTAACGATGGTGATGTCCTCTTTTACTGACACCTGCTAAATTAACTATGCTTTATGCAGCCAATTGTCAATGTTGAGGAGAAGTTCCATATACTGTGCACAAAAGATAGTGGAGTACTGTACGAGGATCCTCACATTCAGGTGTGCATAACCACTAGAGATAAACTAGGCTATTTTTATTCTCATGTTCTATATCTGCCTTGTCTTAATCCTTTACTCAAATTTCCTTTTCCTACTGGGCCTTGTACCTAGATTGGTTTAAAAGCTGAGTGGCGTGCCCATCATGGTCGTCTTGTTCTTTTCATGGGGAACAAAAATACTTCACCTCTTATGTCAGTGCGGGCGCTGATTTTGCCACCCAGTCATTTTAAAATGGAACTTGCATCAGTTCCTGATACCATTCCTCCAAGAGCACAGGTATCCAAGTGACGCATTATGCCTTTGCACCTTTCATGTTTTCTCGAATTATTTATTTCATTCTTCATTTTTTAAATTTTCTCTAGGTGCAAGTTCCACTCGAGGTTGCGAATCTCCGTGCAAGTAGAGATGTTGCTGTTCTTGATTTCTCTTATACATTTGGAACTGCACCGGTGATTGATCTATGCCATCATCTTTTATTTTTTGAGCGTCTGTACGCTCCTTTTTTTTTTTCCCTATCACAAGGTAACAGTACTGTCTGTTCTTTGCTTTTGCAGGTGGATGTGAAACTTCGACTCCCTGTTGTATTAAATAAGTTTTTGCAACCTATAACTCTTTCCCCAGAAGAATTCTTCCCCCAGTGGAAAGCATTGACTGTTCATTCGCTGAAGGTCCAAGAAGTGGTAAGTCCATAATGATGTTGTGGAGGAATGGAATTAACATTTTAGAAGGATCTTCTACAAGTTATAGAAATAAAAGATGCTTGTTATGATTATTGCGTTTTCGTGGTTATTGGATCATTCTTTCTAATGGCAATCTTACTGTGTGAACAAACAGATTAAAGGTGTGAAACCGATGCTACTTCCTGAAATGGCCAATCTTTTCATGAGCCTTCACTTGGCTGTCACTCCTGGACTTGTATGTAGTGTAATTTCTTTCCTCATTTTGAGCCGTTTTATTTTTCAAACTATTGAAGTTATTGTTCTTTTTAGGATAACAACCCGAACAATCTGGTTGCGTGCGCCACATTCTTCTCTGAAGCGACGCGGGCTATGCTTTGTCTGGTAAGCATGATGATTGATTGTTAGTTTTGTGGAATGTCATCTTTCCTTATGTGAAGAAGGGGATCGGGTTCAAACGTCTTCTTATCTGCTTTCCTGATTAGCTGCTATGTCTATCGCTTGTAACATGCACACATTTCATTTGCATACATGTAATTTTGTAGGGTTAATTAGATATTTGCCATTGCAAATGTTCCCGGTGAGGGATTCGCCATCACAAAAATGATAATGATAAATGTGCCATTCAGGTTGCAATTCTTGCACATATTTGCCATTGTTGACTTGTCAAAGAGCAATGGAGCTGTGAAAGGACCAAAATGCCCATGTCTTCCTCCTCCAGCCATATTTTTCTTTTTTTTTCTTTTTTCTTCCTCCCACATGACCGGCATCCCGTCAACTTGGGAAGAGTGCGTGGGGTCCGGATCCCACGCCTCCCAGAGACGAAAGGATCAGTGCATCAAGCTAAAATGAAGAGTTCAGACCATGTATACAGACGCATTCCAACTGCTGCCATGATTTTGAGCTACAGATACATTCACTTTAGCTTCCAATGTGATAAAAGAATAAAAGATTGCTGTAACCGGAGGAGCATATGCTCAGTCTGGCCTCGATTGGTTGATTAGAAGATCCACTGAAGATGGGGGATGTCAATTTGATTGCATCCGTTCGAGCTCCTTCTTGGCCAGAAGAGATTGCATCCGTTGGAGCTGTCGTACTCACTCCCCTGTCATGCGCATCTCAAGCAGGAGTCATCACGATGCGGGAGACAGCCTAGACATTGCCTCAATGTAGCCACCGCGGAAGGAGACGCAGCGCTACAGTGACGAGCGGCTCCGGCGACGGGACGACGGCCTCCGGAAGTATGCTGTCGTTGGTGCGCCACGGCGAGTGCATCTCCGTCTTCACATCGATGAGGTTGGGTTGCCGGAGGATCAGGTGAGGAAGGTGCGAGAGAGGGAGGGGGCAGCAGGCAGCTCACCCGGGCGTGGCGGCGCGCCAGGATGATGCGGAGGCGGCAGCTAATTCGGGTGCAGGAGTGCTCACGGTGGTGAGGGGCTGGAGGTAGAAGACAAGGGTAGTTTGGGCAATATGAGAAAAGGTTAACGGAAAAATCTAACGTAGTTAACGGCGATGGCAAATATGTGTAAAAATTGTTACATAAATGGCAGATATCTTAATAGTATTTTTGCGATGGCAAATCTCTTGTTGGGGACATTTGCAATGGCAAATATCTAATTATTCCAATTTTGTACATGAAAGGTTTTTACCCTTTTGGGTATACTTGTATTGTTTTTGGCAAGATGTAACTCTTGGTTGCTGATCTTTGACTATTTGCATTTGTAGATAAGAGTTGAAACAGATCCACAAGACAGGACTCAACTCCGGCTGACAGTTGCTTCGGGAGACCAAAACTTGACATTCGAGTATGAACTTACTCTATTTGTACTGAACAATGGTTCTCGCTAATGGGATTACAGAAGCTGATTTGAACATTTTTCTGAACAGGTTGAAAGAGTTCATCAAGGAACATTTGATTGATATGCCAAGGACTCGGGCAGCCCCGCCTCCTACCCCAGTACAACAACAATTGCCTACTCCAGCACCACCTGCCACATACAATGACCCTGGTGCCATGCTCGCTGGGTTGTTATGAGAAGTAAAGAAGATGGCTATAGCATTTTGATGTACATGACAGTTGTTTAGGATGAAGATCTAACATCTCCGCAAGCATCTTGCCACCAAGACGACTCGTGGTTAAAGATCAGTGTCGAAAGGGCTGGCGGAGTAGTCTTCAGCTGGATTCTTCGCCGGGAATGCACTATATTCTTTTGGGCCTCGCGCAGGCCCCTCCAATGAGCAGTTGTCATATTGTAATGTTAATTTGTTGTTTCCCCATTATGCTCCCTGTCCACCCATTTGTATAACTTGTATTGTCGAGGTCTGGTGGTGATATCAATAGTTTTGTGTGTTTATATAAGGTGCTAGGTTTTCCACCAAGCCGATTGTAAAGTTGCCATGACGCGCATTGCATTACAATTTGTACCAATAAAGGTTGGAATTGGGAAAAAGAAATTAATAGGTTTTGCTTTGTGAATACTGTGCACTTGCATGGCTCGTATGCTTTGTAACATGGGTATTTTGCATGCTGTTATTAGGCTTTTTTTCCGGCAATCGGTGAGCATGCATTTACATAGTTCTGTCTGATATCCGTCCTGAATAATTCTCTCTTCTAGACTTTGTGATCAAAATTTTGAACGGAACATGTCATTTTTTCTTGTTGAGACAATTCAGGACGGACCTAGTATGTGTTCTCGTCCGTGGGCCTTTCGCAGATGTTTCACAATGCCGATTGCAAAAAACTGGATGTGGCCCATTTCTGTTTTTGGAGAGCATTTTACACAGTGGTGTCTAGGAAGGGTACGAATGTGGATATCAGTTGTGATTTGTGCCTCTCAAAACATAACTTCCGACCTGTTACTATAGGATGTCTTATAAGACGAGGTGATTGTCCAATGCGTGATATGATATGAAAATGCAGTGTCCGGATGATCTGCCGTCGCGTTCCTACGATCCAAACCCAGAAGCCGTGAAAGCACGGGCTTGTTCGGTAAGTCTAAAAGCCGCTGTTTTACTCTAGCGACTGTTTGAAAAATAACTGCGAACACTGTAGCGACTGATTCGCAGTAGACTTGCCGAACAAGGTGAACCAATCGTACAGTTGCGATGGAAGGAGTCGGACGTGCCATGAGCCCTATAGAGTTTCCGTCGGGAGTTAGTGTCCCGTAGCTTTTCACTGAATCTTGGTGATTCGCTGGATTTCCTTACCCTCATACGAAATTCTCATTTCTCAAGCTCACAAGAAACACATGCGGGCGATGGCGACCCCCGCGCGAGCCGAGCTTGTCCGGCTGCCCCCTTCCGTCCTGACGCCACACGGGATCCGATCGCGATTGCCGCGCGGCTCATCCATCATCCGTCGCTGACCCAGTGACTGCGACCTTGAAGCCTTACGCGTCCGAGTGTCCCGACACGCCAGATGTGTCGACGCACTCCGTCCTCCGCTGCTGTTTAGTACTGATCGCGGATCAGTAGTGGGAAAGGAACGGCCGAAGCGCGGCACATGCGGGGCAAAGCCATACCCACACGTGTATCAGATCATCAAGCATTACAAAAAGACACGGCCAAGCATCTTCGCACTGTACTGCCCCTATTCTATTCGCGGACGGAGGGAGGAAAGAAAAGAAGATTGGGAGAGCAACGGAACCCGTTGCTGCCCGAGCCGACGGCTTTTGCAGAGTCCACGTTCCAAGTTGCTGCAACATGCAAGCTAGCAGAGCCAGAAGAGCAGGAGGAGCGGAACCGGTCAGTCAAAGGCGCACCGGAAAAAAACGAAAAAGAAAGCGAGGGCGTGGAGCGCGGGGTTGGCTCGCGAATCACGACGCGGACCACGGCAGCACCGGCCACGCGCGCCCTTCCTTCCTTCCTTCCGCTCTTTCGCACGAGTCGAGTAGTGCAGCGTGCGCGAGTCGTCCTCTCCTCCGTCTTTATTAACTGCACCTAACAATTTGGTCCGGGAAATCAAATCCCCAAGACTGCAGGGGCTGGAGCGAAAAGGCCACTGACCCGGGTCTCATGTGTCACTTCGCTTCTTCTGCCTCGCGTGCGCGCCCGCCTACCGGCCACCGGCCCAACCTCCAGCAGCACTGCAGCAGCAGCGGACCCCACCCGCCGCGGCTTCACCTGCTCGCCTTTATGCCGAAAGCCCCCTCCCAAACCTCAGAATTATTCCATTCCATTCCATTTCTCACAGCTGCAGGTAGCAGCTTGCTTCTCTCTCTCTCCTCAATTCCTCACGCGCACACAGAGACGAGACGAGGGGTAATCGGACCCCGGATTAGACCGCCGCGACGACGGCGACGGCGACCGCAGCTTCCTCTCCGCGGCGCCGCGAACCCTAAACCCTCTCCGCGCGCCGGCCGATCCATGGAGGCCGCGCCCTCCGGGACCGAGCTACTACCTTCCGCGGAGGCCGACTGGCCGCCCGAGCTCCGGCTACCGGCACCGCCTCCCCCGCCCCCCGCCGAGCCGCCGCCGCCCGCGGGGATGGACGATTCGCAGTTCCTGGGCGCGATCATGGGGGACCCGGCGCGGCAGGTCCCGGCGGAGGCTCCTCCGGCTCCGGCGCAGCAGCAAGGGCCGCCGGTGACCGCGCCCCTCGTGCCGAAGAAGAGGGGGAGGCCGCCCAAGAAGAAGGACGGGGCCGTGGTCGTTGCGGCGCCCAAGCCTGCCAAGAGGAGGGAGGACGAGGAGGAGGTCGTCTGCTTCATCTGCTTCGACGGGGGAAACCTCGTTGTGTGCGATCGGAGGTGCTTGCCGACTTCCCGGAGACCCGAGCAACACGTTTTCCCTGCGAATTGGCTTGCGATGACTCACGCAGCTGCTCGTCTTTGTCTCTTGCTGCAGGGGATGCCCCAAGGTCTACCATCCGGCATGCATCAAGCGCGAGGAGTCCTTCTTCAATTCCAGGACCAAGTGGAATTGCGGTGAGCGAATCCATCCTACACACCACTCATTCCCCTCTCTACTTTTACCTGTGACGGGACGGGATTGTTTGCCTTTAGGAGCCAAGCTCGGCTAAAATTGAGCATGAAATCTTAGGTTCATATCGCTGCTTGTGTTCATTCTGCGAAAAACTTTCAAGGTGAACAGTAGGTTGCAAATTGTAGGCTAGCTAAGAGAATATATTCAGTTCTCAATGCGCCTACATGAGAACTTAGCTTTCCATAGGACTTGTGTGCTGACAGCTCCTCATAGAATCTTAGCAAAGCTAAGTTTCCTAAATTGGATGGATAACCATCCTCCCTCACACAATTAGATCGCTACCGCCATGCTTTTATGCTCCCTCACTTTGTGTGGAGTTCCATTAAGTACATCCCTTGTTCAGAAATGTGGATATTTATATCTAGTATAGTTGTCAAATAAGGTGTGTTCCCAATGAAAAAAAGTAGACTATCTCATGTGCAGTGGAGAATTATTATTTGTGGGGTATGCTCTTCAGTATGGATTATCAACTGTTGACATACTATCAATTCTTGTTTTATTTCAAGAAATTCTTGAAATGTTTAGCTAATCCACCGTGCGGCAAAACCGAAACATGTCTTTCGAGATGCTTAGCTAATTTGGAATATTTTGTAATAGAAGGTGAAGGGATATACGCTTTCATGAACTATTTGAACCTTGAAGTCAATACATTGGCACTATGTGAACCAACTGAACTGCTCTGTGTTTCTTGATGTTTTGTATATCAGGTTGGCACATATGCAGCAGCTGTGAAAAGGCAGTGCACTACATGTGCTACACTTGCACATACTCCCTCTGCAAAGCGTGCATCAGGCAAGGCAAATTCTTCAGTGTCAGGGGGGCCAAGGGCTTTTGCGACACATGTTTCGGTACTATACTTCTAATAGAATCCAAAGATGAAGCTGCAACAAAGGTAAACCTGCCATTAATCTATGCCTCATTCATCCAATAAGGTTTCCTAAATATATTTCATGTCTTTGTAGCCGTGTTAGGTCCTGTTCCAAACCTCTAGAGATAATGATTAGCTGCTAAATTTAGCTATAGAATTTGGAACACTCCCTGCTAAAGGGTCAGCTAATAATTAGCTAACCCCTAGCTAACAATTATTTCATTAGCTGATCCAACCTAGCTAGTAGAAACTAATAGTTAGCTTATTTATTAGCTAGAGGTTTGGAACACCCCCATCTAATAGTTAGATTTAGCTATGAGCTATGAGCTAGATAACTATTAACTCTAGAGGTTTGGAACACCTTCTTTTGTATTGCAAAGTTATAGCGAGTGTAGTCATTCCTGTTCTTTGAGTACTACGCAAATTATTCTGTAAGTGCCTTATCCACAAAGCCATAGAATCCTGCTTAGGGACCATTATCTCATGTGCTGTGCGATAGTATGCAGCGAATTCGAAATTGGAAACCTGTACTTTCACTCTGTGACATGTTAGCGATCCTAGGTATCTGACTGCTTGCAAATGCATGTGAAAGAAATTTGCTGGAGCAGACCGCAACTTTAAGCTCCAGCCTTTAGTGACTGAATGCATAGCTGGAATACTGAAAAAATAGTGCACTGTCCTATGCGCTAAAGTGATTCTTCATATGTTGCGTCGATTGCAGGTTGATTTTGATGACATAAACAGTTGGGAGTATCTTTTCAAGTTATATTGGGTAGACCTGAAAGGGAAGCTTTCATTAACATTGGAAGAACTTACTAGTGCCAAGAGCAGATGGACTGTTCCTAACACTTGTGCTAGGAAAGAGAAAGAGGAGTCATCAGACGACCTTTATGACATTAATAACGACGATGATGCTGGCTCTGACTGCTCCTCAAGAAAACGAAGGAGAACCAATTCGTCTAGGAAAAAGGGTCGAAAGCGGCAAAATGTAAATTCAGATTGTAGCATTGCTGCAAAAAAGGTTGAGCCCGCAATCAGAGATCCTGGGAGTCTAGCTACAAAAGTTCCAAGTGAAGGGGTGTCCTTGCCTGTAGAAACGAAATGGGCATCTCCAGAGCTGTTGGATTTTGTAGGACACGCGAGAGATGGTGATCGATCTTTTATGTCTCAATTTGAGGTTCAGACCCTTTTGCTTGAATATATTAAGAAGAATAACCTCCGTGACCCAAAGAGGAAAAGTCAAATTATTTGTGACGCAAGACTTCACTGCTTGTTCAGTAAAACGCGTGTTGCTCACTTTGAGATGTTAAAGCTTTTGGAAATGCATTTTCCTGTGAACGAGACTTCAAGAGTAAACGATAATGGCCAAGCTGCCATTGATCTTAATTCAGCTCAAATGGATACCAATGGATACAGTGACATGGCAGCAAAATCATCTCCTGAAAAGAGGAGAAGAATGCATAGAAAGATGGAAAGAGAACTACAGATTGATCCTGAGGCTTATGCAGCAATTGATATGCATAATATAAATTTAATTTACATGAGGCGCAGCTTGATGGAGGATCTAATCGATGATGCCGCATTTTTGGACAAAATTCATGGCGGTTTTGTGAGGATAAAAATATCTGGTGAAAAGCAAGATATGTACCGTCTTGTCAAAGTTGTCGGTAGGATATTTGCTTCTTTATATTTTTTTTATTTAACTTTTAACCTTGAATTGATTCGTATTATTTTCTGCAGGAGCACACAAGGTTCCTGAAAAATACAGCATTGGGAAGAAGACAACAAACTTTGCACTTGAGATATTAAATTTAAACAAAAAAGAGATTATCACGATGGATACAATATCTAATCAGGACTTTACTGAGGTGAATCTTTTGCTTAGCTGTTCTATATCTCTTTTAGCTTTCATAGTTAAAACTTTTTAGACTTAGATGGATATGCAATCATTCCAAATGTTCTCACATTGTCTGCTGTGAATATACTTGGTGTTTATGATTTCACACCATTGGGTGGTTATAGAATGGATCAGCTAAGACATATGTTTGTTCGACAACAGTGCCTTTCAGAAGTTAAAATTTAAAATCCACTCCTGGATTTCCGTTCTCGCCTTGTTCTGGGCCAATGGGTCATAGCTGTTTATCATTGTTGAACTTCCTTTGGATTTCATCCTCACCTCGTTTTGATATCCACATTTACCTTTGTAGGAGGAATGCAATCGCTTAAGGCAGAGCATGAAGTTTGGTCTAATTAGCCGACTGAAAGTGGTACTGCTACATGAGACTAAACACTTGCGCGCTACTTGATTTCTGGCCTATCAGATTTGCATAGGTTTAAACTGTACTTTCTTTTATTACTCAGGGAGCTGTTCAAGAGAAAGCCAAGGTCTTGCAATCTGTTAGAGTGAATGATGTAAGCACAAACCAGCTGAAGAAAAATCATTTATGCTACGATTTTTTTTTTCAAAGATCTCAAATTTGACTCACTGCTGTTTACAATTTTTACAGTGGTTGGAAAATGAAAAGCAGAGGCTGGGGCATCTTCGTGACCGTGCAAGTGAAACTGGGCGCAAAAAAGAATATCCTCATTACCTTAATATGATACGTGTCTGCATGGTCTCAAAAAAAAAATGATACGTGTCTGCATTACTAATGTTTCTGGTGCTTATCATTGTGTTGGTTGAACTATCTTTTTTTTTGGAACTCAGATCGGGCCATTTAACGTAAGTTTGGGCGTGCATAACTTTCTTTTAACATGTATAGATATTTCTTTCATTCATCCAAAATTGGCTGTGCGTCATTATAATTTTATGCAATTTAGAGGCATGATGATATTAATAACTGGCTATTTTTTCCTTCGTCTAAAATTGGCCGTGTGTCATTTCTTTTCTTGTCATAGCTAAGCCATGATCTGTTCACGATAGAGGCATGATGATTCTAATAGTTGGTAATCGTTTGCCCATAATAGTGATTTTTTGTGATACTATAAGATATCTTTATTTTTCTTATTTAACTTCAAGTTCCATCAATAGAGCACTAGATTGCTACCTTGAGCTGGATAGTTTTGGTATCCTTAACTCAGTCATACCCTTCGAGAGTGCGTGGAAAAGCTGCAGCTCCTCAACAGTTCTGAAGAAAGAACTCGCAAGATAAATGAAGTTCTAGAAGTGCATATTGACTCCCGTATGGATCCTAATTATGAATCTGCTGAAGAAATGGATGACAAAAAATCTGGTATGCGGATATCTTTCCCTTTTTGTGAAATCTTAATGCTTATGTTATGTAGTAAATATTAGAATTACCTAGCTTTCTTGTGTGAAATAAATCTAACAGCTTAATTTCACATGGCATGTTGCAGTAAATATCTAGAAACCCTGCAATACAAGTTTTTTGCACTGTAATTTTCTTGCAATGCATCCTTTCCAAATCATGATGGCAGCATTTCAGTTGATACTGCTACAGGCACCTCCAAATTATGTTATGTAGTAAATATTAGAATTGTCTTGGTGTCTTGCGTGAAATAAATCTAACAGCTTAATTTCACATGGTATGTTGCAGTAAATATCCAGAAACCCTGCAGTACAAGTTTTTTGCAGTGTAATTTTCTTGCAATGCATCCTTTCCAAATCATGATGGGAACATTTCAATTGATACTGCTACAGGCACCTCATACATGGAAAAATAGTAACATTTCTGATCATTACCATTGATCACATTTAATGTTTGGGCATTGTTTGTTTATGTTGTGCAGTTGGAATGAATGTAAGTCGGATAAGGGCAGATACAACCAAATCTCGACGAAAATCAAAATATCCGAACTCTATGCAAAATCATACACAAAAGATTGATGATGCTAACCACTATCCAAAAAACCTGTCTACGGAAGGTACAGTTCGGGGATCAAGGACAGGTAGAAAATTAGAAAATATTCATCCTACAAATGGTACAGATATTCCAAAACCCAGCACTGTGTATGAAGCTGGAGCACTTTCATCGTCTGTTCTAACACTGTCAAGTGAAACCGAGCCAGAGAAAGTATGGCACTACAAGGATCCTTCTGGGAATGTTCAGGGCCCGTTTACTCTTTTGCAGCTATCCAAGTGGACTACTTACTTCCCACGTGATCTGAGGGTATGGCTCACATTTGAGAGTGAAGATAGATCATTGCTGTTGACTGAAGTGCTTTCAAAGCAACAGACAGTTTTTACTCAGACCACATCAGTTACTACAAGTACCAAAGCAACATCAGCTAGCATTGAGCGTAACATAAACATCCCAAGCAGTGGATCAGAACAATGCTTTATCCCCTACTGGTTATAGTATGCTTAATTCTTCTGTAATAACTGGTCAGACTAACAAGTACTCTGTTCCCGAAAGAGAAAGTGTGAACTCTCCGGATGATTGCTTGTCACTATCAACTAGTTCTGTTCCACCAAAGGATGTTCGTGCATTGAATAGCCAAGTACAGTTCCAGACAAAGCATTCAGTTTCCGTTCATTCTCCTGGGAGTCCGTATGGACAGACGGACTTGCAACAAGATGGAGCACAAGGAGGATGTTCTGGTGAATCGAATCATCGTCACAGCAGCGGTGCCCTGAGAAGTTCGACCCCAGCTCAAATGAGCTATAGTGGAAAGAGTAACGCAGCATCTCATCATCACAATCAGCATACATCGTGGTCGCAAAGTCAACATGATCCTAGAAATAGTTCACAAGGAGTATCTGTGAAAGATCTGTCAAAAAATCTACCTACACAACGAGTTGGGAAAGATGTCCCCAGTCCTCTATTTGCTTGGAGTCCATCCGAGTCGAGAACCGCCTCAAGTCAACATGATGGCTCGTGCTTAAGTTCAACAACCAATCCAAGCTTTCATGATGAACATCATTCTTCTATTGCTTCTGCAAAGCCTAAGAGCTGTGCTCCAGCAACTCCTATTGAAGATAGAGGTTCAAGTTCACCATCCGGCATGCTGAGTCATTCGGAAAGAGTTCCAGTCTGCAGTCCACAATCAGCCCCGTCAGCATCTCCTGATATGTGCAAGATAGAGGAGATCATGAATCAGCAAAGAACACTTGAAGCTGATACATCGAATGCTTCAGTTAATCAGTCTCCTGAATCTAAGACTTTCCCTATATCTTCTCCTGATAACCAAGATATTGAACGTGAGTACCCTAGCCCAACTCCAAGACCAGAGAACAAGGAGCCTGTGGTTGACAACTCAGATTTAACACCAGCGTCACCTGAAAAATTAGCTAATCCTCATTCGCCTGTTTCTGACCCATGCAAGATGGAGGCGATCGTGAATCAGCAAAAAATACCTGAGGCTAGCACACCAAATTCTTCAGCTAATCATTATCCTCAATCTAGCAACAAAGATCTTGAAGGAGAATATCTCAGTCCAATCACAAGGTCTGATATTAAGGAGACTGCTGTGGACAATTCACTTTCAACATTACCAGCTACTGAAAATGTAAGGACGAATTCTGCATCTGATGCTGATACATGCAAGATGGAGGTGACCGTGAATCAGCAAAAACCACTCGAGATGGATGCGTTAAATGCTTCTCTTAATCAGTCACCTTGCTCTAACATTTTCCCTGTATCTTCTACTGATAACCAAGACATTGAGCATTCATGTCCTGCCCCAACTCCAAGATCTGGGAATAAGGTGCCTTCCTTGGACAACTCAGGGTCAGCAGCTCCTGAAAATTTTACTACTGCTACTGCATCTGCTTCCGACACATGCAAGATGGAGGAGATCTTGGATGCTTCTGACACAGGCAAGATGGAGATCTTGGATGCTTCCGACACATGCAAGATGGAGGAGATCTTGGATAAGAAAACAACACTTGAAACAGATGCATCAAATGGTTCCGCTGCTGCTCTTCAGTCCAAGGTTTCCCCGGTGACTTCTCCTGATAATCTAGATGTTAAGCGTGAATTTCCTAGTCCAGCTCCTAGGTCTGAGAATAAGGAGCTTCTCGTGGATGACTCGGTGTTAATGTCAGCAGCGCCTGAAAATGCGCCTACTAATGCATCTGCTTTCAATGGATGCAAGATGGAGGAGACATTGAACAAGGAAACGGCACTTGGAACAGATGTATCAAATGGTCCGGTTACTCCGTCTCCTCAATCCAAGGATCTCACTGCTTCTCCTGATAACCAAGACATTCAGCGGGAATATCCTAGTCCAACCCCTGGATCTGAGAATAAGGAGCCAGTTGTGGATAACGCCGGGTTAACATTAACATCGCCTGAGAATTTAACAACTAAGGTACCTGGTGACTCACTAGATCCTTTTGCATCACCGAATTCTGATCCGCCAACTGAGAAACTAAATGCCACAGAATCAGATTTTAAAGGTGTGGAAGAAATTATTCAAAATGAAGTATACACTGAATCTACTGTTGTTGCAAGGGAGAACATGGTAATTGATCCTTCCTGTGGTGCTGAGACGATAGATGTGTCTGACGTCTTGGAATCCTTAATGGAACAAAATGGAACGGCAGCATTGGAGGATCTGTTAGCCGCTTCAGCTGAGGAAGAACCACAATGCTCTAGCCCTATCGTGTTGTCCCCTTGGGGTGAGCCTAGTTACTATCAAGGTAATGTTGTTGATTCTACACTATGGGGTGTCGAAGATGATTCAGTCAATGATATGTGGTCACTGCTTCCACCAACTCCTGCGCTCCAACCTTCATCTGGTTAGTCAGCATGTCGATGTTTGTCGTCTCTCCATTAATTCAATAGTGTTTTTTTTTAAAAAAAAATGGAGGGAAGATTGATTCTATATTGTTGAATGTTAAATCATCCGTTCTCTCTCCAGCAGGTCTTGGAACCGAGGCAAATGAAACTCTTGATATCAACGAGGTAGCTGTGTCTCGTGAAATTATTGAGTTCTTACAAAGAAGAGGAACACCAGCGGAGGAAAATGTGAACCAGACAATCTCAGGTGCTGCCACAGATTGGGTACTATCTGAGCAGGTATTATTTTTGTGTATCTAAATGTCATTTGCTTCCTATATGACCTTCTATATGACATTTCCTCCCGTATTTAGGTCAAATCAACACCAAATGATGTGTCAACATCATCAGTGGATGAGAGTACAGGAATTGTTGGTTGGCAGCCATCAGCCGATGAGAGGTTATCTGCGGTTACTGCGTTGGGCACTAGCCAGAGTCTCTACTTACCCGGTTGTGAAAAAGCAGCGACCTCAAGTAAAAGCATGTGTGAAGCATCAAGGAAGCAGGAATCCACCGATTCCAGTGTTTCTAGTTCAGGCAAGGCCATTGGAAACATCAACAAGGGCTTGAACCCACCTTCTGTCAATGCTAACAGGGGTAGGCCACAGAATCATCGCCGTGGCAGGTACTCAGAAATCAGTGAATCTTGGCTTCTTAGTTCAAATAACTCTAGGAGTAGATCTGATAGGTTTGGCAATGGTGGGACATCAAGATCGACTTTGAATGGGCAAACTAGGGGTGTATGTAAATTTCATGAGGGTGGGTACTGCAGGAAGGGTGCATCTTGTAGCTACCTGCATCCTTGATATCTGCAGTAGAGGATTTGAAATTCTTTCCCATAGAACTTTTGTATAGGCTAATTACAATGTAGTCAAATGTAGTACATGACCATCTCTGCTCCACTCAACTGTAGCAAGGAGTATATGTTTAGCATAGAGGCATGACTGAATACCCTGCCTAAGAAGCAGATTCGGCTTTGGGCGTGGTCTGTAACTTCTGTTCGGTTCAATGGAACTGCATTTGTATCCCCTCTTTCTTCATGCTCTGATGCGCCTGATGTAATGGAAAATAGTTATGCCTGACTGATTGATCTAGTTTGTGATATTTCTCGTGTTGACACAATGATGAAGAATGTATTGTTCCATACTGCCTTTTTCGACATAGCAGGGGTTCGGTATTTCTTAGCTAATATCGAGATGTAACTAAGTTGGGAAGTGTTATGAGCTAACTAGTCTTGCTGTACACCAAAATTGGTGGTATATGATTTGTTGAAGGCGTCTGTATATGTACTAGGCAGGCGATGATGAAAATTGGGTTCAGAAACAAATGTATTATAGTTGAACCGTCATAGTTATATACTGATGCCCGTTTATACTGAAGTCCTGTTTTCATGTTTTAGTTCCCAGTTTCCCGCCAGTATTGGTGGCTATTTGTTTTTCTTCCGCACCAGCAGATGCACTTGGCAGCCTCTCGAATCATGCCTTAAGCACGAAACCTATACATAATAATTGCAGAACTTTATGAAATAAGACAATAGGCTCAAATTTAGGGGATTCCCAAAATTACAATTGTCACTGCCCATCCAACAGTGGCCGCCCACAAGTACTTATGATGAAATGCATTTAGTATACGCCCACCAGAATATTAAAAAAGGAGCAGAAAACACAAAGATTGTGTAATATATACAAACATAAATTCACCACTGGTTACAGTTAGCTTCCTTGTATTTTTTGGTAAAAGCCAGGCTAATTTGAATTCATCATCTCTGAATGATCTGTTACATCTGTGGTAAATCCAGAATTCTTTACCTTGTTTATACAACTCTCAAAGATGCTACTATGCAACTTGTACATCTGCTATTTGCTGACTGCTGGTAGAGGGATAAATACGGGGTAGTATGTATTTATTTCAAGATGTTCTAAGATCTGTTGCGCAGCCGACAAATACGAAGAATGGCCATCAACAAGCTCAGTAACATCAACCTGTAAAATGTACAGAAGCCATGCAAAGTTCAAAATGTGATAAACGAAACTCAAGGTGGAGCACAAGAAATTGTATGCTTACATTTTCAACACCAGGGACATCAATGGCCTGGATGCCAGCCAATCCTTGTGTTAGCAGGCTGCACCAGAAAAAGAAGAATTATTTAGAAAATTTTGACAAAGTGTTCCGGACATGGCCATCCAACCCAAAGTCTTGGCATCTGTGAGCATAAAATTCCACGAAATCTCACTTTGTTTACCTCGCACGAAAAGTAACACCTAGAATCCAGTCATCTCTGGAGTACACATTCACAAATCTTCCAGCAACCATCTGAGATGAATCATGGGCATGCAAAGTGACACAAATAGTGTTGAGGGAGATTTTGTAAATGTTTATTGTAACGTATATGCACAACAACGTAAACAGGGCCATTATCCCCATACCTTCCTGGCAGGCTCCCACCGCTCACCTTTCACGGAAACCGGCGCACCTAGTAGTACAACTCTCTCAACAAGTCCCTCTAATTCATTAAATCAAACAAGTGAGAGAAGCCATAGTTAACCCTTAACTTTATGAGGTGAGATAAGTCGAGAAACGATACCATTATCGCTTGACAAAGCTAACTCTTGTAAACACTTGAATATAACACGTGCCCCTAGGGAAAACCCGACAAGAGTCACAGGCCTGACAAGATTTTGGCATTAGGGGACCTTATTTTTGAGAAACTAACTGCTTCCGATAGAACACACTACGGATGGAATTACCTGTTTCCTTGCAGTCCCTTTAGAAGCACTTCAGCGAGCATTTTCCCCGCTTTGTCTGATCTGAGGATATGATTAGTTAAGCGAGCAATGGCATGGTAAATAAATTATGGCTATTCTAACGTACTGATACTGGGGAATCAAGATATGGATACTGCAAAAATCAGCAGGTGCTAGCTATCATAGTTTGTGAGTACCTGTCAATAGCAACAGACCATTTGCTATCAATAAAATCTGTAGCAGCAAGCAATGTAGCAGGCCAGGCAAATGCTGCAAGAAGACCACTTAAAACAGTTCTCATTGCACCTTGTTTCATCAACTCCATTGCAAGTCCTGCACCAACAAGGGCAATGTTAATTATAAGATGATCGCAGACAGTGCAGCGAAAAAATACAAAAAACTAAATATTACTTGACGTCAACCAATCCTGTATTGCCGTACTCACAGCAATTATATGCTTAGATTCCCATTGAAGGATGTACCTGCCAAACAATAGTCGTCAGTGTCAGAGGCTCTACAGCTCTAACCATATAGCACAGATGTTAAAAACGTGGATAGCATACAATTATGATTGACAAAATGATATCAAAAGGCTCCCTGTACCTTTCTAGGTTATCCTTCCATTCTTCCCAAGGTTTCAGGAAGTCATCCTCATCAAAAGCAAATCCAGAAACAAAGATGCCAACCGCTAAGCGCTGAAAGGATGAATGCCATTTACAGATACTGAATTAGTTTAGTTATTAAATGGGATAATGGCATTCTAGTTGCTTGAGATAAAGGAACTCACACCCTGGTTGTGGTTGTCACCAATAGGTTTGAACTCAAACTCTTTCACACTTCCAAGTCGTCTTGCCATTTTGCTCCCCGTCAAGCCAGCCCCAGCAGCTAATTCATCAAAGAATATTTAAAGGAATATGAACATTGCAACCTCTACGTTAAATCCATACAGGAAACATTTTAGGTGCAAAATATGCCTGGTGCCCATCCAAAGGCATGCATGCAACGTTACTTGTGTATGTTCACTAAGCAATGCAGTAACTACCATGAGCAACACAAACTGGTCACTGTTAACAAACTAAAACTCAAAATAACACCATCAGGATTACGATAGAACATTTACACCAACCTCCAAATGAGGCTGCAACTGCCACAGAACCAGCAACAGATCCTGCAGCAGCAGCCATAGCAGCAAATCCACTAGCTCCTATAAAAGGAACAATCGTGCCGAGCGTAGGAGCTAGAGCACCAAATCCTGCGGCTATGGCTGGTGCAGCTAATCCTGTCAGATAGAAGAGAATATCAACCACATGGGGTAGTGTGTGTGCAAGTGAACTGTCAAGATGGTCACCATTTCAATAGATATTTTTCTGTAATTCTTTCCTACCCCCTGTAACAGCCAACAATGCCCCTCCAGTCAAGGCAGCTGCACCAATAATTCCTCCACGCTTCCATTTTTCCCATTTGCTTTTTGGTGATTTGTCTTCTTGTTCTTGTTCTTGCTCTTTTGCTGCAGCCATGGCAGAGCAGGCGACCATTACCTCGATAGCTTCCTACAATGCCAGGATGCACAAGTACAGAATTAATTGAAGCAGTGTGAAAAATACATGCATGTGATGATTTTATTTTCACTTGGAATATCTCAGTACATAACATTGTCTGGTGCAGTTGTATCTTCAGTGATCACTACTAAGCTAAATTGAGAAGGAGTAGCCTGTACAAACCATTTTGATCCACTTCACGTCAAGCCATGTTGCCAGCAACCGAAGAGCAACACGGTGTCGAGCATCGTAACCCTTCCTGAAGCGTGAGGATTTCCTGTCCTCTTGCTCTTGCAATACAGGTTTGTCTGCCACACAGGCCGATAGAAGTGCATACAGAAATGCCATCTTGCGGTGATTGTTAGCAGGAAAATCATCCAAGGACAGCTTGTCAACTCCAAGCAAGTTCTCGGAAGAGCCTGCCTCTGGGGACTCGACGGCTCCAGAACTGCTAGTTGTGGCATCTTTGTGACTCTCCTGTATGTCTGTCTTATCCTCATTACCCAAGCTCATTGCCATTACATCAACTGCTTTGGCCAAGGCAAGCTCCTGCTCGGCTGTATCCGAAGAACTCTCACCGTCTTGTTCGAAGATTATCCTTAGAAACTGCCAAATGCAATGCTGAAAGTGAGACAAAGCAACAGCGTGGAAGATGACAGCATTTCAGAGAAGTCGTGAGCTGAACAACAGCAGAGATTTCTTAACAAATTTGATTTGATCCGTCGTGCCACACAAGCAAAACCGCTACTCCCAATCCAAGAGCGAAAAAACGCCCAATTGAGCCCCGCGACAGTGACCCCAAACTCAAACACAAGTAGTAATTATTAGGTGAGGCCACGACGAAACGATCGGGTGGAATGGAAAGGGAAGCGCCGTACCGCGCCGATGTGATGCTTGGCCTCCGGCGACGCGGCCGTCTCCTCCAACCCCGCCCACGCCTTGGGGTCGATCTCGAGGAACCTAGCAGGCACGCCGATCGCGAGTATCAGAAACGGAAACGCTCATCTCGAGTTCAGTTCACAGGTAGCGGGAGGGAGGCGGACCTGAAGATGGGGCGGAGGAGGCCGCGGGACTCGTGCGTCCAGAGTTCGGCGTCGGAGGCGGCGTCGCTGCTGGCGGAGGAGCTGCCGCTGGCGCTGCTGGCGCGCTCCTCGTCATCGGCGTCGGCGGCAGGGGAGCCGCCGAGGGGCACGGACTGGTGGATCTGCGCCTGGCGGAGCGCGAGCGCCAGCAGCGCCCCCGCCGCGTAGCGCTGCGTCGGCGTGAGCGTGGTCGCCATCGCCTGTTGGGGCGGAGTCTACTCTGCGCACGAGCAGAGCGCGAGCTCTGGTGGTGGGTTTTGGACTTTTGGGGGTGGCGTTCGCTTGAAACGAGGTTTGGTTTGGGATGGGCGGCGCGCGTTTTCGTCAGTTGACTGTTTCTTCTGCCTGCACTCCACTGCACGGGAGGGACGGCAAAAGAAACTCTGCGTGGACGGCGGCTCGGTCTCTTCAGTTTTCAGTTTTCACAGGCGGCGACGGCGGACGACGACGTCGACGTGGGAAAAAAAAACTCGGAAGAATGCCGCCGGTCCAGTTCGTCACAGGGGAGGCGTCTGCCGGAAATTTTGTGTGCGCAAAGAACTTTGCGCCGAGTACGGCGGTTTCGACCAGATTAAACACCACATTGGCATCTAATTAAAGCGATTTACGTACCCGCGACGAAGGGGATCAGTTTGCAATTTGATTCTCTCGTACGAAATGTTTTGATAGTAGCAACGTCTGACACGTAGTGTAGTGCTTCTCTGCGTCGTGGAAAGTAAGGTCCCTGACCGGGCGGCATGGGGCGCGGCGTGGCGAGCACGCGGCATTGCCCTGCCTCGCCACGCACGTCGCACTTCGAAGCCCGCGCTCCAAGTCATACATACCACGGAGGGAAGCAGCTGGAGGAGAAGACGCGCGGCGCCGTTAGCTGAAGCGACGCCTCCATTGTCCACTTCAACTGAAGATCACCAGCATTCTTGCAGACGATCACACACAGGATGGATATACAGCCGCAGCGACCCCCGCAGGGCTTCGGGAGGAGATGATGCCGGGTTACGGAACATGACAGCCGTGCGGCTCGTGCTCTGCGTCGGAGGCGATGTTCTTCGTGCTGCTGCTAGCGTCGCTCGCTGCTCTCGTTGGCGATGGGCACGGACTGGTCCAATTCCCTTCTCTTTTTTTTTTTTTTTTTTTTTTTTTGAGGGACTGGTCCAATTCCCTTCTGTCAGCAAAAACCAAACAGCCCGTGCGCGCCACGAAGTTCAGTTGGCCCACGCATAGGCCTCAGCCCACCTAATAGAGAACATGGACGTCCAACCAACAGCCCCAACTATTGCTCAAAAAAAAAAAAAAAAAACAGGCCCAACTCGTCCTCCTCGCTGCTGCCGCCGCCCGCGGCTGCCGACGTGGAGGCCGGCCTCCTCGCGCACCTCAACTCCGCCGGCGAGGTCCCGGACTCGCGATCCTTCGCCGGCGTCCTGGGCGTCTCCCACGCGGACCTCGAGAGCGTCATCAAGAGCCTTTCCGCCTTCCGCATCGTCCACTGCACCGTACACGCCTCCTCCTCCTCCCCAGAACCCCCAAGCTTTGTCTGTCTTCAACCCCGAGACCTAACTGGCTCTTGCCTTCCCCGCAGGACGTCACCAAGGAGACATGGGTGCTCACCGAGGAGGCCAAGGGATACGCCGCCAGGGGCTCCCCCAAGGCGCAGCTCCTTGCAGCCATCCCGCCTGAGGGCGCCACCAGGGACGTGCTCAAGGTGAGTTTTATCTAGAGCCTTCTTTTGTGTTCGAATCGTATACATACATTGGTTTGTTCCCGCAACCGCATGCTGACGGGGTGCCTCTGGCTCTTATCAGGAGAAACTGGGGGATGCTTTCGGCGTTGGCATCAACGCAGCTGCAAGGAACAAGTGGATCGGGTTCCAGAAGGGAAACAAGGACTTTGTGCTCAGGAAGGTATGATTTCGACCTGTGTAATGTGAAATATTGCAATGTGGGTTATCTGTGCTCCAGTTTCTATCTCAATTTGCCTTTGCTAATTTCTTTCATTCAGGTTGAGAATGTAAAGGATGAGTTGCAAGAGCAGCTTAAAAGGCTACAGAACGGGGAGGTTTGTGAAATTGTGATCGTTTGCACTTTTCATTACAACCGTTCGTTGGTCTGCATTTTGACACCCCCCAATTTTTTTTTGCAGTTATCTGTACTTCTTTTTTTTTTAGATGAAAGGGAGGACTCCCCTAGTTTCCATTGAAAACCAAAACAGGGTTCAGTACATGAACAGTCTCAGCAGGACTCGGCTGCATTGCCGGACCCTCAACAGTATCTGCTACGCATGTAGCTCTCTCGCTCTCCCTACAGGGAATATCTAGATTAAGCAACCTCGGCGTCTCCATCATCTTGGCCACCATCAAGTCGATAACTTCCTCCAGCTTTTGCTGCACCTCTTCCTTGGCCATCTTCTTCCATGATCGCGCTGTATTCACCATTCTCCTCCATACTTCCTTCATGCCCATCCAAACCTGTCCCTGAAAGCATATCGCGTTACGTAAGTTCCAGATCGTCCATAAGGCCACAGTAGTAATGATATTCAAAACAGTGTTAGACTTGTTACTAATCCACCATCTCGCAACCGATTCATAATCATGCCCAACCTGTTTATCAAAGAAATCCGAAACTGAAAGCCACACCATTTCAGCAACAATGCATTTAAGTTATCCGTACTTCTTCTGCATACAAAATTTTTCCCCAATATTTAAGTGTGGATTCTTTCCCTTAAAAAAGATTTTTTTTGTTGTAGGCTGTTCCTGATAAAGTGATTGATGATTTGAAGAGCAGAAAGCTTATCACGAAAGAGTAAGTAATATTTTTTACTGGGTGATGAATTTTAGTCACATGTCCTATGGTGATTGTACTAATTTGTTTGTCTACTTTGATGTTTTACAGGAAATCAATTTGGTACTCCCTGAAGAAAGGACCTGAGTTTGTTGTAAAGAGAAAATCATTGGCAACTGATGTCACGACAGAACACCTTAGGAGGTAACTTTATTTCACTCCTCTCGAGTAAAGTTCGGAAATTAGTTATGTCATGTCAGTTTGTATGTTCATTTAAATAGAAAAAACTAATTATCTAGATTGCATTTTCGCTTGCTTACCCATTAGCTATCTACCTTTCACCGACTCATTCTGTCCTATCATTTCTTTTAAGGAATCTATCATATTTTTCAGGATATAAACACTCGTCTCTGCCATTTATTACTGATGTTTTCAGTTTAGCAATTTTAAATTAATGCATGTACATCAACTAATGCATGCAACACATCGACGAACTTTCTGTTTGTAGTGGCGACTGGGAAGACCTTGAATTCAAAGACTACAACTATGGAGCTCAAGGACAACCTATAGCCAAAGGCTATGCGCATCCTTTGTTGGAGGTATCTTTGTAGGTTCTGTGATTACCATAATGCTTTTCTGATAATTGGGTGACTCCAAACTATAACTCATTATTTGCTTCAGGTACGTGAGGAGATCGAGAACATCTTCATTAAAATGGGGTAAACAAAAAGCAATGTGTTTTCTAATATTTGTATTCAGCAAAGATGTTTTCAGAAAATGGATTAATTTCGTACTGGCGATGCAGATTCGTTGAGATGCCCACCAACAATTTCGTCGAGAGCAGGTATGTGTGATTTTCAGCCACGAGATAAACATTAGTACACTCTCCCTACCCTCATGGTCTTTCTATAGCTAACAAGAAATGCAACATTCTAATGCTACTTGTCAGTGGTACCGCACATACCAGTGATATGTTTTTTTATGTATAAACTTTTGTGAGATATCATGATCTGACTATTTGGAGACAATGTACCATATAACTTATTACAGTTTGCGGGTTAAGTTTCACAATACTCCTAACAATGCATGATGTTATTCCTGTTTGTCAGTTTCTGGAATTTTGATGCACTTTTCCAGCCACAACAGCATCCTGCTAGGGATTCACATGATACATTTTTCCTGAAAGGTATGATTGAGAACCTGCTCGGTCTAAGGATTGAAGTTGTATATATATCTTAGTTTTCAATTAAATTTTGCAGTCCCATCAGTTACAAAAAATGTTGCCTGAAGACTACCTTGACAAAGTAAAGCAAGTTCATCAGTCTGGCGGTTATGGCTCCAAAGGGTATTTTCTGATGTTTAATATTGTATGATGTTGGCTCCGATTGGTGTGCTTATATGAGATTGTTATCTGCAGATATGGTTATGACTGGAAACGGAATGAGGCAGAGAAGAATCTTCTTCGTACTCATACAACTGCAGTTTCCACAAGAATGTTGTACCAGCTGGCTCAAGAGGTGTCCGAGGGAAAAACGCTTGCTCAAGAGGTAAATTGATAAATGTTGCTTGTTTACACAAAATATTGTCGTTGTATTGCCAATTTATCAATCTTAATCTCCGTAGCTTATCTGCTATGGTATCAATCTTATGAAGTCTTGTTGATTGGTTCATGGAATTTTTTTTTTCACCTGATAATTGCCATTGACCTTTCGGGTTCAGGGTCAGGAACCATTTGCTCCAAAAAGATATTACTCAATTGATCGAGTGTTCCGAAATGAAGCTGTTGACCGGACACATCTGGCTGAATTTCATCAGATAGAAGGTTAGCTGTTTTATCTTGCCTACGTAGTTGTCCTTTTATATATCCTAACGATTCCTAACACAAGAAGAGTGTTTTTTTTATGTGTAATCCCTAACCCCTTCCCCCACAATGTCTCAGATTCCAAACAGTAACCTCAACCTGTTAATGCTCTTCATAAAATGTTTTTTTACTTCCAGGTATTATCTGTGATAAGAATTTGACGCTTGGTGATCTGATTGAAGTATTGGAGGATTTCTTCTCAAACCTAGGTAATAAACCATCTGATTTGTCATAAACATGACAAAATAAGTGTACTCGATTATGATACAGAAGACAGGTACAGTTGGTTCACTTCTTAAAAAGGCATACTACCTTTGCCCCAAAAAAAAGGAAGGTAATGCGTACAGAGCATTTTACATGATAATGTAACTATATACTTGAGAAATGACAATCGAATAATGCTTTTCAGCTGTGCTAGTTGCATACATGATTAAAATGCTGAAATTTCCGAAGTATTGGAGTTGTTGTGAAAATGTGAATCATTATATATCCAAGAAAAAAACTATATTAGAAGCAATGTTCCAGCTAGTGATTTTGTTTCTTATTCCAAAATTTCCCAGTTATTCCTCAAAACAAGGGAAAAGAATGGTCCTTTTTTTTATCTGTTCATGCAATATACTATTTTATGTGTTTATATATTCATTGTTGCATCCAACGGTTTCCTATATATTGGGATTTAAGAATGTTGTCTTTTTCCTTCTGGTTCTTAGGCATGTCAAAGCTGCGGTTCAAGCCCGCCTACAACCCGTATACAGAACCAAGCATGGAAATTTTCAGGTCACAGAAAACTCTTTTTTGCTTGCTAGTAAGTCTAATGATTCGTGTTACTGTTGAATAAACATTGTATTTCTCTTTTTAGTTATCATGAAGGGTTGAAGAAATGGGTGGAAGTTGGTAATTCAGGCATGTTCAGGCCTGAGATGTTGCTTCCAATGGGACTGCCAGAGGACGTGAATGTCATTGCATGGGGTCTTTCGTTGGAAAGATGGGGTCTTTCGTTGGAAAGGTAACAAGGCCTTCTCACGGTACAAGTTTGGACACATTGTGATCTGTGAAATTTGTACTTTTGTAATTTGATTAATAAAAAACTGTTAAAGATCGAACTGATATTGTTAAATGTTTTACATATTTGGAAAGGCTTGGTTGCAAACTAGGATTAATATATCTAGTCCTTTTTATCTTTTTCCGTTGCTGAGATCATAAGTCATACAAGAAATTGCAAGAAAGCTCTACTTATCTTGATTTTGTTTCTTAATTCAGGCCAACAATGATTCTTTATGGCATTGACAACATAAGGGACCTGTTTGGACCAAAGGTATTGTGGCATACTGTCATGCAGAGATGAGTTCCTGTTATAGGAGATTTTATTAAGGATTGATCTTTTCAGGTCGATTTCAACCTCATCAAGAGCAACCCGTTGTGCCGGTTGGGATTAGGGGCGGACAAAAAACTTGAAGCTTGCGAGCTAGTTGAGCTTGATCATAGATCACCTCGACTTGGTTTAGTAACGAGTTGAGCCAAGCTTAGTTAACAGATCCACCCCTAGTTGGGACTGCAATAAGCCAGGGGTCTGTTTGATCATCTGTTATTAAACAAGGATGATGATTTTTGTTTTGGGTTGTTTTGCCTTGAAAAGTCGAGGCTTAACAGAGGAAGTGCAAAATTGAACGTGATGTTTTGTGCACTGCAATTTTGTGTGGTAGGAAATTTCTAGCAAATGTATTCAGTGTTTGCTAATTGTGTGGTAGGAAATTTCTAGCAAATGTATCAGAACCTAAAATGTGATGTTTTGTGCACTGCAATTTTGTGTGGCAGGAAATTTCTAGCAAATGTATTCAGTGTTTGCTAATTGGGACTGCTGCTGTCTCATCGGTTTGTGCTGTTTGTGCAGTCCATTATGCTGTGGCTGCTGTTACGGCTGATTGCTGCACATGCAGCTTTTAGTCTTGTCTAGAACGCGTCCATGGCTGCTATGTGCCCAGATACAATTGCTTTTGCAACCAGTGGATATATAGTGGAATACTGCCATTGTTCCCCTATGCGGCTAATCATACTGAATTTTTTATAGGGTTGACATTGGAAGTAAACCAAACAGAAACAGCCCTACTTCACACATAGCAAGGCAAACTTTTGTCACAAGCATAAAAGCAAAGCATGAATCAAAGATGATGGAAGTAAAATTATTATTACAAGTAGGAATCACTCACATTTGTGTATCGATTATACAGTAATAATAGATAAAAGTTCCAAACAATGCATGCGGATAATCTTATTTTCATAAGCTATTTTTTCTCAGATAATAAGTCTCTCATCCAGCATGCCGTGTATGGAAATGACCGATCTACTGGCTGACGCAAGCTGCCCAACTCTTGGACCTTTGAGCTGTTCAAATGGTAAGACACTACTTTTGTTGACGATACAACGAAAAAGGCAATCTCTTTGTAAGGATGAAATCCGAGGAAAATCATGTCGCTATAGTATGTTGCAACCTTATCCTCAGGTTCACGAAGGACAATACCACCGTCAAAGTCCCGTTCGGATTCATCTTCAGCACATGCTTCGCTCACATCCTCATGTATGTAGTTAACAATCCATGGTGTGCCATGTCTAGCATTGTAATCAATATGAAAATTGTCCACCATTGCTTGAAGGTTGGTGTCAATCTTCAAAACCCACACGATCTGATCACATGATTCATTGAGCAGCCAAACTCGAAAACGGGGCCATGTACACCCTTGCGACAGTGCTGCATAGTACACCCCTTTCTCTGATTTTCCCAAGTAAGTATCAGGTTCTTTATTCTCTGCTGGCGATTTAATCATTCGGTACTTGTCCCTGCTTAAGGTTATTCTGCAAGCATATTAGATTTTCATTTGGTCAGTCAGAGATGAAGGCGAGCTAGCTTAATTGGTATCACGAGAAAACCAAAATATGAAATCCAATGCAAGTTTCATTAAGGGTATTACCTCATAACAGAGCCGTTGTGGCAATGCACATAGAGCGCTCCCCGCAAATAGATGGCATGGTGATGGCGTGTTTCCCAATCGTAGTGCATGTCAGCAATGGTCCCAGCAGCCTCCCCTTCCCGAACAAAGGACCTCTCCTCCCACCTCCATTTTGTTGATGAGAAGACATGTGTTGTGAATGTGGACGGTGGCCATTCGGACTCCTCCTTGAATTTGATGTCATTGATTTCTCCTTGTGGGACTATGGGGATAAGAATTACCTCATAGTGTTGCGGGGAAATGATGGGATCATATGCAAGAAAAAACTTCCTGTGGAAGCCCTCAACACATGGTTCCGGGAAGGGCGGCAGGTGTGCCGATTGCCGTGTGGCAGGGTTAGCCACTCGCTCCCAAAGCAATAGGAGACCATTACAATGATCCATTATCGTATCGTAGACAGGACGATCCAGGAAGTCAGTGAGGCATCCGCCAATTCGGCGCCCTGTGGAGGGGCTTGCGAAGAAGTATGTGTCAACACGTTCTATCTCCGCGCGGAAGAAGAAGCCATCGAGGCGGAGAGGGAGGAGGTCGGCACGCAGCAAGCGTCGGGTGTCGACGACGGCGCACCACTTGTTGCAGACGCAGCGTGAGACCGCAAGGCTGCACGGAGGGAGGCGGTTCAGTATGTTGGCCACCATGTCGTCAGGTAGCACATCCATCATCTCCCTCCCTCGTTGTTTTGATTTCACCAATTTGATGATCACCGACGCAACAGCAGCAGATCGATTCTGCTCTTCTATTGATCGACGGGGGTTTTGATGGCGGACCTAGGATTTTACAACAAAATTTTCATGTACAATTCGGCAAAAAAATAAATTTGCAGAAAAGTTCGATAAACAAGAAGAAAAATAATATATCAAATCTTAAATTCGATCAACAATTAAGTGAGAGAGGTGCATAAATGACATTGCAAATAATTTAACCATATGAAACTCAAAACACGCATAAAAGATGCTTTACAGACCAACAATACTTGAAAGATGATCAAATCTTCTTGTGCCGGGCGAGGTCACGCGGACCTGGACTGACGGAGGACGAACGGCGAAGAGTAGGGTCCGGTGGAGCCGCGCGGCCGCGGAGGCTCCGACGCCAGGGGGCCTCGCGTGCGCGTCGCTGGCGGGCGGACGCGGGCACCGGTAATGCGGCGGCCGTTGCGGCGTCGGCGCGTCGCCCCAGCGCTCCTTCGCTTCGCGTCGGAGCAGTCGCGTGATAGTGCTGGAGCTCGGAGGCTCGGACTGGGCTTCGTCAGCGGTGGGCTGAGCCAGAATATTTAGGGTATGTCACGGCCCATGCGGCCCACCCCGTGGGTCCGCCAAGTTTCGAGGATGTAAAATTAGGCGATTGTTAGCTGAACAAACATTCGCCACGTACGCCGACCCAGTACTCAGTAGTCCACGAGGATCACGGCAGCAGCAACAAGAGATTAGCTTTCAAGTTCAAAAGAAGAAGAAGAAGAAGATTAGCTTTCCTTCCTTTAATTAGATACAGGCTGCCTAGATTAGCTCAGCTTGATTTGAACAGAAAACGCACGCAGTAGAAGGATCGTGACATGACATCACGATTAACGGACCATTTAGGTAGTCTTATTATGCATCCCCTTTCCATGAGAAAGGAGCCAATTTAGGGGGTGTTCGTTTCATGATGGTCTAAAATTTAGAGGGGTTTAAAAAAAAGAATCTTATCATTTAAGAGTATTAAATAAAGTTTAATTATAAAACTAACTGCAGAACCTCTGGTCTAATTCGCGAGACGAATCTAATGAGGGTAAGCAATCCGTGGTTAGACGATGGTTACTGTAGCATGACTGTAGCAAAACATAGCTTACTTAGGCTCGTTAGATTCATCTCGTAAAAATGTACCCATCTGTAAAAAAGTTTTGTCATTAGACTTTATTTAATACTAAATTCTCTTTATTTAGAGGCCTCTAAAATTTAGCGCTAAAAGAAACGAACAAGGCCTTAGTCTTCTTCCATCCACGCATCCATCAGAGGAGAGGTTGTTGCGGTGTATCTAGCCACGGGCCGGCATCACACCAGAGTTTTCTAATTGTCATCCTAGAGCCAACAGGGCTCATACTTAATGGCACAAGCATTCTTCAGGTCAGGTTAGTCGCGCTGTGGAATATTAAGTTGGAGAAGATATTCCAGCGTCACGAGCTCATACGGCGCAGAGACAAAGCACACGGCACTAGGAAACAAACATTCCCATTTCAACGCGAGCGGGATTAATTAAACGACTAGACAACGAGCTATGGAGGAATGCAGAATACTACTAGTAGAGGAACTGTTCCCATGCCGGGTCGCTGGTGAGAGAGAGATGGGGCGGCGATTCCTGGTGGTTTGGCTGTGCTATCACGACCGGGACGCCTCACCGGCGCCGTGTGGCGTGGACGCTTCCCTGCCTCCCTCCGGCCGTCGGCGTCGTCGGCGGTCATGCCGCCCAGGACCCGTGAACGCATTCGCATGCAGGGGCTCTAAAACAGAGCAATTGGATTTTGCGGTGGCCCTATCTTATTAATTTTTTGGAGAATGGTTTGATTGTATGTATATCTGTTCTCATGAAACGGTGTGCTATTTCAGTACGGTGTCTTTTTTCAAAGAGGAAATTGCGTATGCACACAGATACGTGTGACATGCTAGTATTCAGCAACCGGGCCTGCACGCGTCACGAAACAGTTAGGTACAACATTGCCATTGATAATTACACAGACGACGAAGTGACAATGGACACAATCCCGTCCACTGAACATACTATACAGAATCGACACAATTGTACGCAGGAGGAGCCTGAAGGCACCAGAAAGCCTACATACAATCGAGCATGCGAAAGGCAACTCTGTTATGTACTAGTACTAGTATACACACTTGAATTGAGCTGCCCTTCGGCAAATGACGTAGTAGCTAAACTGTGAATCATCTACTAATCGGCCAAGGATAATAAGTGGACACAAATCCACTCTCTGTTATGTCTGGTCCATTTGGTAGGCTTCAGCACAAGCCCCTGTTCCTCACCAACCCAATTGTGGGAGCAATTGTATCCTGAGACGGTCTCACTACCTGCCACGTCAGATTTGGGCATCTGATTATACAAGCTTTGTGGCGCCGCCTGATCTTGTTCCGACGGCCGAGACGGAGGCCTGCTCCAGGGTCTGTACGACGTCGGCCATGGACGGGCGGAGGCTGGGGTTGTCCCCGACGCACGCCGCCGCCAACGCCACCATGACCTTCGCCTCGTCGGCGTCGTACCGGCACCCCAGCCTCCGGTCAACGAGCTCGCCGACATAGTCGCATGAATTTATCTTTGGCGCTACTACCGCGGTGAGGAGTTGGCCGCCGCAGAAGGGCTGGACGCCGGTGAGGAGCTCGAGCAGGAGGACGCCGAAGCTGTAGACGTCGCTCTTCTTGGTGAGCACGCCGGAGCGGAGGTAGTGCGGGTCCACGTAGCCGGGGGAGCCGAGCACGGCGAGCGCCGACGGGCGACGATTGCTGGGGCCTGGCGACGGCGGCGGAGAAGCCGGCGCGGGACGAGCCGAAGTCGCAGAGCCTGGCGGCCATGGCGGCGTCGAGGAGGACGTTGGAGGCCTTGACGTCGCCGTGCACCACCTGCGGGTCGCAGCGGTGGTGGAGGTAGTCGAGGGCGCGCGCCACCTGCAGCGCCACGGCCACGCGCCGCGCCCACGGCATATTTTGGCTGTGGAGGTGGTCGTGGAGGTTGCCGTTGGGCGCGAACTCGAGGACGAGCACGCCGGCGAAGTGATCGTCCTCGCGCTGGTCGCAGCAGAAGGCGAGGAGGCGGACGATGTGTGGGTGGCGCACGCGGAGGAGCGCGTCCAGCTCCTGCCGGAACGCGCGGTGCAGACGCTCGCTGCTCCGGTGCACCTTCACGGCCGCCAGCTGCTTGGACCCGCCCTCGCCCAGCCGGGCCAGGTACACCGTGCTGAACCCGCCCTCGCCCACCACCGCCGACGTGAAGCCTCGCGTCATCGCCTCCACCTGCGCCCACGACACCTGCCGCGCGCGAGCCGCACCCTTGTCCGTCGTCTCATCGCCCGCCAAGCCTCCTGCTCCTGCTCCTGCTCCTGATCGGCCGACGGCAGCGACGGCGGCGGCGCTGCCCCCGCACCCGCAGCAGAGGATGCCGTGCCTCTGCAGAAGCATCTCTCTCTCTCTCTTTCGCAATCGTACCAGTTGGAGCTTGCAAGAGGAGACGCGTGCAGCTATCTGCTCTGCTCTGGTGGCGCAGCAGCTCAGGCGCTGGTATATATAGGTGGGCGCGCTAGGAATGATGATTCGATGGATTCGGCGGCCGCAGCTAGCTTGGAATGCGACGTGGAACGGTGAAATGGAACAAAGTAGCTACCATCCTGTGTAAAAAGGCGATTTTCATTCTCTTCCTTTCCATGGCTATAAAAAAAAAAAACAGTTTATGCACAATCTAATCGACCAACAGCCTTACTCGCTACGTGATCAGAAAGCGGTTAACGTCCCATCAGACCACCTAACACTACATGCATACGTTTTACTACATCACCTATGTCTGTGCATTTGAATGCCCAAAATCACAGCAAAATAAAACTCGAGCAACTGTGCTTTTTCTTCAGTCACTCTTTTCTCGTCAGGACTGATCATCGTACTACTACCTAACACTATCCAGAAGCAGAGGCTGTGGATGAACTTTGGTTTACAGCCTGAAAACTAATTATAGGAGTGGTCTTCGTCAGTAGTACAGATCGTGAGATTACAGAATCAATCGACTACCTATTACCTAATCAAACGAGGGGCCGTGACGGCGTTGCCTCCCACCTCCTCGAGTGCGGAGGTAGCGCGGCGAGGTGTCGGTTTGATTTGGTGCAGCGTCGTCAGGGGTACCCGTGGTGGTCCGCCTGCAACAGGACATGACGGCGGTCAAGCAGGAAGCCTGGACGGCACATCGACGCTACCTGAGGGAGGGGATCATTATCCGATCCCAGGCAAGCTGATGAACCAGATCAGAGTTTCTGATCCACGTGATCATTTGGCTCTTTCTGATGATGCAAGTAAGAACATGAACAAGGTTAACAGGTGCATCCCATCCATAAAACCGTGCTTGTTAATTGGTTTCCTAGTAGGCTAGTGCTGAAGCAAGATTTTCGCTGGTAGGTGCTTCAGAATCACATGACAGCTGATCAGTACGTACGCTATTCTCAGGATTATTCGAGCGATGCACAAAAGCAACGGGTACAGTCTCAGGACTGAAAAGAACACACTTAATGTTACTATTGCAGAATGTTTGGCGCGATCGTTTCTATTCCGATGCTGGTTGGTCGCTGCCTCCCCTCGAATATATCCCTGTCTGCACAAATCAGCGGCGAGGAGAGGTGAAGAGACGACGAGCGAGGTGACGCGTCACCTGGACTTGTCATCAGCATAGTGCTGCGTTTCGTGATACCCTTCCAAGCTCACGTCGTTTCAGTGAAGCTTCAGCCCTGCATTTACCTGACCTGATTGTAACTTGTAAGCGAATAAAAACACGGGAATTCACCGCTAATGCTAGACTGCTGGTTGCTACAGAGGCCTTTTGCATGACTTCGCTATGTAGTTAGGTGCATGTAACCAGCCAGAGGCTAGACTTTCAAAAGCTAGATTGGCAACTAGAGTAGTATAATTATGTGCAGCATAGTGGCATCTTTAAGAAAGATGAAGAATGTATAGACTTTTTTTTTTGTGATTGAAGAATGTATAGACTTCCAAAAAGCTAGATTCCAAATGATACAGTTTGCTTTGAATCAGACGTTTGGGTAAACAATTACTCAAACAAATGTGGGAATCATGCCCAATTTGACATTCTTTTATGTGAATGACAATGCAAATCAGTCAGAGGCCACTCCAGGGTCTACTTAATCCCTGATAACGAAAGAGATAAAGCGCACAATCACAACCAGAATCTGAAGCCTGAAGCCCCCTCTCCATTCATCAGAAAGAAAGAGAAGGAAGAGAAAAAGGAAGCAGAACCTGAGGCTGCATGCTATATCTGTCGGGCAGTACGTCGCCATCCAACGTGTACAAAATTAAAGTACACTAATCACATCGGATCACAAGAGGTCAGTTGTGGCCCTTCCATTAGTACAAAGCGTTCAACTGATCGGGGCCCATGTCAGAAGACGACATCTCAACTTAGGCTGACCAAGTTCAATATATATGCAGTGCAGAGGCGGGTGTGCGATCCTTCAGGGTCCACCTCTCCATTCCGTCGCATTCTCAAATCGCGTCGGTTTCCAATCAAACAAGAGAAAGAGAACCTAACTGCAACTACGTTGGAAGGATTCATTACTTGGATCATTAGCTCATTTATTTTTGAGAACGGAGTGGCTACTGATTATTCGGAACGTTTGGTGCAATGGATAGAGATCATACTAGGAGAGATCTATACTTTCTAGGGGAATATGGGAACCAAACTTAGTTCTAACTAGTGATGTCCAAACAGGCGGCACGGCACGGCACGGTCCGGGCTCTAAAAAGCACGGCTCGTTTAATTTCGTGCCTGCACGACACGCTATTAATTTCGTGCCGTGCCGTGTCGCCCGTGGTGCTCGACTCTCGGTCCACAGCACGGCATAAAATGGGTTAAATATGCCGTGCCGGGCCAAAAGGCCCTAAATTCTTTTCGTACTTATAAATTATTTTCGTGTCTTAGCAGCACAAAAATCATTTTAACACTAGACTTAAGACCAAAATTCACACAAATTCGCAAATAGAACCACTTGAATTGAAACAAAACTTCAACCATCCAAAAACACCACTAGAATGACCTAAAGGAAACATATTACAAGCAAAAACTTTTGCTAAAGGGCTGTGACTAGGGATGAAAACGGTCGGAAACGATCGGGAAATATCCTAAACCAGTTTCGCTCGTATATTTCTCTTCCGGAATCGGAGTCGGAAACGGAAACATCGGAAATGATAACGGCATCGGAGATAACGGTAACTTCGAAAACGATATCATTTGAACGGAATTATGTCGATATCGATCGGACAATGATAGTTCACATCGGAAACACCGACATATTGAAACCTAATTATGTATTGAAACCTAATTATGTATAACTTAAATTTTTTAAGGCGTGTTTGGTTTATGCCAATAACACGCAGGTGTCTGGCAGGTGTCGGAGTCAGGCGCACATCGCAGCCCCAGGCGTCCAAAATCGGACACCTGACGGCCACGCCTGACTCAGGCAAATTTAGGGGGGCATCAACCATACAGGCCCTTAGTATCCCATGCGACAATATAAATAATAACAATATGTCTTGATCATTAAACTTTATGTGTGACAACCACACAAGTATCACACGAGATGCATCAGGCTGGTTCGTTGTGCAGCGAGATGTAGAATGGAATTGGAGAGGCAATGCAGATCAAAGGAAGAAAAATATACTAACGTAATAAGAATGGAATAGTTGTATATCAAGGGAAACAGCAGCTATGGCCTATGGAATGTTGAACTGTGATCGCAAATTAAAAAAGGAATGTACAGGAATGTTTCTAATTGACTCAAAATGACGCCGGCATTTGCATGGAATGTTTCTAATCAACATTAACTCAGCAGCAGGATTCATGATTGTTATCGGAATAAATATGGAAATACCGAATATGATTTCCGATTAAATATGGTAATCCGACAAAACGGACGGTAAAATGCTCATATTATTTTCGAGCCATATTCCGAATACCTCGTTCCGAATTCCGACCGTTTTCCGGAAATTTCCGAATAAAACGAAAATGGCCGAGAAAAATATAAAAACGGCGTCGGTTTTTTCGGGAAATTACCGACCAGTTTTCATCCCTAGCTGTGACAGGCTTCTAACGGGCCGTGCCTTCTCGGGCTGCTAACGGGCTATACGGACTAAAATCGGGTTAGACGGGCCATCCTAATTTTGTGCCGTGCCCGTGCCGCCCGTCGTGCTAGACCCTCGGCCCATGGCACGGCACGCACGGGCTAACGGGCCGGCACGGCTCTAAATTAATCGTGCCGTGCCGTGCTTGGACCGAGCCAAAAAATTCGTGCTTCGTGCCAGCATGTTTGACCCGGCCCCTTTGGACATCACTAGTTCTAACTTTGCTTTTCTAGTGGATTGTTTAGATACACTGTTTGTAGCCCATGATCCTTTGTCGGCTAACTACTGATGAAATGTATTCAAAAGCTCAGCTCCCGTTTTTATTTTCGAACTGAAAGCGCCGCTTCCTTCAACTCTTTTGTTCGATGGCCCACTACAGAAACGTCTCGAATCTGGCCCAAACAGCATGTAACGTTCAGTTTGATTTTTACATTTGGGCCAAAATCCGTGATGGGCCTCAAGAAGTATTTCCTCTCTCTCAGTTTCGGCCTAAACTGGAAATGAACAAAACTAGAGACCCAGCCCAACCGCCGCGGTTTGCACCCCCTTGCCAGGGCATCCCTCTTCCAGATTCCAGTTCGAGTTGGGGAGTGAGCGCGAGCCGCGAAGTGCTCTCCAATGGAGCGCGCGGGGTTAGGATTTAGGGATTCTGCCAGCTCGTGCCACTCCACCGGCGTGCGGCGAAGAGGCGAAGCGATGCGGCGCTTCCCTTGTCACCTCACTGGCCCCTTCGATTCGACAAGATTCTTCTCGATTCGGAGGGGGCAGAGGGGTGAGCAAGTGAGCGCTCACATCCGCATTTACCAGGGCTGTTCTATCTGTGATCACAGCAGTGGACGATGGTGGGAGGTACCTTCTGCTACTTGGTGAGCAAATCGATTTTCAGATTTCCATTGTTTGTGCTGATCACTGCACTTTGTTCTCTCTGTTGCATTACATCACCGGGAATAATTGTTTGGGTACTGATTTTCGAATGGAAATTGTTTGTATTTAATAAGATTACGTTGTTGCAACTACATTGTGCCTCTGACATACCTTAATTACTGTGCCACTAATATCGATTCCTTTATACTAGCTTCAGCGACTACTGTTTGTCACTTCTATGGTTCTTTCTTGGCTGTTCACACTGCCGCTGTCATACCAATCATAGCACCGTTGCTCTCCTTTGTTGCCAGGCCACTTTGATCACTTCAGTGCTCTTCAAATTGGTCTGCCTAATGAAGGCATCACACAGCCTAATGCCTCACAGACATGAAGTTCTTTTGCCTTGTGGCCTTTGCCTCGAAATTTAGGAGCACTAGTTTCTGCATTTTTAATTGACACCCTGAAGTTTGGATATGCACTTGACTGAAAAGAATGAACAAAAATATGCTGCTCTTCTTTCATGTACGGTGCGAGTCTCATTTTAAACTTATGGCACCGATCTCACTTGTTATTCTGCTCAAAATGACTGCTAGTTCATAATTTTGATTTTGAATCCGAATCGGAACTTGAAAGTGAGCAAGCACTACAAAGCCAGCCTCTTTCAGAATTCTTTATGAGGTTTGCCATCAATCACAGGGAATTGTGACCTATACTGGATTATGGCAGCAACACTTAGATTCAAGTGCATGTTCAATTGTAAGGAACTAAAATACACAAGTGAAAACCAGTACTATACAGATAATACAGTAGATGCCTATTGTCTTTTGACTACTTAATACTTGTTGAAATTGTGTGTATTAGAGTACTGCACTGTCTCAACTTTTTCTCGGGTTAATGTTTATACAACTTTGTGTTTGGTCGATAAATGTAAATTATATGCTTGGTATACAATGGTGTTCTCTTGTATTGGATGAAATGAATCAGAATCTCTACTGATTGAGCCAATATTTCGGCAGTCTTGAGGTGGGGAACGACGATTCCTGCACCTCCTAAAGTACTTATTTACTGGCTCCACAAAATGTTCAAAAGGATTACAATCCTGTTATATTTCTCCTGAAAATTTACTCGAGGTGGTTTCATACGTAGAGCAGAGGACCCGTTGCGCCTACACTTGTAACTGTCCATTAAATTTTCTAACTGCTTGGAATATTTTTTTTTTTCTTCTGTTGGGAATCTCCAACTTGCTTTGGAATGTCAAAAAGAGTTGATATAGTCCAGAAAAAAGAAAACATACCAGACTCAGCATGCACTGAGTCCTATCAAGATCCATGGCTACATAACCAATCATGTTTACATCTTTTCCTTATATTAAGTTTCTAATGCGGGAAGGAATGCAGAGCTCCACGGTGAATCCGTACACCTACACGCTAATCAGCAGCTGCCGCGTACGCTTACGGTTTTTAGTGGCCACTCCTTCGACGACGCGTACGCAGCTGTGGCCCCGCACGCCGGGCGAGACGTCGGTCGCGCCCCGTGATTTCCGAGCTCGTGCGTTTTGCGTCGGCCTTTGTTTCTCGCCTTCGCTGGGCCGGGCCTCTTTTGCACCGACGCGATCCCTGCTGTGGTGCGTTCCACGCGCCGCCCTACTGCTCGTCGAGCTGAGTCGGCTCCATCGGTTCCCGCGCTGCCGACGCTTTTCTGCATCGCCTCGGCTACTCCGACGTTCAGTCCGCACTGTTTCCGCCTTGCCGTTCCTCGCCCTCGCCAGTTCGCCTTCCAGGTTCCCTGCTCTCCTCCTTTGCTTCGTCGTGCATTTTACTACCATTTTGTTTCTTCGCTCTCCCGCTATGCTTCCTGCCTTCGATTGCTTCGTCCTCTCGCCGTGCCCGGCTCGCCTTCCTCGGCTTCTTCCCTCTGCGCATCGCGTTCAGGTATGATTCGCCCCAAATTTTGTTCCATGCGATTTGTTGCGCTGCCTTCCTCTTTTGATGGATTTCCTTCACGCTGCTTTTTTTTCCTGCCTTCAGTTTCGATCTCGGAAGCGCCGATGCAGCAAGTGGACAGAGGCGCCGATGCAGCAGCGGCGCCAAGGTCCACGCAACGCCGCAGGTACACACGACCAGCTCGCCTCCCCCTTATCTCGTGCGTCGCCTTCCCCGGTTGCTCCCTTGCTTATGCCATCTCATCTCCGAAACTCCTCAGCATCAGGTGCCCAGTAGGCCGATGAACTAATTCTCAAAGGTTCAGACGCGAAACAACCTGACGCGGCCACATCCGCGTCAGGTCTTGCCTGCTATGGATGACTGCGGGACAGCTCTGTTGCTTAACCACTCATCAGGTACGGGTGAGATTCTTCCTTATTCATCCCTTTCCACCCCAATTTCTTCCATGTTAAATAGCGTTGCTGCCCCAGCAGGACATGGATTTATGTTTTCTCTGATTCTTTATTGGTTCCGCAAGCCTTGCCTCCAGCTTTAGCCAAATCAACAAAGGAATCAGCGAATTGGGGGGGAAAAAATCCATCACACGGCTACTGTAGCATGATTCCTAATCGCTCTTGCCTTTTCCTTCCACTATATTGTCGCTCATTATTTGGTTCTCACGGTTTAATGCCCATGGATGAAATTAGGGGAAGAGGTATGGAAGAAGAGATGTGTGGATCTCTCGTGCATTTCCTTTGCTAAGATTAGGCATTGCTGACACAGCAAAAGGCTATGATGCCATGATGTGGAGTAGGAAGAGACAAAAAATGGGTAATCATCTTCTTCTTTCTCCAACTCAGATGTGTTCTCACATTAAAAAAAAAAAAACAAAAAACAAAAAAACAAAAAAACTCATATGTGTTATTTCTCGAATTCATCACGGTGCTTCCCTTATTACCTCATTACTAAATTGTTGGATGTGTTTGTGTTACATTATCTGGCAGGGAGAGGCAATTTCCTTACTTGAACCTGAACATTTTTCTAAAATCTATGCTTCCCTGTTGAGCACTGCTTGTGGCTATATGTTCCAGTAAGCGTGTTCAGTTGCTTGACTGTTTAGCATTTTGCCACAGTGTTAGTTAGTTCTTTGGGTGATCTTTGTTGTAAGCAATATATTAGTCATTGCAGGTATCAATTTCTTAATTAGTTTTGTGCTCAGATTTTGCAGATAGGACAACCCTGTCATCTCAAAATTTATTTATGATGTTCCTATTACAAAGATAGCATAGCCTCCTAAATGCTTCCCATGGCTTCTTATCTCTTTCAATTACTTTTTTGCATTGCCTTTCCCTCCTCAACAATGTTTAAAGCTACATTTTTCATACAAGATGAAACAACATCCATAACATGCACTTCCCTTTCTGATTTCCCATGTGGATACATACAGTTTAATGTTTTTTTTATCAAGCATGCCGAAAGATTTGGTCTCTGTGGTGTTGTTTTTTACAGTCTGACTTTTATGCATTTTCAGTTACATAATATGAGTTTAAAATGTTGGGTTCTGGGACAAGGCTGCAGTCCGCTTAAAACTTACGACATTTCAGGTCGCTTCCATTTGGAATTCGAAGGATGAAAAATCTGTGTGAATTGCAATTTGGGCTTGCATTTGTAGTACCAAGGATCGTCCGGTGAGTGTGAATCTTGCTTAATATAATTTTTCTTCCCTTCTTTTGTCTGCCAGGGATAATAGGTTCGGTCTTGGTATCTTAGATCCTTTCTTTCTATGCTTTTATCCTTTCTATACACCGATTCCATAATGCAAACGTCTCTTTTCTATACTAATATATCTCTTTCTTACTATTGACTATTGATGTCGTGTGTTGCAATGTAATTTACGCCCCTTATCTTGACAACACACATGGTACGTATTTTCTGGCTCATGTATTTTCAGGGTGCAATATACAACGTTTTGCCCAGGCACCTATGACAGAGAAGCTGCACTTGGAAGAAGAATTTTAGTTTGTTCCTGCTTTCCATTCGCCTTTCTAGGTATATTCTCCTTATTCTGATTTTCTTCTTCTTTCGAAGCATAAATTGCCTCAATGGTCTAGATTGTGATCCACCTCTAGGCCATTTGTGAAATGGTCCACCATGACTGATTGTTCCCTACAAATGGCTGCTCACATAGTGGCAGATATGAACAAGCTTCAGGAAACACTATTCTGTTTATGGCAAGACCAATGCAGTGCAATGGGCATATATGAAGAATAGTTTATTTTTCCATTCTGCCTCCACATACATAAACACACAGTGGTGTTTAGTAATTGGTTACTATAATTATTTGGTTTGAGCATCTTTCTATATGTAATTATTAGAAATGCATCGGCAAACAATTGCTTACACTTTTTCTGTTAAACTATCTGGAAACAAGAAAGAAAGCTAAGGTTTGTAGAGCAGCATACACATCTGCTTTGTAGGTTCAAAGGGATAATCACATTGCAGATTGAAGTTTCTTTTTTTTTTTCAGGAAACCATTGCGGTGTCAGGCGGGGCCCACGCGCCCCTTCCCACGGTGTGCTCCCTGGGGAATTCATTGGGTCCCGCTGGCTGCCGGCTGTGTTGGAACGGCTGGTGGTCAGGTAAGTCAACCAATCTTGCATCTCCCTCCCTCTCTCTCTCTCTCTCTCTCTCTCTCTCTCTCTCTCTCTCTGACCCGATACAATTTTGGTTTGTCGGAGTTAATCCTTCTTGCTTCTGATCTATTTGTATGCTTCTGATTTCAGCATGAATCCATCAATCAAGGATGGTCGGCAAGCCTTGGTGCCGAGCTTACATGTTTCATAAGATGACAAAAATGAATGAATTTCATAGAGCATTGTTGTTCGTGGACATAGTCCACTATTTTCATGACCACAGATTGTTGCAGTTTGCTGCATTGGTCACACACTACAATTCTTTGAGTATATTTCTATATGTATCGTGGTCACAAACGTGAGGCCAACCAACTATTTGTGCTCTGTTAAACCATTTGCTTAACATAACAATACGGCTTTGTCAAAGAAGCATGTGAATTAATTATTTTCTTTCTTTTAATCAGAAATTCAATGTTGTAGTGTTCCCTCTTTCTATACAGCATATAATGATTAAACAAGCATTTGTTTTGAGATAAATTAAACAAGCATATGCTACAGGAGCAGCGCACATGTCCGGTTGTATGACGAGCGCGGCGGAGCGCGCGGCTCGACCTAGTAATATTCTTATGACGTAGTTCATAGATAATTGAATGTTTATTTTCTTTGAAGATTCCTTAACGGGGTCTAGGATTGAATAGCTACTTAGCCTGCTTACACTGGAAATGTGACATATCAGTCCATTATCCATCGCAATCAACTTTGTAAAAAATGTTTTATTTTGGGCCAGTAGATCTGATCCAACACTACTTTTATTTAACTTGGTATGCATTTTCCCCTACAAAGTGAGTAACTTTGCCTGTACAAAATGACATCTCAAAAAGGATATTCCACTTGCATGGCTGGCAAAGTGGCAGAATTTTTGTTCTAGAGCCTCTTATTGTTTACAACAGCATTACCATTTTGTGAGGGTCCTTATTACTGTGGGGTGTCTCCTCTTCATGGTCTTGTTATCTACTCCCTCTGTGCTTTTTTTGTTGACGCCTGTTAGCTAAAATTCGGCATGAAAAAAAAAAGAACGGAGGGAGTATTATTTTATAATCTGGTTAAACACATGGACCACTCGTCCGAATGCTTCTGTCCCATATTATGGGTGACATGATGACAGCTTCTCAAAGGTTGCCTGAAAATGAAGGCTAGCACAGATGGGCATCAAAGTGAAGTGATAAATCTTGTCACTTTCATAAGAATGGGAACTTCCACCGGTATAGAATATCTTGCATTTCCATCACCTGTCAACTAACTTTGTTGTTTGAGTGCAATATGCGAGATAGATCGTTTCTTGCTGATTCCCCGAAGTTTATGTCTAAGGTAATCGTGTAGTTAGCTTCTGTTCTTAGAGAAGCTAGTTGGTTAGTGCTTACTGCATGTCTCACAGTTTTGTTTAGTTGATATATGTGGTGGTTGCACTTTCAAGCAACCTCTCTTTAATTGCAGTTGCATTGTTAAGTGTTAACGATGGGAAAAGAGAAAAAGAGAAGTGGTTAGTTATGAGGCCATGTGCAAAGGGAAGGCACAACCACACAAGTGGGGAACAACAATTGGATGGGGGTAACATGGGAGGGGAGCAATGTCTGTCCATGTTACTTAGTGTGTATTTCTGTATAGCTTTCAATCTTGGCTGGACTTCTCTGGCAAGAGAATCACAACCACCAACTTAATACCCTTACTTCCACATTATATCTTATCTTTTTTCGTTCTTCCATTGCCAGATATAACAATGGGGCTTCAGTGATGCTTTCTTTCTTTTCCGTTCATGGAATTTACAGAAACACTATCAATTAAGCATACGTCAACTTGCACTGTTTATTTCATATTAAACCTAGCTGATTTACATTGAAGGGCTTCCATGCTTATGATTACCGGGAACATCTGGGTGCCAACACATTCAATGAGTATTTTACAACACTTAAAACAGGGCACATATCAGAAACAGGAAACTTATGGTTACAAAATGATTCAGTCGTTATTTTGGCATGGAACAAGGACAATTCTTATCACAATGCAATGTCCCAAGTGTTTTGTGTAATTCTGAGCACCAGCCTATTGGTAGGCTTGAGACATCGAGTTTCATACATTTTATAGGCATCTTCGTAGAAGATCGAGAGGGTACAGGGTGGACTTTTTTCTTATTTATAAGATGGGTGTTACATTATTCTTTTAGTGACCTAGTAGCATTTGTTTAATATGCTGCAGTGAACTGTGCAACTTCATCTATTTCATATTGGAACCAATAAGCTATGCACCTAAGACAGTGTCGAGGACTTCTTTTTTCCTTTTGCAGATTCCCTAATTTTTTCTCTACAACGTTACTTTTCAGTTATATTATTGACAGAAGCTGAACAAATCTATTATTAATTGGTTGCAGGTGTAGTGAGAGCCTGCCCCTGTAAATCAATGGTAGAAACCCATGCCGATACCAGTTTCAAGGTTGATTGTACAGTGAAATATTTGAAGTCCAACTGCTCAAAAAAAGAAATACGGAAGTTCACATGTGGTGGAAACAACTTACGGTACGCTTATTTTCACGAGAAACTTGCTTCTGTCTTTTCACTGAGGCTCTATTGGATGGGTGTAATCTGGCGCTGGTCCAGTCTGTATAGAAAACAAGATATTACAATTTACTTGGATTGAATTTGTCAATTTGATCATCAGAATCTCACCATTTAGTTTAAAAACAATATGCAATTCGGTGCAAGATGGTCAAACCATGAAAGCACGCTACTGGCAATTGAATGCCGACTTATCTACATTCTTAGAAAATACATTAGGTATAAGTATGGCGAGGAAGACAGAAAATCGGTGCACTCAAGAATTTTTGCATGACGGTTATTCCAATTTTGATTTCTCGAGCATTGATATGTGCACAAATTACAAATACACTGGCCAGCAATCTTCAGTTTCGTGGCTTGAAGTATCCCTGTCTACATTTAGTCCTAACTCCTAACATCACTTATTAAGTAGTAGGTCATAGTGGCATCTGTCACTTTGTGAAAGTGGAAAAGTGATTTACTGGGATGCTGATGGCTGTGGCCAAAGCTTCTCTTAGGCAAAGCTTTCAAGCTACAATTATTCAAGTTTACTGGGATGGTAATATCTGCTCCAGTGGTCCACTGCAAAACCTTTCTTGCAAGACTGTACATGTTTACTTCGTCACTGAAACCGGACAAGAAAAGAAAGATATGTCTAGATCGCCCCCATAAAATTTAGCTCTCCATCCAGCATCATGGGACCATAATAATGATTCACTTGTTAGGCTGTACTGTGTCGACGAGCACCCAAATGGACCCCGGGACATTTTATTCCGAAGTGAATGATCGCCACGGCTTATCTACAGCATGGGCACCTTGCTTTAGATTGCTTGGTACAGTCTCGTTGTGCTCCATTAGCATTATCGACCTGCTATGTACTCTAATGTCAATTCTACAGAAGCTAGCTTTTATATCACCCAATGTGCTGTATCTTCTGCTAGTCCACTGAATTTCTTTCCGCTAAACTGTTATGATAAATATATTATCAGTGCAGGTGTAAATATACATCATTCTGGCCGTCAGACTTGCAAGTCACGCAACAGTACAAAGTGGTTCGACGCTTCTCTGCCGCGCTGCTGTCGAAAGGTAGAATAACCGCAATCTGAAGGAGATGAAACTAAACCAGCTCATGCATGCATCATTGTGTCGTTGTCAAGCGGCGTGTTAACCCACTCACTAGCCAGGTTCGTACGATTTACACCCTGCCGAATGAAGACGCTTCTTCTCCTCGTTCGTCTTATCATTTGCGCTGTCTGTGACCCCATCATTTTGGCATCACCTTTTTCGCAGCGCTTGTGGTGGATTGCCTTTTCCTTTACCAGTTTGTCGCCTTGGCTATGCGAGATGCCTTTCTCGTTATGCCTTGTTTGATGCTTCTAGTAAATCGGCTTCTTTTTCATTTTCTTTCTTCTGCAAATTTATTTTCAACTGGATGTGGACGGCCGCGTGCTACATTCATACCCTTTGGTTTGCAAGGTACAGTGTAGTTGTTCTGGTCAAGGAAAAACAGTAGGAGTAAAATCTTTGTGTTAAAATTTGAGAAGTTATAATCGAACAACTATTTGTAGCAATTAATTGAAGGAAACAGGTGCCTGGTGGGGCATTTTGGTTTTGCCAAATTCTGCTCTTGCATTCAAAGGGTATCGTTTTCACTAAACTGCATAGCATTGAACGAAACGATACGATCAGCACGAGTGGCGAGCAAGGACCAACTGAGTATGCCTGATTTTCCCCTTCAGTCAGTATTCGGATTTTGAAATGGACATTATCTTAAAATGTCCAGTTTAGTAGCTGTTCGCGTATGCCCTCCCGAGAAGGTCCCCCCAGTACATTAATCTCCTTTCAAGGATGGTGTACTGCAGTTAGTATTAATGAAACAGTTGTCCTGTAGTTTTCTAAGCAGAGATGGACAGTAAAGTGTTCTGCTTAACATGGCTATAATGGTGATCGGTTACATTTAAAAGCAATTATAGTTCGAACACGACTAGCTCCTCTTGTGTGATTGACATCTACTGCCGATTACTATCTGAATCGCAGCTGAATTTCGATTCTCTCGTAGTTTTCTGGTGTTTCCCAAAAAAAAAAAACTATATTTTCTGCGTCAGAGAAGAGAAGCGATCCAGCTAGACGTGATGTAGGAGCCTGTGTGCCACACGCGTCACGACATCAGCACGTGTGCGCGAGGGATGGCTCGTACGTGCGGGCACTTGAATTCCCTGCTCTGCTTCTTCTGCTAGATAGGCTCGCATCGCATCGCATCGCAGCACCTGCTGGGTCTTTATTCCCTCCTTCCCCACCTAATCAAGCCTTCCATCATGCTAACGAAATGGCAAGCCGACATAAAGCATTCAAGACAAATTGGATCCATGTGGCACTGATATCATCCGGCCTTGTTTGTATAGCGACAACAGTACGAAATTTTAATCAATCGATTTCCGGAATTCAGTGTACCGCCCCGGGTGACGTCTGCCCGCGGCTAGTTTCGTGGAATTTCACAACGGCGTACAAATCTCGCAACGGTGTAGTTGTACTGCAGTAGCAGGAATTCTTGACTTTGTAAAGTAGTTTGTACATGAGAAGTTCAGTTGCGTCATGACGTGAAGCGGCACGTAAGGTCGTACGCAAGCAGAATTCAGATTTCAGAAACGTACCTGAGACGCAAGAAATTGAAGATTTTTTTTCCTCCAGAATGAGTAGCTGAGAAGCACTGGATGATGATACTGTTAGTGCTGGGCACACTAGCAGCATGGTACAGTGAAAACAACATCGGCCTTGTGAATTTTCACTGTACTACTATGTTGCCGGCCGGACAAGACGAGTGGCTTTACCGCTTTATGCAGCAGCCCACGTCTTTTCTTTCATGGATTTGCGACGCAGGAGACGAGAGAGTAGGGGCCTGTTCCAAGACCACACTGTACCACTGACGAGAGAGCAAAGTTACAAAGGCAGAGACTACTGAATTGGGGTGGAGAGCATCATGCAGTACGCTCGGCTGGTAGAGTGGATGGATCGACGGACCACGAATGAAAGATGTAGCATCGGATTCAGCGGCGTGGGCACTCCCCTGGGAATGTGTATCGCCCGTGTCTCTGTGGGCTCCGGCACGGCATCCTTTTGTCCTCGGCTATGCTATGCTATGCAATGCCAACTCATAGCATACCCAAGCACACATGGAGCGAGAGAGTGATGAGAACACTGGTGTCTATTTTTTTAAAAAAAAATGTTTCAAATCGTGCGATTTTGTGGAGAAATTAGAACGATGTGTGCTGAACAGGCAGTGTTGCATTGATTCAGATGCACAGTTGGGGAGCCGCTGGAACTGAACCAAATGAGTGATACGAACATCTTTGGGGCGTAGCTGCGTCGCTGGATCCCAAAGGGAGGACGGTTAGCGAGCACCGATCCCACAGCTCATTTTTTATGATAACACCAAACCACCAGTGTGGCAGTGACCTCACTTCACTTGGCCACGATACACTGCAACCGTTTATACGGATCCGGCACTGAACCGAAACTAATTTTGTAAGGCTGCCAAATCTGGCGCTAACCTCGAAGCCGGGCCCCAGCATTCCTCCTACGGCCACATGCACGTCATGCGACCTGCTAGCATGTAGATCATCGTCCACTGATCTTTAATAATTCGAGTATTCTTTGTTGGAGAAAATACTTTTTGGTCCCATACATACATACATACATACATACATACATACATACATACATACTCCCTCCGTCTAGAAATATAAGGATTCGTTGACTGGCTGACATCAACTTTGACTGTTCGTCTTATTCAAAATATTTTCAAAAATATCATTTATTTTGTTATGACTTGTTTTGTCATTAGATATATTTTAAATATAACTTAATTGTTTTTATATTTTTTTTTTAAAAAAGTTGAATAAGACGGACAGTCAAAGTTGATGTCAGTCAGTCAACAAATCCTTATATTTCTGGATGGAGGGAGTATATTGTTGTACTGCTAACAGATCATTTTATTACAGAGCTTAATTATAGTACATGTTACTAGTCATCAAAGATCAGAACATGCATGTATATTTCAAAACTTGAACCTACCCAGTTAGTGGATGAATAAATTACAATTCCCTCTTCATCCATAGCATCTTAGATTCTTAGTATATTTCTCCGTATATGCACTTGCATGTACCTCCATGCATGCTCATATAGTATCTTCTACCTGTTCGCAATTGTAAATTGATATTGACACGCATGACAGGTCACGTTCCAATGGTTTGTTAATCAGAGAGTTGGAACTGTACCCTGCGGGATCTAAAAGGAAAAAAGGTTGACAATAAACTAAACTTCAGTTTGGATCCCTAGAGAATAACCAGAGCTCAGTCAGTACTTTAATGCAAGTGATCAGCCATCCTGATCTAAAGTAAGATTAAAATAGTGACAGGTAAATAGTAACTGGTTGAAGACAAGGTAAGAACACAAAAGAAAGCAGCTGTTGTTAAAAAGAGGAGGATTATACATTTACCAAGTGTACAAAAGTTTAATTAACAGTCACTAATATAACCACAGTATATATAATAACGAATTCAAATTACATAATGGACAGTTCAGTAACTCATCATAAAAATTAAAGAAAGAAAAAGTCCAAAAGTATACCCAAAAAAGAGAAAAAAAATAAAGAAAATTCCCGCATGAGCACAAGTTTTTCCCTCAGCACTAGATGTCTTAATTTGTACTCTGAACTGTAGTATAGCCTCGGACAGTAGTATATGTACGCGACAGCTACTACTACACACCTTAGCTTCCTCCAATATACCATCTTCTCTATATATGTACGGTGAATTTCACATGTTTATGGTGTATACGTCGATATACTTGTATGTGCACGATCTCCAGATGAAAAAGCCCTTGACAGGTTTACAGGAGAGGAGTGAAACTTTGGATTTTAGGTTTTTCATCAGCAAGGGCCCCTTTTTACCTTTGCAAAGGTCGACACAATGTACGCTTGGGTACGCATGCATGCTGCGCCTAGTGATGGACCATGGTCAAGAAGGACCCAGTCGTGGTTGCCGGTCCGGGGCCAGACCCGGCGCCGGCGGTGGCGTTGGTGCGGACGACGCTGCTCTGGCTCTGCTGCTGCTGCCGCTGGAACTGGATCTCGTACTGCATCTTGTTGCTGTTGCTGTTGCCGCCGCCAACATCGTCGTCGTCAAAGTCGTCTTCATCGTCGTCGTCGTCCATGCTGTCGCTGTCCCCGGCGTCCATTCTGTCGTTGACGTAGCTGTCGTTCATGGACACCGGCTGCGGCGTCGTCTCCTCCGACATCGGCGTCTCCTTCATGATGATGTCCTCCTGCTGCTGCACGCCAAGTATGCAATCAGCAACGTGCGTGTCAACAAAAGTGAACCATATATAGCATCAAGACGCAATATAAAAGGGAATGCCCGAGAGGTGTGATTTATTACCTTCTTCGCCGGAGTCCCATTGCCGCCTTCGACGGGGAACCTGGCGGCTGCGACACCGCCGTTGGTCCCCTGGTGCGTATGCGTTTGCATGCCCCCGGAGCTGCCGCCATTCCCGTTGTTCTTGTGCACGTCTTGCGGTGGCGGCGCTGGAGCTGTCTGGGACAGCGGCACGGCGGCGAGGACGGTGTCGGCCGGGCGCGGAGCAGGAGGAGGATGCGGAGACGATGCGGCGAGGGCCTTGCTGCGGTAGAGGGCTTCGAGCTGGTGGTAGTAGGGGCACGTCTTGGAGTCCTCGGGCCGCTTCTTGTTGCTCTCCTTCACCTTCTTGAAGTACTTGTTGATGTTCTCCCACTTCTCCTTGCACCTCTTGGCGCTCCGGTTGTAGCCCAGCCGCCGCATCCCCGTGGAGATGTCCTCCCACAGCGGGCCCTTGGGCCCCGAGTCCTGGTACCGCGCCTCCAGCTCCGTCCGCAGCTGGATCAGCGCGTGCACCTCCGCCTTGGGCCACCGCGACGGAGACGGCGCGCCGCCGCTGCCCATCATCGTTTCCATCTCCGACGGAACACGCACGACGGCGTCCTTGCTCTCTGTGGACTGTGGTTGCGGTAATTGGGATTGTGTTGTCATCGTCGTCGGAGACACTAGTGTTTGAGGTTTCGGCGCCAACGTTGCCGGTGGCGGTGCTGGTGCGGCGGAAGCCACCGGCGTGGGCTTCAATGGCTGCTGCTGATGTGTCGTCAGTGCGCTGAACATGGCCACAGGCGGTGACGCAGCAGCGACGGAGGAAGGAGGCGGTGGCATGGGGATGGTCTGGCCGGTGATCCGTTGTATGAAGGAGACGACGGCGGCGTCGCGGGAGGCGGCCATGGCGCGTTCCTGGGCGAGCGCGTCCTGCTCGCGGGCGAGGCGCGCCACCTCCTGGCGGCGCCACGCCTCCTCGCGGATCATGCGGTCCTGCTCCCTCCGCTCGATGGCCTCGATGAAGCGCTGCTGCATCTCCTCCTGCCGCTCCATCACCTGCCGCATCAGCCCCTCGAAGAACCGCATCATCTTGCTGCTGCTCCCGCCGCCGCCACCGTCGCCGCCACGCCGCTTCCGCTTCCCGCCGTCATCGCCGGTCTCGTCCGTGTCCTCGCCGTCCGAGCTCGACGAGAAGCTCAGGTCAGCCGGTGTCACCATGCATGGAGTAGTCGCTGCCGCCACCGTGGGTGGCATGGTGGAGACAACAGGAGGTTCGGCATGCAGGACGCTGTGCACGCCCAGTTGGGGGAACGGCGCCGGCGGTGGCGCCATGGCCACGGGAGTCGGCGCGAGAGACGTCGCCGGCGGAGGATGCGGCGAGCCGCCGGCGCCGTGGAGCGCCTCGAGCTCGGAGAAGAAGCGGTAGGCCTTGCCGTCGCCGCGGCCGGCGCGGCCGTCCTTGGTGCGCTTGTAGTACTTGTCCACGTTCTCGAACTTCTCGCGGCACTTCTTGGCGCTGCGCTTGTACCCCATGGCCGCCAGCTTCCTGCAGCACACACACAAATTAGCCGGCTCCCTCGTTAAGCGCGCACTTGCATGCACGTTACAATCACAATTCCATTCCATACATCCACATGTAGCTCTCACCCAAAAGAAAAGAGCCGTCGTCTCATCTATATGCGTCTAATAGATACTAGCTAGCTACTGCTCTCAGTCCTACAATTCTCTTGCTACTCACTCGATTCCAGTGGTACAAAGTCAAGGGAAAAAATCTTTTTTATTACTACTTCAATTTGGATTTTTGGAGCGCATAATATTGGATGGGGAATTGGGATTGCTGCTCGCTCGGGGCATCAGATCTGGATACGTATATATATATGAATAGGTAATTCACTATCAGCGCCGTGCTGCTGCTACTCTTATGGTAAGGGATGGAGTGACGCAAAGGATGGATGGATGGATCGAGGAAAAGAAAAGAAAAAGAAAGCGGAAAGTGGAGGAGGAGAGCGATGTGTGTGTGATTTTAAAATGGGAAATTCACTGTGCTCGTGGTCGTGGCCTTGCTGCAAGAACAGGACGGAATTGAAGTGACCTAAAGGCTTCTCTCGCATCTAAAATTGACCGAATTGCGCTCGAATTCGACAGCGAGATTTCATGCAGGGTCGCATCAGCCACCCAGGAAAGAGAAATTAACAACATGTCCATGGAGAATTCTTGCTTCTAATTGCTTGCAAGGCTGAATTACTAGTGCGTACCTGGAGACTTCTTCCCAGAGGGGCCCCTTGAGCGCCGCCTCCCGGAACGCGGCGTCCATCTCCGACCGGATCTTGAGCAGCGCCAGCGTCTCTTGCCGCGGCCACCGGTTCCCCGCCGACCCGCCGCGCTCTCCTTCGTCGCCGCCGCGGACAGACCCTCGTGGTCGAAGCAGCTCCCCGCTGGAGCCGACGAACCGCCGGCGCCGGCAGGCTCACCGTCCACCCGCTGTTGTCCCTCCGGCGGCCGGCTGCTGATGGGCGACGGCTGAGCGTGCTGGCTCACCACTGGCGTCGTCCCGCCACCGGCCGGCGAGAACGGCGACATGCCCGGCTGCTGCTGCTGCTGTTGCATGCCGGCCGGAGCGCCGGATTGGTGTGTGAAAGGCAGAATCTTGGTTGGTTGCGCCTTCCCGGCGCGTCCTGGCTTAGGCTGTTACAGCAGAATTGAGGTGGAGGAGGAAGCTCCTGCGGTGGCGAGAGCGCATGAAGAGGAAGATAGAGGCATGCGCAGCAGCAGCAGCAGACAGCACAAACTGGAAAGAGAGAGGTGAAGAAAAGGGGAAGGAAAAGGGAGGAGGATGGATGGATTGAGGTAGCAGCTAGCAAGGGAGGAGAGGAGAGGAGAGGAGTGGCAGCTGCAGCAGTACAAGGCTGGCAGAGAGATACTATGCCCACAAGCAGCAGGAAGGAGGAGGAGCAGGAAAAGAAAGGAGGAGAGAGAAAAGCACAAGGGCAAGGCTGTGTGTACTGGTACTGTAGAAGTAGCAGTAGGGCTGCCGCACTAAATATAATAGGGCGGTGAGGGGAGGAAGACCGGTGAGCATGGGCAGGCGGTGTGAAGAAATTGTTGAGATGATGATGACGATGATGTGAGCAAGCGAGGGGAAGAGAAGAGGGCGGCGGCGGTGATAGATACATGGATAGAAGAAGAAGAAACGAGATTGCTGCGCTGGCACCCGGGTCACGGCCGTAAACTACTGGAGTAGTAGGACGATCCATGGATGTCCGCAGATAAACGCAAAGGGCGGCGAGAACGTAGTAGTACAGTGGCCTAGATAGAGGTTGAGAAGAAGAATTAAGACTGCCACATCAATCCCCATGGAAGAATATGTTGGATACTGTGATCATTATATCGTTTTCAGTTCTTGCATTGGCGTCATCATCCTCTCACGTTGTACGACTACTACCACTGTAAAAGGAAAGGGGAAATTGTTACTATTATCAGTAAAGAGTAGTAGATGAAGTAAAAAAGACAAAAAAGGAGAGAGAGACAGACTAAAAACAACGGAAGGGGCAGACTGCCACAGGTGGTTTGTCGCTGCCGGACCTGATCAGCTCAGGGACGACCCTGGCTATAACCTAGTGGGACCATCGCAAATGCAACAACTCTGACATTTTTATTTTTGGCAGTCTATATTTACTGTAAAATCACAAGGCAAGAATGTACAGTAGTACGTGGTAGATCGAGGGAAGACCGGCAAAACAAGACGGGACACGGAAGAAACGGTAGCTAGCTGCTAGGACGACGATGAGAGAGAGAGAGAGAGAGGCCCAGACAAGGCCACACTATACCAGCTGTGAGGTGGGCCCCGCAGGGTTGCGAGAAGGTGGCGCGCAACGTGCATGCCCCTCGGCCCAGCGGGGGCCACGGCTAACCCCACGCACCAAGGCCACACCCAGACCAGACCAGCCGGTGGAAACGTCAATTTACACGACACGTCCAAATAGTATGATTATCAGAAACAAATGGGTCGTTTCGTCTGTTTCTCAATAATAGCCTGTTTCAAAAAAATTAACTTTTTTTTTCTGCTGAAGAATGGAATGGATGATGCGTGTACGTAGCATAAACGTCTGAATGCATGAAGGTGTGGTGAGGCGTGTGGGACAACATGCTGCGGTGGGGTATTTGGATCATAGCTAACCGTAGGTCAAGCAAGATATGTATGTGCCTAATTAACCAGTCGGATCATCGGTGGGGTTGGCCTGCAGCTCTAATTAATTCCATGCTTCTCTTGAACGAGATATATGTATATGCACGTAATTAAGACTTGGATTGTGCAGATTTAGTTTATAGTTCGTTCAGATATAGCCTAAAGATGCTTCTTACTACCCAAAGTCGTTGATATGTGCACGGAGACGGAGAGCCAAACAAATACGCAGAGATGCATTGAACCATCATGTCCGTCACCTTGGGAAAATAGTAGTAAAGGTTACGGCAGCGAAATAAAATGCACATGCACTTGTCCACACTGGTGTGTCCAGGAATAAAAACCCATGTACTTTTACCAGGACAACTACACGTTCTTTTGATGCTCACTTGACGAACTTTTTTGCTGTATACATGTATGCATGCACATGCTTTAAAAGGAGAATAAATTATAAAGTGAAAATAAAAGAGATAAAATTATATGGTTTAATTGAGAGATGAACTGCCGATGTGTCGAAAAGACAGTTGATTAATAACTTAAACTTCGTATATAGCAGCTGTCTCAGAAAGAAATAGGTGATGAAAGATAGAGACTTTTAGTGATTTCATATTAAGTTCTAAAAAGAGTTTAAGATAAAGTAAACTTAACTACATACTAGCTAGTGTCAGCTAGCTTTACGATCGAGTACGTGTAATGAAGCTGCTTCACTGCATATAAACATTGTGCATGTGTTAGCACGTTGTATTATTACGGTGGAACTGCTGGTTCGGAAATGAAGATCAGAGAGCACGGATCGAAGAATAATATCACATCGTCCCAGGTGGCAGCATCGATCCCATCAGCATGATCCATGTTCTGCATGCATGCTGCAATAATGATTGACGGCGCCAAGCTAGTCTGCCTGGATCAAAATTCAGAATACTTCAGGGATTTGCATGACAATGTTTTAATGCAATTGCTAGTGTTGTGGATCAACAAACTTAAATAGTATACCCAATCAAATGAAAGTTGTGTGCACACCGCCACACAACGCGTTATATAATTTGAGTACAGCTTGGTAGATAGTGTATGTACGCATCTTTCTTCTTTCACTTTTGCTTGCACATGGATTATAATTTCCTGGCTGGATTTTGTTGCTGCTAGTGCATGTTTTTTTAGGACCGGGGCATGTGAAGGCTTAGGTGAAACAGTCTGGCGTCATCACTGCGTGCAGGCGCAGGAGGTTGCAATCGCATGATGGTACGAGCTAACGCCAGGTTTAACTGCCGGCTTTGATTCGATCATCAGATACGCATGCATGCCATATGCTGCTAGCTAGCACCATGTATATATGGATCCACTACACACAAGCAACGCAAATGTGCTAGCATAGCTGGCCTGGATATGTATGCATACACACATGTGGCCTTGAATGCCTAATGATCTAAAAGCTATCGTCTTTTGCCTGCCTCCGAAAGAAATAGGTGATGAAAGATAGAGACCTTTTTTTTCTACCCTCTTTGCATGCAATTGCAGCACACGCAGCTAGCAAAGGTGGTTGGTTCCTTCCAACTATCTTATCGCCACACAAAGTGCTGCACTGCTATTTCACTTGTCGTCGTCCTAGGCTTTCGAAAAAACTTGTCGTCGTCGTCATCCATTCTCATCCGCCACTTAGCCCCCTTTGGAACGCGGGATTTTTTTCTATTCCTGCGTTTTTCCTGTGAACAGTCAACTGATTCCTGTGAAATTCCTGTACAATTCCTGTGAAAATCCTGCGTTCCAAAGGGGCCTTAATTGTAACTTGTAAGTACTGGCCGGTGCAAATTGGTTTTGCAATGCAAGTACAACCGTTTATCGTCGTTGATTGTAATGGCAATTACTCCAGCCAACAGTTTGGTACGCACATAGAGTAGATTAGATCGACATGCATGCATGGCTTGGAAGCTGATAATTAACCGAATTAGCTAGTCTCTCTCACTAGCTAGCACCTCTGTGGATGGACTGATCGAAGAAGAGACCGAGGAGGAGCTATAGCTGCGACCATGAAATGAATAAAGAAGCTTTCCCGTGTTCCTACGGCACGTAAATGCGCGCATGTCGTGTTTCGGTAGCCCAGTGGTGCACGGTTGGTGGCGAATCCACCGCATACGGGCTGTGTGGGCCTCGGAACCTGGCTCATGGATGCTGCATGCACTCTCATGTCTGTGGATGCAGTCATGCAGTAAAACAACGTACACACAACATTCACCGTGTGTCACACGGCAATAAGAGAGAGAGAGAGAGAGAGAGAGAAACTGGAGGGACAGTTTGATCAGAGCAAAGTACGAGAGAGCAGAGCCGTACCAGCTCGTGCGTTCGTGGTCCTCCCCAGAAAGGAAAGGCGAAGGTGAGCAGGCCGAGTTACTCCTTCCTGCAAGGACCTCCCAATCTTCCTCTCCTTCCAAACAAAGAGATCTTTGCAGTGGTCAGCTCATCAGCTGTGTGTGAGTATGTTACCGGCCTGACCTACCTGCAACCGCATGAACAGGCGGCCATTAAACGGCTCGAGAGCTTAAGCTTCTTGGACGTGCCACGCTCCCGCCGGCTTCTGCGACAGCGATCGCCTTTAAGCTGCGCTGCCAAGTTCGTTGATGATGGGGGGCGCTAATTAAACTCTGGATTCTAGAATGCATAATTGGAGCTTTCCTTAGTACTGGATCGTGATCGTGCAACTGTTCATGCCCGGAGCAGTTCCGAGATACGGCTGGACACTGCTGTTAACCTTTCCTTTCTTACATACCCGGTGTAAGTTGTGCTCGAGTGAGTCTTCGGGAAGATGTCAACATCATCAACAAGACAACAACAATCTTCGTTTCCTTTTACAGCGAGAGTGACTGTCTAGTATTCCTATAGATTTCTTGAGCGAAGAACAGAGCTTTCATGGGCCTCCAGCCCAAAGGTAGAGCAAGATGGTTCAGACGGCCCATAGGGCCCCGACTCGCGCCACCCTGCGTCGGAGCATATTTCAAGCAGCCCGTCACTCTCCCGGGCTTTCTGCCAACGGCTTACCTACTACCAACCATTTGGCCCAGCCCAAGCCACACTCCCTCTATTGCTCATTGGACCGACCTGAAGGCCCAGCTCGGCTAATGCGGTCGTTAGAGATGCAGCACATGTTGAAGCCCGCTATAGTCAAATATCTCGAGCTCAATTCCCCTCTCGTGTGCTAACAAAAAAACGTTATTCAAATTCGAATTCTGAAGGCTCTCACAGACCGATACAACACCTTTTCGTTTGAACAGTAAACACATGACGAAGCCAGCACCTACTCGCCGTCGTCTCCAAGCAAAAAACAAGCGCAAGCTGTCAAGCACAGAATTCAAAATCTCGAGGCACGCATTCACCCCAACCACTCCTCCACCCGCTGTCTCTAGGGTTTTCACGCGGCGCAACCCGCCGCTCCCGTCCAGATCGACGTGGACGGCGGCGATGAACCCCTCGGCCGCCACGCCTCCATGGACAGGCACAGCTGTAGCGTCTGCGCTGCCCGTTGTCTCTATTTACGGCCCCTCTTTATGGCGCTTAAATGCCCTGCTCCTTTCTCCATGTGGCTGCCCTGTGGCCGTTTCGTTTGGCCATTACTTGCATCAATTCCCGGCCCGCTTGTCAGTGACGCTGCTCTAGTTGTTGGTGGTTGTGTGCACAAGGGCCAAGGTACGGCGGCTCATGTTTTCCTCAGTGTTCAAATTCGTAGGCGACCCTCTAATCATTTTGGCATCATGAGAGAGAGAAGGCATGTGTGTGTGACTATACATATGACCCCCCACTTCCGGCCCTCTTGCTTGTGTTCATTTCCAGAGCGAGGTTCCATGAGAAGAGAGGAGAGGGAGAGAAATACTCCGGAGAAGGAAGCTGTTGTTTCTGAGTGGAATGTTGTCTGGTTCTAGGCCTGTGTATGAGATCCTTGGAGATCCATGCATGCATGGCTTGGATCTCATCTTAATTTGAGCCCTCGGACCAGGCTTCATTCCCCTCAGAGAGAGCTTCCACCATGGTCTCTGTTTCAATATATCTTGCACTTTCGTTTCTGATGTTCAACTAGTTGTGGTTTGGATGCAGTAGCTGTTGTTCTCCCACCAGGATGTCAGTTTCCGTAATGATTTCTTCAATCTTCTTCTGTTCCCGTTCAGTTCTTGGGGCGTGGAGTAAGGAAGATTGGTGCAATGATGACCTGCTGCAGGTTGGAGAAAGTCTTCATCATTACCTTGTCATTGGAGCCTAGTAGTACTCTCTCTCTCTCTCTCTCTCTCTCTCTCTGAAACGCATATTGTAGGGAAGGAACGAGTCTACTCTACTCCTGCTATCCTCGTTGCAAAAGAGAAGATCCACGACATAAGATTCGTATGCGCGCATTCGTTTTTGTTTTTCGTTCGATGTGTAGGCTCCGTCGTTTGTTGTATCTGGTTGAAATAGCGGCAGATTTGTTTCCTCTTCCTTTTTCTTCTTTGAGAGTTGCGAATATTGTTCATCTACATCTCTTACGTTGCAGGCAATAAGAGTACTACTGGGTTTGTTGATTTGCAGAGTGTTACTGATCTACTCGCCGAGTCTCCAGGAATGAGCAGCTTGCTTGAGCTTTACTATTTACCACCTGCATAGCTATGTAGAGATTTTCTGTTGATACCATCGATCGATTCGACTAATGTAGGTGACGCACAGAATAGCACTGCAAGAGGATCAAACGAAGGAAAAATGCAGAAAACCATCGTGTGTACGTAATGACTTATTTTATGCCTGTAAAAGCAGTTGCAGATTGTAAAGATAACATCCTTGCTAGCTAGAGGCCGTGTCATTGCTAACTTTACCTATCGATGCTCTGGCAAGTGGCAAACTCTGCAAACGATATGAATTCTACTACGTACACGTTGAGCTCTTGTCACTGCAGCTGGTGCTCTCCCAGCACCCGTCGTTACTCGTTATCGCAGCGTGTGGACTGGTCGATGTGTGATTAGACACTCTCACTGACGACCTTTATCAGAGATTCTAATTAAGAAGGATCAAAATGTATCGCGCGACTGTTAATTAGAAGGCAAATATGTGAAAAAAATACGTTTCAGCTATTCACCGGTTTACGTGGAATGCATCTTTTCTATATTAAAATGTTAACTACGAGTACTAAATTTGGAACGTAATGCATTTGTGACCTATAGCATTGTATAGCATGGCAGGCTAGCTAGCTTTGGAGTATGATTTACAGTTCGTCTCCATATTCATGCAGAGACTAGTTTTCGCGTTCGCCTTCCCGAACCGTACCGTGTTCCCAAAAGACCACAAAAGAGAAACGTCATATGAATGCAAGAATGTGAATCGCCGTAACTGATGTGCCGCACAAGCGTTTTCTTCTTCCTCTTTTTTATGCTGAACCATTCATTAGCGTCATTGCTAAAAGGAAAAAGAAAAAAAAAAGAACCATTCATTAGCCCATCAAATGCGGCCCGTGGACTTGGAGCGTCGCCTCATTGCCGCCTGGTTTCCTGCGTCCCTCCAGGTACGTACTGGAACCGTGGCTATAAATAAGGCGCCCATTCTGCACAGCTCGTTAAACACAAGAATCAGCATCGTACTGGTGTGTCAAGTAAAATGGAGCAACACTAAGGTTAAGCTCATGACGTACAACGTCTGGTCCAACGAGCATGTGGCGGTGTACCGAAGGATGATGCAGTGCAGAGCATCGGCGACCTCGTCGTCAAGCACGATCCAGATGTCATCTTCTTCCAGGTTACATCTCTTCAGGAGAACATCTATATATGTGAATTGCATTTTCCGTTGTTTATGTATGATTTTTAATTTAGACACTTACCTGGACACGGTTGTTATGCGAATGCGATACCAGGAGGTTACCCCACACATATCTGGCATCTTTCAGAGATCTCGGTGGTGGAAAGAGTACCCCTACGGTTTCATTTCGCAACAGAGTGAGCATAACGCAACAAGGCAGTTCTTCTGCATGCTGGTGAACTACATGATTATTTTTGCATCTAATAATAATATTTTCTATTTTGCTGTAGATCCTGTCAAATATTTACTGCCCCTGCTATGTTTTTTTTCCCCCTCAATTATAGCGAAGCAAGCTTCCTCTGAGAAACGAGGAAATACCAAGAAGGGGCGACCGCAGCAGCGTGCTAATTGATGGCTTGGCGGTGCAGGCGAGCCACCCAAATATGGGCGAGAGAAGGTACGTTGGCTTTCCAAGGGACGGCATCAATCTTCTCACGTGCTGCCTTACCGGCCCGACTCGTGCCAACATCCGTGGTGTGGAACGGCGCCTCGAAGCTGTTGGAATGCTGAACCATGAATTTCTGAACGGGAGATCTGATAACGTGATCGTCGGTGGTGATATGAACTGGGACGAGGACCTGGACGGGCCGTTCCCCTTTACTCCAGAGAACGGCTGGGTGGACGCATGGACAACGGCGCTGAGGATGACGGAGCCCGGTTGGACAATAGACACCAAGGCCAATCCGATGTTGCAGCTGCAGCACGGAAACAAACCCGTGCAGAAGAGGCCAGACAGGTTCTTGTGCAAGCTGAAGCACTTCACCCTAGAAAGCATCGAGATGATCGGCAGGGACGAAATCCGTGGAGTTGACTACTACGAAGACAGTGGAAGGAGACTTGAAGAGCTTCGCTCCAGCCACCACTTCGGGTTGGTGCTCACCATCTCTGGATGCGCCACATTTGGCGCCGCTTGGTGAGGTCTTATTTTCTCTGGGGTGAAAGCCCGTGATCTAGTTATGGTTAATCAGGAGACGATGTCTTTCTGATGTTGCTTTCATCTTTGAAGGCGTCGCCTCGGAACCTTGAGACTCTCTGTCGTTGTCATGGAGTATATGTTTTATGTTCTTTTTATTTGATCTTTTTTTTCCCATAATGGATAATCTTTCTTATGTTGTAATAATGATTGTTATATGCGCCAATGCAGAGTTTGGATTATCAATATATCACTTTATTTTAAAAACAATTGGGTCCGCTAGAGCCCGGCCAGCATTTCATCTGTAACCGGCTCCCCACTAGCTAAAGCTAAGTCGAACATTAGTCGTGTCAATTCGTCTTACATTATTCAGATTGAACCAATGGTCTGAATCTGATGAAGCCAAGAGCTAACTGCGGGTCTGCGGCACGCTGCTCCAGGCCCAGGGGCGTGCTGCTCTAGCCCCTATGGAAATGTCGAGGATTTTTTTTTTTTTTTTTTTTTTTTTTTTTTGAGAACCATGTCGAGGATTTTGTTGTGCTGGGTTGCTGCTTCACGCACTGTGGGGGCTTATGGGCTGGCTGGCTTGGAGGAGGCGGCCCAGCAACTCCCGAGTTTGCATTATGTCACCATGTCCTCTCCGCCGAAGAAGCTGCACTTGATGCACAGTGAATGTGACGCATCATGCGTGGCGGTTACCTGACGCGACACAAGTCGTCTACAGGCACCTGGTTGACGCGGCCTAGCTCGGCGCCGCACGATCTGCACAAGCAAGACGGGCCCGACGTGTCTGCCTCATTATCCCCCAGCATCAATTTGTTGTTATTATTAGCCGCCTAATTGGAGGCTCCCTGACCCTACTTGTACGAACCAACACTAGTCTCTTTCTCTCGCTCGCTGAATAGCTGACAGTGATCTGCATAATGACAGTACTTACTACATATGTGGGGTTCTCCGTGTCTTGTCACGGATCTCTATGCTAGAATGCAGGGGAGAGTGTTCATTTGGATGCCTCATGCCTCACTCGGATCTGTGCTGTTAAACTGGTCAAGAGTCAAGAGTAGTGGTAGTTGTAGGACGCAATAATCTTGACTGTTGACAATTGATACTGTACAAGTTTCTGGTAAGAGAGGAATGGTGTTTCTTCGTCCATACTCCGTCCGTATCACACGCGCCCTCGACTCTGCCTGCAACTAGACTTCCCCCGGCACGGCAGGAGCACAACAGAGCTTGTGTTGTGAATCGTGACTGCTGAGAGAACGTCCAGGTTGGCAGTGGCGTATGACAGTGCCGTGTGCGTGCACAAAACCGTTTCTACGTACCTTTCCGTGCCAGACAACGAACGTAGAGCGCAGTACTAGTGGCTTGCATTGGGCACTCTATCTGCATCTGATTGCGCTTTAATTTGCAGGTTAATCACACAAAACACTAGTATACGCCATCATCGGCTCATGTCCGAGTACGTGACGACACTGTGTTGGAGTAGCATACAAACTTTTCATTCACCGCAATAGGCAGGCCTACCACCAGCGATGGACGGGGCCTCTATGGCGCGGCAATGGTTGTGGATCCATGATGCAATGCAGGTGCTGCGACAGAGGCGAGTAAGTGGCGCATGCACACTGCTTAGCTTTCCCGAAAAGGAGATTTGATCCGCGGGCCGGCCGGCCGTTTCCTGACGTGACGCGAGCGCCGTGGACAGTGCACACCGCGTGCGTGTGTCTCTGCCCCCGTGTTCGTGCGTGGCATGCATGGCCCGCAATGCTGCAACCGGTGCGTGGTCGCGTTCGGATCACACAAATCCGCCGTCCCATTCCAATCATTCACGCACTCCGGCATGGAGCCTCTGCTCTGCTGCATGATGCTGGCCGTCCGTTTCACTCGTGCCGTGCCAAGTGAGTGAAGCAGTTTCAGGCCCCGTTATTTCTTTTAGCGCTAAATTTTAGAGCTCTCTAAACAAAGAGAATCTAGTATTAAATAAAGTTTAATGACAAAACATTTATACAGATGGGTACATCTTTACGAGACGAATCTAATAAGCCTAATTAATCTATGCTTTGCTACAGTAATGCTACAGTAACCATCATCTAATCATGCGTAATTACCCTCATTAGATTCGTCTCGCGAATTAGATCAGGGTTCTGTAGTTAGTTTTGTAATTAAACTTTATTTAATATAGCTTATCTAGAGTTTAGACCCCTTTAAAATTTAGATTCCTATGCGCCGAACACCCCCTGCACTCTCGTGTACTTTCCAAAAGGATTGAGCTTTTATGTATGGGTAAGGAAGAGCAAGGATAGGATACGATGCCCATATCTCCCGGCTATGTTCGGCTCGCTCTATTGTGTGTTGCCCGCCAGAGATGAGCGAGGAGAGGCTTCTCCGTGAGAGGCAGCAGCTAGCTAGCAGTTTTCATGCACGGAGCCGATATTCTAACCACATGCATGCATTGTTTGTTTTTTGTGTCCAAAAAGTTGAACGAGAGTGGAAACGAATGCTAGGTGCGTTGCATCCTCTGTGGAACAACATGTTTTTGGAACGTTCTCCGCATGCCGCTATCACCATCGGGCCATTTTTTCTGCAGATGTGGCCGACATCGGCAGCCTGCTAATTTGGCCACGCAGGCGTTACCGTCATCAAACTCAAGTTACCGCCATGCCATTTTTTCCCGTCATCACTGTACTAAAGCAGTCTGCGGTACAGTCGATCCACGATGGCAACTCGCACGTAAGCCGGATGTTCAAATCATACAAAAGATAGGTTAGAAGAAAATTCACAGAAATTAGAGTAACACACCTTGTTCGCGATTGAACAGAGTACAAATGTAAAATTTTCAGAAATTCGGCCACGAAGATAAGATACTACCATTCATGCTCTCCGTTGGGCTATGCTTTGGTTGTCACAAGGAGAACACGCTCTGAAAAATGCCCATAATAAAGGTGTAACGAACAAAGCTATGCATTCATCCAAAACAACTGGCGTTGCATAGTTATCCATTTACCAATCGTGACTGTAGTAACACTTTTGCCATCAGATTGTTGCTTGAGAAAGCGCTTTTTAACAGATCAAAAAACCCGCCTCACCCACGAAACAAACTGCACTTTCATCGCCCGGATACAAAGGATCCGCACAGGAATCCCACTGCATCTACCTGGAGATTCCCTTGACCCTTTCCTCAAGGGGGCCCACATTGATGACACGAGACACGTCAGCGCCCTCCTCTGCCAACTCATCATGACGCTCGTTCATCTTCCTCTCATCTTCCAATCTCCACTGTATATAAGCAAAACCAGAGAGAGCAGCATCCAAACCCAACACATCTACTCCGGCACAGGCTCAAGAACTCGAGGTCGCCCCTCTGTGCCGGGGCGAGCAGATCGACGAGCTGACAGCCGAGGGCACAAGTTCGTGGATCGATCTGGTGCCAATGGCGATGCCGCGGTCACCGGGCGCGCTCCGGTTTCTTGGTCTCCTGAAGCAGCCCGAATCGTCTCCCGGCGCCCCGTCGTTCGAGCTCGACGAGCGCGACGTGGTGTGGCCGGCCGGCGGCGGCGGAGACGACGGGTGGGCGGCCCCGCAAGTGCCCGAGGCGGCGCCGCCGCGCGCGAGGCGTCGCGCGCACACCGTGCCGCAGAGCTTCGGGCTGTCCTCCCTCCTCGCCGACGGCGGCGGCGAGCGTGCCGCGGTGGCCGTGCCAGTGAGGGCGGTGGCGCCGGCCGCCGCGCCGAGGCAGTCGGCGCCGGTGAGGGTGCCGGTGTGGCCGGGGCGAGCGCCGCGCCGCGCGGAGGACGGGAGGGGCGGAAGGAAGGCCGGCGACGAGTCGGACGACGAGGACGGGGAGGAGATGGTGCCGCCGCACGTGGTGGCGGCGCGGCGCCACGCGCGGTCGTCGTCGGTGCTGGAGGGCGCCGGGAGGACGCTCAAGGGCCGCGACCTCCGCCGCGTCCGCAACGCCGTGCTCCGGCAGACCGGATTCCTCGACCTCTGAACAAGGCGGCCAACAAGGCCGATCGATCTTTCCGCCTGCCATCACCAGCAGCATCAGATCTCCTCCCTGCTCTGCTCTCCAGTGTAACGAAAAACCAAACTTTGTTTAATGTCTCTCGGCACCTGAATTGAATTCAATACATTCAATCTGATTAGTTTGGGGAAGATCTCCATTTAATTTTCCACCTGTGGTCTTGAATTGAGCACACTCACTCTCGACTCGAGTAAGTTAAAGATTGACGACCCAAATGGCTCGCAAGCATGAACAAGAAAAAGGAAAACAATGAAGGCTTCTCGGCTCAACAGTCACGATCGCAATCGATGTGCTTTGCCAACATTACCCAGCGTGTTCGTCTCGCTGCTTTGCAGTAGCTACAGTGTTCGCAGTTATTTCTTCAGCAGCAGCTACAGTGTTTCAGCAGCAGCTACAGTGTTCGCAGTTATTTTTCTGCAGCCGCAGCCGCAGCTGCAGCGAAACGAACAGGTTGACCATTAGCTGCCCTCTATATATGATACTCCATGATCGACTTGGGCTGATCTGCAACTAAAGAAACCATGATTTTGACACGGGCAATATAATACCAAGGAACCCTACACGGGATCAACCATCCTAGAAGTATAATATGCTCGCATCTGCAGCTCGGTGGTTGTTTCACACCAGCATGATGCAACATAGCTTGTACCCATTCGCCCAATCACCCATTGTTTTTCTAGATGTAACATGGGTGTAACATGGAAGCCAATAGGCCGTTCAGGTATTCCAATCATTCTTGCATTCCTCCTCCTCTCTCTCTCTCTCTCTCTTCTTCCGCCGTCGCGAGCGTGGTGGGGTTGGTGGCGCACCTACAGCACCCAGCCCCAGCCTGAATTATTTTTGTCGCAAGTTGCGGCTTGACGGCTAGCGGCTTTCAGAAATCTTCAGATCCCTAGGCCCTGCTTGTCTGCTTCCAGGCTTTCAGTTTTTCTGTGTGCCATCGTGTGCGTGAGCCGTCCTTTTTGCCTCGTCTTTTTCATTCAGTCCGAGCTGTCCTTGTCATGACTCGTGAGTGGGATGGATCGATAGATGGATAGACACATGCATGGATGGTTAATCTCTATCTCCAGTTCATCTTCGACCAGTGATTGGATTAGCATTTTACTAGCCCTGTTAATCCGTTCTCTTTGGGTTTGTGGATGTGTAGCTATAGTTGGTTGATGATGAGTCAATGCCACGGGTGATTTCTTGGAACGGAAAGATATTGTATTTGTACTGTGGCAATGATAGTCTTTTCTGTTGGATTGGGACTGCGGCGATGCTATTTGTATATTACACTCTTGACAATGACTTCTCTAGGAAATGGCAAAGTGTTTCTTCATCGCAGAAGAGAGGTTTTCCATCCTGAATGAATATATCAAAAACAGAACGATGTGCTTCGCATGACAGCAACTGTACCGTCTGCTGTTCATATCCTCATATCCCTTGATATTTTTAATTTCTGGACCTTTTCATCCAGATGACATGCGTGGCATACAATCCAAAAGCTCGCCGAGTATAACAATAAAAAAGAAGAGATGTCAAATGTCCAAGCAGCCATCCTAAATTTGGACTTACGTACACTACACACTCACCGATTCTTGCTCTTGATTTCTTTTAGGCTTTAACATGGATGGTCTGGGTAATTATAATCTAACTTCGCATGTTGCATGCTGACTGGGGTTATTTGATTCGTTGCGGTCCGTTTGAAGGTTGCACATGGTCAAAGATGTAATAACATCACAAACTTTTATATGTCCCCTTTCTGTATGCACAATATCAATGTCTAATTATTTGTATTTCACATTTAAACATCCAGATATTTGGTTCACCGTGAAGCCAAATGGGAGCGCTACACAAATATTTACGTAATTCGTACGCAATGTCTGATGTCTTAATTCACAGAGTACAAAGTATATATTCATCAAGCCACGCCAGTGTTTAGTAGGAATTTTGTAATTCTTGTACATAAACATAGCATTAGTCGCCAAATGGAATTGGAAGTTCTATTAGCAATTAGCAAGCATGATGAACCGCGGTTATTTGATTTGGTACAGTCTATTTCAGGCTGGCATGTGGTCAAGACAGAATAACTGTCACATCCCAAAAATTAGAGGCCTAAAAACAATGTAATTAAACCCTAAATAAAGTTGGATTGTGTTTGAATTTCAAATTCGAGCTCCTTTGAATTTTCAAAGTCATGCATACATATCATTCATATGCATACAGGAAACTTCTCCGATTTTTCGTAGGAAATTGGCTTGACCAAAAATTCCCACAAATTCACCCTAGGTGCAGTTCACAGTGTAGTATTTTCTGTAAATTTTTCAGAATTTTTGGAGACCATTTTCTTAAGTAGAAAATTCGTGAACACGTCAGCCTGTTTGAAAAATTCGAAAAACAGTACACAAAGTAAATGGGCTTAACCCAGTCCAGCCCAACTCCAGCCCACGCCGGCCCGCAGACCTTTCTCCCTCCTCTGTTCACGCGCGGCGTGACGCGCTGCGCCGCGATACGCGCCGCCGACGTCGCGGACGGCGTTCCGCTCGCCCCGTGCCGCCTCTGCGCGTCTCTGCCACCTCGCGCGCGCCCATGCCGTCGCCTGTTCTTGCGCTGACCTCGGAGCGACGAAAAATCGTCGTCGCGCAGCTTCCACGCCACCCGCCGCGCAGTGACATTCGCCGCCGCGGCACCGCCCCTCTGTTCTTCCCTGTTCTTGCACTGGCGCACGTCGCCGATGCTTGCCGCGCATGCCACGGAGTCTCGCGCAGCTTCTCGTGCTCACGTTAGCGATCCGGAGGCCCTCTTCTTCCTCCACTCCTCGTTCGCCACCGAGGCCACCGTGTGCGTCCGCACGTTCCCACGACGAACCGCCTCTCCATTGAACAAAACCACCTGCATAGCCCAAAATTCACTTCCTCCGCTCCACTCGGTCCTCTGGGACCTGCCCTGGCCAAAAGAAACCCAAAGACTTCACCGGAATTTGAGTTTCCCCAAAATCAGCCGCCGCCGCCATTGCCGGAATTTGAGCTTCTCCGGTGAGCTTCACGTCGAGTTCAAGTGCTTTTAGCCTCCCTGTGCGATGCTGATGCTCACACCCTTGACCTTTTTCTCTTCCTCCAGGCGGAAGGATCACGTCGCCTTTTCTTCCTCTGTTCCGCCGCCACCGTCCGGCAAGCCGCCGCCTCCGACCGCCGTTGTTTGCACCACTTGCTTGGTAAGCCTCCCTGCTATTCGTAGAAGCTTTTAGCGTTTGAAATCGACGTCGCCGTGCTCAGTTTCGCACATCTCGCCGCCGCGTCGCCTAGGTCACCCCTGCACCGTCGCTACAGGGCACCATCGCCGGCGAGATGACCACCGGAGTGTAGGTCTCAACCTTCCGCGTCGAATGGTGGGTGGTGTCGACGTCGCTCAGCCGTAGTTCACCGTCGGCGAGCCGTCCAGCCGCCGCGTTTACTGTACACGGCTGGTTTTGAATGATTTAAACCTTAAGCTGCCATTTGTCATTGCCCGATTGACTAGAAAATGATTAATCGTTTTTAGTTCAAAATCGATAGAAAAATTGTTGGGAAAAATTAGGAAAAATATATGGAAAAATTTCTTATGTTTTTAGGTTCCTTTTTATGCAAAAATATGATATATGTGTTTAGGAAAAAAAATCATAATGGTAAATAAGATAGCTTTATGCCTTGTTTAAAAATAAATACTTAGGAAAATTGCATATGGAAGATAAATAAAATTAGGTTACCTTCTGAACTTTTCAGAATCTATATCCACTGTAGATTCAAAATTTATCATAGGAAAAATTTAGAAGAAATAACTTGTAAAGTTACTTTATTTTCTAGAAAATCAAATGTTTCTTATAGAAAATTTATTTAAGTTTATTTAATAGATATGCATGCAATCACTATAGATGAAAAACTTAGTTTTCTACTTTGCAAACCACTGATATTACTGTTTTAGTAGAAATAAAACTATTAAACTTCATTTGTTTAAATAGATATGCTTGTCACATACACCATAAGTATTTTCTTTAGGAAATTAATTGAATTAAAATCTTGTCTAGGTGAATATGGACTTTTCAACCCTAAGAGTATGCCATACTATAAAAGATTGACATGTTAGCTTTGAAATTCGTTTAGGAATAATATAGTCAATTTTGGACTAAACTTGACCCCTTTTGATTTATTTATTAATTTAACTTCGAACGCGCGTAGAATCGTGATACGATATCCGAATTGAGTGATTTAAATTGCATGGTTCATCTAAATTCATGCTTCATTCATACATTCAAAAATATGCATCATTTTCAGTTGGATTTAATTTGGATTTTATTTGTATTTATTTGGATGTTATTCACTTTAACGTGTAGACGATCCGAACGACGATGAGTATGTAGAGGAGCAAGAATCTGAGGATCCGAACTACGAGGACCAAGAGTTTGAACAAGACCAGCAGCAAGGCCAGCACCTCCTTGATCATCTTGATCCCATGTTTGTGATGAAGTGATTTGCATAATGGTTAGAAATAAATTGTGCATTAATAGTTTCTCTAAAATTCTGCGGGGAAAATATGACAAACCTTTTTCACTAGAAACCTTATGGCCATCTATATATCTCTACTTGAAGGATAATTTTTGGGCTGGAAATTGATAGGGAAAGTATTCTTTTAGGAATCACACTATATACTCTTATTAAAATGGTGACTTAGCAATTTCTCACTAAATGGTATATATATATATGTTTAAGCACATGCTAATCTATAAATTTCAGAATCACACCACTTAATGGATTTATGTATATGTTTTGATAAAATTATATGATGACGGGTTATGTTATATGATTATGATGATATTTTGTTAATTGATGGAGACCCGTCACATCGCATAAGGACCGGTACATTATAACTTGATTTGAGGAAATTCCCGTGCTACCATGGACGCTGGTATGGGACGGCCATGGCTAAGTAGTTAATTGAATGTTATCTTGCCTTCTAGAAGTAGAGAATGTGCGGATAATTCCCGTTTGGTGGGGTTATTCGTCGGGGCTCCCATTGCTATACGCATGGGATCAAAGCTTGCTTACACAATAAATTGTACCTTTTCCTGCCTAACTATCCATATATGAAGGAGGGGAAAATTGTACCTCTGGCGTGTTAGCGGTCAGGTTCAGAGAATTTTACTGCAATTTAGGGAAGGCAAGAATAACAAACGATTAGCGAAAACGTCATGTGTGATACCGATGTGCACACTTCGTGAGTGCACGGTGCTAGCTACACCATAGACGGTTACTCACAATCCATGGGTACAGCGTACAAACTCTGCAGAGTCTTAATCCATTCGAATGGCCGTGCTTGTGGTCTCAACCTCCTTAATGATAGAACTTTTGTTTAGCAAATGGTGGAATATGAATTTGATTATACTTTATTAATTGTTTAATTATTTAACTTCTTGCAAGACTTGATATCTCATTTTTATGGAATATGTATGTGCTTATTCATTTATGCAATTCTTTACTTTAAGTTACCTTCATTTTAGTAACTTTCAATTAAATTTACTTTCGGTATTTACTTTTGAAACCTTATCATTTCCTTCCAGTTGAACCTTGCATTTAAATTTCTTTGTCATACACAAAAAGTCTTACTGAGTACCAATGTACTCACCCTTGCTAAATATGTTGATCAGAGGAAGAAGAAAAATTGTATGAAAATCCGCCGAACATGGGTTTTTATGCTTCGAGTTTTGACGATGCTCTCGATGGTTCGGTCTAGGTTCATCTATGTTGTTCGCCTGTGGAGTCTTGGGCAATAACCACTAGATGCGCTGCGAGTTATTTTGGACTTTATTTGCCTCTTCAAACTTTTATTTAGCCGGTCGGTTAGATGTATGTATAATTAAGTTGTGATGTTTAAATGTGAGATGTAAAATAAATAAGGATTTTTGTTCTATGTGTATGTTGATATCAATTGCTTACGTGTGTGCTTGCGGTTGATTCTGAGACAAGCACGATGAAAACACGTAGTTTCGGGTATTTAAATATCCGGGACACCGCAATAACATTACAAACTTTTATATAAAAATTTCCAACGACTTAGGGGCATGTGCCCCCTTTTTTATACATAATGTTAACGTTTAAATATTTGTTTTTTACATTAAAACATGCAAATGTTTGGTTTATCATGAAGTCACATGGTATTGTAATTTTTGTTAACATGCGCACCAGTCAATGCATTCACATGTGCACCGGCGGAGCCAAATCAAGTAGCAAGGGGCCGAATTGAGCACTCCAGGTGATTAGCATGGTGATTAGTCATTTCAACATGAGTGCTACAGTTAATTCCTCAAAGAATCTGTCAAACCTAGGGGGGCAGAGCCCAGGTTGGGCTGAACTTGGCTCCACCCCTGCACCTGTGAATTACTTTGTTAATGCATTCAGTGTTAGGAGGTATCTAGCTTTAGAGGATGCATCACTTCATGTGAATAATCTGTTAACACATCCCTACTCTCACTAACCGGTGGGCTCAATTCTAAAAGTCTTAGTTTTCCGAAATAAACTCAAAGTCATAAGTTTGTGTTGTTATGGAATAATGGAGAAAATAGTCATATGTTTCTGAAATTAATTGTTTCTTTGGGTTCAACTATTTCTATTTCTTAGAAAATTTCAGTGCAAATGGAAATTGAGTGCAATGGTGCAAACATGTAAAATTGCACTCATCTAATCGTGATCTAAGCACTCTAAATATTTCTAAAATAAAGATAGACAATCGGGAAGTTGTTTCCAAAAGACCGTATGTGGGATTATAGAAGGAACAAGAGCGCTTAGATCACGATCACACGGGTGAAATTGCATGTTTGCTTCATTGCACTTAATTTCCATTTGCCTAAAATTTTCCCCTTCTATGTCCGGTCTAAAACATTTGAGTTTCTATTGGGCCAGGCTGTCAGGGCCGGAAACTACACAAATTTCTGGACCCAAAGGAGTGTCCCGTGCCCAAACTACACGAAGGCCAGGCCTCCAACACGCATCCAGCCCAACAAATAGGTGCTGACCACGGCGATGAAGCCCGTTGCAGCGGTCCGGTCCGATGCGGTCGACGACTTCTCCTAACGGTCATCAATATTGGATGAGTTCAAATTCCAGCCGCGGGGCAAGGAAAGGAGCAAATTGAACGAACCCTCTGCGCTGCTGTGAGAGACTGCCAAGAGAAGAGAATCCCCAAATCCAATCCATCCAGCAACTAGCCCGCATTTCCGATTTCTCTCCCGAATCCATCACCAGAGCTCCCGGATCCGATGGAAGGCGCGGATGCGTGGTGCCCCAGTGGGGACCCCATGGACTTCTCGTGGACCGCGGGCGTCGGAGAGGAGGCGGCGGCTTGCGCCAGCCTCGACCGCGACGAGGAGGCGACCTCGGCCCCGGCCCCGGCGCCGGCGCTTTCGCCGGAGGAGGTGGCGGAGTCCATGATCCTCGTGCCCGGGGCTCGCGTGGTCGCGTCCGGGCTCAGGCTGGGCGACTGCCGTTCAGGTGCTGTTGCGATACCTTCTTCTCTTAGGTTTTCGCGTTAAATCGCCTTGGGACGTGCTTTTTCCTTGTCATAGCCCGTCGAATTTGAGATTTCGTGCCCTGTGGTTTGGTTGAAGTAGAGATCCTGAGGCGTGTTCCTGTTGGCTGATGAGGGGACGAAACCCTAGGTACCGCACCTCCCCAAATTGGTTCCTGCCCGCACAAATTTTAGAGGTTAGATCTATCCAGATTGGCAGATTTTAGCTGCGATGCGCAATTAGAGGTTCCTAGTGTGCAGTACTTCGCTGAACTCTTCTCAAGATCCTACTACAGAAAAGAGGAATCCTTTATGGTGGTGGGACTGTCACTTAGCTTGTACCCTAGTACAAATTATTTTGTGTTTTGTTGAAATATCTGCCAATGTAGCTACTTCTAGTGGGCTGTTATAGTTACCTGTCTTGATGCCACAAAGTGAAATTTCTCAGGAGTGAGCAGTGTTGCCATGTAATAGTGCAGTCATGAGCTTTACTTATTGATCAACAGGGCAATGTCATCTTGGAATCTTGGTACTCCTTGCCACTATTCAGACCAAAATTGAAGCTTTGATAAGTAAAAGTAGGATTGGTTACCACGGAATTACTTCCTGCATATGGCTTGTTTACACTTTGCCGGATGGCTACCGTTAGTACAAAGTATAGATATGACATTTTGTGTTCAGACATACTTTTGTGTCACTGATTCTGGTAGCAACTTATGAAATACCATCACATTACCGGACTTGAATGGCCTAATAATTTCGGGTAGATTGTTCCTGATCTCAGTTTCTCAATGGAAGCATAGAAGTACTTTGAGTAACTGTCACTTTATTTTGTTTTGGTATCTGGAAGGCCTCTCTTATTCTCTGGTCTGCTGCCTGTCATGATGCAGATGATTCAGTTATGTTCATCAATGCTGGTGGCGGTGCAATTGAAGGCTGTGACCCCGCTGTAAAGGTTTCTGGTGATTCATTCTTTGAAGGAGGGGATGTGGTAAAGACGAACGAAATCATAGCTGAAGGCGGTGATTGTCCCACTCTTTACCACTCAGCTCGCCATGGAAGCTTCAGCTACAAATTCGACGGTCTTGCCCCTGGAGAATATTTTCTAGATCTGCATTTTGCGGAGATACTCTACACTTACGGACCGAAAGGAATTAGAGTATTTGATGTCCTTGTGCAAGATGAAAAGGTAAACAGACCAACTTGTTAAAGACTTGTTTGCTGTGTCATGTAATTTTATTTTTGGGTCCATCTAATATAGCTCAACCTTTTCCTCCTCTCTTCTTTCTCTCTTTTTCCCTGTTTTTGTTCCTTCCTTTTTGGTTGGTTTGTATCTTGTTTGTTTGGCCTTTTTTGGTTGGGTCCTGCAGGTTTCATCTCTAGCCTACCCCAACTTGCTTGGGATAAAAAGGCTTTGTTGTTGTTGTTGTTGTTGTCCATCTAATATAGCTCAACCTTTTGATCGCAGATATTGTCTCTACTTGATATGTATGCTGTGGTTGGAGGCAACAGGCCCCTACAAGTGTGTGATATCAGGGTTACTGTTGAGCTGAGTGGTGTTCTTATGATTAATTTTAAAGAGGTAAGAGGAAGTCCCATGGTGTGCGGGATACGTATTCGGAAAGTACCACTGTCAGCAGGTAAGGTGTTGATGTTTGGGTGCAGTTTACTCATCTTCAGAGAGTTAACCTTAATTTGCACTTGTTCAGAGAGTTAACCTTAATTTGCACTTGTTCAGAGAGTTAACCTTAATTTGCATTTGTTCAGAGAGTTAACCTTAATTTGCATTTGTTGCAGCAAACTCCACAGCTGGGAATGTCTTGTGCAATAAATGTTCAGCTGATACTGATGTTTCAGCTATGCAGGTCAGAATCTTAACAAGCTGTTACAACTTCATATTTGATACGACACTCATGCACGTTCTGTCTATGACTATGCAGTTTAGGGCAAGTAAACTGATCTCAAAGTATGAGAAACAGATCGAGGAGCTTACCAGTCAGTGCACTATGAAGTCAAACGAGTGCTATATGGCGTGGTCCTCAGTAGATTCTACTAATCTGGAGCTCGGCAGACTTAAAATAGAACTTCACCAAAAAGGAGTTGAAATGGAAAGTCTTGGTATGATTATACTTCAGTGCAGTAAACATTTTTCCACCTTGATTGTTTGCTTATGCTCATCATTGTATTGTAATCCATGTTCCGACAGAGCAAGCCCTAGGTAGAGAAAGTGACCAGCTAAGAAGTGTCTCTCAGAATTATGAAAATGACAAGAAACTGTGGGTTGCTGCCATATCCAATTTGGAAAGGAAAATCAAGGTAAATCTGTTTTATCACATGTAATCTAGCAATAGCAGCTGGAATTGGCAGCTGTATTAATGTTCATTGCTAAATTCGTAGGTCATGAAACAAGAGCATACCCTTCTGTCTCTTGAAGCACGTGACTGTGCTAACGCAATTCCTGATTTGAGCAAGATGATCGGAGCAGTTCAGGCCTTAGGTAGGTAATATTTGAAGTGGTGTTGTTATCAAGCCTTGTAACTGTTGTATAATCATTGTATGTTATTATTCAACAGTTGCACAGTGTGAAGATCTGAAACTGAAGCACTATGAAGAGATGACTAAGAGAAAGAAACTTCATAATATTGTTCAGGAGGCGAAAGGTATGCATTGTTTGTTGTTCATTCAGATTTTTTACACCTGCTAAAAAATTTTGTGGAGAGAATGAACTCATTGCCTATCTATCTGGATGCCTCTACTGTTTCAGGCAATATCAGGGTTTTCTGTCGGTGCCGACCTTTAAGCAAAGATGAGGCCTCATCAGGTCAGAAATGTGTAGTGGAGTTTGATGGAGTAAGTGATGGTGACATTGTAATTGCAAACCCTGGAACAACTAAGAAGTCGTTCAAGTTTGACAGAGTGTTTACGCCAAAGGATGATCAAGGTATGTCATAACAACTGCAGCGTGTGGATTTTTGTCACCATTACTTGGAGTTTGACATTAAGCACAATATAGGTAACCGAGCACTAGTATGTGTTGTTTGGCTAGCAAATAACTGGACGCCACAGATTTACTACTTTTATGTTGCATTATATTTTCTTGCTGCATAACATAACCAAGTTTGGTCATCTAATATGCAAGTTGAATTGTGAGCAGCTGTTGTCTACGCCGATGCATCCCCACTGGTCACATCAGTCTTAGATGGATACAATGTTTGCATCTTTGCCTACGGACAGACAGGAACGGGGAAGACCTTTACAATGGAAGGCACTGAGACGAATAGGGGTGTAAACTATAGAACTCTTGAAGAGCTGTTCAAGATTGCGGACGAGAGGAAAGAAACAGTCACATACAACCTATCTGTTAGCGTGCTTGAGGTTTACAATGAACAAATCAGAGACCTTCTTTCAACGTCCCCTTCGTCTAAGAAGTATGAAAATTCTCTTATTGCCCTTTCTTTTGCTTGCAATGGTCTCAGTTTATAGCAACTCATACATATATCTTCTGCTCTTAGGCTGGAGATCAAGCAGGACGTTGAAGGATCCAATCATGTGCCTGGCATAGTGGAAGCCAAAGTCGAGAACATAAAGGAAGTTTGGGATGTCCTGAGAGCTGGAAGCAATGCAAGGGCTGTAGGGTCAAACAATGTGAATGAGCACAGTAGTCGCTCTCACTGGTTGGTCCTGATTTCTGTTACTATATACTATATTCTTTGTGGACTAGTTGTTTGTTGCCTAAATATTTTTCTAAAACTTTATAACTTTGCCCCAGCATGCTATGCATCATGGTAAGAGCAAAAAACCTGATGAATGGAGAATGTACAAGCAGTAAGCTTTGGCTTGTAGACTTGGCTGGAAGTGAGCGCTTAGCCAAGACTGATGCACAAGGTGAACGGCTTAAGGAAGCGCAAAATATTAACAGGTCACTCTCTGCTTTGGGTGACGTGATTTCTGCTCTTGCTACGAAAAGCAGCCATATCCCCTACAGGTTTGTATGGTGCATAAGAAACATTTGCATCCCATTGATTCTGATTTCTTTCTCTTCACTATTAATGTACTTTTCCTGGCTAGGAATTCTAAGCTGACTCACTTGCTGCAAGATTCTCTTGGTGAGTTAATATTTGCTTTGAAAGGAAAACATACCTGTGACTACTAGCTTAACTTTTTCCTATCTTTGTATTTTCACTTAGTCAAATGTTTAACTTGCTCTGCCTTTTCACATTGGTTATTATAGGAGGGGACTCTAAAGCATTAATGTTTGTGCAAATTAGCCCATCCGGCAATGATGTTTCAGAAACCTTGAGTTCATTGAACTTCGCCAGCCGTGTTCGGCGCATTGAATTGGGACCAGCAAAGAAGCAGGTTGATACTGCCGAGCTTCAAAAGGTCAAACAAATGGTGAGTTGTCCTGAACCCAGCTTTCGCGATGAACTTGCATATCCTTCCTGCAGCATGCTTGGGCTAATGATAGAACACTACATTTTGGTTGCTGCATGACCAGCTTGAAAGAGCCAAGCAGGACGTCAGACTTAAGGAAGATTCTTTGAGAAAGCATGAAGAAACAATACAGAATTTAGAGACCAGGGCCAAAGGCAAAGAACAACTTTGCAAAAACTTGCAAGAAAAGGTATACATAGTTGAGGTTAATATCAGAAGGGTTGGTTCTTCTGGTGTTTCTCGCTTACTGTTTTTCACCTGTATGGCTGTACCTGACAGCACTTTTAAAATTTTTAATAGGTAAAGGAGCTTGAAGGCCAGTTAGATTCCAAGACGCAATTTCAAATGACATTAGAGAAACAGCAGCATCAGGTTTCTGGAAAAGTAAAGGAGAAAGAAGAATTGTGTACTGCCCTTCAACAGAAGGTATGGGCGAAGTATTGTTGTTCTTTGTGTGCCATGAGCATCACTAGTTATTATTGTAGCTTCTGGATTTGAAAAACATGAAATGTTAAGTGCATCCATGCCGTCCCTTTTCAGATTGTGGAGTTAGAGTGCAAACTGAAGCAGCCAAGCCAATCAGACTGTGAAGCTGCAGTTCTGAAGCAAACGGTAATTTATCAATAATTGTGAATGACGTCTAGTGGCGTGCTTGGAATCACTGTATTATGGTTTTTTGTTCCTTTTGTCAGAACAAAGAGCTGGAGCTCAAGTTGAAGGAACAAGAACACCTGCTATCAGCTGCGGAACTCAAGGTGAGTCCTAGAAATATGTTCAATGTCCTTCTAGTTTGCCAGTATTATATAACAGTGCCTCTTGATTGCATTGGCTGTATTTTTCCTTTCCTCAGATCAAAGAACAGGAGCTCAATTTGAAGGAACAAGAACATCAGCGATCAGTTGCCGAACTCAAGGTGAGTCCTCATAAGATGTGCTACCTTAGATTTTATTTCTGGATGAGACTAGATTACCAGTAAATTTCAATGAGATTTAACGACATTTTGGATTTATTTTTATTTCCTCAGAACAAAGAGCTGGAGCTGAAGTTGAAGGAACAGGAGCTAAAGGTTAGTCCTAAGAAAGAAGTGCTATCCTTTGTGTTTTCTAAGCAGGAAGCTGATTCTTTTATGCCCCAAAAAATATAGGCAAGGGAAATAGGACATGAGCTATTGGAAGCACAAAAAGCTGAGTCGATGCTTCATGTTAAGGTATAGCCTTCTTTCTCAGAGGTTCTATATTGTACTTAATATTGCATTTATGTGGGGAAGGTAATGCAAAGCTTCTCTCCGTATTTCAGCTAAGAGAACTTGAAAACAATGCGCAAGAAAGGACGAAAGTGCAGGATACTATCGTAATGCGGGATTCCACCAACTCAACAACAGTTGCTACTCCTGGAGAAGGCAAGTTGCAGCCAGTTTCCAGGGAGGAAGCGATGAGTGAGAAGGAGAACCGCATTCTGAGGAGCTCGAATTCCCTTAACAAGCAGCTTGTCAGTGAAGACTCTTCTCTCCCTGAGGCCCGAGAAGTAGTCAATGAGAAGAAGAGAAAAGGGGATGCTCGTAATGCTTCGATTGGCGGTGAAGAGAACAACGTTGCAGCTGGACAGAACGTTGCCAGGAAAAGGAGTCTGCCAGGTGAGCCACGGGCCAAGAGGAAATCAACGGAACCTCAGTTGAAGAATGTAACAAGGCCAACGGCGTCATCGAGGGCCGCCGCCGCCGCTGCTGCACACAAGGTGGCGCCTAACTCCAGAGTCACACGGCAGCAAGCAGGCGGGACCAAAACGAGAGGATGGGTTAGGTAGATGCCTCTAACGCTGCTCTTTGTATGCGTGCTTCTGCTGTAGTTGTAGATGCCAGTGTGCCTCCACACGGCCTGTAAAACTTTGGATGCAGCATTTGTATTCTTGGAAGGCTCAACTTTTAGCTGAGCCCTGCGGCATCCTTGAAGTGAATGTAACCGCATCCTTTGTAGCCCATTATTAGGATCACTGATGCATTTAGCATATTCTGTTGATTGTTATAATTGGTTCCATTCCATATAACTATCTTGAGCGAGTGATCTTTGACTACTGGGTTTTTGTCTGTCATTGTGCTGCACTCACCGAGCAAAATTGTTGGGGGATTGAATAGTACTGGTAAGCATGCTTGCTGCTGGGTTAGATCAAATACCAAGTGCTCGTTCTAAAAAAAGAAAAAGAAAAAACTACTGTTGGGATCGCGCCATTAGCAAGGATCTCCAGACATGAGTAGGAAATAGCGGCAAGGAAAAAGTAAAGAGAACGTAAGAGAAATGCGACCAACACAAGATTAATGCGACGCCTTTTTATTTCTCAAGGGTCAAGAATCCATCCATCCAATCCGACCATTCGTCCCCCTTACAGTGTGCCCATGGGCGGGTATTTATAGAGAGACCAAGGGTCATTTTAGCTCGGACTAAAATGCCCTTGGTAATCTAGTACATTCTCAGGATATTCCTGTACAAAGATGTCCAAAGGATAGAATGGACAATTTACACCAGTTCAATTGTCCGATCAATAACCCTAATGGCTGACATCATTCTAGAGCCATCGCCATTTCCAAGCCGTCGCCCTTTCTGAGCCGTCGCCTTTTCTGAGACGTCGCCATTTTGGCACATGTGGCGATCCCCAACAGTAGCCCCACAGCTATTTGGTCTTGGCTGGCACAACAAGACCTAATAGCTATTTCTACTTAAAAAGGCCTACTACAACTCAAACTCTGGTTCCAAGGACTGTCCTTAGCAACCAACCCTTGTACGCCTCACTAAAAACCCCATCCCAAAAACCCGGTGGGAAAAAAGGGCATGGAGAAAAGAGCACGCACATATTAGGGTTTATACATGTGTTTACTCTAGACTTCTACATTTTGTAGCTTCACATGATGAGAGCTTCGACTTTTTGATGATCTTCTTATTTAGCACTGATAGCTATAAGTCTTCTATCACGTGCATCAGGCAAGGCTCAACCTTTTTCTGGGTGATCTGATCCTCCGGTACCACCCCTAGCCCTTCTTGGCTGGTGTCCGTGAGAGAAGCTTCACACTTGAAATAGGCAAAGTCGAGGTTGATGCCGAAATTGGCGGGGAGCCTCCCGAGCCAAAATTGGCAGAGGCAGTCGATGCCGATGCCAAAATTTGCGGCGAGCCCCTCTTGCCAAAGTTGACGGAGGCGTAGTTGATGACGATGCCGGAATTGGCGGCGAGCGCCTCGAGCTACAATTGGAGGCGAGGTTTGATCTGATGCCAAAATTGGCGGCGAGCCCTCTTGCCGAAGTTGGCAGAGGCGAAGTTGATGTCGACGCCGAAATTGGCGGTGAGCCTCTCTTGCCGAAGTTGGCGGAGGTGTATTTGATGACGATACCGGAATTGGCGGCGAGCCTCTCTTGCCGAAGTTGGCGGAGGCGTAGTTGATGACGATGCCGGAATTGGCGGCGAGCCCCTCTTGTCGAAGTTGGCGGAGGCGAAGTTGATGATGATGCCGAAAATGGCGGCGAGCGCCTCGAGCCAAAATTGGCGGCGAGCCCTCTTGCCGAAGTTGGCGGAGGCGAAGTCGATGTCGATGCCGAAATTGGCACTGAGCCCCTCGAGCCAAAATTGGCTGAGGCAGCTGATGCCGATGCCGGAATTTACGGCGAGCCCCTCGAGCCGAAATTGGCAGAGGCGAAGATGATGCCGATGCCGAAATTTGCGGCGACCCCTCTTGCCGAAGTTGGTGGAGGCGGAGTCGATGTCGATGCCGAAATTAGCGGCGAGCCCCTCTTGTCGAAGTTGGTGGAGGCGGTGTTGATGTCGATGCCGAAATTGGCGGCGAGCCCCTCTTGCCGAAGTTGGCGGAGGCGTAGTTGATGACGATGCCGGAAATGGCGGCGAGCGCCTCGAGACAAAATTGGAGGCGAGGTTTGATCCGATGCCAAAATTGGCGGCGAGCCCTCTTGCCGAAGTTGGCGGAGGCGAAGTCGATGTCGATGCCGAAATTGGCACTGAGCCCCTTGAGCCAAAATTGGCAGAGGCAGCTGATGCCGATGCCGGAATTTGCGGCGAGCCCCTCGAGCCGAAATTGGCAGAGGCGAAGATGATGCCGATGCCAAAATTTGCGGCGAGCCCCTCTTGCCGAAGTTGGTGGAGGCGGAGTCGATGTCGATGCTAAAATTAGCGGCGAGCCCCTCTTGTCGAAGTTGGAGGAGGCGGTGTTGATGTCGATGCCGAAATTGGCATTGAGCCCCTCGAGCCAAAATTGGCGGAGGGAGCCAATGCCGATGCCGGAATTTGCGGCGAGCCCCTCAAGCCGAAATTGGCAGAGGCGAAGATGATGCCGATGCCGAAATTTGCGGCGAGCCCCTCTTGCCGATGTTGGTGGAGGCGAGGTTGATGTCGATGCCGAAATTGGCGGCGAGCCCCTCTTGCCGAAGTTGGCGGAGCCGTAGTTGATAACGATGCCGGAAATGGCGGCGAGCGCCTCGAGCCAAAATTGGAGGCGAGGTTTGATCCGATGCCAAAATTGACGGCGAGCCCTCTTGCCGAAGTTGGCAGAGGCGAAGTCGAGGTCGATTGCGAAATTGGCACTGAGCCCCTCGAGCCAAAATTGGCGGAGGCAGCTGATGCCGATGCCAGAATTTGCGGCGAGCCCCTCGAGCCGAAATTGGCAGAGGCGAAGATGATGCCAATGCCGAAATTTGCGGCGAGCCCCTCTTGCCGAAGTTGGTGGAGGCGGGGTTGATGTCGATGCCGAAATTGGCGGCGAGCCCCTCTTGCCAAAGTTGGCGGAGGCGAAGTCGAGGTCGATGCCAAAATTGGCATTGAGCCCCTCGAGCCAAAATTGGCGGAGGCAGCCGATGCCGATGCCGGAATTTGCGGCGAGCCCCTCGAGCCGAAATTGGCAGAGGCGAAGATGATGCCGATGCCGAAATTTACGGCGAGCCCCTCTTGCCGAAGTTGGTGGAGGCGAGGTTGATGTCGATGCCGAAATTGACGGCGAGCCCCTCTTGCCGAAGTTGGCGGAGGTGTAGTTGATAACGATGCCGGAAATAGCGGCGAGCGCCTCGAGCCAAAATTGGAGGCGAGGTTTGATCCGATGCCAAAATTGGCGGCGAGCCCTCTTGCCGAAGTTGACGGAGGCGAAGTCGAGGTCGATTGCGAAATTGGCACTGAGCCCCTCGAGCCAAAATTGGCGGAGGCAGCTGATGCCGATGCCGGAATTTGCGGCGAGCCCCTCAAGCCGAAATTGGCAGAGGCGAAGATGATGCCGATGCCGAAATTTGCGGCGAGCCCCTCTTGCCGAAGTTGGTGGAGGCGGGGTTGATGTCGATGCCGAAATTGGCGGCGAGCCCCTCTTGCCAAAGTTGGCGGAGGCGAAGTCGAGGTCGATGCCAAAATTGGCATTGAGCCCTTCGAGCCAAAATTGGCGGAGGCAGCCGATGCCGATGCCGGAATTTGCGGCGAGCCCCTCGAGCCGAAATTGGCAGAGGCGAAGATGATGCCGATGCCGAAATTTGCGGCGAGCCTCTTTTGCCGAAGTTGGTGGAGGCGAGGTTGATGTCGATGCCGAAATTGACGGCGAGCCCTTCAAGCTGATGAAATGGCGAAGACAATGTTGATGTTGAGGCTGAAATTGACGGCGAGCCCTTCGAGCCGATGAAATGGCGAAGGCACTATTGTCGACAAAGCCGAAATAAACGGCAAGCTCTTCAAGCCGATGAAATGGCGAAGGCAGTATTGGTGTTGAGGCCGAAATAAACGGCGAAGGCAATATTGGGACGGAGCCAAAATAAACGGTGAGCCCTTCAAGCCGACATAAACGGCGAAGGCAATGTTGATGTTGAGGCTGAAATTGACGGTGAGCCCTTCGAGCCGATGAAATGGCGAAGGCACTATTGGGACGAAGCCGAAATAAACAGCGAGCCCTTAAAGCCGACATAAACGGCGAAGGCAATATTGTGATGAAGCCGAGATAAATGGCGATCCCTTCAAACCAATGATATGGCGAAGACAATGTGGATATTGAGGCCGAAATTGACGGTGAGCCCTTCGAGCCGATGAAATGGCGAAGGCACTATTGGGATGAAGCCGAAATAAACAGCGAGCCCTTAAAGCCGACATAAACGGCGAAGGCAATATTGTGATGAACCGAGATAAACGGCGATCCCTTCAAACCAATGATATGGTGAAGACAATGTGGATATTGAGGCCGAAATAAACGGCGAGCCCTTCTAGCCGATAAAATGGCAAAGGCAATAATGTGACGACGCAGATATTGACGGCGAGCCCTTCAAGCCAATGAAATGGAGAAGCCAACATAGGTGATGAAGCCAGAATAAACGGCGAGCCCTTCAAACCAATGAAATGGCGAAGACAATGTTGATGTTGAGGCTGAAATAAACGGCGAGCCCTTCAAGCCGATAAGATGGCGAAGACAATGTTGATGTTGAGGCCGAAATAAACGGCGAGCCCTTCAAGCCGATAAGATGGCAAAGGCATTAATTGTGACGACGCCGAAATTGACGGCGAGCCCTTCAAGCCAAAATAAAAAGCGAAGACAATATTGGTGATGAAGCCAAAATAAATGGCGAGCCCTTCAAGCCGAAATAAACGGCGAGCAATTATTGTGACGAAGCCGAAATAAACGGCGAGCCCTTCAAGCTGACATAAACGGCGAACCCTTCAAACCGAAATAAACGGCGAAGGCAATGTTGGTGTTTGAGGCCGAAATAAATGGCGAGCCCTTCAAACCAATGAAATGGCGAAGGCAATGTCCTAAAAAACAAACATAGGTGCACCTTGTATCTGAAGGTGTCAATTTTTATCTTGCTCTTAGTAGAAGAACCTCGCACAAAAATAAAAAAGAACGAGGATTAGCCCCTTGGGGATTTTCGAAGGCGTGTTTATCGTTCATGTGAAACCAGTTAGGCGTTTCGTAGCCTCTTGGGCAATGTTATTGTCGTGTTTTTCCTTCTTTTTAAGGAAATGCGACCTTGAGCCCTTAGGCTTGGTTTATGTTGTCTATTTCCTTCTTTTCAAGGAAATGCAACATTGATCCTATTGGCTTGAATGTGTCGTCTTTTTCCTTCTTTTCAAGGAAATGTGACATTGAGCCCTTAGGCTTGGGTCGTGTCGTCTTTTTCCTTCTTTTTGAGGAAATGCGACATATTCAGCCCTTAGGCTTGGTTTATCTAGATGCTTGCATCAAAAAGGAAGCCAATGAGAAAAAGTGAATTTGTTACTTTTTTGAGCGGCTTCGAGAGAGGGTTTTGACCCTTAGTCGATATGGCGACGTTTTCTCCAAAGGTCGCATCGACAATAAGAAAGACGAGAGACTAGCATTATATTGCATTGCTTGGGTTACCAAGGTCCCAGTTCGTTAACTATCTAACCCGCTAATTTCTGGGTTCCCTGAAATTATCAAAGATATAAAGTGGAGAAGGCACAGGCATCGACATTTCCTTGGAAAGTCCTGACCTTGTACTGAGATCATCAATGGTAGAAAATGGAGGAGGCGTATGCCTCGACATTTTACTTGAGATCATCAACAATAAGAAATGGAGAAGGCATAGGCTGCCGACATTTCCTTATAAAACCTTGATCTTCACTTGAGATCATCAATGATAAGAAATGGAGAAAGCGTTGTTGTCGACATTTCCTTAGAAAACCTGAAAGTTCACATTCGAAAGGAAAAAATTGCCTTGATGGAGGTGTTAGTTGTGCAATAGCATCATGAACTGAGCAAACATACAAAAATAGGGTGAATAGAAATCATGAGAGAAAACGCGACGATCTCCTTCAGGAGAATGAAGCAGTGAGGGCAAAGTTGAAAACGATGCCGAAAATGACGGCGAGCCCATAGAACCGCTAAAACGGTGACGACAGAATTGAAGACGATGCCGAAGATAACGGCGAGCCTCTAGAACCGCAGAAACAGCAAGGGCAGAGTTGAAGACGATGCCGAAGATGACGGCGAGTCCCTCGAACCGCTGAAACGGCGAGGGCAGAGTTGAAGACGATGTCGAAGATGACAGCGAGTCCCTCGAGCCAATGAAATGGTGAGGGCGATGTTGCTGACGATGCTGAAGTTCACGACGAGTCCCTTGAGCCGATGAAATGGCGAGGTCAATGTCGTTGACGGTGCCGAAAATAACGGCGAGCCCCCGCTGAAACGGCGAGGGCAGGGTTGAAGATGATGCCGAATTTCACGGCAAGCCCCCCTCGAGCCAATGAAATGGCGAGGGCAATGTTGCTGACGATGCCGAAGTTCACGACGAGTCCCTCGAGCCGATGAAATGGTGAGGGCGATGTCGTTGAAGATGTTGAAGATTCGCGACAAGCCCCTAGAGCCGCTGAAATGGCGGGGGCGTAGTTGATGATGATGTCAAAAATGGCAATGAGCCCTTGCAGCCGATAAGGCGGCATGGGAAAGGTTGAAGACAAAGCCGAAATAAACGGTGAGTTCAGCCTTGCTTTGTCTTCGTGGGTCAAGTGTAGCTATCGCGTTTCATAGGCGCAGCTCCATTGTTGAGAAAAATACGAGCAACACAATTAGATGACGTTAATGGCGGTGGCTAAATCACTAATGCATATAGAAAAAAGAAACATGACCTTCGCTTATTTTCTTGTGTGACATCGCGAGTGGTATTGTCGAGCAGCACAAACGGTGGGCGCCAATGTTGGGATCGCGCCATTAGTAATAGAGTTAGAGTGCCCGATCTTTCGGTGAGTGGAGATAATTTCGACTTGTTGGAAGTAGACCCTCACGATCCGACTACGACGAGCGAACTCGAAGCGCCAATGCAATCGCTGAACCAACTTCCTGTGGTTACCGTTCCTGTTGTTACAAGATCAGCCTGATCACGAGGATCAATTCCTGTCCGCAATCGAAAAACGAACAAGAATAAGATGCAAGCAATCTCAATATCACTCGAAGGTGGAGTTCTGAATCACACGAAGACAGCACGCGTGGGCGTGTGTTCGAGAGTAGCTAAAGCTAGATGTAAAACAAAACTCGCGTTGTAAATGACAAAAGAACTCTATCTAAATAGAGGGGACGCAGCCCCTGGCGGCAGGAAGGAGGCGCGCGTGCCCTCCTGGCCGGCGCCTAACCTAGGCGCCCCACTTGGGCCTCCGGTTGGGCCAGCTTCTATTCTTCTGGGCCCTCGTTCTTCAATAGCATGACGAAGTTCAATTCCCTCGCACGGGCCCGAGTAATTGGTCCAGGTGGAGGATGTGGCGCCTGAATTGAAAGATCATCTGGAGATGTTGGACACGGTGCTGCTGGTGTAGATGTACCCGTGTTGTAGTCGGTGTCCTCATCATCCTCCCCTTCTTGAAATGAAGTCGTCCTCGACGGCAACTCCTCAACTTCACCCGCATACGGTCTCAAATCTGCAACATTAAAACTAGTGGAAACACCAAACTCCGCAGGCAGGTCAAGGATATAAGCATTATCATTAATCTTTGTTAGTACCTTAAAAGGACCAGCAGCACGAGGCATCAATTTAGAATGGCGCAAGGTAGGAAAACGATCTTTTCTCAAATGCAACCAAACCATATCACCAGGTTCAAAAGTAACAATTTTTCTACCTTTACTACCTGCAACCTGATATTTAGCATTAGCAGCAGCAATGTTTTGTTTAGTTTGTTCATGCAAGGTAATCATTTGGTCAACATGTGCAACAGCGTCTAAATGTGGGGCATCCGCAGCATCAAGCGAAAACAAATCAATAGGCGCCCTAGGAATATAACCATAAACAATCTGAAAAGGGCACATCTTTGTAGAAGAATGCATGGCATGATTATAAGCAAACTCAACATGAGGTAAGCAATCTTCCCATCGTTTCAAATTGGTGTCTAAAACAGCCCTAAGCATGGTTGACAAAGTTCTATTAACCACCTCAGTTTGTCCATCAGTCTGAGGGTGACAAGTTGTGCTAAACAGCAATTTAGTTCCCAATTTATTCCAAAGTGACCTCCAAAAATGACTGAGAAACTTAGCATCACGATCAGAGACAATTGTATTTGGAATACCATGCAAACGAATAACCTCTCTAAAGAACAATTCAGCGACATTGCTAGCATCATCAGTTTTATGACAGGGAATGAAATGAGCCATTTTGGAGAATCTATCAACAACCACAAAAATGCTGTCCCTCCCCTTCTTAGTTCTAGGCAATCCCAACACAAAGTCCATAGAAATATCAAGCCAAGGGGAAGTAGGGACAGGCAAAGGCATATACAAACCATGGTTGCTCAATCGTGACTTAGCTTTCTGACAAGTAGTGCAACGTGCAACTAGGCGCTCGACATCACGGCGCATCCGGGGCCAAAAGAAGTGTGCGGCCAGCGCCTCATGCGTCTTGGAGACGCCAAAGTGCCCCATGAGACCACCTCCATGCGCTTCCTGTAACAACAAAAGACGAACCGAGCTTGCTGGAACACACAGCTTGTTAGCGCGAAACAGGAACCCATCCTGCATGTGAAATTTGCCCCAAGGTTTGCCATTCATACAATGAACTAAGATATCTTTAAAATCAGCATCGTCGACATATTGAGATTTCACAGTTTGCAAGCCAAAGATTTTAAAATCTAACTGGGACAGCATAGTATATCGACGAGACAAAGCATCAGCAATGACATTTTCCTTCCCGTTCTTGTGTTTAATGATGTAAGGAAAAGACTCAATGAATTCTACCCAATTAGCATGACGACGGTTCAGATTTGTTTGGGTACGAATATGTTTTAAAGCTTCATGATCAGAGTGAATTATAAACTCTCGATGCCAAAGATAGTGCTGCCAGGTTTGCAAAGTGCGCACTAAAGCATATAGTTCTTTATCATAAGTAGAATATCTCAGACTAGCACCGCTTAATTTTTCACTAAAATAAGCAACCGGTTTTCCTTCTTGTAACAAAACAGCACCTAGCCCAATACCGCTGGCATCACATTCCAGTTCAAACACCTTACTAAAATCAGGCAATTGCAAGAGGGGAGCATGTGTTAACTTATCTTTCAAAGTGTTGAACGCTACCTCCTGCGAATCACTCCAAGTAAACGGCACATCTTTCTTTGTAAGCTCATGCAGAGGTGCTGCAATGGAGCTAAAGTCACGGACGAACCTGCGGTAGAAACTTGCAAGGCCAAGAAAGCTCCGAATTTGTGTGACCGTCGTCGGTGTAGGCCATTCCCGAATGGCATCGATCTTGCTGCTATCCACTTCAATGCCCTGTGGAGTAACAACATAGCCAAGAAACGAGACACGTTGTGTGCAAAAGATGCATTTTTCCATGTTACCAAACAAATGAGCAGCACGCAACGTATCAAAAACAGCACGCAAATGTTGTAAATGTTCTTCCATAGACTTGCTGTAGATCAGGATATCATCAAAATATACAACAACGAACAATCCTATGAAAGGCCTGAGAGCTTCATTCATTAAGCGCATAAAGGTACTGGGAGCATTAGTCAAACCAAACGGCATAACCAACCATTCATATAATCCAAATTTCGTTTTAAAAGCCGTTTTCCATTCATCACCCAGTTTCATTCGAATCTGGTGGTAACCACTACGCAAATCAATCTTAGTGAAAATAATGGCACCACTAAGCTCATCTAGCATATCATCAAGACGTGGTATAGGATATCGATAACGAATGGTGATGTTATTAATAGCACGACAGTCTACACACATACGCCATGACCCGTCTTTCTTTGGAACAAGTAACACAGGGACGGAGCAAGGGCTAAGAGACTCACGAATGTAACCCTTGTCAAGCAACTCCTGTACCTGGCGCTGAATCTCCTTCGTCTCATCCGGATTTGTACGGTACGGTGCGCGGTTCGGAAGCTGTGCGCCGGGGATGAGGTCGATCTGGTGCTCAATACCGCGAAGCGGTGGAAGACCTGGTGGCAAGTCTTTGGGAAAGACATCAGCGTACTCCTGCAAAAGATTAGCAACCGCAGGGGAAGGAACCAAAGATGGCGCATCATTAAGTGAAACAAGCACACTAGAGCATACAAGTGCATAGCAGGGTAACTGAGCATCGCGTAGATCATCAAAATCAGCACGCGTAGCAATTAAAACAGGAGCTTTCAACTTGATTTCCGAATTAACAGATGGCGATGGTGGGGGTTCAAGTTGTTTAGTAGCTTTAGCGGCTCGAACAAGGTCATCTTTAACAATTTGTTCAGGTGTCATGGGATGTATAATTATTTTCTGACCCTTAAACATGAGAGAATAATGATTCGAACGACCATGATGCACGCTATCAGTATCATATTGCCAAGGTCGACCAAGTAACAAAGAGCAGGCTTCCATGGGAATAACATCACAATCGACAATATCAGAATAAGCACCCAGGGAGAAAGGAACACGCACTGACCGTGTTACTTTAATTTTTCCACCATCATTAAGCCACTGGATGTGATATGGATTCGGATGCTTACGAGTGGGTAACGACAACTTCTCCACCAGCACGGTACTCGCCAAATTGTTGCAGCTGCCACTGTCGATGATGATGCGAACCGACCGCTCCTGCACAACACCCTTTGTATGGAACAGAGTGTGTCGCTGATGCTTCTCGGGTGAGGCGACCTGTGTACTAAGAACACGCTGTGCAACAAGATTTTCATACCTATCGGCGTCGGCCGGGTTGACATGTATGTCTGCCATAGCTGCATGGTCAGTGGCAAGCATAGCACGTGGAATCTCTTCAGAATCACTAGCGGAAGAATACTCACCATCGTCGCGAATGAGCAAAATGCGTTTGCTCGGACAGTCCCGAATCACATGGCCAAATCCTTTGCAACGATGACACTGAATATCCCGTGTACGGCCTGTGGTGGGAGCCGCGCCAGTGGAGGGGCCAGTGCCTGCAGGTTTGGGCTCCCTCGCGCGTGGTGTAGGCATGGCCGTGGATGACGCAGGGGAAGCGGCCGCTGAGCTAGACGTCGAGTTGCGTCCTGCAAAAGGGTTAGTATATGTCTTCGAGCGGCGGCCCTGCACTTCACGTTCAGCTTTGCAAGCATATGCAAATAATGTGGTCATATCAGAATACTCCTTATAATCAAGTATATCCTGAATTTCGCGGTTCAAACCACCACGAAAACGTGCCATCGCAGCGTCGTCCCCCTCAAACAAACCACAACGAATCATACCTTTTTGTAGCTCCTGGTAATATTCTTCAACGGACTGTTGATCTTGCTGAAATCGCTGCATTTTATTAAGTAAATCACGGGCATAATATGAAGGTACAAAACGATGTCGCATAGCAGCTTTTAGTTGAGCCCAAGTAGTGGGAATAGTACTGGGATGTTTTTGTTTATATTCACGCCACCAAATTAAAGCAAAATCAGTAAATTCACTAATAGCAGCTTTAACTTGAGAATTAGCAGGAATATCGTGGCATGAGAATTTCTGTTCTACCTCTAATTCCCAATCAAGATATGCAGCAGGGTCATATTTGCCATTAAAAGATGGGATTTTAAATTTAATCTTAGCAAATGAATCATTAGTGGGACGACGTACCATGCGGCGAGCACGGCCGTGGCGATTGCTAGTATCTCCATCGTCTTGCTCAGTGTCAGCGCCATAATCCTTCTGCAGTCCCGTGATCGCGGTGTTCAATGCTTCTAATTGTGCCGTAATGCTGTCGAGCGTGATCTTGGTGGCCGTCTGCGCGAGGTCAAGCTGATCGAACCGCTCGTTCGCCGAAGTGACCGTCGAATCAAGCCGTTCATGCATCGTCTTAATGTCCTCCGTCAGTCCATCAACCTGTGTCCGCAGGTCCTGCAGGTGGACATTCTTCTTGTCGTCGTCGTCTCCTGACATGGTTAGCGTAAACACAAAAACAAATCCTACGACAACAAGGGTGTTAAGGCTCTCACAAAAGTGCTGTTATCAAATTCTTATCCGTTCTGACCACGCACACAGGGGCGAACTGCAACCAACTGGTGGAACTCGCGAAAGATTGGAGGAGCGATTGCCTGGAGAAACAAAGTATGCTCGTCGTAGGAATATGTGGAATTCTGGGTAGGCTGCACTCAGAACAAGGATTAGCACAATCAAACAATAATGCAGGGTTGAATTATAGTGCTAAACACGTAACAAAGCTGCTGGAACAAAGTGCCAAAGTGGAACAAGATGAAAGTGGGGAAAGAAAGCTGCTGGAATCAAGGTGCACGTATGTCCTGTGTGATGGCCGAACCTGTTTCGGTTTCCTCCTTTTCTGTTTTTTTTTTATTTTTTTTTTCCTCTTCTTTTTTTTTTTTTTTTTTTTTGGAGAAACTCACAAACTGATTATATGAACAAGGAAATACAAATGAGCAAGTCGCCACACACACTTTTTCTGGGAGGGTAGGGGTATTTCGGTAAAAAAAAAATACTCTCTCTCTCTCTCTCTCTCTCTCAAGAGTAAGCCGAGATCTGTTTCCTTCTTTGCTTTCGTTGTTTTTTTTGCTGGACTTTCCAACACACACAAGGCAGAAAAAAGGAGCGATCAGAGGCGGCGCAAGAGAGGAAGGGAAGCTCGGCGCGTGTAGATGGCAAGTGGCCGAGAGATGATGGCGGCACTAGGGTGAGAAGAAAAGAAAACAAGGGATAGATCACAAAGTAACCAGCAACAATTGAATACGTAAGCACACAAATTCAACAATGCAAATTATTGAAAGAAAGTGCAAGGCTCAAACGGGTGCTGGGACAAGGATCTAACCTGACAATATATAGATATATATTTTTGGGTTTTGTGGACTGTAGGAAAGGGAAACAAAACACTCGATAAACTCACCGATAAACCTGGAAATCTGATACCACTTGATAGAGTTAGAGTGCCCGATCTTTCGGTGAGTGGAGATAATTTCGACTTGTTGGAAGTAGACCCTCACGATCCGACTACGACGAGCGAACTCGAAGCGCCAATGCAATCGCTGAACCAACTTCCTGTGGTTACCGTTCCTGTTGTTACAAGATCAGCCTGATCACGAGGATCAATTCCTGTCCGCAATCGAAAAACGAACAAGAATAAGATGCAAGCAATCTCAATATCACTCGAAGGTGGAGTTCTGAATCACACGAAGACAGCACGCGTGTGCGTGTGTTCGAGAGTAGCTAAAGCTAGATGTAAAACAAAACTCGCGTTGTAAATGACAAAAGAACTCTATCTAAATAGAGGGGACGCAGCCCCTGGCGGCAGGAAGGAGGCGCGCGTGCCCTCCTGGCCGGCGCCTAACCTAGGCGCCCCACTTGGGCCTCCGGTTGGGCCAGCTTCTATTCTTCTGGGCCCTCGTTCTTCAATAGCATGACGAAGTTCAATTCCCTCGCACGGGCCCGAGTAATTGGTCCAGGTGGAGGATGTGGCGCCTGAATTGAAAGATCATCTGGAGATGTTGGACACGGTGCTGCTGGTGTAGATGTACCCGTGTTGTAGTCGGTGTCCTCATCAATTAGCAAGGATCTCCAGACATGAGTAGGAAATAGCGGCAAGGAAAAAGTAAAGAGAACATAAGAGAAATGCGACCAACACAAGATTAATGCGACGCCTTTTTATTTCTCAAGGGTCAAGAATCCATCCATCCAATCCGACCATTCGTCCCCCTTACAGTGTGCCCATGGGCGGGTATTTATAGAGAGACCAAGGGTCATTTTAGCTCGGACTAAAATGCCTTTGGTAATCTAGTACATTATCAGGATATTCCTGTACAAAGATGTCCAAAGGATAGAATGGACAATTTACACCAGTTCAATTGTCCGATCAATAACCCTAATGGCTGACATCATTCTAGAGCCATCGCCATTTCCAAGCCGTCGCCCTTTCTAAGCCGTCGCCTTTTCTGAGACGTCGCCATTTTGGCACATGTGGCGATCCCCAACAACTACCAAGTGCTCGGATGAAAGAACTGTGTTGTATGTTACCTGGTCACGCATTTCTGTACAAGGATTGGTCAGAACTCTGAACGCGTGTTCTTTGGGGCGCGTTCGGCGTTTTCCCCTCTAAAATTTAGAGGGGTCTAAACAAAAAGAATCTTGTTTTAAATAAAATTTAATTACAAAACTAACTGTAGAACCCCCCCTCTAAATCACGAGACGAATTTAATGATGGTAGTTAAGCCATGATTAGACGATATTTACTGTAGCATTACTGTAGCAAAACATAGATTAATTAGGCTCATTAGATTCGTCTCGTAAAGATGTACCTATCTGTAAAAAGGTTTTGTCATTAGACTTTATTTAATACTCCTAAATAATAAGATTCTCTTTAGAGGTAAATTTTAGAGGCTCTAAAACAGGGCTGCCGAACGCGCCCTTGGTATTGCACCCAAAGCTACTCGCAGAGTGAAAAAGGTCTCGTTGCAGCTAACTTCGAAGTCCAGCATTTGAAAATAGGGACGAGAGACGGAGGGACAGAGAATTTCACCAGCATTTGAAAATCTGAATGCAGACAGGCAGGCGAAAAGGGAAGGAACCGCAAATCAACAAAAAAAAAAAGGGAAGGAACCGCACCCCATGACCAGTCTCTCTGAATATTTTGGCTCAAATTAAGTATGGCGCATCTGCTGAGATATTAAGCAGCATGCCACCATGACTCGTGTCTGCACGTGCCAAATTCTCTCGTGCCGACGTGCCAAATTATCAACGAGAACCTATCCAAATTTCGAGTTTCAACCTCGCCGCCCACCATCCCGGAAACTGCCTGGACTGGCAACACCAGCCACTCTACATCCTAGGAGTACGACGCAGGCAGGTGCCACCGTGCCAGGTCGCTCCCCTCTGACAAAATTCAAGATGAGAACATCTATATAATCGATCCGACGGCTCTCATCATTTACTACGGTGTATGTTACTCTAGCAATTGATGAGAGCCATTAGATGGAATACATAAATAATATAGATAGTATTTGCAGGTTAAGATGTCTTCAGAAAATCCCCCTTCTGGCCTCCGGAAAAGGACGAGGTGAATCAAGCAAGCAAGTAGGCCGCCGCCCCCCGTCGCTGCCGCAGCTTGCGCTCCCTCGACTTGGGTTGACCGACCCGACGAAAAAACCGTGTGCTGTACACACCCCGTTTGGCCGTTTCCACCGCAAAACACCGGGCACGCGGAAAACCACGAGCCGCCCTCCCCGCGCGCCCACCGAACTCTCCACGCCTCCCGCGCTTTATCAACAACCAAGCTCCGCTCGCAGCACCCCGCTCCTTCGCAGCAGCACAAGACCGAGTCACCGAACCAGAGACCAGACCAGGCAAACCCCGCGATGTGCCGCGCAACGACGATTGACGACGTCCCCCACGTCGCGGGCTTCCTCCGTCCGAGCCGGAGCGGTGCCGCGCGCCTCGACATCCGCGCGCTCTACCTCCGCCTCTCCGCCCAGGCCGCCGCGGCGCCGGCGGAGCTCTCGCTCGTCTACTTCCCGGCAATCGGCGGCGCGGCCCTGGCGCTCAACGGCCGCGCGCTCCCGCCCGCCGCGCCCGCGGAGGTCAAGCTCCGGCAGGTCGCCGGGGACGCGGCGGCGTACGCCAGCGCGGACCGCGTCGCCGCGGCCGAGGGCGCGAGGTTCGAGGTGTATGCCGGGAAGGAGAGGGCGGCCGAAGGCGTCTTTACCCGGATCCCCGGCGGCGGCGGATGGCGCGTGGATTGCCGCCGGCACGGGTCCACGGCGGCAGTCGCGGAGGTGGTGGTGCTCGCGGAGGGCGGCGCGCTGATGCGGGCCAAGGCGCGGGCGTCGAGGCGGGGACTCGGGTGCGGAGTCACAAAGCTCGAGGGGATCCCGGAGGAGGCCACGGACATGGGCTGGGGATGCGAGTGCGGATTGTGCGGGGAGGAGTGGGAGGTGGTCGGAGAAGAGGACGACGACGACGCCGAGGTGTGCAAAGAGGAGGAGGAGGACATGGAGGTGGAGACGGTGAGGTGGGCCATGGAGATGGGCGTGTGGGCGGTGTGCCTTGGCGTCGGCCTGCTCGCCACGGCCAGGCGCTTCCGGCGGAAGCGTGCGTTCTGGTGAACGCCGGCGGCTTGGCACGGGCGTCTCCTCCCGCCAACACCAAATTTTGTCTCAGAAAAAGTGTAATCTCAGAAAATGTTGTACAGTGATTTCATCTGACCTACTACATGAGTCGTGAGTGTACTTTTGCCTTGATCAACGAAGACTTGTTCATCATCCGTTTCACCATGACTTGTTCCAAGCATCTTGAGCAATTGGCGATCATCTTTAACCCGCAGTTGAACAAGCTTCAGGCTAAAGACCGAATTGCCAGATTTACAGCATATGCAAGTACATCGGTCGGCAAATTTGCCGAGTCCTTATCCAGAAGGTAGCAGACAGAACGCTTGCAACTACAGAGAATAATCAGAAGCAAACGGGCGAAACTTCATTGAATATACAGACTACTTTGAAAAAACACGCCATCACACACAAGATTCCTTTTACACAATTTTGACTGCGATTTCTCCAGCTTTCCAAGCCAACCACCACAGATTAATTGCCAAGAAAATGTAACGAGGAAGGCAACGTTTCCAAATCTATGGCAACAAAACAATGAAAATGACACGCTCTAGGTCCAGTCATTCGCAAACTACTTCAAAATATCTTGACAGTCATTATCAAACAAAAAAATCTTGACAGAGCAGAGCAGGCAATTCTTAGAGAAGACCATGCCATTTCCGAAATTGAGCATAAAATACAGCCCGTGTACATGTGCAAGTCACCCAAGCCTGAGTTGTTTCGCGGACAATCACAGGATTGCCTTGGTATTCCTGATCAGAAATCACAACGTCAATGGCCTGTTTTCAGGTACACTACTTCAAGAATCAGAGCCACTCTCCGAATCAGAATACAGTTCATATGGTCTATTTCTATTTGTGTTTGCTTCGAGCGGTGGTAGATCATCATCTTCATCAGAATTTGGTTCCTCATCAATCTGGCTCGGCGCAGCAGTTTCTCCCTGTGTTCCTGCCTCTGAAACTTCATTAGGAGTTGACTTGAAGACAGCTGGCCTGATATAAGAAAGTGTGAATCCATCAGAAGACTAATTTGAAGATGCCAAGCCATAGCAAGATATATAGAAAGTGTGAATCCATCAGAAGACTAATTTGAAAATGCCAAGCTATAGCAAGATAAATAGAAAGTGTGAATCCATCAGAAGACTAATTTGAAAATTCCAAGCCATAGCAAGATAAGCAGAACTGAGATTATCACTCCAGCGCACACATATGTGCAGGCTACCTGATACTATGTGAGTTCAACTAGGGGTTTAAGATTCTTAACCCTGCTAGTTTTGCTATTCCACTGTTATATGATACACAGAGCTATTTGGCTGTATCGAATTGTGAAGTCATTCCTCATGGATATTTGATCAAGTAAATATTGAACAAAACTACGTGACCTGTTAAAATTTATAAATGATCCTTTCTTGCATTAACATGCTATTGAATTTTATATCCACAAGATGCAAGAGAATTTGAAGATTGAAAACAAAGGACTGTTGTAAAAACAGAATTGAGTGACATGCCAGTGACATATGGCACAAAACCCATAGGGCATATTTAGATAAGTAAGATGTAAAAACCACTTTGTAAATTGGCGGCGCATTGCCATTCAGACTCAGGTATAGGGCCTGTTCGGATTGCACCTGTGTGCGCCTAGACGGCTAGAGGTTGCCCGGGAGCTCCCAATTCGTGTGGTGAAGCTCCGGGAAGTTTGTATTACCCATTCCCGCAAGGGATTTGCTAGTGGAACACTCAAATCGGTCTTGGTGACCATTTGAGCGAGGTTTAGGGTTGAGAGCAACCCGGTCCTTTGTGGACTCCTCAACGGAGACGTAGGGCACTGTGTGTGCCTGAACTTCGGGAGAAAATCGTGTGTCATTTTGTCTATCTTTTGATTGTTCTTGTTGTTCATACTTGTTCTTGTTCATATCGCTCATATATCACTATATTGCCTCGATCTACTTATCTACTTGTTTCCTTTCGCTTTTGTTGTGTAGATTTACTTGCTAGTATCTATACAAATCTTTTGATTCAAGTAGAATTGCTAGAAACTTCATAGCTTTCAAATTTCGCAAGATTATCCCCTGTTCCGGACTGTCCGACACAGTACCGGATACTCCGGTACCGGAGTATCCGACAGTGTGCCGGACTATCCGCTAGTTCTGACGATTTGATTAAGTCCTAATTTGCAGAAGTTTTTAGCGTTGCCTATTCACCCCCCCCCCCCCCCCCCCCCCCTAGGCAACTTTCAAACATGCTATTGAATTTTATATCCACAAGATGCAAGAGAATTAGAAGATTGAAAACAAAGGACTGTTGTAAAAACAGAATTGAGAGACATGCCAGTGACATATGGCACAAAACCCATAGGGCATATTTAGATAAGTAAGATGTAAAGACCACTTTGTAAATTGGCGGCGCATTGCCACTCAGACTCAGGTATAGGGCCTGTTAGGATTGCACCTGTGTGCGCCATACTAAATCAAGGGCTAGCTGAAAAATTGGCGAAACTTTCCACCACCAGCATTGGCGAGCCAATGCTTTGGCATCAATCCAAATGACTGAGCTCAGTGCTGGCAGGGCAGCTGCCGACCGCAATCCAAACACACCCATAATCACACAGAACTATAAAACCAAGCAAATTGAGGTATGTTGCCATTTGTCAGGGAGGCTGATTCTTTCTACCGCTTACACAATCACAGAAATAAGTTTATATCCAAATTTTAGATGGGTTTCAGTTGAAGAAAATTTGCATTGTTCTCGTTCATCATCTGAAACTCAATAACCCTGCAAAACAAGATGGCAACCCTACCCTTTCTTGTGTCATGAGACAAGCGTATTTGCACTCAAGTTTCAGGTGACTTGTTTAGTTAAGAATTAAGATGATCCATGGCTTGTGCCTCATTGCGTCAAAGTTTTTTTTTGAAGAAACTATGACAAGAATTGTGTAGTAACTTTCGCCCTGATCACACATTAACGAACTCAGAATTTGTGTATGTACTCCTAGGTCCGAGTTGTTAGCATTTGGCAATTACCAAGCATCAAAAGAACCTCGAAACTCACCACTCATTAGATTTCTCCAGGGCCCGAACTTGGTCATGGAAGAGGACCTGCGACACAACACACGCGATCTTGCTGCCTGATTCCAGAGCCTGATCCCTCCCACTAGCATCCACAACAACGAAGCTCCCTGCACATTCAGAGCAGTAGCAATCACACAACAGTGGTAAAATCATTTGGCTCCGGGAGAGCTATCCAACTGTATATCGAGTCTCACCAATTCTTGGTGACTTATGGATTACTCACCATTCTTAATCCAGAAGCTCTTCTGGAACTTGGCAGGGAACAGGGCCAGGGACTTCACGCCCTTGCCGTCCATCACCTAGCACAGAGCACACCGATGAGGACGCGCCTCGGGAGACTGGAAGCCCAGGGAGGGAGAATCAGTAAGGGTATCCTACCTCGATGACGTTGGAGCCGCGTAGCGCGAGGACCTGCATGATGCTCTCGCCCTCGGCAAGCGTGACGGCGGCGCCCTCGTCACGCGCCCGCCGGAGATTCTTCCTCCCTGCCTTCATGTTCCCTTGGGCACTCGAGCCGAGAGAAGTTCCAACCCTTGCTTCCGGGGGAACAGGAGTTCCGGGAGGCAGACTCGAAAGCGGCGCGGCGGCGGCGGCGGCGGCGAGGCGAGGGAAGAGGTCGTGGGTCGCGGGTGAACGAACAGCCTGCTTGCTGGACGGACTGCTCTCAGACTAATGTACGTTGGGCTTGAAATTTGAAGCCGTGTGGTCTTTACACAGGCCTTGTGATTTGGGCTGAACCATTGGGCTACGAATTTTTTTTTTACGAAATTCACTTGGTGCGGATAATTTTGAGCTAAATGTTGACAAAAACAACAGTGGCGGAGACAAGTGGGGGGGGGGGGGGGGGCGAGCAGGGGCCTAGCCCCCCCCTATGCTTGCTGCACAGCAGTAGTGCACACGAGATTTGATCATATATTTCAGTTTAAATTTCAATTTGGCCCCCCTCAATGATGCTATATTACTACTTGCCCCCTCTCAAGCTAAATTTCTGGCTCCGCCCTTGAAAAACAACAACAAAAAGAAAGAACAGAGGAGTACTCTAGTAGCCATACATGTTGCATCGATCATCCATTTGCCTGAATTAACAGCTTATGTGCTGGTCCAGTTTTGTTATGATATTTCTTTGTCGAAAAACATTTCTACAGGTGCAATAATGAGTAGTCTGGACGAAGCCAATGCATCACTTACCACAAATCGTGAAAGTTTGGTTGGTTTATTGCTGTTGTCTCTTGCTCTGAAACAGTATCTTTGTTCCTCTTTCGGTGTTCATGTCTACGTCAAGAATCTTTATGAAACAAAAGGCAAAATCATCAACTGTTACATCAAGGGACCATTTTGATCTCACACAGCAAATACTCCTATTGTTGAAAACCGCATTATTTTTATTTATTTTTTGACCTGAAAAAAACCGCATTTTTCAGATTCCCGAATAACACCTTTGAGGTTCTGGGTTTGACTCCCGGTGGGAGCGAATTTTCTAGGATTTAACGGCATTTATGCTTTCAGCGGTAGGCGACGTGGCCGTCGACAGCGAGGCGCCAGTGGTGACTTCGGAAATCTGGAGAATTTGCCGGCTCAGTCTTCGAAGATGCTCATATAGGTAGGATTTGTGTATGTGCGTTCATAGGGGTGAGTATGCGTGCGTTATGAGTGTCTGAGTTGTACTGTGTAATTTCTTTAAAAAAAGTTGTGTGCTGCGTAACGATGTGGGTACGGACATGCATTAAGAGTTACACTGCTAATGGGTTTCTAAGAAGAGGTTTTCACACGAAAGCAAGCACCATGCAAACAAGAACACGATTCGGTGGAATCCTTTGAGACCTTCCGGCTTTGCACATGGACGCGGCCCCAGCACGTGGACGGGGTCACGCCGGCAGCATCCAATCCAACGCTCGTGCCATGCAGCCGGCCACCGGGCCACGCTGGCCGGCCCGCGTGCGGGTCGCTCGTCGAGGATTTCCTATACATAGATCGTCCGATGGGAGGAAACCTGTAGATCACTTTGAGATTAGTGCAGAGAAGAAATCCTACGGCGTGGGCATGCTGCGGGCTGCTGCGGGAGCTCAGCTGAGCTGGACACGTGGCGCGTTTTTACTGGTGCGGGTTGGGTGAGTTTGATTTCAAAACTTTAAACGTGTTTTTCTCCCAAACCGTAAGTCCGTTTTTGAATCCGTTTGAACCATCGTATTGCTTAGAATTAATGCTACAAAATGAGATCCAATATGAATATTTTTTGAAATTCAAAATTTTCATCAACATTTTGAATATACGGTGTCAACATTTTGTTTCTACAATGTCAACATTTTTTTGTTACTGGATCAACATTTTTTTAAAAAATGTTGACTTCGTATTCTAAAATTGTTGAAATAAGTTTAAAAAATGTTGACTCTTGTGTTTTAAAATGTTGACGATTAAATTGGGCCGGCCTGTTTAGATTTGTTAGGCTATTAGGCCGATCTATAAGTTACTAACCTTAGATTGATCTGCATATAGGAGGCCCCGGCGTAAATGGTGTATCCCTAATCCCACCACGGCGGACACGGGATCGGATCGTACGGCACGAGCCGCCACGGTAGTCAGAGGTGGGCCCGCGAAGCGATCGAGCTGCTCCGTTTCGTTCGTACGACTGTCCTCGACCGTGGTACCCGCTCGAGAGCCGCAGCGGCACGCGCTACCCTCCTACAACGAGCTCGGATTATCTTTGGACAGGATAAGGTGTGACCGTTTTGTGCCCCACGGCTGAGGCAGAGCGCTAGACTCCAAGCTTCATTGACGGAGTCATTTAGCTTGATCAACAATATAAAACTGTGATTTTCCTTTAGTTTTGATGGAAGTCGTCGGTGTCGGCAGTGGCGGGCCCAAGAATTCAAGTATGGGTATTCAAAAATTTCTAAGTGCATGGAAAAAAATTTATGCTAGTCTAAATTGAAGACAAGTTGCGTAAAAAAAATATCAAAGACAAGAACAAAATTGATCTAGACCTGAAATTAAGCCTAAAAAGCTGTTTTTTGAATTGGGTACGTGTTGTTTCTGAATTGTTGCAAGCATATAAGTAGTATACACTATATATATGAATTGTTTGTGAAAAAATAATGGGTATTCAACTGAATACCCATAACTCTATGTGGGCCCGCCCCTGGGTGTCGGTGTCAGCTGACAACGATGCTTCCACGTAGCTCCGTCCACTGCCATCAACGGTGGCCGTAGTGGGGGGCGTAGTGAATGTATTGAGAAAATTTTTGGCTTGTTTTTATTTACTAGAGTTATAGTTTAAACAAAGTTTATTCATTTGTTGGAATATGTCTTTCTCGTTATACATGTTTGGACGAGTTATTAACAAATTAAAGAGGCATCATCTTATTTCTAATTGTATGATCCCATTATGCTTGGTACACTTGTCATCACAGATTTCCGAGAGAAGGAGAATCATGGACAAATATACGCAAGACAAAAAGAAAAAAAAAAAACACGACCGAAAGCGCACATGATAGATAAACGATATGCGTAAACCAACAAAAGTAAAATGAAAATAAATACAAACTTTTGCATAAAAGCATTACTTGTTAACTCAATATTTCTCCCTTACACCTCGTCCAAGTGTCAAAATAATGCTAAGCCAACTTGTGTCACCGCTGTATTTGTTCTATATGCTTTAGTTGTCGCTTGGGTATTACCAATTCGCATGTTCCTCCGCAACAATGTTTCACATGCAGACATGCTCCTCCGTTTGTACCTACACACAAGCACATTAGTTTTTCTATCCAAACAAACAGCTTGTTCGTCTCGCTGCAGCTGCGGCTGCGGCTACAAAAAAATAACTGCGAACACTGTAGCTATTGGTGAAGAAATAATTGTAAATACTGTAGCTGCTGCAAAACAGGGAGACGAACACGCTGAAAGAACTCGTCCATCCTCTGGAGCATAGCACCCTTTTCCATTTGATGGAGTAGAGAACAAATTATGCTAAAAACAGCTTTCAGCCACAGAAAAAGCGTCCCGCAAGCCATCCTGATCACAGACCAACATTGGGAGGCGGAGATCTCTCAGACAGTCGGCTGCATCTGCCGGCCAAAGTCACTCCCTCTTCTACAGCCACCTCTCTTAACTGTGATTAACATTCCGGACCCACCTAAGCGATCCCACATGTCAGTGAATGATCCGTCAATAATTCTTACTCGTACTCGCCTCTTGGGTCCCACGTCCGCCACGTCACGCCAAATAATCGCTCCTCTCTTTCTCAAAATCCCCACTCCTTTTTCCTCTCTCATCTCGCTAGTCTCTCCTCTCTCCAGTCCTCAGCGCGCGACACGAGTCAAGCTCTCAGCCGCCGCCGGCGATCGCCGGAGCTAGGCGCCGGTGGTTCCGAGCTCCCCCAGCGTATGCCACGATGAGGAGCGGGAGTATGCGGCGGTCCTCGGCGCCCGCACCGCCGCGGGTCCCGGCGTTTACTGCGTCGGCCAGCGACTACCGGCTCATGGAGGAGGTGGGCTACGGCGCGAACGCCGTCGTGTACCGCGCGTTATTCATTCCAGCCAACCGGATGGTCGCTGTCAAGTGCCTGGATCTCGATCGGGTCAACAGTAACCTTGTGAGCTTCTCTCGAAACTCCCTTACATCACTTGCTTACTAGGGTTCAGTAGTGATTGTTGCTCGTCGTAATTGGTGTACAGGTGGATTGGACGCAGTTTATGTGGTTTGTGCTCTTTGAATGATCGATCTGAGCATAGCTCTTTCCTTTTTATTTTATTGAAGTGATTAGCTCTGGGAGGGATCGGACTTTGGTTATTATAGACTAGTTGGGGACAGTCGGTAAACTGATCGTTTAAGTTAGTGTGCATTTTTTGTTTGGATCATTTGCGCTGCTGATTATGACCCCTTGCAGTACTGTAGTTACCTTTTTATTGTTACAATTGTTCATACCATCTGCTATTTGAATGTAATTTTATTTAGATGTTATGGATCGTGAGAGTATATTGTGTTAGCTGAACTAATATTACCATATACAATTTGCAACTTTTCTCCTGACCATGAAACACTTCCCAGAATAAGGGATTTGCACACGTACTGCTTAGCTAGGCCAAATTCAGGCATCTTGCTATTCAGTTTGTAGTGTAGTTATTAGCATCTCACCTGGGTACTATATATCATACGCAGGATGATGTGCGGAGGGAAACACAAACTATGAGCTTGATAGATCACCCAAATGTCATCAGGTCTTACTGCTCATTTGTTGTGGATCATAACCTCTGGGTGGTAATGCCATTCATGTCAGAAGGTTCATGTTTGCACTTAATGAAGATTGCATATCCTGATGGTTTCGAGGAACCAGTTATCGCATCTATTTTAAAGGAGACACTTAAGGCTTTAGAGTACCTCCATAGGCAAGGACATATTCACAGGGATGTCAAGGTTAGTTCTTCAAGTATTGGGTTTAATTTGGCTTATTTTATCAGTGTTTTTTTTGGGGCTTAATGTGTCATTATTACAGGCTGGTAATATTCTTATTGATCATCCTGGTGTAGTCAAGCTTGGGGACTTCGGGGTCTCTGCTTGCATGTTCGATAGAGGTGATAGGCAAAGGGCTAGGAATACATTTGTGGGAACACCATGCTGGTAACTACTTTTCTTTCTAAAGTTTGTGATGCCAGTGCTTCAACAGGTGGTTTGACATGTTTTTTCTTACTTTATTTGGCATTTAGGATGGCCCCAGAAGTTCTCCAGCCTGGAGCCGGATATAACTTCAAGTATGTTATACGTATCACACTTGCGTTATGCTTGCTTCTGGATGCCTTTTACATGCTACATGATTAATATGATTGATCCATAATATGACCATCGCTTTAATACTTAGTCTTTTCTTCTTAAAGCTAATTTTGAACCATTGTCTAGTAGACCTGAGATTAAGCAAGTATTCTATCAGGACACTGTTTTGCATGTCATATGGGTTGAAAATCTTTGTTACCTGTTCTGACAGAGGGAACGACCAGAAAACATCAGTCTTTAATATTTTGTTGACGTGTGCGCCCTGGGCTTCTCCATGTGCCTTTTACTTTAAATATTTTCCTTTGTTTGCTTCTGTAAGCAAAGATCTAACGTATATATTTGCCCTCTGTACAGAGCTGATATATGGTCATTTGGAATAACTGCACTAGAGCTAGCACATGGGCATGCTCCCTTTTCAAAGTATCCACCCATGAAGGTAATAAGCCATTTCTCTTTCCAAGTTAAGATTTTAAAACTTTTTCCGTTGTGCTCTTCCAGAATAATGCAAAAAATTTATAATGGTGTCCGGGCATCATGATTGTCGATTTCAGTTCCTGGATTAGAAATTGTACCAAGCAGCATATTTTGCATATTACAATGCAAGCATATGTGACAAAGTTATCACCATTTTTTTCTTTGCCAACATATTTTGGGTATTTTCTTAATACAACACAAGCCTGAATTAATAAAAATATTTATAAGCTTGAATAGTCTTGTCGGTGAAGTTGGCAATCTGATTTCACAAACTTTCTGATTCAATAATGAGTTCCATGAAGTTAGCTGTTGTTGCAATACAATGTCTTACTGAGTGTGTCCGTGGTGGCTGCAGGTTCTTCTCATGACCCTTCAAAATGCTCCACCAGGTCTTGACTATGACCGTGATAGAAGATTCTCGAAGGTAGTACTATTCCTTTCAGCTTATTCTTGTCTAGTGAACGCTACATGATTACAGACTTTACAGTTATATGGCACTATGCATTTGTCCTAAATTATTGTTTCAGTCGATATTTGCAAAGTTTGGGATTAGGTTAGATTTCTATGTTTACTCTTCTGATGAAAGTTTTTCAGTTGTAATCAGTCTTTCAAGGAAATGGTTGCAATGTGCCTGGTGAAAGATCAAACAAAGAGACCAACCGCTGAAAAATTACTTAAGCATTCTTTTTTCAAGAATGCAAAACCTCCAGAGCTGATTGTTAAGAGTATTTTAACTGATTTACCTCCTCTTTGGGATCGTGTAAAGGCCCTCCAGGTTTTCTTGTGTACCTTCTTCTATTTTTTATTTACTTGATGCTGGTGAGAATATATCTAAGTTAAAATTGCTGTGGATTTCCAGTTAAAAGATGCAGCACAACTGGCTTTGAAGAAAATGCCTTCTTCTGAACAGGAAGCACTTTCTATGGTTTGTAAAAGTCTGCTTTGCTGATTGTTGTTTTCTCATGCTTTAGTTATCTAAATCAGACGTTATATATTCATTATGTGAATGCTCTGCTCCAGTTTTATTGGACCATGTACATGGATTCCTTTCGCAAAAATAATAAAAATAAAAAATATTAACATGGATTTCATGATTAATAGTGGTTGCCTAAAAGAAAATTATGTAAAAGGCCGTAGGATTATATGCCTTCAACAAAACCCTAGGCCAGACCGTTCCATCATTTTGCTTCACAAGAATTCTGCTAAAGTAACACAGTGGAGAGTGATTTGGGAACCATGCAAGAAACTACAGCTCATTTTGTAACGGGTATGATGTTTTTCGTAGTAATAAAAATGCTGCTTCAAAATGGATAACTTATAAGATATATTGTATGAATTCTATGTCAAAGAAGAAGATGACTATAGTGATTACAGAAACATGTTTCAGCCGAAGCAGTGGTCTGTAGAGGATATTTATTTAGTTCGGCAGGGAGTTGTAAGCTTCTTTTGTTTCCTAGAGAGACTATATTGATGCTCCACCTCTTCAGAGTTGCACAAATTCTAGAACCTCGAAAACCAGAAATAGTGCAAATTCATCAGAATCCACATCTAGAAATTATGGAAAATTTTGAACTTTTCTCATCCATAGGCGAGATTATGATCTACATTGACAGAAATTTCAAATTCCAATTCAATTACGTAACTAGAAAAAGTTCCGGAAATCTTGATACTTTCTGCAACTAAGATGTTTTCTATTGTTGCATTATATGTCATCAAAGTTGAGCATTTTTGCATCTAATATGTTTTAAATTGCTCTACTGGGTTCGCTACCATTATGTCAAATGAATATCAAACCATTTTGTCTTTTCGTTGTCATATGTACAAGATTGCAGTTGCATCCCTCAATCCATCTACGTGACAATTGTTCATTGTTTGATGATTCATGCGACAGAGTGAGTACCAACGAGGTGTCAGTGCATGGAACTTTGATATTGAGGATCTAAAGGCTCAGGCATCACTGGTAAACCAACATGGTTTCTTATTTTTCTTTTTCTTTTTTGCGAGAAATGGTTTCTTATTTTTCAGTTGTTGTGTTATCTTACTTGTGGGTTCTTGAGTGTAAATGGTTGCATTTCAGCCTTACAAGTACGCCATACAACTTTTGCAGATTCATGATGATGATCCACCTGAATTAAAAGAGGACGATGACATTACTAGAATAAATGACGTTGATAAGGTTTGCTCGACTTCAAATTTTTGAGATTCTCATCTAGCATGACATAAAAGTGCTGTCATATGGACAAGGAGGTTTTGTGAGTCATCAATGAAACAATGAATCATATGTTTGTGGTCACTGGAGAGAAAAATTGTCATGTTGAATTCAAACGGCAAGACATGTCTAGTCAAGTCCAAGACATAGAATGCCACAAATGCTTCTATATAGATCTGAGGATGCATCAGCAAATGCTCCTGTATAGATCTGAGGATGCATTGTCTTTTGCCACTAGTTTTTTCTCCTCTGGTTACAGGACATAGTTTGCTCACCTTTTGTTTTCATAAGTTACGCGGTTTCGTACAAATTGTAAAGCAAAAGCATTCCCCTTTTCTATTGAGTTATAATTGTGGTTTTTATTCAATAGAAAACTGTACAAAATATTAGCTGAGCCAAGTCATTTATTAATGCTATATTGACAGGATGCATCTTGCGCAAGTCATTTTGGACAGCTACCGTCAACAAGTGGAAATAATTGCAGGTGAATAACATTTTAGAGTCTTGGTTCTTTTTCTTTTAATATTTTCAATTCTCCGGCTTTTCATCCTCTATACCTTGGATAGGTGTTGCACTAATAGATGAATTAGTGAGCCTCCATGCGCATTGCAGCTTTATACATGTCAAGCCTCAATATGGGTAGTGTAGTAATATCCCTCTGCTATGTTTCAGTGAACAAATTTCTGCAGGGAATTCATTTCGAAGCGGTCCTGAAACAAGTGGCACACTGGCTTCCAACCGTGGTCTCGCTGATAATGAACAGAAAGCTGACGAACCCAGAAATCAAGGACCAGAATTTGATTCATTGCCCTCAACATCGAATTACGATCCTGACGGAAAAAGCAATAGAAGTGAAGTTAGACAAAAACAAAGGACGTACTCCGGACCAATTCTGCAATCTGGTGTCCGTAGTAGTTCAATGACTGAAAGGAGCCACATCGCTGGAAGGTATGTTAAACGATCTTTGTTGAACGGGTTCTTTTCAAACTATGATATTGATTCCTTGTAAGTTCTTTACCTTATTATTGGGATTTTATGAGCTCTAATCAGTAAGTACAGAATATGCCATTTTTAGTTGACCTGTTATGTAAAGTATGGCTCAACACAGTCCATTATGAGCTGATTTATTTACTTCTGAATCAGTACTCTTCCAGATTATTTTATAATTTGGTTTTGATCGTTCAAGAAAATAATTTGGTTTGATATTTGTTATTAATAAGCGATGCCAGTTTTGTTTCTGAAGTTGCACATTGAACGATAATTTGGATATCTTAGTATCATGCACTGAACACCATTTTGGTTTTTAAGTTTTTTCAAAAATATAAGAATTAAGCAATTGATAACTTACATCATGTACACTCAAAAGTTCCTTTTATCATCATTGTTCTCCATGACAGGAATGCAGGTCAGATGGTGTATGATAAACAAAAGAATGGTACAGGGAGAACCAATAATCTTAGTGGTCCTCTATCACTTCCAACTCGTGCTTCTGCAAATAGTCTGTCTGCTCCTATTCGATCCTCTACAGGTTGGATAAGCCTTGTGTTGTTGATTACTTTTGTCTATGTACACACTAGATCTGCATGTGAACTAGCGTTAGTTCTTAATTTTGGAACATAACTCATCGTTCATCATGTCAGTTAACTTTAATTATTTATATATATTTTTTTGCGATAAATTATGTATATTGAGAAGACATGATATTCTGTTGGCTGCTACAGGTTATGTAGGTTCTTTGGGAGATAAGCCCAGGCGTAACATGGTGGAGATAAAAGGCCGCTTTTCAGTGACTTCTGAGAACGTGGATCTTGCAAAGGTGGGTTGCATGGTGACCATATAGTTCCCTAGGTTGTTTCTCTGACTGTACAAGGTGATGTCAGGTAGATAAATCTAAATAAAGGTTACTTCACAGGTCCAAGAAGTTCCTGCGGGCAGTGTCTCACACAAGGTGAAAGAGGTAAGAATATGTTCAAGATTTTTCACAAATCAGCATTACACTAATATGTGCCTTCCACCATGACTACAATTGGGGCCTTTTTCAGGGACCTTCACTGAGAAAATCAGCCAGTGTTGGTGATTGGTCGGTGAATGCTAAGCCAATGGTATGCTGTCTCAAAATGTACAACTTCGTAGAAACTGAAACTTAGTACTGTGCTGTCAATATGCCACTGGATTTTACGATTTTTAAGTGTTCTTTTGACAATTGGATCAAAGTCCAGAGGAATTTTTACAAAAATGCTTTGATATAGGTGTTAATATTTTCCAAACTGCTTCACATTTTGACAGAAACGTAGATAGTGGTGTGTAACTGGGACTTTGTTATTGCAGTCTACTAGTTGTCGACGGAAGGAACTTTGCGATAACTCTGTATCCGCCTCAGTTCTGATTCCCCATCTTCAAAACCTTGTGAAGCAGACTGCATTTCAGCAAGTATGGAACTGACTTATACTGTAAGCATATTGGTTTGTCTTTAATACTGTGTAACAAATTCCCATTTTTCTCGCTCCAGGATCTGATTACGAGCCTACTAAGTAGTTTGCAGCAAAATGAGAAAATTGATGGTATGTTTTTTTCCTCTGGACTGCTGAATACTCTTTTTCTTTTCTGTACATATATAATTAAGAACCACCAATTTCCTCTAGCAGCGGAGTCTAGAGTTCAGGCTATGGGAAGTGGTACAGCGGTAAGTAGAGCCTTAGCTTATATCAGAATTTGAGCCCAATACATAATTTTTTATTTTGTAATTGCTCGTCATCATATATATGTAGGAAATTTCGATGATCCACTTATAAATTTGCTCACAATGTTGAAGCAGGTTGAAGCAGCTAGTGCTGATGAAGGAGAACGATCATTACTTGTCAAAATTTTTGAATTACAATCTAGGTAGGTTCAGTATATTCACAATGGGTAATTACATCCTTAACCCTTATGCTCATTGCTGGCTTGCGCTGCCACTTCAGGGCCATAGTCACCGCAGATATAAAAAAGAGCTGATATTAGTAGCATCTTGATTGTTAATCAGCTGAGATAGGGTTGCTTTCTGCATTTTGTCTGGGTTAGTTAATCCTGTGTGCTTTTAGTAGATTTTGGACTTTATAACTTCAACTGGTTAGATCAAGCACCCTGCAGAAGTTGGTCCCAAATAAGTTTTTAAAACCTTGATAATGACAGGAAGGATAATCCACGCTTACCACAGCCAATAAAATTTCGTGGTGTTGGGTTTTTTATGCTCCATGCAATCTCCAATCAGTATTTGATCAAGATGCTGTCTTTTTTTGCCACTAGTTATTCTTTTCTCATGTGTTTTTGCTTTCTGGCAATGATGATTTGTAATCAGACTGGTATTTGCCTTCCTCCTTGCAGAATGATTTCTTTGACTGATGAGTTGATCGCAGCAAAGCTGAAACATGTTCAGGTCTGTATCAGACTACATCCGAGTACTGTCTGTCATTGTGCTTTCATTTGGAAGCAGCTACATTGAAGTCGTATTAGTTGTGGCTAGTTTTTTTTTTTTTTTTGGGGATCCGTTGTCTTTGCTGTGCCTACAGTTACTTGTATAGAGTCTTATCCCTTGCAAGTCATATTCCATTTCTTTTATGGCTTAAACAAAAAAGACATTTTCAGTTCTATACAAGTATATGTAATGCCATAGCCTTGTAAATAATATTTGGTAAATTGGCACGTCTAAATTTCGCAAACAAAACTTTTAACTAATACCATTGTGTGTTTGTGCATCACTTATGATCCCTCTATGTTACTTTCAGCTTCAAGAAGAGCTGAAGGCACTGTACTCCCAAGAAGAAATTGTTGATATGAGAGAGGACGAAATGGAGAAGCATGATATGTTTGCCAGCCAAGTAGCAGGACAAAAATGACTTGCCCTTGACAAACTGTCTGCCAACGAGGTGTTTAAGGTGCATTGTTGAGGAGCCAGCTAACTCCGGCCTCTCGCGAAAGGGAAAATTTACGCAGTCCAGAACCTGCAACGAACCTCTGATGAATTTGAAGGAAGCGAGAGCTCGTCAAGTGGTGTGACTGTCAGTGGTTGGCTTGGGCATTCTCAGACATTACAAATGCATATATCAAGTTAAAAAATTTAGTTGAGTTTATTTCATTCAATTAGCTACTAGGTGTTTGTTACATTGCGGTGGCATTCATTTTGGCCGCAATTACCAGTGAGATGGCTGTGTTGCCAATCTCTGATCTAGTATAGCAGTATAGCACAATTGTACCGCGGAAAGATTGCAGGAATAATGGGACCGCATCTAGAAGCGGCAGAGGATGTACATGTTCTAGCTAAAATGTGAGCATCTTTTTTGGAGATTCATTCGTTGATCTTATCATGCGCCAACTTTTACATGTTATTACTATTGGTAACGGAAAAATACCTTTCCGAACTTTTGTGTATGTCTGGAGATGCCACAATGTTCGAAAGCGATTTTTTTCTCTCTTTTTGATCATGCTCAGAAAACTGTAGCCCTCGGTTTGACAGAAGGATAATACTTTAGAACACAAGGGCATATCGGAATATTCAGCAAAACCGTGTCCATTCAGGTAGTGGAAAGGAGTATATAGTTTAGCAACCGACCCGTTTCTTTCAGCGTGAACCATGCGAAAGTAGTCGGGGCACATTTCCAAAAGGCCTTTCCAAAACCTGGTCCAAGGCCAACCATGACATTGAATTGGAGTACAGGCCTGGTCCGTGATTCATCTGTGAAATCTGAACTGACCAGGACAGTACTCCCCAGGCCTGTACAGTACACCCTAGGAATAGGCATGCAGCGAGTGAGAATCACCAATCATCATTCAGGACAAAAGCTTCCGAAAAACTGTGAAAGAACACGAGGGATTGGTGTGCGTGAGAAGCAATCTTCAGATTCACGTCTTTTCAGGTTTCAGTAGATTGTCCCGCGCCGATTCAGAGTTCAGAAACGGGGAAAAGCTGCCTCAAATTTCGAGTTTCGTCAGGCGTCCCTGTGATGGATCCACGGTAAATTACGCTCCCTAAAAGGCCGGCATTGGATGTCCATGCATTTGGCACGTCGTTGCAGCGATGATTATTCAGTGCTCACCGACTCAAGGAGAGACATTTCAACGTCAACAGGTGCGATGATTATTTATTTGTGTGATCATGCGATTACGTTTTCCATGATTGCATCTTTATATATTGACAACAAATTAAGACTGCATCCATTCCCAAACCAGACAGACAGATCATGGCTTGCAGAGGCAGTGAGCTTTCCAGTTCACCAAACGAAACTGAAAACCTGGAACGCCCATACATGCTGCACCAAACCTGATAAACAAACAAGAAAATGCATGAACGAGCAGCATCCTTGTCAAGATAGTTGGGCAATCATTTTACTCACAAAAGTAGCAACTGACCTAAGTAGCATCACGCCCGCACGCTGAAACAAACGCCCGCGTGGCACGTACGAGGTGTATTTCGTCAGAGAGGTATGCAGCTCCAGCCGTCAGACTGACAGAAACATCCTGACTGTAGTACTCCGATTCCAGCTTCGAATCCGGGTGTGGCGCCGCCGCCGGGTTGGAGGCAGCGACAGCGATGCTCTCGCGCGCTGATGAGCGGGCATTAGCGCATCATTAGCATGGTCCCTGCAACAATGTAATGCGCCGACGCTTTTTCCGGTGCTGGACGCAGCGGAGTCGTCGCTGTCGGATCAACGCAAGTTGCACTTCGACCGGTCTGACGACGAGGCCAATAACTGCCCACCCGCGATCGATTGCGATCGAGTCAATTCCTCAACTGAATGTTTGGGACCGCCTCCCCCGGCCTGCTGCTGGGTGTTGGGAGTTGGATGTTGTTGAAATTGCGCTCGCGTGCTGCTGATATTCGGGACCTTTTGATTAAGATATTCGGCCCAAGTGGAGTAGTAGTAATTTTCCAAAGAGATATTCGTAATCGACGGGTGCCGCACCGGCGTTTTTCGCCTAAAAAAATTCCCTCGCTCCTCCCCACTCAAAACACAGGCATAAGAGAAGGCTGAACCGATCTCACACGGTTAAAGGCCCCTGTGTAAGAGTGGGGAGGGGGGTTCGGGAATTTTCTCGATCTGTGTGAAAAGATCTTCTTCTATCAAACAATGACCGAAGGGTGGTTTACCCTCCGCAGGTCGAGTTTTTTAAAAAAATCACGGGGCAAGAATTGAAACCACACAAGACTCTTGTAGCTCATGTACATCACCCAATCCCTCCATTTTATCTTGTCCCCCCAATCCTATTTTTCCCGGTTATTCCTACTGTAATTAATTTGAACAAGACAGAAAGGAAAAAAGCCAAATTCTTTTTGGCCGAGTATTTTGTGCTATAATTCTACAATCCACCTTAGAGCGAGAATGAGAATGATGGATCACCGGTCCTTGTCGTGGTTGCCCACCGGCGTCGGCGGCCCAACATCCATCGGCACGAAGCCGGCGCTCTCCCTCCGGCTCCTGATCTTGATGAGCCCGTAGAGCTTCTTGAACTCCCTCATCGGCGCGTTCTTGAACGCCTGTGCGGCGGAGGCGGCCGCCGTGTCATCATCGGCCTCCGTCCCGTCCGCGCTGACGCGCGCAGGCAGCTGGTCCTCCAACTGCTGGCCGGTCCCGGACCAGCTCGTGTTCCGCCTGTGATTGAGGCGGCCGGACACGTGGTTGAGTTTGGTGATGACGTTGCGCAGCGCGCGGCTGGGCGAGCTCCGGTTGGCGAGCATGATCTCGCCGAGCTCGGCGGGGCTGAGGCGTGCGCCGGCGGCGTGGAAGCCTTCCTCCACCTGCGGGTAGAGCTTGTGGTCCTTGAGCCCGAGGTAGTTGCTGGCCAGCGCCTTGAACGCCTCGAAGTCGCAGAGCGTGAATTGGATGTGCACGTCGAGGCCTCCCCGGCCGCACCACCGCCGCGTCCACGGCGTCCTTGTCCCCGCGCACGGTGAACACCATGACGCGCTCCTCGCCGCAGCACGAGGCCACGCCGTCCATGAAGCTCAGCACCCTCGCCGCCCGCGCCTCCCCTTCTGAGTTGAGGTAGCGGTCGATGTCCTCGACGAGGATGAGCGAGCGCGGGGTGGTGCGCAGGAGCAGCGCGCGGAGGTCGACGTCGCCCTTATTGCCGGAGGAGGAGGAGGAGGACAGGTCGATGTCGTAGACGTCGTAGCCCAGGAAGCGCGCCATGGCCGCCGCGAACGTGGACTTGCCGGTGCCGGGAGGCCCGTAGAGGAGGTAGCTCCGGCGCCAGACGCGGCCCAGGCGGTGGTAGTATGCGCGGCCCTTGAGGAAGGCCTCGAGGTCGGCGCGGACGCGGGCCTTGAGGTCCGGGTCCATGGCCACCGTGTCCAGCGTCGCCGGGTGCGTGAACGGCGCCGACGCCCACATCCCGGTGCCTTGTTGGGTGTTGGCGAACAGCCGCAGCTCGCGCCGGCGCTGCTCCATCTCGTCGGCCACGGACTCCACGTGCTGCAGGTAAGGCCGCAGCACCCGCGTCCGGTCGTGCCGCCGCACGCGCAGCACCAGCCGCTGCTCCCCTGCCCCTCCGAATTGGATGGGGTTGGTCCAGGCGAGGCGCGCGCCGAGGAAGGCGTCACACGCGGTGTGGCCGGGGCCGAGCTGCAGGGAGAAGCCGCCGTTGGTCCTGGACCCCGACGACACCACGGACGCCGCGTCGCGTCCTCCAGCGACGGCAGCGCGACACGTAGGCGGACGCCTTGCGGAACAGCGGGTTCTCGGCGCCGTCGCAGCCGAAGCGCGGCACCTCGTGGTACTGGTACGCCTGCGCCCACTCGTCAGCCCACCGCCACAGCCGACGCACCGCGTACGCCGCCGACTTGTACGACAGCAGCAGACGCAGCGCCACCAACGCCACGGCGGCGTACGCCAGGACGCCCACGGCGCCGCCGCTCGGGCTGAGCAGCAGCAGCATGACGGACGCTCTGTACTTGTGGTGGCTTTAATTCCTGGCGTGGCGAGACGGGACGACGGGCCTTTTAAGCGACGAAATTTGATCACAGAAGAGTTCTCTTCTCCTCTCACGGTCAAACAAGGCGGGGACTACTACTACTCGGCTCGCCAAAAGACACCGGCAAATCTCGGCAGGCGGCGGCGGTGCGTGTTTGACATTACGATCGGATTTCAGTTCCAGTGTCACGCCCCGGGTTCATTTGGGTTTGCTTTCTACTACTCCTCCAATATAGTAGTATATAAAATGCAACGCATGTAATAAGCCATTATGAAATTTTAGCATGTCAAATTTAGTCACAACACTTGTGCCTAAAAAATGTTCAATCAAAAGAGGAATGCTGTGTTTGGTAGGGATTGGTGGCAAGACACACTGGGTTACGGTTGTTCTACCTAATAGTAGTAGTTCTTAGTATTGATTATGTGTAGTTGTAATGCTGAGCAAATGCTTTAAGAAGTTGGTACTAAGAAAGAATGGAATTGCACTTGGAAATCACGATTAGGAGATTACTAATTACAGGTGCGGAGAAGGCAGCTGGAACAGTTTTCTTTCTGCTCTTACCAGCAAACACTCTTCATTTGTTCCCTATAGAACACGATTAAACGTGTTATAAGCAGGATTTGTCTTTTTGTTATAGCACGGTACATCCATCGTCCTTTTAATGAGACAGTGACGATGGGACCATCTGCTCAGGCGTGGCAGACGGACGCCGCGACGTCGGCCGGAACTCTTGGCACGACCACCGTAGTCAAGACACGACGAGAACACTTTCACATCAATTTTGTACACGTCGCCATTTCGATATAACACTGTACGCTTTTCTGTCTGAAAGGCAAGAGTTTGACGTGGAACATTTCCATTTCCACGTGATCGGAAAAGAGGTCCAGTACAATTCCGTGGTTACGTAGGGTGCCTCATTTCCATTTACATTTCCCGTATATACTAGTACAAGTTATACCGGTTTTGACGAGTTTCTCAGCTCTTTCTTTCAGTATATAATTTGTTTAGACGATTGCATGTAGGGATGACGGCATGTGTAATAATGCAACTCCGACGAGCGAGACTTGGCAATGGAGAGAAAACTTCAAAACAAGTCTGCCTGGTCAAACAGGACATCTTCAATTCTTTCCCTGCTTGGCTGCTTGCTGGATTCTCTCATCTGTGATGCTGCTGCTATCCGTTATTCCGCGGTCATAAGGTTCGCTTGCATTAGTTGCCAAAGTCAGCAGGTATTTTGATGAATCGTTCCAATAATCAAACTGTCATTCGTCAACATTTGGTGGCTCTGATAGTTGATTAACATTTGTATACATCTCCACACCCGTGAGATTTCTGAGCAAGCGCTTTCGGACGGTAGCATGGCTAACATGCCGATTAGTGTCTCCGAACAGTTAAGTGCATCGCCCCATGCCCGTCTTCCGAAGAAAAAAGAGCGCGGCATCTCCTTTTGTCCCTGTGATGACATGCGTTGACAGTTCGGCACGTCTAGATGGAGATAGTACTATTCTCAATCGTGTCCTTGGCCAAAATAAAACGAACGAAAATGGTACTATAGTGTTACTATACGTTACATAACGCAGCTAGTGCATCCTGCCAGCCTTTCATAACTTGAAGCGCTAATTTCCTTGCCTCATTTGGGGATAGTTAATTAAGGCGTAAGCAACGTAGTACTTGATGTCGGTATATATGTGCAGCCGCAGCCGACATCTCCGACGGAATCAAGGCATCGGCGGCCGGACGGCGTCGCTGCATGGCACCGGAGCTCCGCTGGACGGCGCGAGTCATCAGTCTGAAATAAATGAGGTGGGGTCTTCCGAACTCAAAACCGTTGTGCTGCAGAAATGTCGTCGTCCTTGTCAGTTAAAAGTCGGCGTCGCCACGGCAAATAGTCGGATCACGCGTGTGACCACGGGCACAAGTCGCCGGCGCCATGTCACCAATACAAATCTCAGCTGCCAGCGTGGTCCGCCACGTTAAATTGGCGTCGCTTTCTCGACCCAACCCAACCATCATTGGCGACCCGCCGTACCGTCACGGGGAAGGGAAGCCAACGCAACGCATCCCAGGCAGGCTGCGTTTCCCGCCGGGACCATCTACTGTTGCTGCTTTGCTTGCCAACGTTGCTGCACAGCGACGAACTGTCGTTGCCGTTTTGTTCGACCACCGGTTCCATGAACGGCATGGTACGTAATTCATCTGGGAATCTTGTCTTTGTGATTGTTAAGAGGATAAGGAGCTCACCCGGAGCGAACTGAATCTCTAGTGCCGGCACGCATGTTTGGAATGGGACTGGCACTAGCGGCACTAGCTAGCCGATAGTTTGGTGGCGGTTTCTTTCTCCATGGTCAGACAAAGCAGAGTGAATGGCTTTTCTAAAGGTCAGCATAGAAGCTTCGGCGCGTGGTTTGGAAACGCCAACACAGGCCAGCGATCAAATTACTCCAGTAGACAACCAGCAGATGGATGGCCAGGCCTACCAGAGTTGCTCTCACGAAGAAACAGCGTGAAGGCACTGTCGCGCTACTTAGACATGGGATGTCTGTTTAATCTCGGTTGGGGTCAGTCAGGGTCTCAGGGATGAACTGCAAACTGATCCTCGGATTCAATTAGTAACTGCGTCCAGCATCGTTACTGTTGGGGAGATTAGACGTCTACCGACTTGTGAACAGCAAAGGAACCTATTCTCGTGGAATAGTAACCTACCAGTTGTCTTACCCAACTAAGCATGGACCGGCAAAAAGATTACAAGCCTGCTGATCAAGCCAAGATGCTGCTCAACAGTCCGTGCTCGCCGAATCAATTTTTTCGGTGCAAAGAAGGCAGCACACCGATGTCAAGCTGCTGAATAATCAATCGATCATGCGGAATCCTGACCCATGCTCTGCATTTCCGCGTGCTTTAATTGGTTGTACTGACAGCGCCACATCCGTCGGCTTCAAAACGAGCATCTTTATTCCTTGAATGTTAAGAAATCAGCGAAATATGTCAGCAGAAGAGAAGCCTGACTGTATAATAATAATCGTACAACAAATGTTCCAGGTTTTCGTGGCTTTGTCTTACTGAATTACGGAATTTCTCAGCAGCGATCTGCCTCACGAAAGCGAGAGGAGCTACCTGTCTTGTCGACTCTGCACAAGCTTGTTTAGATAACGAAATCGCGCGAAGGGCGTAGATCAACAAGGATATGAGATGACGTTTTTAAAGCGTCTAACAACTGAAGGACGCCGCAATAAGCTAATGAACCGCTGTTGTGTTGTGTGCTTTTGATCAATTTTTTAGGTGTCTTTTTTCAGGAGCTTTTGGATTGGAGGGTGACGCGACAAAAGGAACAGTTGATCGAAACAGGGCTCTCTGCTGTTCCTTCATGTCCCCGCGTTTCACATAACCATAGACATGAAATCACTGATGTCAAAAAAAAGGGACATGAAGTCACTGATATGCGTGATACATTTCGAATTGAAAGACTCAGAAAGTCCGCTGCGAGAGGGAGGCACCGAAAAGTTCCAAATCAACGGGCCGATCATTTGTGCCGGAGAAGAGTGGCGGGTTGTTATCTTTCGGGAAAAAAAAAAGAAAAGAGTGGCGGGTTGTCCGGGTCCAGTGATCGCCGAGCACCGCGCGGCAAAGAGCCCAGGTCATAAGGCCAGCATTTCGTTCGGTCCATCTCACATGCTGGACCGTTGGGGTACGTGGGCTAATTCCGGTCGCCGTGGTCAGCTGGTGAGCCCGACACGCCGAGGCTCGCACTTGGCCCGTCACCAGTGGTGAAATGCAGAAAACCAGTTAGCTCTAAAGTATTTCAGATACAACAAAAAGATATAGCTTATGCTTTGGCCACATGGTTCGTCATCAGTCTGAGCATTTGTTTGTGGTATCAGAGATAATACCGGTAAGGTAAATCTGACACCAGTGAAAGCGCACGGAGCAAGGAGCTCGTCGCGAGCTCCAGCGCGGCTCAATCCGTTTCGTTGACATACGGGCGCGGGGACAGGATCGCCACCGAAGGCAGCGCCGGTGGCCGTCGACGAGATCCTGCAGACGATTGCCATCAAGGTCGAGGCCGACATGGCGAACGAGCAGTCCGGCCCCGTTCGAGGTGTTGCCGGTCACCCAAGTATCTTATCTGAGATAGCAATGTTGGCACTGAAAATTCACTGAATTCGTGATGATTGCATATGTTAGCAATTACTATTAGTGGTTGCTGCCCCTGTTTTGTGCGTCTGATCATCATCCATGGATTCCAGGCCACACCGACGTTCGCTTCAGCTTCATTTCATCCACCTGTTTCGCCGCTGCTGGTGGAATGCCTGCCTACCGCGCGTGGGAGTCCACTCGGTACAATCAGATCTTTAAATAAGTCTGAGGTTGATCTCGTACCTGAATACCTGCACGGTTTGCTGCCGAACATGATGGCCGTATGGTTGGTTTGTTTGTTTATTGAGCTTGTTGACCGAGTGGAGAAATCCGGTTGCAATTCCATTGCCGATAGGCGTGCCTCGAGTCAACCATGGCCACGCCCTTTCGCGATTTCCGTCAACGAGCATGTAATATAATGGAGTAAAATAAGACGATGAGCAAGTGATGGCCGCCCAACTCTGGATGATGAGGACCTTCTCGAGCGAACGCACGCCATGGCCATTGGCCAATCGGCGCCCCACTCGTCGAAGGCTCGAAGCCCTGTCCCCATGCGACATGCGACTGACTATGGAAGCACGGGGCGACTTAATCCCCCCGTGACAGTGAGTTGTGTAGCACCAAGGTAGGTCCCCCGTCACCCATGATCCATTGCAGACAGTGTTAGTTTGATCTCCGAATCGGTCAAGGAACCGATTCCTCCGCCACCACGCGTCTTGATCGGAGGCGCAACTGCCGTTTCACTGGCAGTGGGCCCCCCTTTGCGCAGCGCCAAATAAAAGGAAAAGGGGGCACGATCGGGCACGCCATCCAAAGATCACCGTGCCACAGTGCCCCAAACCAACGAGAGCTCGACCCGATCTATCGAGAGGTGCTGAAGCAAAGGGAAGAGCCCGCAGGCCATCGCCGTCGTCTTCGCCGCCGGCGACCCTACACGACCTCGCCACCGACACTACCGCCGCCGTCGACAAGCACCGGCGGTCACCATGTGTACAAGCAGTGGCAACCACTCAAAGATAAGTACCTACCCGACTGATTTACACCTAGAGTTTTAAGTTATGACTGACTGGTATCACGAGCCGGTCTAAGGTGTGGATCCAGATTGGGGAAGAAAAGGAAGAAAGAATCGATTCCAAATCGAAGAAGAAAAAGCAGAAACCCTAACCCTAGAAAGAGAAAGGGAGCGGCGGGACTGACCTGTTTCTCTCCGCCGCCTTCATCACCGCCGGCGTGCGGGAAGAGCGGGCGCGGGCCACCGGCGCTCTGCCGAGCCAGCGGGCGAGCGCGCGCGTGTCCCAGTCGCCACCGCCGGCCATCTCTAGGGCGCCGCGCGGGAAGAAGAATGCTGAGCCGCCGCTTGACGACGTGACGCCAGCGCGCGGGCTCAAGGGCACCGTCGAAGCGCCGCTCGATGGCGGCGCGCTCACCCTCGGGTGGACGCGCGCGCCGGCGAAGGGGGCTGCGGCGGCGCCGCCGCCTCGCTTCCTCCGGCCGCCGTCGCAATCTTGTGGCCGCGGGTGTAAAGGAGAGAGGAGGAGTTAGAACGAAGAAGGGCGGGGCTCGGCTCGCTGGCCATGGAGCCGGTGGCTAGGCCCCGACGGGACACCGGCGTGTCGCCGGCGCCGCCAACTCCGGCTCGTTTCAGGTCGGAGGAGACGAAATGAAACTAGGGTTCTGGGGGAGCCGTCGCGACGAGCGGTCTTGATCCGCCGAGATGCGCGGGCAGCCGTCCGATGCTGATGAACGGCTGAGATCTAGGTGGGGGTGAGACAACCCCTCGACAGGCCGGGCCGGCCCAATTACTCGCGATTTCTCGCGGGCCACGCAGCGCAAGAATTGTTTTCTTTTTTCCTATGATTTTGCGCTACTGGGCCGGGCTGATTCTGTAACGAACCGACAAGAGATTGGCCGAGGCCGCGCGGCTGTGGGCCGCCGAGAGCAGGCCACTGTTCCAAGGCGCGGCGTGCGCCTCTGGGCCGCCGGCTGAATTCGGCAACTAGACCAGAAGCAAAAGGATGAACAGTATCAATTTGTTTTAGTTTTATTTTTTTTTCAGATGCATTATTTGATGTATTTTGTTAAGTTGTAATCTCTAATTAATTTGAACCAACGGGATAATTTTTTAGAGAGCACAAAGGTGAAAGTTATGCTTCTGATCAAGGATTTGTACAACTCTCAGTACAGTTTGCTTTTAAGTTTAATCTAGCAGCATATTTGAATGCTTTTTGATCAAGTTTTATCTCCATTTAATTTTGAACCAACGGGATAAATTATTTGGAGAGTAGATAAGCTTAAGAGGATGCTTCTGAATAAGTGTCTTATTCAAGTCCGCGCTGCTATGATTGTTTAGCTAGCCTTTTATCTCTGTTGAATTTGAACCAACGGGATAATTTATTCAGAGAGTAGAATAAGTTTTGCTTCTGTTCATGAGTTTATTGCAAGTTCTTTATAGTTTCCGCTGCAAGGTAAGTTTTATCTCCTTTTTTCCGCTGCGCATTTTATTTGGGGGTAGTAGTTCAAGTAAATTATGATATTGTTATTTTCTGACCAAAGTTGATGATAGCAATATTGTAAAGTATTTATTGATGAATAGTCTTATACATTAGTTCCATTTTTGCCCAACGGTGATGTGGAATTATTGTAGAGTGATATTGTGTATTTGCCTAAGAGTGTTTTATACATTAGTTCTATTTCTGCCCAACGGTGATGTAGAATTAATGTAGAAGGATGAAGAATTAAGGCATACAATTTTACAAGATGAATATATTTCTTCTACTTCTGCCTAACGGTGATGTAGAATGAATATAGAAGAATGTATTGAAACATTTTGTGCTATTTTAAGCTAGAAATGAGTCTTAGTTTTTCCTCTCTCTAAAGCTTCCGCTGTTGTAAGTTAATTAATTTTTCTGGTTAAATTGGAACCAACGGGAAGATTTAATCAGAGATTGAAGTATAAGTGTTAAGTTTTCGTCATTATGACTAAGTGTGTTGCATTAAGACATATCCATGTCTAATTGATGCTCAAACACTTCCTATGTCCTGAGAGCCAACTCTGGCATTGAAGTCCCTTATAGGGAATCATCGTGCATGACAGGAGAGGTTAAGCATATTCTACACGGTAGGAGAAGTTTGTGATGACTCTTGAGTTATTGCGTATCTCGCATAGCGAGAGAAGTTTGGGGGAGCTCTTAAACGATCCTAAAATCGACCGTGCACTTCTATAGTGTCACAGTTATTAAGCACTCAAGAGGTTAAGACCATAAGGGGATCAATCCCAATTTACACCATTGCTAAATCATAAGAAGGTAGAGGGTCATTTGTGACTTTTTACAAACGCATGCGAGCATTCTAATTGAGTTGCTTGCTTTGCAAAGAAATCCAGCAGTGGTAGAATGCACATTTTTGCATGTGCAATATGGCCGATAAGATGGAGTCATAGACATGTTTAGTAATTAAAGGGAAAATTAAGACTTGGCAGGTTGAATCTTTCGACCAAGCTGAGCACATCAATAAGTGAAGAATTTTTTCTTGAAGTATCTTATATTTCATAAATGAGTTTGAGGATAAAAGGAAGTTGTATAAAGACGTAAAGATAAGAAATACTTGCAAGCATGTCTTGCAGAAGTATAGCTATAAAGGACTTTGTAGAGTTCTTGAAGTGGAATGAGGAAAGTGTACTCCCTTAAGAATTGTGAAATCACTTTGTTTGCACAACAGAAATGTGTGAATGAAGAAAGTGATGAAAGATCTCCTCGTTCACGAGAATTAATGGTTTTCGAAATTATGGCTGCAGAGTTTACGCCATATTTCGAGGAGAGGGGGGGGGGGGGGGGGGAATTTATGTTATACCTTAAGTTGTTAAGTTGAATGCGATGCATAGTATGCATCGAAGATAAGAATGATCTATCAAGATGACTATGACCGTCTAAGGAGTACAACGGTCATAATATTGATATCCCTATACAAAGAAATAAGTATCGTTCCAATAAGAAGATAGCGTAATTGACCAGTATTCATACTGGACAAGCCTCAAAGTAAGTTGGAAAATAGTAAGGTGGTACTTTAGTGTACCATATGAGGCTTTAAAAGATTGAACCTAACCAGAAATTTTGGAGATACACTGTCTTTTTGAAAGATGGGTTGAATCTGGGGGAGCATGATATGTTAATAAGTAAGACTTGAAGAGATGTGAAACTATGTGTCTCCTTCAATGATTCAAGAGTTTGATGTTGTATGAATAACATCTGTAGTTGGTTCTTCCATGGCAACAACGAGTGTGAATGCGGAACCTGTCCTTTAGGAGCCGATAGAAAATGTTGCCTCATATGGGGGAAGCAGCTTCTACCCAGATAGAAGATGTGCCAAATGTTGAGACCTCTATAAGGTCTCAAAGAGTTAGAACACTAGTCATTTCTGATAACAACAAATGATGGAGGGTAATTCCACCTCATTTGAAGAAGCTATGAGAAGCGCTCACCCGCATAGATGGCTTGAAGCCATGTGGGATGAAACAAAATCAATATGTACCAACTTTGTTTTGGGACTTAGAAGATAATTCCTAAAAGAGCCAAGACAGTAGACTGTCAAAGGGTCTACACTTCTATATGTGACTCTAGAGGGAATATCGAAAGATATAAAGTGCATTAAGTGTAAGGATTCTTTTGGAATCATAATGGCATTAAGTGGCACACTACGATTTAGAGTTACATTAGATGGATGTAAAGACGGCATTTCTCGACGAGGATCTCCATAAGAAAGTTAACATGGCTCAACCTAAGGGTTTTGTTGTAGAAGGAAAGAAACATGAAGTATGCCGTCTAAATAAATCTATTCATGGATTTAAGCAAACCTCTATCTATCTAGAGGTCATTAAGACTATAAGAAAGTTTTGGTTTAGAATGAAAGGACAATTGCGCCTATGCAAAGTTTAAGAAAGGAAATTCTTTTTCCTCATCCTGTATGTGGATAACATCCTGCTTACTAGTGGTGACATTATCTACTTCTGGATACGAAAAGTTTTTGTCCTCAAGTTTTTATATGAATGATCTTGGTGAAGTGTCATTCTTTTAGGAATTGAGATTCACCAAGATAGAACAAAAAGGGTATCAGGACTATCGCAAAAGGCATACTTAGAATATGTTATAAAAAAACATAGTATGCATGCGAGTAAATCCATGCCTGCTCCTATAGTCAAGGGTGATAGTTCTGGGAAATTTCAAGGTCACATGGAACCAAGATATGATCGATCAAAAGGAATTAACCCTGACTTATGTCAAGTATCCGGAATGTTTTGGCACAAGTCCCGTCCAGACATAGATCACTGAAATGGAGATAAGATTGTCTTGCAATTTTGCAAAGTATTGAAGGCCTCAAGCTAAGGTAAAGGGATCAAGTGCTCTTAAATAGTTGTGGGCACAAAGACAAAGTTTCTGCGAAATGTGTAAGGAAATCCACAGTAGTTGCTAACATTCGCAGTTGAAGTTTTATTGTGGAAAAGCTCCAAACAAACAATAAGGTGTCATCAGTGATGAATACCTATTGCATAGCATGATATGAGGCCACAAAGCAGGCACGTAACAAATTCATATCCGGAGTTAAGTTTTTCACTCCTGTGACAACAGGTTAAGTGTGATGCCAAACACATTGACATTGAGTGTTATATTGTCAAGGAGAAAATCCAGAATCATATTGAAAGTATAAGTACCAAGTAAAAGTATTGAGAATACGAGTTCCAAGCAAGTGCTTGCGGATCCGCTAACAAAAGGCTTGCCGCCCAATGTGTTCAGAGAACATTCAGTCGACATGGGTCTATGGTAATGCCTATGATATTTGAATTATAAAGGAGCCTAGCGTCTATTCTGAGATGGAGAGGTGTATTGTAGTCGTTGTGTCAAATGGTACGAAAGTGACTTTCTTGATCGGCGTGCTCTATATATCGATTCATTGAGGATTGGATGTGAAGTATATGTAGTAAGTATGGGAGGCGAAGATCAAGGGGGAGAATGTTAGTTTGATCTCCGAATCGGTCAAGGAACCGATTCCTCCGCCACCACGCGCCTTGATCGGAGGCGCAAATGCCGTTTCACTGGCAGTGGGCCCCCCTTTACGCAGCGCCAAATAAAAGGAAAAGGGGGCACGATCGGGCACGCCATCCAAAGATCACCGTGCCATAGTGCCCCAAACCAACGAGAGCTCGACCCGATCTATCGAGAGGCGCTGAAGCAAAGGGAAGAGCCCGCAGGCCATCGCCGTCGTCTTCGCCGCCGGCGACCCTACACGACCTCGCCACCGACACTACCGCCGCCGTCGACAAGCACCGGCGGTCACCATGTGTACAAGCAGTGGCAACCACTCAAAGATAAGTACCTACCCGACTGATTTACACCTAGAGTTTTAAGTTATGACTGACAGACAGTGGTCCTTTGCTGCACCCCGCCGACACTAGCTTGACGGCACTGACTGTTTTGAGTGAAGATTTGTGCCAAGTTCAGCAGAAGATACGAGCTGTTGGAGTCAATCGCTTTGCATCACACGGTGTGATCAGGAGGAGTTGGGGTAGTACTAGCAGTTACCCGACCCCGTTTGCTCCTACCGTGTAGCCGCTCTTCACGGTCAAAATGGTGCTTGGCGCTTTACTGCTGCGGCGCTCTGAAAAGGGCGAGAGAGAATTTGGGATCCATTTCCGTAGTCTAAAAATTCCGAACGCCAGTGAGCATATGACCATGAACGATGGAGACAGCTACACAAGTTAATGAAAAAAAAAAGAGGGAATGTTCTCTAGAGCACGCTATCAAAGTTTGATTCGTGAAGTAACAGAAAGCCCCGATCAGAAATTTGGAACGCGACATAACTCCGTAGGAACCTGACGTCTGCTGAAAACGGTGGATTGGATGCTGCTGCACTCCCCCCTACGGTGGAAGAGCCACAATCAGGGCAATCATGTTACGTAGCATTTGATCACTTTTTTCTTTTTTACGATTTAGCATTTGATCACTTTCATGAGCTTGAGAGTCACCCTGAAGCATCAATCAAAGGCAACAAAAAGAACCTAAATTCCTTCAACCACCTGACGAAAATCTCACCCACCATCGGACACCAAACACATATGCCAAGAATTGGACGCGAACCGGCAGCAGCAGCACCCCCACCATGAATTTTTTTTATTATTTAAACTTTTTTTAACTAATATTTTAATAAGAGACCGTCTGGAACTAGATTTGCAAATCTAGACGTTTTGATCGCGCCATTCCCAATGCCGCGACTGAAAACTGAGTCACGTCAAATGAATTGACGCGATTCATTGCCACGTCAACGAGTCGGATTTGAGTCGCGCCAAACTAAATGGAGTGATTCAAGCTGGAGTCGCGCCACACCGTCTGGCGCGACCCAAGTTTCTCGTCTCTGACGGGTTGAGATCCTCTGCATTGCCGGTTATAATTCAGAGAAGCTACAGTTCTCTGAATTATAACCGGCGAAACAGTAAATCAGAACACTGTTCACATACTGTTGATACAGCGTAACAGTAACTCGAAACACTGTTCAGACACTGTTGCTACAGTAACTAATTCAGAGAACTGTTCACCCTCTCACATTTTACTGTAGCGATCGCTACAGTTCTCTGAATTGAGACGCTCAATTCAGAGGACCCCGACCCGTCTCTGACAGCCCGGCGTTCCTGCCCGCATTTAGGGTCTGTTTGGTTGAAGGACTGGCCAAAGCTGCCTGGGCCAGGCACCAATCTCAGCCGCAGGCACTCAAAATCGAGTGCCTGAGATTGCTGCCTGGGCCAGGCAGTTTTCTCAGGGTCTAATCCAAACAAGCCCTTAAACAGAGGCAGAGAGAAAATTTGTGTGAAAAGGCTGACGAGTGATGAGACAGCGCACAGGCACCCATCTGATCTTTTCTCAGTTTTGCTCATGTGGTCTTCAGTACTGGTAAAGTGCACAGGATAGATGGGGTGTGTTCGTTTCACCGTTTAGACCCCTCTAAAATTTAACTCTAAAGAGAATCTTATTATTTAGGAGTATTAAATAAAGTCTAATGACAAAACCTTTTTACAGATGGGTACATCTTTACGAGACGAATCTAATGAGCCTAATTAATCTATGTTTTGCTACAGTGATGCTACAGTAAATATCGTCTAATCACGGCTTAGCTACCCTCGTTAAATTCGTCTCGCGATTTAGAGGGGGGGTTCTGCAGTTAGTTTTGTAATTAAACTTTATTTAAGACAAGATTCTTTATGTTTAAACCCCTCTAAATTTTAGACTCTAAAACGCCGAACACGCCCCCTCATGCCCATACGATGCTGTTTGATGGATTTTTGACGCAGTACATGGATTTTTAACTCGGAGGAGCTGGTGTGGTGTGAGTCGTGTGACTGTGCCGGTGTCATCAATATGCGTGTACACGTCTAGCAGCTACAGATGCAAACTTCACGGCAGAAAAATCATTATCCTAACTTACGAGTCTCAAACAAATTTAGAAATGGTTGCAGCAAAGATGGAGCTGATGCAGGCCACATCGTATAGGATACTCGCATGATTGAAAGGAAATAAACACTGCCTTACTTTTATTCCTATGACACGTATACATGTCTACAGTTACATACTGCTTGCTTCTTCTTCTATTTCTCATGGCTTTTTTTTTGCGAAAAGGGAATTTCATTAATAATGAAGCATATTACACCCCCTGATTACAGTGACATCCCAATCAACACCTACTCTATTAATGAGAGACAAGAAACCTTAAAAGAGTCATAAATTCCACCATCTAGGATCACCATTCCAGACGGATATGCCACGGACGAAAACTCCGATCTGAAAGAACACGGCCATCTCACCATCGACCACCGTCATCCTCATCTCCGACGGGGGAAACTGAAACCCAACCCTTTCGCAAAAGAGAGGTAGATTTTATGGAAAAGATGGTTCGCAGACTTTTGTTATTACTAATTTGCTGGAATGGTGATCCTAGATGGTGGCATTTTGGGGAACAAATTAGTAATAACAAAAGTCTGCGAACCATCTTTTCCATAAAATCTACCTCTCTTTTGCGAAAGGGTTGGGTTTCAGTTTCCTCCGTCGGAGATGAGGATGACGGTGGTCGATGGTGAGATGACCGTGTTCTTTCAGATCGGAGTTTTCGTCCGTGGCATATCCGTCTGGAATGGTGATCCTAGATGGTGGAATTGATGACTCTTTTAAGGTTTCTTGTCTCTCATTAATAGAGTAGGTGTTGATTGGGATGTCACTGTAATCAGGGGGTGTAATATGCTTCATTATTAATGAAATTCCCTTTTCGCAAAAAAAAAGCCATGAGAAATAGAAGAAGAAGCAAGCAGTATGTAACTGTAGACATGTATACGTGTCATAGGAATAAAAGTAAGACAGTGTTTATTTCCTTTCAATCATGCGAGTATCCTATACGATGTGGCCTGCATCAGCTCCATCTTTGCTGCAACCATTTCTAAATTTGTTTGAGACTCGTAAGTTAGGATAATGATTTTTCTGCCGTGAAGTTTGCATCTGTAGCTGCTAGACGTGTACACGCATATTGATGACACCGGCACAGTCACACGACTCACACCACACCAGCTCCTCCGAGTTAAAAATCCATGTACTGCGTCAAAAATCCATCAAACAGCATCGCATGGGCATGAGACATCATCTATCCTGTGCACTTTACCAGTACTGAAGACCACATGAGCAAAACTGAGAAAAGATCAGATGGGTGCCTGTGCGCTGTCTCATCACTCGTCAGCCTTTTCACACAAATTTTCTCTCTGCCTCTGTTTAAATGCGGGCAGGAACGCCGGGCTGTCAGAGACGAGAAACTTGGGTCGCGCCAAACGGTGTGGCGCGACTCCAGCTTGAATCACTCCATTTAGTTTGGCGCGACTCAAATCCGACTCATTGACGTGGCAATGAATCGCGTCAATTCATTTGACGTGACTCAGTTTTCAGTCGGCATTTGGAATGGCGCGATCAAAACATCTAGATTTGCAAATCTAGTTCCAGACGGTTTTTTATTAAAATATTAGTTAAAAAACGTTTAAATAATAAAAAAAATTCCCCCACCACGCAGCAGTGCCGCATCCCCAACCCAACAGCAAGGCAAGTGCGGGCGTGCCAAAGATTTGTTTGGCGCACGCACACTACTGACACTCCCCCACTGCGCCACTGCCCGACGAGGAATTTCACGCGCACACCGCACCGCACTCTGCACAAGAAGCGCAAAGCCCACCCCTGCACTGCACCGGAATCCTCCTGCCCAGCCGAGGAGTCGAGAGGAGCGCGCGTATAAATCGACGCCGGGAGGGCGAGCCCGTAACTGACCAGGCGCAGTGCAGGCCGCACCGCCACCACCGATCGATCCGTCCCCGCCTTCTCTCCCTCCCTATCTGCTTCTGCTCCGGGCGGCGGCGGCGGCCATGGAGGTGTTCTACTACGCCGTGTTCGGCGCGCTCGCCGCCGTCGTGGCGGGTCTCGAGCTCGGCAAGGGCGGCAAGGACCGCGTCGCCACCACCTCCGCCTTCAACGCCTTCAAGAACAACTACGTCCTCGTCTACTCCCTCATGATGTGTACGTGCGCCTCCCTCTCTTCCTTCCTCAGATCTACTACCTCCTCTTCCTCTCTCCTCTTCATCAATGTCCTCCCGTGCGGTGCAGCCGGGGACTGGCTGCAGGGCCCCTACGTGTACTACCTCTACCAACAGTACGGCTTCGACAAGGGCGACATCGGCCGCCTCTTCATCGCCGGCTTCGGATCCTCCATGCTCTTCGGCACCATCGTCGGATCCCTCGCAGACAAGCAGTACGCGCTCTTAATCACTTCTCTCGCCAGTTCCATTCATTCCCTTGTCTTCCAATCAATCAATCAATGTGGGTTTGAGAAATCCATCCGATCTCCTCCAGGGGGCGCAAGAGGGCCTGCATCACCTACTGCATCACCTACATCCTCAGCTGCATGACCAAGCACTCGTCCCAGTACAAGATCCTCATGCTCGGCCGCGTGCTCGGGGGCATCGCCACCTCCCTGCTCTTCTCCGCCTTCGAGTCATGGCTTGTCGCCGAGCACAACAAGGTACGCTACTAGATCTGCCTCTCACTCAATTACTTTAGACCTGCTGGCCTGCCTTTAACTTTAATCCAAAGGCTTGTTCCTCTATCCACAAGCCACGTACAGTCCTATAGAGTATACAGATTTGGGGGGAATGTGCTTTTCTTAAGTACTAATGATTATTCCCTAATTAATACTATATCCTTGTCGTGAATAAATTACTAGAGTGGGAACACACCACCCTTCAGATTCATTCACATGCTTGTCGTTTAAGCCAACTGAATACTACTAAATATGTTTCATGTTTGACTTCTAATGCAATGGGACACTTATAAAATCAACAGAACAGGACGAGGTAGTGTGGTAATTTTCTAGTCGAACAGGGTGTAGGGAACGACACTGCCCAGTACAACGTGACTTTGGTCAAGATCTCATAAAACTGGAAATTTGCTGCTGCAAGCTCAAATCCACAATGCTTTGTTTTTATTTGATTTCTAGTGTCGGTGGATCAGGTGGTTGACACCTGACATGGCCAAGCGGGTGAGCATTTAACAAGCATGGCCCAGTGCTAATAAATCTCGCAAGGATGGTCTTATTGAGAATTGTCCTTTTATTCGGCCATGTGCTGTAGTCTCACTCACTCGTAATAATTGTCAATAGAATCCAAACCTGCTATCGGTATTAGTCAGATTCACTCATAATAATTTAGTCAGATTCACTCATAATAATATCAATAGAATCCAAATCTGCTGTCTGTATTAGATTCACTTTTAATAATTATCAATAGAATCCAAGGATCTAGTACAGTAGTATCTGTTGCCTGTTATACCAAACAAGGTATTCTACCACCTGTGATAAAAGCTGTACTGGTAAATGGTCTTTCATTTGTGAGTTCTGGTGTGTGTTGGACATGTTAAACCTTTTTTATTGTAATAATGGCAATGCAAATATTTACTCTGATGTTCTCTTCTGCAGAGAGGTTTTGATCCGCAGTGGTTGTCGATAACATTCTCCAAGGCCATATTTCTTGGGAATGGCTTAATCGCCATTGTGTCTGGGCTGTTTGCCAACCTGCTCGCTGAAAACTTGGGTTTTGGTCCTGTGGCTCCTTTCGATGCTGCTGCATGCTTCCTGGCGATCGGCATGGCTATCATAATGTCCTCATGGAGTGAAAACTATGGTGATCCATCTGAAAGCAAGGACCTAATGGCTCAGTTCAAGGTTGCAGCCAAGGCAATTGCTTCAGGTATGCTTAATCTTAACTCCCATATCACCAGAATCCAGAAGAATCAAATATGTCTGGAACTGACATTTGCATTCTAACATTGTCCTCCGAACTTTCAGATGAAAAGATTGCTTTGCTGGGAGCCATACAGTCGCTGTTTGAGGGTTCTATGTACACTTTTGTCTTCCTCTGGACTCCAGCTCTTAGTCCAAATGAGGAAGACATCCCTCATGGCTTTATCTTTGCTACATTCATGCTGTCATCTATGTTGGGTAGCTCCATCGCATCACGCCTACTAGCCCGAAAGCTCAAGGTTGAGGGTTATATGCAGATAGTGTTCTCAATATCAGCTGTCACCCTTGTCATGCCTGTTGTCACCAACGTAAGATATTCAGTCATATCTACTTTTTTATGCTCTGATGTATTGAGTTATAATCACTTGTTTATTCTCCACTGCATTGAGTTACAATTACTCGTTTATTCTCCACTTTATTCAGCTATATCTGTTCATTTATTCTCCACTGTTGTAAGACTGCTAATATCTGTTTGCTGGTAATGTTGAACAGTTTCTTGTCCCGCCATCATCTGCAAAAGGAGGTAGTATCTCATTTGGAGGCTGTCTTCAGCTTCTTGGCTTTTGCACCTTCGAGGCCTGTGTTGGCATATTCTGGCCATCAATCATGAAGATGAGATCTCAGTACATTCCCGAGGAGGCACGAAGCACAATAATGAATTTCTTCCGCATACCGCTCAATTTGTTTGTTTGTGTGGTGCTTTACAATGTAAGCAGTAGTTCTTTCGTTATCCGACTGTTCTGGCCATTTCAATTCTGCAGGCATGAATGATACACTCATCAAAGAAGTAACACTTGGCCTGTGAACACTGTTTTTGCAGGTGAATGCGTTCCCTATCACTGTCATGTTTGGAATGTGTTCTATCTTCCTCTTGATGGCAGCGATCTTGCAGAGACGGCTAATGGTTGTTTCTGACCTACACAAGTCATCAACAAGTATGTTATTCTCTTCTTCTATCACGACGATAAAGGCTTACATTGCTATCCTGTATGGACACAGATATTTTACTTCATTGTAAATTTGTAACCATGGGTTAACATTTTTTTGCAGAAGCACAAGAAATGGTTGATGAAGACGAGCCACTAAATCCTTAGATGTCAACAGAATTATACACGCAAGTCAGATATAAAGATGGCATCCATACTGCAATTCATTCCACCTGGGGAATAAGATGGAAGTTAGGACCCTAGAAAATCCTGTCGTTTTTGTCTGTAACTTTGTTTCTGTAGTATAGATTTGACCAGGCCATTAGTTTCCACCGTGGATTCGCTTATATCCAGAGTGCAATATATTAGTTCAGCGAAGCATTGAGCTGTACCTATGTCCGAGATTGGAGGAAGTTCCCATTTCTTTCTATTATTTTGTGCTTGACATTCTCTCCATTATACGATATGATATCTGCATTTATGAAGCTATATATTACATTACTGTAACATCTGATGACATATTGACATTCTTGTGATTGAATTATGCATAGTTAACGAAACACTGCTGTGGACCTGCCAATATATCTTTTTTTTTACTGTCGCCAATATATCTTTGAATTTTGAACTATAATTGTAAGCAAACTTCTGTTGTGACATTTCTTTCTTTAATCACCGATTTCAAGATGAGGTGCGGAGTAGAGTGAGTGACAACGGAATGCTGCCTGGATCCCCTGAGTACGCCTGAAAAGGGTCCAGCAAGTGCACAATCCTTCCACAACCGGCAGAGGTGATGCAGCATCACAGCTGGTTTTCAGAACATCCCTCGGAGGCTTTGACCATCGGTGTTTTCTCCTGAAAATGGCCTACACTTCTTCGCCAAAAACCTTTTTATTCTCGAGAAACCACACATTAATAAAAACTAGGACAGCAGCTTCTCTCTTCCTTTCACCTTCTCTGACTCCGATCGCGTCCCGTCCACCAAGTCCACATTGCGACTGCGAACTTGATCTTGCTATCCTCCCGTGCACTCAATATCGCAGTGCCTCCTTCGTTTACTGTATTCCTTCGCCTCCTCCATGTTCAGCAAAACCCACATTGCCCTCGCGTGCGTGTTTGCACTTGAAGAAGAAAAGGTGCCCTCCATCCCCGTCCAAGCGCTGACAGACGATACACTACCAGCGCTGTAAGTTGATTCTGAGGGGATGAAAATGTTTTATACTTTGCTCGGGCATCTGATTGATACAGTTTCTTCCACAGGCCAGTCTTCCTTTCTGAGGATGACGGCAATGCTGGTGGTCGTTTCATTGACACAGTTTCTTCCACAGGCGCTCTTCAATAAAAAGGGCCCACGCGGATTTTTTTTTTTATTCTCGAGAAACCACACATTAATTTTAGTTTAAGAAATTAGCAACACACATAGTTATTTCGCAACACATTATAAGTCTGAACCAGGGCACTAGTTCCATCTCTGATGTTTACACCACCAGAACTAAGCAATAAGCTAAGTATTGTAAACGAGATCCAATACAGAGTTCGTCACCGGTTGACGCGCTGCCGCGGCCTAAGAACAACTTCACCCTCTAGCCAAAGCTCTCGCTAACAGAGTGACGCCACCTGATCACGATTACATGCCCTGGTAGGCTGAGCTCATTTGGCCCATTCTGCACCCAAGTACTTAGCGTTAGGCTTTGTCAATCTTCTCGGCCCTTTAGCGCCTCCTGCCGAAGTGCTTTCTTCAGCAGGCGTCTTCTCTTTTACGCCTTCTTCCTTGGATGGCAGCTTTGAGCTGGACTGCGCCTCCTTCGCCTCTGCTTCTCCCGCCTTGTCAGCTGCAGAAGTAGCAGGGTTGCTGACATAAACCTTCTCATTGCTCGACTCGCCAATCCTAGATTTCTTGCTGCCCCCCTCATTAGCATCATAAGTATCTTGGTTGCTTTGCAATTCACATGATGACTCGGCTAAATGTGACAGGGTTCTCTTTTCCATCTGTGACCCCTGGCTCACAGAACGTCGTCCATCGGCCAAAGAGTTGATAAACACAACAGCCTTGTCAATTATATCCGGGAGACCTCTGAGATTAAGGAAGGTGGCATGCAGAAAATGATACATCTGGTACCCAACTTTTTCACGTGCAACTTTTGCTTTAGCATCTGCATCCTTCGCTTCAGTGCCATATCCTTTTCAAACTTTTGAGTGAATTCCCAATCTGGCTCTAACCCTGGGGTTAGAATGTTAGCCATAACTGCTGCATAGAGGAAATCGTCTGTAATAAGCTTACCAATGCCAGGAACATAACTATCACATGCCACGCGCAGATCCTTTTGGTCATCATTAACGTCGCGTGACACCGATACAATCCAGCAGCATGCAGTATAAACTTCTCATCAATTGCTTCTCGGGAGAGTTTATATGTGCTGATGCATTTTTCTAACCCAGCACACGGTGTAAGATTCTGAAACCCAGGCTTGAGGTTGTCTCGTTCCTCGAACACAAGATCATACATAACATTCTTTAACCCCCACATCATGTCACCCACAACATAGTTGTTGTCCGAGCACTTGATTTTCAGATTTGAATGGATGACACGCCTAAGCTTTTCATCTTCAACGTATAGCTCTTTCCCATTTTCAATTCGGTGGTAGTATTTCTTGATGAAATTGGAAAGTTTCTCTCCAGGGCCATCAGGACGCCGTGTAACAGACTTGTCCTCCACCTTTATGTACTCAATAACTCGCGCAAGATGACGAGCCTCGCGAACATCCGTCAGCCATGCCCAGATAGCATCAGGATATGTGAGCACTTTCTCACCGATGATGAAGAGAGCAAAGCCCGACGGCGTCTCCAGCAGTGCCAACCTCACGTCCTCAAACATAGTGGAGTCCCGACTCCCGAGTCGACCCTGAAACCTAAGCTGATGATCGTATAGGTCACCCAAACTACTCCCTCCGTTTTTAAATTGATGTTGCCGTTGATTTTTTTAGTTACATTTGACCATTCGTCTTATTCAAAAAAAATTTAAAAGTATTATATGTTTTGATATGATTTGTTTTATCACTAAGAAAAGTTTAAGCATATCTTATAAGTTTTTAAATTTGAACTAATATTTTAAATAAGACGAGTGGTCAAACGTAATTTAAAAAGTCAACGACTACATCAATTTAAGAACGGAGGTAGTACCAAAATCCCTGCCCTTCGTTGGAAGAAAACCTGTGTGCGATAGATGAATGAAGAGTTTCCAAGATCGAGTGGAAAGATTGCAATCGAGATGTGACAGCAGAAAAGAGAGAACGGAAGGAAAGCGAACAGAGGATGAGATAGGCGAGAGCTCACCTGCCGCCGGCAGCCGGTCGTCGCTGCTTGGGTCTTCAGAAACACGATACAGTACTTGTTAGGGTTTTTGGCGGCGGTTCCTTGTGCCCATGCGGTAAAGACGTGGCAAAACATTAGCCTGCCTCGTCAGCTTTCTCGTTTTGGAAAAAAAAGTAGGAGGATATATCAGGTGTACATAAAGTATTTGGTGCACATGTGCACAAACTTTTTAGACCCTCAGATTTAATTTTGATGGCCAGGAATATTTGAAATTTGGAAAGTCTCGACCATGATTTTAGCAATCATAAATTCAGATTGTGTTTTCAAAAATATATGCTTCATCAATGAAAATTTTCACCTATGATTTTAGACGTGAGATGCAATTTAGCGACTCTTAATGAGTTTGTGCATATGTACACCTGCACTAGTAGACACCCATCCGTGGCCCGTTGGACCAAAAGGAGAGCACATTCGCGGCCCAGCCCAAAACAGGACGGCAAAACCCCATCCCCAAGGGTGAGGAGAGATATTTCCAGTCTCCCCAAATCTAATCACACGGAAAATGAGAGGGTTTAAGGGGAAAAGGGCAGCGCAGCAACTGAAATGGCCGCTGGTTCTCACCAGGGTTTTGGCCGTCTCCGCCGCCGCCGCCGCCACATAAACCTCCGCAATTCGCCGACCACACATCACCGCCGTCCCCGTCCCGTGGCCTCCTTCTGAACCCCGGCCCCGCACCCGCAGCCATGCCTCCCGCTCAGGTACTTCTCTGATCCCGCCACGCTGCAGTGGCGCTGATTGGACCGGTTTCCGTGGCGGTTGATTTGTGGGGTTAGATGCGGCGGGGCGCCGTTGTAGGTGATCAGGCGCAGCTGATGCGGGGCGGATAAGTGACAGCCGAGATGCCCCTTTGGTTTAACTGATTGACCTCGTTTTGGTGGTTATTTTGTTGCGCCCTATGGTGTGAGAGGTTGGAGAAATCCATGGTTCTGGAGTTTGGGAGAGGGAGTCGACATATCGTCGTTCTAGTGATGCTACAGCTCTCCCTTTCGTTTCCCAGCATGATTTGAAAGGGACTTGTGGGCTTGAGTTGGTTCGATTTGTTTGTGGAAATTTGTGCTTGCGATTTGATCTTGAGGCATGCTTGCTGCAGTTGTTGCAAGATATGTCCGAGCTCGGTTTCAATATATAGTTTCCGCTGGTAATAGTTGGGAATGGATAAAACATTTTCAACCATATAGGTTTCAGAAATGACATTCATCCATTTATTGGGGCAAAAAAAAAAAATCATCTTGACTTGTAAATTTGTCTGCAGTATTTGCTGTGACATCTCTGTTGACTGTAGTAATTGCTGATCAGTTTGTATTGCCTGCGGTTTTACTTATAAAACAAACTATGGATATACCATCTGCTGGGAGGTTGTATTTTTGGTTAGTTCTGCTGATTCTACTCAGCTTGTAGAGTACTAATTGTGGCTTGGCATTATTCAGATGATGATCAGTAGCCTTGGAGCCAAGAGGGAGAATGCAGGGACAAAAAAGTCACCGTTGCAAATCCAAATGCTGGAGAAATTCTACACTGGTAAGCATATGCTAATCTCAAACTGGTCCATTTCTTTGATGATTATGCTACACAATATACACATCATCGTTACTGAAACACCTTTCTATGCAGAGGTACAATATCCCAAGCCAGAAGATATGGTAGGGTATGCAACCACTGTTGGTTTAACTTACAACCAGGTCCGCATATGGTTCAAAGAGCGGAGGAGGAAGGAGAGGAGGGAGATGGAAACCACCGGGGCTCGTATGGAAAGGCAACTTAGTTCACGATCAAGTGGACCGAGATCCAGCAGCAACGCTTCCTCTTGTAGTCAAGCTCCCCTGTCTGAAACTAGCAGCATAAGCATTATAGGAGAGGAACATACTGTTCGGCAACAAGTGCTGTTTCACAAGGATTATATCCTGAGGAAGATCTTCCGCAAGGATGGTCCATCTCTTGGGAATGAATTCGATCCTCTCCCCCAAAGTGCACATGGCAATATCAGAGGTATGGTAGTAGAACATAAAAGATATTAAAGCTATTTAAAGTCATATGTTGTTTCCACCAACGGGCTGAAATAAGTGGCTAGTTCTGCTAGCCATTGTAGTTCCTATGCGCTCGTGTCCATTTAATTGATTGCTGTTTACTTGAATTGCGAATTGCTGTTGTTGGCATGATATGGATGCTATTCTGACATTATCTGAGACTATGCCTTGTCCTTGATACTGTTCATCAATTTACTGGTTCCGTCCAATTACCGTTGCTAATTTTCAAGTGCAAAACTTGTATTAGATTCTTAGTATCTTGACAAGGAAACCATAAAGATCTTGACAAGGAAACCATAAAGATCAGATCTGCATACTATTGAGTATTGACACCACATTTAATGCTTACTTCTGGTTTATACTAAATGTTTTCTAACACCACCACCACCACCACAGAAACACGCACATTACATCTAGGATTAACACTTATTTTCCTGTAATTAAAAAAATACTAATGGTGCTTTGTTTGTCTGATCGAAATGATCCTTACATATATTTTATATTTTGCAGATGCCACGTGTTATGATTCCTCTCAGAGCCGAAGAGCTGTGAATAAAAGAAAGGTAGAATTATTGGACTATATATGCACTTCCATGGTCATTAGCAAATTTTTATTTGACATAGAATTTTTTGTTGGATATTGTCCGTACCATGCTATTTGAGCCATGCAGTGAAATCCTTATTTTTCTTTCTCCTATGATGTGTGAGATGGAAATACTAACTTTTTCACATTTATCCATCTAATGAATTTTGTAATGTTGGGCATTCATTTATTTTAACATATTTTGTATCTGTAGATCATGGAGTATACTGACCAGAGATCCACTGTGCCCCATGAGGATACTGTTCCTGTGAGGAAGCATGGAATCGGCAAAGGTCTAATGACAGTGTGGCATGCAATGTATTCCCATAACGTGGAATGTCAAGGAGGCTCAAGTTTTATTGATGAAACTGGTTGCCTGAGGTCTCTGAGACCATTTGATGTTTCTGACGGATTAGAAGATCAGGACAATGGAAAGAGGATTCAAATAAAGTCGCAGGTATTTGCTCATCTAGTAAACATCATTGTCTGTTGTTATTACAGAATTATAAGCACTCACACTCACAATCTTGTCTGGTGCTCTGCTACCTCTATGCAGAGCCAAGTTATGCCACGGAAGAAGGTCGACAAAAGGAGCAAAACTCCCCGGAATAAAAGAAAGGTGATTTTTCTTGCTTGGCATAGAGAGAGAAGAGGGTGAGGCTTCTAAAGTACTCCGTCTGGTGGAAAATATTTGATGCTTTGGACAAGACACGGTCTCAAAGTGTAGCGTTTGTTAACCATTGAAATACATTTGTAACATAAAAAAAAAAACTTATGGTATTGTGGTAGTATTTCTCAGGACATTGGTTTGCCAAAACAAATATGTAAGTCATTAATAGTTGAAATTGTAAGAGTTCTACCGTATCTTATCCAAAACATTACACTATTCTGACCAGAGGTGGAGGAAGTGCCACAACTACCAAGGTGGTCATTTGTAGGAAAAGCAAAATTGTTGAATTTTGGCATGATTTAGTATGATGTAAGTCGAGTTGCTTCATCAGACAATGCTGAAAATCTCTTTCTGTAGGTGCCATGTAGGAGAGTTATTGTTCCAAAGGAGCATTCTAGAATGGATTGCCATCTCTCAGTTGATAAATCAGAATTGTCAGAACAACAGACTGAACTGGTGGCATTAGTGGACGATGAGGAGCTTGAGCTCAGTGAACTACAAGCAGGTCCGAACCCATTAAGCTGTTCAGCTCATCTGTCTTCAAGTGGGAGACACGGCTGCCCCCTTTGTAAAGGTTTGAATTGCATGGCCATCCCGTATTTGTCTATTGTCCTGTAATAAATTACACTTTTAGCAAGTATTAACACCTTTATTCTACACTCTGCAGATTTACTTGCCAAGTTTCCTCCACAGAGTGTTAAGATGAAGCAGCCATTCTCTATGAAACCTTGGGATTCATCACCAGAAATGGTGAAAAAGCTTTTTCAGGTCATACAAAACACCTACCCTTTTCTTACTATTTTGGCATTGTCATTGTTATCTAATGGGTGTGATCACCTGATCGTGCTGAAAGTCGGTTAATATTCTCATTTTTATCAAAGTTTCTCTTCTGAACTACTAATTGATAGCGCATTTTTTATAAAAGTAGGTGTGGTGTGCTAGTTCAGCTTCTGGAAACTAGGCTAAGTTAGAACTCTCTCATTGTCGTGGCCATCCATGAAGTGCGGCATATTTATTCTCTACACCCTGATCTTTTTTCATTAAAATAGTAACTTCTTCTATGTTACTTTTGCATCAGGACCTAGATATCTAGATAGGAAGGTGAATGACATCTATTTTAGGCCAGAGATCTTTTTAAGCCTGCTTTATTGAATGTTACGTGATGGATTGCAGTACTAACTGGGGCACTTTACATGTGAATTTGAGAAACACATGCGATCTACATAATTTTTGTAGAATGCAATTGCAAGAAATGATTGCAAGAAGATAAATGAATACTCCAGATTCATGTTACTAACCTTGGGGATTTTAGAGAATAATCAGCAATTAGTCTTGATATACGGGCCAATACGAGCCTAGAGAATATGGGCACCTATTTGTAACTCTTCACAGAAGTACAAAACTAGGAAAGTAATTCTCAGAGTTGGCATCTATTTGCGCACAATTTTTTCATTTGAACATTAACTGGGATTTCACTTTCTTGGTGTGTCATGCAATTTCTTTTGGCTAATATCCAATCTCTTCTGGTCCGAATCTCAATCAGCAAATTCACCAAGAATAACTTCATATGTAATAAGACGCAAATATTAACATTAGGTAACACCATTCGTGTAACTAAATTATTACCTGACCCCATTTATTCTGTAACTAAATTGTTAATTTGCCCGGGAAAAGAATTCAATTGTTTTCTGGGGTGTGACCTCGCTCACGAGTTGAATGTTTGGTTGAAGTTAAAAGTCTCACCTGTTGTGGTGCTTTAAGTGTATGTGTGAGGTGTGGCTGAAGCAGTTAAAAGTCTAACTCGGGAAATAAGCACTCAGCCCAAGAGTCACCAATGCCTGTAGGACAATCAATGTGTAATAGCACAAGAACAATAACCACATCATCATTAAACACCAGAACTCTAATTAATGGCCTGAATGCTTACATTGTCTTAAATTATATACAAGCCATATGCACGATTGTTGTTGCTCTTATCTCATTTTTCTTTTCTCTGATACTCGGCACACAAATTCTAATTGGAGAAGTATTCTTGACAGGTTGCCCGGTTTGTCTACACTCATTTCAGTAGTATTGATGTTCATCCATTCACATTCGATGAGTTTGTGCAGGCATTCCATGACAAGGTGCAACATCTTTATTATTATTGTTATTATTATTATTATCATTTTTTATCTGGAATCAGCATGATTTCTTGTATTAGCCCTAATAGTCAAAAACTTATACAGGACTCTTTGTTTTTGGGGGAAGTGCATATCGGTCTTCTCAAGCTACTATTGTTTAAGTCAGAAGGGGGATGTGATGGAGTATTTGTTCCACGATCTTCTACAGATTGCAGATTTCTCAGTTTTCTAAACTTTGTGAGTTCTTTAAGTGTTTCTCTACACTTTGTTTCAGTTTACGCATTTGACCGCTTCTTTCTTCCTGTAGCGCGTTCGGTCAACAAATGAATCTTGAAAGACAAGTACTTCGTATAAGATTTGTTTTACTTGATTGAAAAGCTTATCTTTTCTGTTGAAAATATGTTGTGGATGGATTCAGTTTACTATGTACCCCTTAGGACATGATATTTCATCCGAAAGATCAATCCTTACCTTATATTCTTAATATTAAGGGCTCGCCCATTTCTCGAGACTTTTCATCACCATTTAATCTTTGCACTTATCTTGTTTCATATACATTTAGTTTGTCATTTCCTTGAAGGACCAGTAAGGACATTGTCTAATAGATTACTTGCTTTGGAGCAATTTTGTTCCTTATCTAGTAGTACTAGCATGTAGCATAAACTGTTCAATGCAATTCACAGAAAATATGTCAATATGATTTTTAATTCTCTGGATCCTGCTGTAACAATCCAGAACAGTAACTTCCATCTATGCAGACCTGCGAAGCTTGTGTCTTGCAAAAAATTAAAGGACAGTTTTACTTACATTTCAAAAGCATGTGCATTTTTTTTCTGAACATTGTTTCTTCCAGGTTAGGGAGCAAGAATTCGATGTGAATTTCTGGATCAAATCACTTAATTCTCTTACTTGGGTTGAAATACTAAGACAAGTTCTGGTTGCTTCTGGTTTTGGTTCAAAACAACATATGAATCGGGATTTCTATGACAAGGTATCATGGGTACCTTAATCTTCTAAATTCTTTTATCAATCTATATTCTCTTATATAAACTTCCTATACTACTCACAAGTAATTCAAGTATGTTTTGAAGTCAACCCTCCTTTTTTTTGGTGCCTGCCAGGAGAAAAATCAAATGGTTAAATATGGTTTACGTCCTTGCACACTGAAAGGTGAATTGTTTGCACTATTGTCTAAGAAAGGAAGCTGTGGGTTAAAGGTTTCAGAACTGGCTAAATCACCTGAGGTATTTATCTCAATAATGTTGAAGATAGATTAGTGCTGTTGATATAACTGATTTCTCTATGTATCATTTTTCACTGAGTTTCTACATGTGCCTGATTATTTTTGTTTTCAGATTGTTGATCTTAACATCCCGGGCACATCAGAACTAGAACAGTTGATCTGTTCGACCCTCTCTAGTGACATCACATTATTTGAGAAGATTGCATCTTCTGCATATCGTCTCCGTGTTGATCCCCGAATTAAAGGGAAAGAGGACACTAGATCAGATAGTGAGGAATGTGGCAGTGTTGATGATGAGGAGGATGCTAGCAGTAGTGATGATGAACCTGATGGTTCACAAAAGATAAACTTTCCTGAGCACGAAAGTACCATCGCTCGAAGGAAGAGGCGGAAAATTGTTCATGAAAGTCCAAATAAATGTTGTGAAATTGATGAAAGCTGTCCCGGAGAGCGATGGCTTCTGGGATTGATGGAAGGAGAGTATTCAGATCTAAGCATTGATGAAAAGTTGGATTGCTTGGTTGCTTTAATAGATGTTGTTTCTGGTGCTTGTTCTGTTCCAAGACTTGAGGTAACCTGCTTATTGTTCCCACATTCATTTGGAACATGCCATCTTTGTCTTAAAAAGGTTGCTTTTACTTTGTTTGAAAATTGATCATCAGCTACATGAAAAATTATCTCTTTTTAATTCTTGTTGCTTGATTGGTGCTATCGTACTTCAGTATTGTGCCTTGGTAAAGGAACATTTGGAATAGGTGTGGTGTTCTTAGAAGTTCAGGTCGATAAAGAATTGAGGTTCTGTTAATAAAAGTGTGCTGACATCATTATGTGAGAGCTTTTGCTTTGTATTATACAAAGTTGTTGAACCCTCTATATATAGTATCTGCACTGTGATTTTTTGTCGATTCCCTTGTTTCATACCATGTTAAGCTAACTAAATTTTATTATTAATTTTGATCACAACATGCTAGGCTTTTAAGAACTTGAGGAAATAACTGATGTTGAGCTTATTATGGTGACCAATATTGTACTTTTTAAATAAGAGTTATGACAAAAACATTGGGCAAATGTTAGGCTAACGAGATTTCTTATCTTAGCAAGAAACAACCTAATCTTTCAATGAGCTCAGCCCACATTTTTAGCACGGAAGAACAGCTTCATCAAGGAAACCCACATTTAAGCTGACAGAATGACACATGACAGTAGTAAATAAATTAGTAACCTTCCAAATCTGTATAGATAGTTTTACTCTTCTTTGCTTACTACCTCCCTACCGTCAGTGGTCAGGGTTCTGTTGGTTTCCTGGTGGCTCTATCTTATCTTGTACAGTAGGGGGTTTCCTTTACTGTATATTCCTAAAAAAACTGTATCTTGGCATATTCGTTTCATTTTATTACGGATAGTGTCTTTTCAGGTCAAGGGATTGTTTCATGAGATAATTCTTGTAACATAGATTATGCATATGTGTTTCCTGTAGTTTAAAGTGAATATGCTTTTCATACTCATTTCCTTGGGTTTTGCCTTTGTGTAACTATTATTCATATGTACAAAACTGTAATGTTGTACTTTATGTTTAAGTTCTTGCTCTGTTTTCTGAAAATATATCATCTTTGTGTATCCAGTTGGAATAACTGCCGAAGCTTATGCGACTATTTTTTAACTTTTTCTAGGGACCCCCAAAAGTCTCGCAGGATGCGCCTAAAGTGCAGCCACGCCCATCAGGTGGAAAAATAAAGAAATCAACAAAAAACCTTTATCAATCTAGTGATGAGTCCTTAAATGGACCAGGAAGCCAAAGAAGTCAGGGTCATACTGTTGATTCTAGAAGGAATGACTTGTCTGGAATTGCACATGAACCACAAGTTGTTCTCTTAGGATCAGACCGCAGGTATAATAGTTATTGGCTCTTCCTTGGCCCTTGTAGGGCAGATGATCCAGGACATCGGAGGGTGTACTTTGAGTCCTCAGAGGATGGTCACTGGGAGGTGGTTGATTCACCACAGGTTGCGACCGACACCCCCCTCAACACTAAATCTGCTGAGATATCCTACAAGTTTTTTTTAAATTTTGTAAATAAATTTACCTTGTCATTTCTTTGCTGATTGCAGGAATTACTATCATTGCTCTCCATTCTTGATAGACGGGGCACTAGGGAAGCTCATCTTCTTGCATCATTGGAAAAGAGACAAGCATGCCTTTTTGAAGCCATGAAAAAATATTTAGAAGATGGGACTGCAGTAGGACTTACAGTCTCATCTGATTCATGTCACTCTGAGACAAGTGGAGATGGAGCTTCACCCCAGACAAGTAGTGTAGATGGAGCTTCACCTGTATCAGAGATTGAAAATACTTCTGTTCCTACAGGCCATGCTGTTAGTAATTCGGATTCATCGTCTGCAATAGTAATTGAAATCGGGAGGAGTGATGATGAAAATATATTGATGTGGGAAAGGCTGCAAGCATTTGATAAGTGGATCTGGGCTTCTTTCTATTCCGTTCTTACTTCTGTTAAATGTGGCAAGAAGTCATTTAAGGAGTCACTTGTTCGCTGTGAGAGTTGTCATGATTTATATTGGAGAGATGAAAAGCATTGCAGAATATGCCATTCTACTTTCGAGGTTGGTTTTGATCTCGAAGAAAGGTATGCTGTTCATGTGGCAACATGCAGGGAGCCTGAAGATATGTCAGAGGTACCAAATCATAAAGTGCTTCCTTCACAACTACAGGCACTGAAAGCCAGCATTCATGTTATTGAGGTGAGTATTCCAAAACACATGAGAATTCGATGCAGCTTTCATCATTGTTTATCCTGTAGTGTTTGCTGAAGTGAAGTTGTGTCTAGCCGTGTAGGATACATGTATCTCAAGAAACACGTGTTTCATAAAAAGTTTCTAAACAAATTTAATTTCTTATAGTCTGTTTTGAACTTCCGATGTAGGCATCTATGCCCGAGGTAGCTTTTGTTGGTTCTTGGAAGAAGTCTGCTCACAAGCTGTGGGTTAAGAGGCTGCGACGAACATCATCACTGCCAGAACTATTACAAGTCAGCAAAATGAAATATTTTACATGTTAATATCTTAACTTTTACTATATCTCTACTGCCTTTACAATATTGCTATGTCCTGCAGGTTCTTGTTGATTTTGTTGGGGCAATGGATGAGGATTGGTTGTACAAATGTTCATTGTCTGTAAGTTTTAGTTCGTATCTTGATGACATCGTGGTCTACTTTCAGACAATGCCACAAACTACGTCAGCAGTTGCACTTTGGGTTGTCAAATTGGATGCCCTCATTGCTCCTTATTTGGATACAGCTGTTTCTGCCTGAAAATTGGCCATCAAAGAGCCTGCACGGACAAGTATGTTTTTGTTGGCAATTGCAATAGTTCATGTTCTTGATATATATTATGTTTGCAATCATCTGATCCACTGCAGTTAATGCTTTTAGTGTTGTCAATATATAATAGTATTTCAGAGGTAGTCAATTGGTTTGCACTAAATTTACAAGTTCAACGTTATATCAATCACTATTGGTGCTTCACACCTTAGCATTGATATTATTGCTGCTTGAAATTGAAATTCATAATTATCCATCTTCTTGGCAGAGATCTGACCACGTAAACTCATGTACGGTACGATTTTTCCTAAAATTTCCAGTATGAGTTAAAACCAAACCTGTAATGTCGATTTTGTGGTACCAGCTTTTTGTAACATTTGTGTTTTAGCATTTTTATACTGTTATTTCATGAATTAATATTTTGTCAATTCTATGATTCAGGATCACACGCTGGTGCGAGATAGCTAGGAAAATGGATTCTTTTGCATGATGCTCCTGCAATCACCCAGCTGACCTTTTTTCAGTATCAGTTGCAAGTTTTGCTTCATTTTCAAGCCTTTTTTTCTAGTCGAGACAAGCTGACATCCATTTTGAACTCGAGATGAGGATCTTGGACTTCTGCTGACTTGCGGCATTTGTTGTTTCCTCCCTCTGGAGCATTGTGCACTATGTACAATAGTAGGCAGTAGATAGTCTGTTAATAATCATCACATATGTGAAAGTTTTTGGCTTTCCTTGTAGCGATGGGAGGTGTAACACTCACGTCTGTTATATCAGAACAGTTCTGTTGAGTGTACCTAGACTTCAGACTACTAGTTGCGCCCCCTTGCGAAACAATAAGAGGGGTTATACATCTTTTTTTTTTGTTTTGTTTTGTTAATCCGGTTTGCTGCATGGCTGTGCTTTAAAAGTGGAGGTCGCATGAAGAGTTCCTCCGAGGAACAGGCTGCAATTATCTTTTGCACTTGTAACGTGACAGCTACGTATATAGTTCAGCTGGTTCGTATGCTTTTTATCTTGTTGAGTCATGAGCTTGATGTGTCTTTTCTGATGTATTGATCTCTTCTGAAGAAAGGGTGATCTCTTCTGAAGAAAGGGCGATAAAACAAGCTCCAGTCCAGTCCGCATCTGCCATTTTTTTTTTGATCGGTCAAAAAAACATGGCTTTGGGCTATATTCAACTGTTGAGGTTTCATACATATATTTTGCTTGGATCAGACTATTTGGAACATGATGATCCTTTTCTGCCATCGAAGCTGTATGAAGCCACCAAAGTTGGAAAACAAAAAAGGTGAATGAGTGAGATTAGGTAAACTGCATGTTAAGATATCGCCTTGTACCTGCCCGGATTCGTTGCAGACATTACATCAATAGGATGGTCCCCAAAATTCAGTTTCTTTACACACAACTGCAAATGTGCAAACACATATTCAGGGACCTTTTTTTGTTTCTCCTCCTGCCGGAGCTTGTCTATCCGTCTGTTCCTTTGACCAGAAAATTGACAAAAAAACGTGCGAACGTATGCTATAGTATGCTTCTGGCCCCTGTGATTTCTGTTCACCTCCCTCTTTATCATCTCCTTTTGATTTGGAGGGAGAAGGGTTGGGTTTTTGCAGAGTTGGTCGCAGGCGAAATCCTACCCAGGGGGTGTTGTGTGAATGTAGAAGCTGGAGCTGGTGCACGAAATAATGTTAAAAGTTTAACATTAATTCGTGCACAAGTATTCATTTCCAAAGATTAGACAGATCAAAGCAGTGATAATCTAGCAGCATAACTACATTAGACTGAACTTTACATGTCATAATGTCATAAACGACCAGGTTGCTATAGTAAGCTTATGGCACCTGTGATTTTTGTTCACCTCCCTCTTCACCATCTTCTTTTGATTTGGAGGGAGAAGGGTAAGGTTTTTGCCGGAGTCACAAAACGGCGGGCACCGTCACACGATCCGGCGAAATCCTACCCAGGGGTGTTGTGAATTTAGAAGCTGGAGCTGGTGCACGAAATAATGTTAACATTACTTCGTGCACAACTTTTCATTTCCAAAGATTCAGACAGATCAAAGCAGTGATAATCTAACAGCATAACTACACTAGACTGAACTTTACATGTCACAATGTCATGGGTTCTGCAGCATAATGTAAATGCAGGTATTATTATTGTGTCGATAGCAGCTAACTAGGCCAAAAATTTTCTGATGTGATCAGAAAGCGTTTACATATCACAGCACACGACCCACAAGTCGATATATAATGCGGAGAAGAACATGACTCTTCCCAAGTAATTAATAACCAGGAAACGAAGAAATAACACCATCGGCGACGAATTGGTTGGATCAATTTGATCACAGCACAGCAGGGACAATTACCACATCAGAAGGCGGGCAAGTATCTCTTGCCGACCTGCCTGAACGCCGTGAGGCCACCGGCGAGGACCCCTCCGACAGCGCCGGCCACGACGGCCGAGCGAGGGCCGTTGGCGGCGCGGAGGAGCGCGCCCGTGGTGAGCCCCGCGGTGACGCTGTTGATCCACTCGTCCTCGTCGCGGAAGGCGACCATGGCGCTCTCGATCCCGGCGTACATGAGGCCGACGACCCCGAAGGTGTTGCCGACGCGGCGGCCGGAGCTGCCGCAGGAGTTGAGGACGCGGTTGGCCCGGATCTTGGCGGTCTCCCCGGGTTCGGCCCCGCGGACGGCGTCGCGGAGGCCGAACGCGGCGCCCCCGACGGCACCGGAGAGGTAGCCGATGCCGGTGTAGTAGGTGAGGTTCTCGCCCCAGGAGCGGCGCTGCGCGACGGCCTCCTCCTGGAAGAGGAACTCCGGGGAGGTGGGAAGGTCGTACAGCTGCTTGTAGGGGATGTTGAGGTCCTGGTACGGGCTGTAGAGGCGGCGGCCGGAGGCGTCGCGGCGTTCGTCGGATCCCGACGGGTAGAGCCTCGGATCCGCCATGGCGGGCGGCGGCGGCAGCGGCGGCGGCGTGGAAGGCAAGAAAGAAAAAGGAGAGGAGGAGAGGAGGGTTTCGGTTCGGCACGGGAGCTGCTGGCGCGATGCTCCTTGTTTATTTGTGTAGAGGCATCGTAGTCTGATTTTTTTTTGCGCCGACGAGCCGGTGCGGTGCACAACAATCGAAGGGTCTCGATGGAGCCGGGGTAGTGGACGCAGTCACCGACGTTGCAAATGGGCCAACCATTTTGTTGTTGTTGGGGACTGGACTGAGAGAGTGCGACCTGGGCCACCAGCTTTCCTTAGATCCCCAAAGGGCCCAAACTCCACCAGATCGGCCTTCCCCAAAGGCCCAAACTCCACCAGATGCGGCCTAGGCCACGCCGTTCCACGATTGTGAGCCGCAGCGAGGATTCTGCTTAGCATACGGCCCGGATACCACCATCCCATCTGCCATGTAGCCGCACACGGCACACCTCCAGCGCACGTTCGGTCCAGAAAGGCAACACGCTACCGTGTCCGTGTCGATTGTCGAATGTTGACAAACTGCCATGGCATCAACAGGTGTGGCAGGTAATAAAGGACAGCACACTGATCGTAACGGCCAGATTCCACACGACAAACTGTGTGTTCATGCGGCTTGCCTGTAAGACTACATGAGGTGGCTGCACGAGCCCGTGTCTCCACGAACAAACAAGTTCTCTACACCCGTATTCGCTCAAGTAATCGCAAGCACCGCCGCTCTGAAGAAGAAAAAATTGGGTCACTTCTGGTTCCATCCAAAGCGCGCTGGTCCCGCTGTCCCATGTGCGGGGCGCCTGGAGGATTCACCAGCGCACGTCCAACTGGAGCCAAAACGAAAGCGACCGCCTTATTACTACCGCCTCCCAATGTCGCTAGCCGTTAATTAACGACACTGTGGTCACTCATCATCCCCATGGTAGTACTGTTTACGCCATTCCCGTAACACATTGTCGTCAGTGACACCGGGGTTTGCGGCTAAACACAAGCGACAGGTCGGGGTCAAATCCGCGGCCCGTTGCCCTGGCCTGTGCCCCGCCGGAGTAAACAAATGTTATCCAAAGCTTGATCCGATCCGCCGCCCATCATAAATCTGCAGAGCCTCCGCCACGCCCACGCTTCACACTCTTCCAGCCAGAGCCAGAGAGCAAAAGAGACGAGCAAGCTAGCTTTGCCTTTGCGGTCGGCCGTGTGAAAGGCGAAGAAGGAACCGAGAGCAGGAGGATGGGTGCTCGGGCGGCATTGGCGTCGGCGTTCGTCGCGGCCGCGGTGCTGCTGCTCCTGGTGAACGGCGGCGCGTGCGCCATGTACAAGGTGGGCGACCTCGACGCCTGGGGCGTGCCGCCGGCGTCCAAGCCCGACGTCTACAAGGACTGGGCCAAGTCCGTCAAATTCAAGCTCGGCGACGCAATCTGTAAGCACACACTCCCCTCCTGATGAACTGACCACTACTCACATTTGTTGATGAGAAGCTTGGATCCATGGCTGGCTGACGAGCTCCTCGCGTTGTTCTCCTCCTATAGGGTTCCTGTACCCGCCGACCCAGGACTCGGTGCTTCAGGTGTCGCCGGACGCGTTCCACACCTGCGACCTGTCGTCCCCGCTGCTCAAGCTCGACGACGGCAACTCCATCTTCAACCTCACCAAGCCCGGCCGCGTCTACTTCACCAGCGGCGCGCCGCACCACTGCCTCAAGGGACAGAAGCTCTGGGTCGACGTGCCCATGGCCGACGGCTCCCACGTCAAGCCCTCCGCCAACGACCTCGCCGCCCTCGCGCCCACACCGGGGGCGGAGGACCCCGGGACCACGTCCTCGGAGCCCCCGGCCGGTTCTCGGTCTTCAGACTCTTCGACCGCCGACGACCACGCCTCGTCCGCGCTCCGGGCCGTCGCCGGCGTTGGATCCGTCGTCGCCGCGGCTGCTCTGTCTCTCCTCCTGTGATACTAGCTAACAGCCCTCTTTCGAATCTCGATTCTTTTGCTTCTTTTTCTGTATTCCATTCGATTACAGCTATTGGTTGGAGAGTGAGTTCTTTGGATTGAAGCAGATGGGACACTCGGATGATCAGTGCTTGGATCTCCAATTTTTTTACTTCTCTTTTCTAGCGTCTATCTACAGTAAAATTTCTCTTCGTCAGTACATTGTCCTCCAATGCAAATGATGAGATGACTCATTTTGTAACGATCAAGCAATACCACTTCTTCCTTTTTAGAAAGGGAAAACAAAAGAAAACAGCTCCGCATCTTTGCCCAGTCATTTGCTAGGCTGTAAGCTCATGGGGGGCATTCCAGATCAACCCATATGCGGTGGTCATTGCGAAGGTGCTCGAACGTGTCGGTGCACTCATTCATCGCAGACAGGACATGTTCCAGGGCCCGGGAATTGATATCTCGTGATCATCAACAGTAGCCAATTGCCTCCAGGATGCCTCAGCAAAACGAGAACTAGCCTAGGAGCAAATGGGACTTGTGAATACAGTTGGGACAAAACACAGAGAGCATAGCGTGGATACAGTTCATAGTAGTGTCAGCATGTGCTGGCACGTCAATCCCATGTCCACAGATTGGTTAGCTAGCAAGACCACAACAAAACCGTTCACGACTTTATACATGAAACGAATAGTCTGAACAAATATATCGGCGAGAAGCGTGTACACTAAAAACTTTACATCATCTGACCCAAAACATGAACCTGCGAGTGCAGTGACTGAAAAGGGGAAATCATCGTGGCATTGCGATGTTCCAATCATACACCTTTACATCAAAGGTGGCAGATTCTTCGAGTGCCTGTCTGAGCTCTTTAGCACAGCTCAGGTTCTTGGCAAGCATCAACGCGAAGCCGCCACCACCAGCTCCGACTAGCTTGTACCCGCAGCAGTAAGGGCCAGCAAAGGCGAACAGCTCGTCCACAAACTTGTTGCTGCAGAAAGGGTCCAGCTCCTGATGCAGCCTCCAGGCCTCCAACATTATGCCGCCGAGCTCATCTATTTCACCGTTCATCAGGGCTTCCCGCCCAATTTTGGCCAATTCGGCAAGCCTCTTGATGCTGGATATCAAGATGTTGTCACGGCGGAGGTACCGGGCTACCACTTTCTGCAGGACATGGTGGGCAAGCCTTACCTGTACATTAAATGTGGAAAATGTTCAAAACAACGAACACTGGCACATGGATAACACTGCTGTGATTGAAATTTTTGTCTACATGGTACATCTGCCACCCATAACTGGACCGATAAGTTTGTGTTTTCCACATGTGGGCCTCATTTGATGAATAAGAGTTTCAGAAAGATAGATGGTGCATAGTTCATAGATGGTGAAGATGCTTTGAGCACAAAGAATGAACTTACTTGGCCAGTGAACACAACCAGCAAACGTTGTTCTAATTCTTGAACCATCTGAGGAGAAGTCAACAGTGGGACAACCTGCAATCGTAATGGTTGTCCTGGAAAACTATGGGTGCACTTGATTCCAGGATATAGGCCACCGATTTGATCTTGCCATCCACCACCCGTGCCCATTATTTGCTCTACCACTAGCACAGCTCTAGCAACATTATCATCACTTCCGTCAACTTCCATAAGTTGAAATAAGCCCTTCACTACAGCAGCTGCTAATATGCTCGAAGTTCCCAGACCACTTCCACGAGGAACATTAGCCCATGTCTTAATGCTCAAGCCTGATCTTGAAAGTATTTTATGGCCAAGGGCACCGGTCACAACAAGAGCAGATTTGACTAAACGGAATGGATCGTTTTCTTTGAATGGAGAACAAATAGATGTCAGATCATCAATATAAACATTTCTACCAGCATCATCTTCAATCAAAACTCCAAGGTGGTCGTCTGTTGTCTCTATTATAGCACCAACCGGAAGACTTCCTTCCAAGCTTATTGCCATATTCAAAACACAACCTGGGCGCTCCAAGCTCCATGGAGGTGTATCACTCCAGCCCCCAACAAAGTCAACACGGACAGGTAATTCTACGAAGGCTTTCCTAGGATGCAGTTTGTCACTATTTGAAGACAATGAATGGCTTGATGGATCTGTAAAAGCATGCGATGCGTTAACTAGGATAATAGTAATATCCACAGTAGTAATGGTAATAATAGCTACAGTTAGCTCATTGTTTGTCTATCATGACACTTTGAGAAAAGCACAACAGCTATTTAGGGTTCTAGTTATTGTTATTTTTCTAGTATGTACCTTTTCCTCCATACTTTATCGCTGATGCAGTTTCACTTGCTATTGAAGTCCATACTTTCTCTTCAACTAAACATGCAGTGGAACTATCACCAGAGGCTTTAAGAAGATCCATTTTGACCTGATATCCTCTGCTCTGAGGAAAAACACCAGAAAACTGGTCCTCTTGACTTGGGAGAAGTGAAAAAAGTTCTTTACAGACTTCCACGCAGGTATCTTCTTGCAACATTTCCTCGCACAGCTGAAATAGGTTACGCCCAAGCAAGCCATAGTTTATGCAAGCCTTAGCTAAGTCAGCTGCAAGATTTGACTGATGCTTGCTTGCATCCATGCACAGCTGATTGTAGTCGATCGCACGATGCAGCTCCTCCAAGCTGACCCTCTGTGATTTTCTCCACTGGGAAGCAGCTTTCCCATCTGGATCACAAGCTGATCCCATAAGCCACATGCCTACATTTAGCATTTCAGGGAGAGACATGACAGGAAATAGCCTAGCATTCCATAAACATTTGTCCTGTTTGACTGAGTTCCACAGATCCGTATCCTGGATCCTAAGATCTTCTAAGATATTACTCCATGGTTTACCACAGAATGTCCCATCTTTCTCAATAGGAACTTTTGGATTATCATGAAGACCACAGTAAACCAAAACTCTTCCCATAGAGTTTACCAAGGGAACTTCCCATAGGCAATGCCGATCAGGTAATGTGAAAGAACTACTAATCCCTTGAAACTCATGTAGATTCACTCCAACAACGATGCATTGTGAACCTATCCTCACCCTACCACAAAATGATGAATCATAAACCAGTGAATCCTCTCCAACTGAGACCCCAGCAGAAATCCTGGTAGACAAAATAACAGCTGTTGCAGCAATATCACAAGCAGTGGTCTCAGGTAGCGAACACATGTGCCTTCGACCTACCAGTCCTGAATACGAACCCGCCAAGTGATCTAGAACTTCGGCAGATGTACCAAAATGTAAAAACGAGAAGTCATCTGAAAAGGAAAACCATCCTGACTTTAGCATTTCATTTGCATAACTGAAAGGAAATATGGAAGGTATAATAACATATCTAACAGCTGACTAGGAAAAGAAAGATTAACTTTTCATGAGTATACATGAAAATTCAAAAGCATAAGCTCTAAAAAGAGGATCAAGATACTTATTCAAAAGCATCAGAACCGCATTATCAATTGGACCGTACATGAACAGAAGCTGAACATCCTCTGACTTCCTAAGGCAGCAATCAATTCATTGCCCAATGGACGGTTTCTCAGCCATTCATGCTTGGCCGGTACCCATGCCGCCACAAGATCTTCATATAAGCTCAACTGCAATATATTGCCAAGAAGGATCACACAAATTGAAAGATCAGAAGGCGGATCTTCAGTTAAACAAATGTGCCCAACAACAAGAAATGCAGCATAAGGAGTAGCCTTTAGTACATTCAGATCCTAATTTCTTCCAGGGAGATGAGATCAATGGAGTTCTAAAACACTTTGTTGAACATTAAAGAACGAGTAACTTATAGTGAAATTGGTGTCTTTCTTCAGGAAAGCATAATCATCAAGAACACATGTTCAGGTTCCATAAGGGAATTTAGTTGGGTGCATGGATCAAAATGAATATGATTAGTATCAAATATAGTTATCTTCAGGAATACTACACTATTCATGATGCACATTGAGCATCCTTCAACACAATTTTCAAAGTTGCAAAGCATTCAAAATGATGTTAGTGGTTACTGAACCACTTTTGCTAACAGCTACAAATGTGGTGATTTTTTTTTTAAAAAAGAATAAGCACATCATCAAAATTCAGTGAATCTAGTTTCAATAGCAATGAATTGAGCTGTTGTGCAACATCCAGAAGTGCCTGGGGAAGCCATCAGAAAGGAAATCATGCTTGAAAATTTTTAGCTCACTTATCAATACTGGAGATGGTAGCTTGCCTCTTTCTTACTGGTCATGAGCTCCTTTATCATGGTCTGGCTAGATGAATGTGCAAGGGTAACAAGATCTTGCCATGCTTTACCCCTTGCTGCTATTATCCCTGTGTCAAGTAGGGCTCTTCCATCATCTAGGATGGCCTGTCCCTCCATAAGCTCACTCAATGTCGGTTTCTGCAGGAGATTATCAACCAAACAGAGCGAATAGTTATCCTGCTCAGTACCGTCCTTGGCAGCTACAATCACTCCATGATTAGCAGCCACATCCAGAGTGGTCGGCACCGTCACAACACAGGCAGCATCATCCGGAAGAACTAGGTTTGAGGCGTCGAAGCATGGGAGAACATCCCCCGTCATTATGAAAAGCCCACCTGGTCATTCGATATCAATTAGAAATGGTCATGAAAGTGGCAGACACTTATTGTTGGGCTAGCTACAACCTTGGTTCTTGAAAGCTTGCCTTGCGCTAGATGAAATCGCGAGAATGTGATCAAACAGAAGTGGGACAGGTCCATCAGGGTTGTCACCGGCCAAGTAAGGTAGAGGCAGGAAAGCTTTCCCCATGGGGTTCGCCCATGGAACCCTCTTGCTGTCACCCCCGGCGTGAAGTAAGAGCACATGTTTTTTGGCTATGAAGCTCGCTGCCGCGGCAAGTGAGCACTCATCCCCAGAACAACCATTTGATTCGGTTACGAATTCACCAATCTCTTCCTTGGAAGCCTGCAAATTCATGTTCTAATTTGTCAAGGAAACAGCGGGCTGGTCCAAGCAGTTAGCGATCGGCTGAAGTTAGTAGAACCTGCGAGGCGAGATGGCGGATGAGTGAGGCGACGGCGTGGAGCGTGGCCGCGCCAGAGCCGATGCGCGCGCCGTCGGGGTCGGGGACGGCGATGGCGGCGGTGGAGTCCGGGAAGCGGCCGAGGCTCCTGGCGCGCGCGAGCTGGCGGTTGTAGAGCGCAGCCTGCTCGGGGCTGGCGGCCGTGAGCACGACGGCGTCCCAGGGCGGCACGCGCGCTGGGTCGCGCGCCGACAGCCGGAGACGGCACCACGCCTTGCGCAGCGTCGCCGCCGCCTCCTCAGCCGTGTGCGCCCTCCGCCGACGACGGCGCCCCTCGCCCGACGACGACGACTCCATGGCTCCCGCCTCAGATCGGGCGTAGCGTTGGCTGGTTGGTTATAGTCCACTCCGTTTCGATGTGAACTCTCAACTGTTTGGCTCGTCGCTGCTTGGTGCCGTGGCGCGGGCGCGCGGCATGCACTGCGCGCTGCCTGTATGTGGCCGTCTGATCCTACAAATCTGGATAGCTATTTGTCACTGGTTTTTTCAGATAGGTGCATCAGTCAGATTTCTTTGTTTGCTCATTTTACATTGCAGAGTGCAGAAATGAAATCTGAATGTACTAGAACTGATCAAGATTCAACATGAAGCTTGACAGCGTGTATCAATTTACAGCCCGAAGGAAAAGGTTTACACATCAGGGTGTTGCCATCAGCAGTAAATATTCAGCTCAATGGACAACAATAGTTGTTCCAAACCGAGACTCAAAGCTTACTGAGGTTAATAATCTCTACAAGCCCTCATGTGAAGGTCCCACTACTGAGGATAATAATCTCTACATATTTCTTGTGGCCTGCGCGCGGCCCTTCCATGATTTATTCATGAGCTGACAGTATCATCCATGCCACTTCCCGTCCTCTGCATCCACAATCTCCCACAGCCGCACTTGGAATATATATGATACAATGCAGAGATATGTCCAGTAGAATCAGGCGATCAAGAGGGTGCTTGTACATGACTGACCATCAGCAACAAATTTTGATTGCTGGTAAGAAATATATGCAGCACACCGTTGCGAGAACGAAACAGAGTGAACTGACCGGATGCCATCTTGCGCAGCAATACTTAATAATGAGCTCCAAAAGACATATACCTACACAAGGAGCTATGTCTGACCAAAATAAACAACAAGGTCTAGACTTCTGGTTTCCTTGCGGCTGCATCAAATTGGGAGCACTCCTTTCAGTCAGAACCTATTATGGATTTGAAGTGATATTCTTCAAAAGGTTCACTTGCATCGCATCATTTTTTCTTCAATATCACGTGAAGATAAGCCCAGGGATAATAACTCTAGGCATTATTTGCTGTTAATCTTTGGAACGCCCCCCTGATACAAGAACAAGATAACCGATTATATTCATGAATCATTAAGGGACAAATATGAGCTCGGAGAAAGATGACGAAGAGATTTACCGGCAACTTGTTATCAAATCTTTCAACCTCCACCTCTAATAACCTAGCAGCTTCATCCATCCCGTGTGCAGTGTATGTCTGAATCATTGTGGCATAAGTTACTTTGTCAGGCTTACAGTTCTTGTCCTTCATAAGCTGTAGCATTTCCTCCATTATTTTGATATCTCCCGAATTGGCATATGCACTGATCACACAGTTGAAGAATGGAGTATCCAAGACAACATCAGTGTTCTCTATCTGTCGAATAATTCCCGGAATCTTGTCAAGAAGCTTGGCTTTTCTGTATCCATTAACTAGCGAGCAGTAAGTAATGGGGTTTGGTTTGACACCCTGAATCTTCATCAACCGGAAATAGTACTCCATCTTTTCGATGTTACCAACACGCCCAAAACATTCTATCACTATGTTGAAGGTAACCGCAGATGGCGAGTAATACCGCTTCTTCATATATCTGAATATCGACATCATTTTGTCATACATTCCGGCATTACCATAGGACTTGATCATGATGTTAAACGTCTTCGTATCTGGCTCAACACCCATCAGCTCAAACTTGTTGTACCACTTCTCCATTTCATCAGTCCTTCCATGGTTCCCATATGCCCAGATGATGGAGTTCATCGTGTAAATGTCCGGCACATTGTTCCCACTCTCAAGCATACTGGACAGTGCACTCTCCATCTCCTCTAACATGCCGGCTTTACCGTACCCGTCAATCATCGCATTATGGATAACCGAATTGCATTCGAGTCCAAGGTAGGACATCTCGTCAAGGATAGCCGGAATCAGATCGAAACGCCGCGATTTACCGCAGCAGTTGACGAGGACGGAGAAGGTGTACTCGTCGGGCCTGCAATCCACGGCGCCTTTCATCTGGTCGACGGTGGCCAGCGCCTCCTCCAGTAAGCCGCTGTAGCCGTACGCGCCGACGAGCGCCGTGTACACGTCCACCGTCGGCTTGAGCCGCTCCGACAGCATTGTCTTGAAGAGGGCGGTGGCCGGACCGGGCTGGCGGCACTTGCCGAGCATCATCAGCAGCCTCGCGTAGGTCTGCGACCTCGGCTTGTACCAGTACTGTTTCCGCAGCAGCTCGAAGATCTAGAGGAAGCAACAGGCGATAAGCATTGTTGATGTTGAAGTGCCAGTCCTCAATTGGAGAAATGTTCAGAAAGCTAAGGGGAGGGACCTCGAGGGCGGACTCCCAGCGGCAGGAGGAGACGGCGGAGTCGAGGGCCTCGAGGACGGCGCGGGGCCATAGGCGGGTGGACTGCTGCTGCACGACCGCGGCCTTGCGAGAGACCCCCGAGACAGCGGCCTCGGTACGGAGTATGCGGGCGAGGGCGTCCGGCTGCTCGGCATCGGGAACGGACGGAGAGGAGGGTGGGTTTCGCCGCGGCCGCCGCCGCTGGCCGCTACGGCGGTTGGCCGCCGGGACGAGAGGCGTGCGTGAGGGGCGAGGAGTCGGGGACGGCGAGGTAGTAGGCGGGGGCGGCGCTGGCAAGTGCATGGCGCGACGGCGATAAGATCGGCAGGGAGAGGCAGATTACTCTACTGTACCCTTTTCCTTAAAAAAGCCGATGTGCAGTCAGCAGAAGCGTCGACTTGTTCATGAATCAGGTCTCACATTTAAATCAAATCTCTACTAGACACCCAATTACCGCGAATCGAACGTTGTGATTAAACAAAGAGTATCGACGCATGTTCGAACATAAATATCTGGTTACCATTGAAATCAGTTCACAATTCACTTCACATGCCTCAGAAGAACTGAGAGTGCAAAAGGATCTAGTTTGGAAGTTCGTTAGGACTTCCGAGCCATTACATTTTCAATATCAGCACAATACAACATTCAAAATCAATAAGGTGGCAATGGCAGGCATCCATCCATGTAAGCATTCTTCTCACTCTCAGGTGCGAGATTTGTTCCTCTCGACAATAGGGAGAATAACATCACATTACACTTAGATTTTTTTCGAAGCAGGGACACCAAGACAGCTCGGAGGCACAGCAAAATCATGTTGTCAGACACTTCTTCCATGGAACTACTTCGCTCCGGATTCTTTGGTACCAACCAACTACAAAAGATTTCAAGCATCAGTTAACAGAAAAATCTAAAGCAACAATGAAATAAAACATCAGACATGTCATGGGTGATAAGGACTAAAAGCACTTTCAAATCAAAGATAAAAATAAGACACTTTAATCCATCTTTCAGCATAACAAGCTCATTCTCAACTAAAATACAGAACTTAATGACTTTTTTCTTACCTAGTACCGATCATAACCAGGGCTTCTTCTCCTATCATAACGATCATAACCAGGGCTTCTGCCCCTGCCGTAACGATCATAAACAGGGCTTCTGCCCCTGTCATAGCGATCATAGCCAGGGCTTCTGTCCCTGTCATAACGATCGTAGACGGGGCTTCTCCTATCATACGATGCTCCATCACGCCGGTCATACCCAGGATTCCGTGCACGTCGATCGTAATCTGGACTGTAGTCCCTTCGGTACCTTGGGCTAGGTGAGCGCATGTAGGGGCTACCACGACGCCTGTCATGTGCACTTCCATATCTTTCATCTTTTTCATTATCATCATCCCGGAAAGCGTATTCAACTGTCACTACCCTGTCCAATATTGTGCTGTGCAACAATCAAAAGGAATAGCTCTCAGTCGTGAGAAATTTAATGTGGTTATCTTATTTATGGCTTGAACAGATAAAAAGAAAAGAACGTCAAACTTCTTGAAATTGTAGACACTAACAGCTGACTTTCGTTTCAATATATCAATGCACAATAAATGCATGTTCGAATTAATCAAAGGGCTATCATATCAAAATGAAAATGCAAGAAAATAAGGTCCAAACAACAGCAGTAGGAAACCATCAACATATAACAGCATCAATACTGTGATATTTCTATCCCTAAGAAAGAAACATCCTGACATGCAGACCTGTCCAGGGACAACGGATACAACTAAATCAGCCTAGTTATCCTTTTTAAAAAATCAGCCTAGTTATAATTCAAAAGCAGCTTGTGACCATGTTCAAACCTTCTAGAGCAGAGGTGATGAAGGTTCTGGGTAGGCATGGAAATGGGAGCAGTCAAACAACACGCTAATGACTACAGGGAGATTAATGAAAATATAAGGATGCATACCTCTTATCGGTTTTCTTGACAGCAGCACTAGCTTCCTCTTGTGTCTCATACCGTACAAATGCAAAGTTCCTTCGGATACGAATGTTCGTAATCTTGCCATAAGGTTCAAAATGTCTCTGGATATCTTGAACTTTCGTACGGATCGGGTCAAAATTTATAACGAAGAGAGTTCTCGTCGGCTTTACATCCCCAGTAGGCCTATCACGACTCTTTGACACTGGTTCAACTTGCTGAACAAATTGCATATATAAATGATGGTGATTAGCAAAATACATTTGAGTTCATGTATAGTCAACATTAAAGGGAAAAAAAGACTTTCCAGATACAGAGAAAAGGATTTACCCTAGACCATTCTACAGAGAGTCTGCGCCTGTTATAACCAAACGACACATTGTCAAGCCGCCTTATTGCATCTTCTGCATCGCGTTCATCTTCAAAGTAGATAAAAGCATAGCCTACAATATTATATCGATGAGAAAATGAGCAACGACGTTTTGTGTTTCCTTTTCTTCACTGCCACTAGTAAGAAAACTAAGAATGCAATTGCGAACAAGGAACGGACAAATTCAGAACGCCCCTGCCGATATAAGGTGTTGGTGATCGGTGCAATCGAACGGCAACAACCCCTGTTTTGTTCTTGTTTTTGGCATGCAGGAGCTGCTGAGGGCACGGGCCGCTGCAGCATTGAAGTTCTCGTGAGGCGACGCCAGCGGCAGCGGAAAGGAAAAAAGGCTCCGCGCCCGAGGAGGCCGTTGGTGACGAATGCATGATTCAAGAAACTTAAGGTTAGCGCCAAGGGCAGATGATGTAGAATAAGACCCATTTACCCTTATGACATTTTTGTACAACAATACGCCAAAGTGTAATGGTGGATCAAGGGGCGTTTTAGGCATGTCTAAAGTGTCGCTTGATCTACCTATAAATACTCGCCCACGGGCACCCATTGATGGGACGGATTCAGAGATTCTACCCCTAAACCTTCCACTATCCATGTCATTCTCAGGTAGTATTCTGTATCACCTTTATATCCCCGCTTGTGTTTGGGAAAACCTCATCGCCAGATGAAGAATTCCCAACTTAAGGATTTTGTAGCTTGCTCATAACTCAGAAACATATCAGACTCTTGGTGATGGCTAAACAAGTGCTAAAAAGTTTAGATACCACATTACATGATTTACTTCAAGGAGTGCAGAACAGGTATTCATTGGGCACTTGTATTGGTGAAGAAACAAGCAGAATTTCCATTGGCATTCAATATGAGAACACAGGACAAAAGGGGAAAAAATGGTTGAGGAGTTAATACCGGACTTCATGTCGATCCGTTGGATGGGGCCATACTTGGAGAAGAGACGCTCCAGGTCGTACTGGCGCGTGTCGAAGTCGAAGTTTCCGCAGAATACAGGCCTCATCGTCTCTCCTCCACCGCAACCGGGCTCCAACCACCACCGTCCGCCCCAAAACCTCCCCTGTCCCCTACCAATCGAAAATCGCCACAAAATCGATCAAACGAACCCCACAAGCGAGTAGCCGAATCGAGCAGTGAAGAGACCAAGGATGCAGAGACCAACCTGCGGAGATGGCGAATGCTGGGTGAGGGGCGGGAGGGTAAAAGTAAAACCCTAGCAGCCTGGAAATCTTCTGGAAGGGACAGCGAGCGGTCGCCGGTCGGTGGGGAGGACGCAAGGACTCGAGGGAGACGCAAGGAATCGCGGGATGCGGCCGGTGGGCTGGTGAGCGGGCCCGTTTTCCTGGCCCATTTCATTCTTGCTAGGCTGGACATTTTGATGGGCGCAGACTGTGCGGCTTCCTCTCGCGCTAAGCCTTGGGCCAAATTGCCTTAGTCACGTTGGAGTTCTTCTAAGGCTCAAGTATCTAAAATAATTTTTTCAAGTCGTATACAAAGCTGTTTCACAAAAATCTGGCTATAGTGCCCATCATCCTCAGGGTTCATCTTAACGTGTAACAGAAGGCATCAATTTATCCAAGTGGAGAAATACTCTTGGACATGGATCGTTGATTGGGTCATCTTCCCTGTTCGCCTGATACTGCATCAGAACATAATAAGCAGGAACACTCTGTCTCCTCCATCCTCTGAATATCATAAATCATTCACAGCATTCAGCATCGGTGCGCGCTTTCCAGCCACAACTCAAAAGTATGCCAGTCTTGTGCGTACACAGCACATTCTAGCTTAGGTGTTGACTGCTGAGAGAGCTTCCAGAGAAGTTTCAAAGATGTAGTCACCGGCCTATACAGACCTATCGCTGCTCTCTCTCGTCAACTGATCACTTGCTTCTCCAAAGCCGCACTAGATTCCAAGCCTAACCAAGTCACAGAGAAGCATCTCACTGTACTGTGCTGCATATATAGCTAAACACGCAGCATGGCGGCAACCACCTCCCATGATCGATCAGTACGTTTATTAAAATTAAGCAACCTGTAGGAAGAAGAGAAGAGGATAACTAAACAAGTATCCCATGCACGTTCTCTCTTCCAGGCTCCAGCTGCCTCCGTATATATGCATCATTGATCTGTGGAGTATCTAGTGGACAGTATCTGCGCCTACATGTGCACGGACTTTGGCCACACACGTCCGGCCTAAACAATTCGCCACACCTGAAAAAGGTTACGTTGCAACCTTCCCTGTAGCTGGCTATCTGCTGCGAACGATGATACTTTGGTTTCCATCTCTCTTTAGTTAATTGGAAAGCAGAGGGAAGGAGCTAGTTGAGCTTGAGCGAGTGTAAAAGACCATCTGCATTGTGCTAACACCTGTCCTACAACAAAGATCCACCGTACGTGTGTGCGCGTGTGATCATTTGTTCAAAAAGTGATACGAACACGACGAGGTACGTTGATTGGTATCAATAATCCATGCACCGGCACTCATCATTTCCATGCAGGTAGAACCTGACTAACATTGCCAACAGTGTACTAACCTGGCTATCGATCCACAGCCACAAGAGAAGAATTTTCTGATGACATGTCTTCAGCTCCTCTCCTTGCAAGTTGAGCTCGAAACCCGTGGGCTAGCTCACAGCCTCACACAGGTGATGATGCAGGTGAATTAGGAGCGGCGTCTACTAATTTGTTGGCTAGTGACTGTTACCATGCATGGAAGAGATGGAGGTCGAAGCACAGTAGCAAGCAACAGTGTAAGCTCAGATGTAAGGGCTTAACTGAAGCTACCACAGACCAGCTTCGATTGGATGATGCATTGACACTCAGACACAGCTCAATAATTTCTCAGACCCAACCAGAAGATGACACGTTATTGAATTAACTCTAGCTTACAGTTCGTAATCAGCCTGTAAACCTCACATGTATGCATGCTTGCAAGGGCGAGCCGTACTAGGCGCGGCGCGATAAAATGGTTTCCCTCTCTCTTTCTCGATCAGGTCTCCAGTGAGTGATGCCGCGTAGAATCGGATGCCAGGTGGCGATGCGATTCCATAGGGGACTTACTTAAACAACAACAGCATGCAGCAGCAACCTTAATTTTGCCTGATGGGTTGGCTGTGCATGTGATTAGCAGCGCTGGTCACATGCGCGCATGATCGCGACCTAGCTAATCGACTTTTTTAGGAGGAACCGAAAGGTACATGCCAAGCTACTAAGGCAGCAGCACTAGTAGTGCTTAATTGTTGGGAGCCAAAGCTAATGACAACGGTGTACTTGTGTTCCCACCAAGCACGCCTTTTTTTTCCCCTCTCTTTTGTTTCTGAATTTATTAGTTTCACCGAGGAAGGTGCCATGTTACATCACACTTTGTTTTTGCTTAATTATTTAACTATCTCACTCTATACTTAGCACTATAGTGTTCCTTGATTAGAGCGCAAGGCACTGAAGACTAAAAAATTGGTGTAGCATGCACGATGTGATTGTTCTTGGCTTAGGGAATTTTGTAGTAGGCAAAAGTACAATGAAACCACCTCATTAGAAACGTGGTTGCCGGTGATTACCGAGACCGCGTGTTTCTGGTGTTTACCTCTTTGATCGACTGGTACTGCACTGTACATTCTGCTGATTTAATCCGATTTGGGAAGATTAAAGCACGGTGAAGGTGATTCCACGCAGGCGAAGTGAGTGTCAAACTGCATTAGACTTGCCATTTTGGGGATGATAGTACTAGCTAGTACACTACTGGTAGGATTGAATCATCAGAACACGCATGATCGCACATGCAAGCGGTTGGTGATATAGCTAATACGAAATATCATACTTGCTGATTGAGATATTTTACTTTTATCATTCTTCTGCTTAATTAAGCAGTATTTTCAGAATTTCAACATAAACAGCCGTTAATTAAGTTGCTATTTTCCACTGATAAGTTGATATTTGAAAAAATGTAAGCAGTTGCTGATATCTGAACCTTCTGGTGGGAAAGGAACTTTTGAAAGAGTGATGGTCTAATTTGGCAATACATGCTTAAAGAAAGATCAACTCAACTGATCAAGGTTTCTTTTGTTGACAGGAGAGACCAAAGGAAGTTTCTCAGATAGAAGCGTCCGTTGATTAATATCGTTAACGACCGAAGCAGATGAAAGAAAAAGAACAAGAACCTATATGAAACTGCAGCAGGTAGATGCAGAACAAACTGTATTGTCGGAAGTTGTGTCATGTGGTCCAAAATGCTTAATTAGCCGCAGAGTCAAATGCAGTCCGGATTGTTCAGTATCCGGCCGGGTCAGAGCTGCCACTGTCACTTGAATACGGGATCTTGCATCGCAAATCACACATCACCGATTATTGATCACTAGCTAGCTCTCTCAAATTCAGGGTCCTGTCGTGGACTCGTGGCCGGTTACTAGCTGATCATCGATCCCTTGTTAATTTGCTGTCAAAGCTGAAAATTCTGGTCAAAGAGCGAAATCCAGCGGTTTCACACGATGCTAATAACGTCTTTTGAACGTACGCCCCATGTCGCTAGGGGAGACCTTCGTTGGTTGTCGTCTTGCATGATGTAAACGCGCGCTCTGTTCAGTGTTGGTGCCAACATGGATATGCACATAGAGACGGACAGTTAGGCCAGTCTTAATGGGTTTTTTATTTGATATTTATTAGGTGACACATCAGCAAAATAGGTGATATAGCAAGGTATTTAATATGAAAGAGGTAGGAAGCCTTTCATTAGGATGAAAGGGTAGTGACACTCTTTCCAAATCAATGAAAGGAGAATGAAAGGGGCACTGAGACTCTTTTTCCTTTCATATGCAAAAAAAGTGGATCCTCATTGGTACACATATGCAATAATTTAATGTCTCATTCAGTCTATAGAACTGTGAAATGAAAATGCATCTCTCAGTGCACTCTTTCATTCTCCTTTCATCAACTAAAAAATTGATGTATCATACTTAAAAAATGTGAAATGAAAGACACCACTGAGAATGGTCTTAGTGGCATGCAGATGCAGTGCTTAAAAGCATGATGTGATAAAGCCAAAGATATCGTAGTAGGCGAATCAAGCCTAGTAATAGGTACTTGTAGGATTAACAGTGTCATTTGACCCCTAACTCGTCTTCTTCGACCTACTGGTTCAATTTCACCAGCATGCATGTTCTTCAATCACCAGCGGGAAAGGAAGATGGAAATTGAAAGGAGGAGAATAATCTCTCCAACCCTCGCTTGTCGAATCCATTTGTAATAATAAAGTTGAGATCTTGTCTTGTGGATGAACATACATATATATATACTGATCCATCAATTCCACCTCGTGTCTTGTGATCGACCGATGAACACGATGAGGCTCTTTCTAGGGTCGAGATCGCCCTGGTGAGGGATAGCTAGTGGATGTGACGAGCAAACGACAGCGCGTGTCGCGCGGGCACGAAGCGAGTGAGTCGCGTGCTTTCTCGTTGAATTGATAGATGGTGATCGATGGAGTGTGCGTGGGATGATGGGTGAGACCGCACTGGGATCGATGGATGGATGGATCGGATAGATAATTGGTGGCCTAACACGGTCTAACCCTGCTGAGGCGGCGGCTGACCAAACCCCCAGCCCCAGCCATCGAGCAATCGCGCCGCTGACTCCGCCGCCGCCACAAGTCCAACACCACGCGCCGAGCCGACGCGTTGGCGCGTACGTAGGCAGCCATGCCACATCAACGTACGACGATTTCGTCCAAACACGCACACCTCTCTCTCTGCACGCCTCTCCTCTTCGCTTGTTTCCTCTTCACTCAAACTTCATTCAGGGTCGGCATTTGTCAACTGTCATGACCACTGCTGACAAGTCTGCAGATACACCGATGTGTGGCTCTCCGATCTCAGCTGCCCATCATTCGTTAACTTCCCTTTTCTGCTTTTACTATTGGGAACCTTGTCATCAAGTTATGCTACTCCGTAGAATTAAGCTTTATTTCACAGACCCGGACTTTTGTCTCTCTCGATTACAGCTGGTAGTGTATTCTAGATTTCATTAGTCGCAGTCGTAGGATGGAAAAAGAAGTTGCACCTACGGGTGATAGTAACGGAAATCGAAAAGTATATTTGGCGCATTTCGATCGCTATCGTCCACTTGCGCAGCAAGGAAGAGAGAGCCAGCATCAGCCAACTCCTTTTTTTGTAGTATCTAAATCATTACTTGTTGTCTCAAAAAAAAAAAATCATTACTTGTTTGATCAGTGTGGTCTTGATGTCCATAATCGCACTGAGCTGGGAACAGGTTACTACGTAGCCGCGTGCCTAATTGCTAACCACAAGGCTAGTCACAATTAAGTTGCCTCTAGCTAACCAAATCGGCACTCCTACTGCTACTGTCAGTGTCCTCCTAACCCCTAACTAACAAAACATGCTAAGCTCACTCTGCCAGCTCTCCCTTGAGAAATAAAGAGCAATTGATAGTGCTCCTTACCAACTAACATAAGAGAGGTTAGTGCCAATAGGTATCCACAAAAGATCTCGTACCAGCGTATATACAGATTACCAAAGATGCATGCAGCTAACGACGACTAACAAACTAATAACGGCGTTGGAAAAATAAGTTAGGAACAGGTTTTTATTTGGCTCCAGATTGTGAAGATAGTGCTCCTTACCAACTAGCATGATCGAGGTTACTAGCAAAGATTTCGTATCAGCATATACTCCTACAAACTAGCAAAGATGCAGCTAACCACGACTAACAAACTAATAACGGCATTGTTAGAGAAATAAGTTAGCAGCTGGGTTTAATTTGGCTCCGGTTAGAGCAGGATATCCAGGGAGGTAAACTGGATGCAGACAGCAAGTTTTGTTTTTTGACTGAAATATACAACAGCTGCAACTAACGGCATGATATATGCTACAGACATACACACATCAGTAACAGTATAATTTAAAATCGGCAGAGGATCACTTTAATATATACTTGTATATAGTTTCATGGTTGTATGCAGTTGGGGGAGTACACTGCTGTTATACCATCATCAGGTACTACACCGCAGAGGATCCAAATGAATGATATAGCTAGGCCATATTGCAATGAAGGTTAGGCATGTGGGAAATAAAATTGTAAAATGGACATGCCACCGTCTGCTATTGCCACCCTCCATTGACCTGGACCAGTTTGCGACCTGGCTGAAACGAGTGGGAGTTGAGGGGGACGGCTCCAAGCAAAACAAAGCAATATCATTTTCTGTGGATTTTTATTTGTGCCATGAGAGACAACACAAAAACTTCTCTGTGGATTAACTGCCCCGACGACCCAGGTTAGGAGACTGGTTCTAGTCCTAAGACCGGTCCACCTTGGTGTTCATCACTTAAACTTCTTTCAACGCTGCTCCTCTTGGATCTCTCTCTTTTTTTAAAAAAAAAATCCCGCTTAATTGATTTCCCAAATTTTGATTTTGTTTTATTTCAGTCGTCAAGATATTGTTTTTGGTGGACCATCTTACCAGGTATCATGGGATTTGATCTTTATTTTATCGGCTCACATACAAATCAAGCGCACAGTCGCGCTCCACTAAACAAATCAAGCACTTATTTGTTTGGTCTGTTCCTAGACGACGCTAGCTCTAACAAAAAAACAAACATGTGGAATAAATCGTACAGGGATAACCAAACCCATTGGCATGAAGCGCAAGCACACTTGAAAGTGCAACTGCACAGAGAAGTGAGGACTAAGCAAGCTAGAGTGGCCGTCAGTCCTCAAAGATGACGCATCAGAAATTTGAGGTTCTGTCCAAACATGAGCAGCTACATACGTACTGATCATACTGATAAAATCTATTTTGAAGACTGCTAATTGGATATTGGAGATGCTAAGCTTTCGTCCAGAAGATGCTAGCACCTTACGAAATGATTTCTCACCTTTTTTCTCCACCAATTAATCTTCGATTATACTACACCGTGCCATACTTTGAACAACATACTCATTGCCTTCTGAAATAAATAATGACAGAGATGAAAGTAAATTATGATTGGGACGTACACAAATAGGCAGAGAAAATAATAAAATCTAGATGACTAATTTTCTATACTGTTAATGGTTCTAGTCAGTCCACGCCATCCTTTGAACCATTACCTCGAGAACAATTCAGGACAGTATGGGATCAGTGAAAATGACATAAAAGTTTAACTGCATCAAAACCAGAAGCCTTGTCATCCTGCTTCTCTATGTTAATAGGTAGACCAAGCAAGTCTAATATGGCAAAGAAAGAAAGAGATCGAAGAGGATGATATAAAGTCAAAACAAAGAATATTTTTTTTATCTAAAAAAGAATATTTGTTTCGTAACGTAACCAGCCTAGCAAATACTACTACACCCACATAGCACCTGCTAGTGACCATAGTTTGAGTCCCGCAAACTATGCATTTTTACACGCCATTATTCAGTATTTTTCGAGATTTTATAGTTTGCCATTTGCTTGATTAGGCTTACCAGCTGCCTGCCACATTGGGCAAACATCGCGAATCCCACCCAATGCCAATATTGCGCACAAAGGTTTGGATAATCGTTCAGCGAAATGGTCATGTATAGAAGAGTATAGAATGCTACTGTACGATTCACCTCATGGATGGATGGAGGAATAAACAACTGGTTCGCCTGGCTGCTTTGCAGCAGCTGTTTTGCAGCAGCTACAGTGTTTCAGTTATTTCTTCTGCAGCAGTTACAGTGTTCGCAGTTATTTTTCTACAGCCGCAGCAGCCGCAGCAGCAGCTGCAGCATGCCGAACAAGATGAAAAGGGCGAGCAATTTCGGGTGTCGTCGCTTCCCCTTGGCTACCTCCTCCGATCCGTCCCTCATCACTGGCGTGGCGTGGCGAGGCGAGGCTCCTCCAAAACCTGTTCCCAACCAATCCCAGAGATCACGGTCCCCATCCATCCCACCACCACCACCACCGTCTTCCTCTCTCCTCGCTCGCTCGTCCTCCTCTGCTTTTTATTACTCCACTCATTAGCTTTTGGTTGTTGTTGGTTGGTTCCCTTCTTGAGAGTTGAGACCCCCAGAACCCAACTGGTACATCATCATCCATCCCCAAGCGCAGAGAGAGACACACAACAAGAGCCCGGGACGCAGCCTGCAGCAGTGGGCGCGCCACAAGGGGGGCACGCGCGACTCTCCCGAGATCCAAGAACCGCGAGATCCGGCGTCCTCCTCTTGCCGTCGCCGGCGAAAGTTTCTTCCTTCATGCGGCCGGGTCGCGGTCTGGATTTCTTGTGTTCCCGGAGACAAGCGCGGTGATTCCGTCCGCTTCTCGCGGCGCGGTGGCGGATACCTGCGTGTCCATGGCTCGGACGCGCTTCCTGAGCGCGCGGGAGGAGGAGGTGGAGGAGCAAGATGAGTTCTTTGATTCGAGGGAGGTCATGTCGCCGGCGAGTTCCGGCCGCCACGACGACGGGTGGCTCTTCGGGGAGACGCTGCTCGAGGTCTGGGCCAAGGACCCGTGCAGCGTCCACGAGCGCCGCCAGAGGTTCGTCAACTCCCTGGGCCTCTTGGATCCGAGCCCCTGCGACGCGCGGTCCGACGAGGAGCCGTGCTCGAGGCCTGATGCCACCGAGGAGATCCTACCGGCCAGCCCCAGCGCCGAGTTGTTGTCAGCCGTCCCCAGTTTTGCGTGTAGGGGAGGGGAGCCGACAGCCTCCGGTGACGCTGGCGCTGGCACGGAGGAGGAGCTGGCGTGCGTCTTCAAGAACTTGGACGATGGCACAGTGTTTGTGGTCGACGAGATGGGCAAGGATGGGAGCTTCTGCAGCCTTAGGGAGAGGCGATCGAACCGGACTGTTTCTGCAGCAGAATTCGAGCAGACCTTTGGCTCATCACCATTCATTTGTGAGCTGATGCGTCGGGTGGAAGATTCAGACGAACCCTCCACTCCGGAGAAGGGTGTGATAAGGCGGCGGCGAAAGAGGAGGCTTGGATGGTTGCGAAGGCTGGGCATTGGTGCTTGTGTTGTGGATGCAGAGGAAGACGACGAGATGAAATCCACATCCTCCAGTTCTTGCCGGAGTTACTCTGGAAAGGTTGATAGGGTCAAGGTTCGACCATACAAGAAGCGGTCAAAAGAATTATCTGCAGTGTACAAGGGCCAAGTCATCAAGGCACACGAAGGTGCGATTGTGGCCATGAAATTCAGCTCTGATGGCCAGTATTTGGCCACTGGAGGTGAGGATGGGGTTGTTCGCGTATGGCGGGTGATGGAAGGGGAGAGGTCTGATGAACATGATTTTGCTGAGGATGATCCTTCATGTGTGTTCTTCACAGTCAATGAAAACTCTGAATTGGCTCCCATTAATTCCTGCGACTGGGGTAAGGGTAAGCATAACAAGAGTTCAAAGGGGGCTGCAGATCCAGCATGTGTGGTGATTCCTCACCGGACCTTTGCCTTATCTGAGGTTCCTGTGCATGAATTCTATGGTCATGACGATGTCATCTTGGATCTTTCATGGTCAAATAATAGGGTGAGTTGAAGTTGAACGATGTCTTTCGATGTACATGACTGTATTCATAATCTAACTTTTGATGTATTCTGTGCAGGAATTACTTTCTGCATCCATGGACAAAACTGCTCGATTGTGGAAGGTTGGCTGCAACAGTTGCCTCAAGGTTTTCACCCATACTAACTACGGTAAGCATTTTCCCTGTTAACCGATCTTTGCAAGAGGCGTCTGATGCTAACATTCTGGATATTTCTATTCTGCAGTGACATGCGTTCAGTTTAATCCTGCCAACGACAATTACTTCATCAGTGGTTGTATTGATGGAATGGTTCGAATTTGGGATATTTCGAGATGCCAAGTTGTGGACTGGACTGACAGCAAAGAGATAGTCACTGCAGTTTGTTATCGACCTGATGGAAAGGTACTTTGAAATATCCTTTCTGTAATAAAGTTTTACCATGCGATTATTTGTTGATCTGCTTGAAAGTTAAAATTTTGTATATTTGCTGACCTCATTCAGGGCGCAGTGGTGGGGACAATAACAGGAAATTGCCGCTACTATGATGCATCAGGTAATCATTAGCCATTCTGTTCATGAGTTTCGCTTCATGTTTGTGTCCTCTCTTACTATTAGCAAACTAATGTTTGTCGATAAGTAGCTTCAAGTAGCAACAACATTTGTTGGTTAATATGTCAACATCGTTTGCTCGCAATGGACATAATAGATGTATATGCAAATTACCTATGATGGAAACATCATGTTTCATTCTTGTTATGAGAATAGCGATGGCTAGAGTATTGCTATCCTCTCATCGCTGAATCCATTCAGATCCGTGCATGTTGCAGTTTCCTTTGTACTGGAAAAGTGTTACCGCCATAGGTATCGTATATGTTGCTGTGCACTAGATGGAATCAAAGTGTTCATGGATAAAATGTGAGGCCAGAATCTATATCATTCGTTAACAGTCACGACGAATTGATTCTAAGAAACATGTCTGCCTTACATTTTGGTACCATTATGATTTAATGTCACATTGTTAGGGTGTTTGAAATGGGCACTATTGCAAGAAAATACAACAGTAAACTTGTTTTGAGGGTCTATAGATAGGCATCTGCAGTGATATTAAATTGTAGATGTATCCAGTTTCTAACCCATTATCTTTTTTTTTTCTTAACAGAAAATCATCTGGAGCTGGAATCTCAAGTCCCCCTGTATGGCAGAAAGAAATCCCCGCTTAAAAGAATAATCGGTTTCCAGGTATAGAGCTATTAACCTTGTGCACCAGTTTTTCGCCTCGAATATTCTGAATATTTATGACCAGTGGATTGAATCTTATATAGCCTTTTTTTCATGCCTTGCATGAACAGTATTGCCCATCTGATCCAAAGAAATTGATGGTGACATCCGCTGACTCACAAATTCGCATTCTTGATGGTGTTCATGTAGTTTCCAACTTCAAAGGTACTTACTAACGCCTCTTCTGAGACTACTCTTGGAAGTGATGTATTCTTGACCTCTTAATTTAACATATGCCTTTTTCTGTTTTCAGGATTGCGAAGTTCAAGTCAAGTTGCTGCATCATTCACACCAGATGGAGATCACATTGTCTCAGCTAGCGATGACTCCAGTATCTATATGTGGAATTATGCAAACCAAATTGCCCCAGTCACAAGCCGTGCAAAGACAGTATGGTCATATGAGCGTTTCTTCTGCAACGATGTTTCTGTTGCAATACCATGGAACGCCTCACCTGTAAAGAGTTCTATTTCGCTGGCCTGCAACATCCCTTCTTCACGACAAGAGGTCTCTGATGACCTTTGCAATTTGCAAGACCCTGCGTCATACTGCCATGCTGAAGACTCGCTTGATGGTGACAACTTGTATCAACTGCCATCTGGTAACTTCACTCTCAGCAAAGCATTCTTTGCAGAGTCTGCACCAAGGGGATCAGCAACATGGCCAGAAGAGCAACTCCCATCCAATTCAGTGACAGCATCGTCTACCTTGCGTAAATCTCAGTACAAGTTCCTGAAGGCTTCTTGCCAGAGTGCCACAACGCATGCTTGGGGTCAGGTCATTGTTGCTGCAGGCTGGGATGGCCACATCAGGTCATTCCAGAATTATGGTTTGCCTGTGCAAGTGTGACATGGTACAAGACATGCATCTTTTCACCATTGCTTGATCAATGGATATCCTGGAAACGGCAGCTCACAAGTCTATTGCAAACATCTTTGCTAGCCTCAGAAGCTTGGTTGGCTGAAGTTGACGCTCGTCAGGATTATGATTACAGTACAAAGCGTCACATGGTTGGGTGCTTGTGCTGTAGTGCTTGTGGACCAAGAAGTTGTATGTAATCCAGTGGTCCTGCAAGATCTCGACAGCGTCCACGCAATGTGGGAGGGCCGGGGGAAGATGGATGGCCTCCTCACAGACTTGTACAATGAGTGTGGGGGTTTGGGCAGCGATATCTTGATGCTGTTCTTTTTCTCTTTCTTTTTGGTTCCTTTTGGGGCCCTTCGTAAATATATATAGAAAATGGACATAATTTTGCCGAGTTGAATCCCCCTTGCCTTGATCTGAAGGTCTGCAAGGTGAGCGGGGAGGTAGAGTTCACCGTTGGATAGGAAAATTCAGTTCGGGGGTGCACATATTGGATTCATTTCATTTGTTCACATTCATAGCCTGCCTTTATGATGAACTGTGCATATTTGATGCTTCCATTTCTGTGTGTTGGGAGACGCCGCTGCTTTGCGGTGGACATGGTCAGGTGGCCGTGGGGGACCTTTGTGCAGGCCCTTCTCGATAGGTATGGTGCCGTTGGCTCTGATGGGTTTCCTAACTCCAGGGACCAGGCCTGGGTATGGGACTCGTCACTCATGGCCATGGGGCGTTTAAAGCTGGGTCCATGTCCAGATCTTGGCCTCTTTTTCTCCTGCATTGTCATGTCCCTTTTCTTCCAGATCTCCCGCATCCAAAATTTCCAGCAGCTACTACCTTCTTTTGCTCTGCATTTTATAAAAATTCACTAAGCTTCCTGGTCCATTCAAGTTTTAGAGTCCGTTGCGTACCTCATCTAGTAGTTCAGAGGCAGTAGTTTGTTAGAATTCGAGCGGGTCCTGAACTTCTTCCAAGAAATGAGACATTGCCCGTGGCACCTAAACTCTGAATTCCTATATGCAGTTACAGCAATAGCATTGATTCATGGATGACGAGTTGGGAGAGACATGCCAGCGCAGTGGAGTGCTCAAAAATGTTTCTGCCACGCCTCAGATTGTGACAGGGGTTGCCCACTAGCTAAGGTGATGATGCCAATGCCCATGCCCGGCTCAGTGAAACCGCCAGCATGACCAAAGCTTCATCAATCTCGATGCTGGGCCCTGTCTCATTTTATCCAGCAGTTGATGTGGTTTCAGTGCCAGTCTGGGGGACGACGGATGGATGGGGACTGAAACCATCCCCATGCCTCCCGGGGACAAGGCCGTGTGAAGTGCGAAGCCAGGCACTGTAATTTTTCAGACATGCTGCAGTACACTCCACTCCTGCTTCCATGGGAACAACTGACGAGATGATGGCATTGCTATTCTCTCATCCCCCTCCTGAAGGAAGCTTTTGTCTTGAGGTAGACGACTCCCTGTGAAGGCGGGGCCCGGCCCGGTCGCCGGAGGGCGACGCCCTACGGCCACGAGGAGAGGGCCCAGCGCCCATGGGCGATAGCAGTCGGCCGCGGGCGAGGTGATGGGGATGGGCCGATCCAACTTGCTTGTGCTTTCCATAACCGACGCCCGCTGTTCAGATAGATGTCCTTCTCGTTATGATTTGAAGTGTCACGAGCCATGCAGGGTGCAGCAGCCATCCAGGCCTGGAGTTTACCCTGAGCCATGGGCGCCATCCAATGTAGCTTGACGTGTGCAGAGAGGCATGCGCCATGCAAGCATGTTCCATTGTTTTCCCTTTTTGTCATGCTGCATTGCTTCTAATTATCCATTTAATCTCGTAGTAAGATGCACTGTGAAGCTGCATTTCACTCTGGAAAATGTTGTGATCCACTGAATAAACTGCAATCTGTACAGCTGCTGCTCGACAGGTGATCAGAAGGCGCCACTCGTTTTCCCCTTTGGTCCCGTCCTGTGAAGCTGATGTATTTCTCTATTTTTGGTGTACTTGATGATATGCTCGATAGGATAGGATCTTTCCTGATTCGTATAAAAAGGGATCTTGGCATCCAAGGTCACATCCAGAAACCTACAGTAGTATATGGCTACCTGCTCGCTGACAAGTGAGAAAAGGCCAAATTCTCTTGAGTTTCTTCAGGTATTTGAGGAGCATATTCTTCGTCTGTGTACTTTGATGTTAGGACATGTCATTTTCTCGCCAGAAGAACTGTAAAAGCCGGAAGCAGCGGTGGGACAAAGAAAAACTGCGAGAAGTTCAGCTGTTCATCTCTGCCTTTTTTTCGACAACGAGCTGTTCATCTCCGCCATGACGCCATGACCATTCCTCTTTTGCAGAACTGCTACAGTTGTGAGGCCAGTTCTAGGGTCCTGTCGGATGATCGCGGACTGATCCCTGCCACGAATGTCATCAAACTTTGACAAAATCATGAGCCGGTAACTAGTATCATCTCAACTGTTGCGAAACAATTAGGGCGTGTATAGTTGGTGCCTTGGGAACCCACGCCTGGCTCAGGCATCAACGAGAGCCGCACCGCCTGAGGCACTTTTCTCAGGTCACGAACCAAACTAACCCTTAGGATCTTGCTTAAAAAATGCAGTAAATTTTCCTTAGATTTTCCTAGAATTGATAGTTTCGATTGCCTGCAAAAATGCTACTATGAATTTGGCATAATCCATACGTGGCATAACTACGTGCTCTTCTTCTGTACCATCAATTACGCCAGCTGATTATCGGCGAGCGTGGCCTGTTTGATAATCAGTCATTGAACGAAGAAGGCCCGGCAGAAGTTCCCTCTCACTGACCTCGGGCCCCACAGGAAAAGTTCAGGTAGGCAGGTCCGTTAGTCTCACTGTTGCCTGGGCCCCCGAGAGTCGAACAAATCTTGTCACTGAAACTGCGCGGCGGCGTGAGGACAGGTAGCGGCGGCGAGTGGGATGGCCGGCGGTGGCGCCGCCGCGTCGGCGCTTTCGAGCCCCTGGAGAGCACTGATCCAGCGAGCGTTGGACGCCAATGCCCATCTCAGACACTCCACTTACTTTCAGCTCGTAAGCTTCAATCGCCTTATTGCCCCCCTCCGTGTTTTGGGGAAAGCGGAATTATCCAGCGATCCATTCGTTTCAGGCCACGGTGGGCGCCGGCGGCAGGCCAGCGAATCGCACCGTAGTGTTCAGGTATACCCTACAGCGTGTTCCTGCGCTCTTTCGTCCCTCCAATTTCTTACCGGTTTTGGTATGGAATTTGAATGTGTTCATATATAGGGGTTTCCAGGAACACTGTGATAAAATTCAGATTAACACGGATGCCAGAAGCAACAAGGTGTGTTCCTATGCTTATCGGTTGCTATGTTCTCTGTTATTTAGTGAGGTTCCTTTTCTGATCACTGATTATCTGTCAACGTCTAAATTCTGAATGAAACAGATTGTCGAGATAAGGAATTGCCCTTCTGGAGAGGTGTGCTTCACTGAATTGGCACACTTATATCAATGTAAAATCCACAAATCGGAATATACGAGGGCATGGCTTAAGCATCGCAGATAACAGAGGCAAATAGAATACAGGCTGACCTTGTGTAATCCTGCAGATTTGCTGGTACTTCACAGACAGCTGGGAGCAATTCCGTATCAGTGGAAGCATAGATGTGATTGACAGTTCCAGTGCAGACCCTACCAAGCTCCAGGTTAGTAGTTGAAACATACTGTGTTGTGCCTGCATTGTGTATGCTATATAGTGGGATATAATAGAAATTGAAACTTACAATGTATTGCACTGATCTGATCAGCTGCACGACAGCCAGCTGATCTATTAGTTTGGTGCAGTTCACTTCAGTTCACACTTTGGGATTTGTTCATGTTATCAGACTCAACCATATGTTTATGTCACCTCATCTCGCACCTCATAAAGCTTCTGTATGTGCTGCTAAGCAGTAGCACTATATCTTACTGTGTGTTCTGTTTCTTGTATAGTGTAGGGTTTTGTGTCCAATCATGGTAAACAATTGTTGTCACTTCGTTTACAGCACAGGGAGAATGCTTGGTTCACAAGCTCAGTGAAGTCAAGATTGCAGTACTTAGGACCACAGCCAGGCATTCCTGTTCTAGATGATGAGCACACTAAGGATGTTCATCTAGACCCATCAGCTGGCCCAGTAGATGCCTTTTGCCTTCTGGTTCTTGATCCAGAAAAGGTTAGGCACACCTTTTTTTCCCCGTCACTTTGCTGGTGTTGCTTGACTGCCATACGTTTACTGAACTTCTGGAGTAGTGCAATGTTTACTGTTTTCGAGTAGTTGACAAACCTAATACTCCCTCCGAGAATTGGAGTATTTGAGTAGGACCTACTCCAAGACTTTGGAGTACCAGCGAAACAATACATACTGGCAAAATTATGTGTATTCATATTTTATTTTAAGTTGGTTGGGACGAAAACACTTTGTTTTTTGTAGTTGCTTTAATCTTAAATTGTGACATATTGGAAAAGTTAATTGTATTCAGGTTTTAATTTCAACCTTTTTCTTTAATCTTAAATTGTGTTTGACATACTGGAAAAGTTAATTGTATTCAGGTTTTAATTTCAAGTTTTTTCTTTGCGAAACGTTTTGATTTCAAGGTGGTTGGGACAAAAAGGCTTCTTTTTTTTTTTTGCTTAAATCTTAAATTGAGTTTGACATACTGAGAAGAACTTTTTTTTTTTCGAAAGCCACATATTATGTTGACGCTTAAATTAGGAAGAGGAGAAAGGCACCAGAGATACCAACAATGTCAGGAAAGGTAAAACGGCGGCACACAGGCCACCCCGAGAGAAAAACTAGCACATAGGCTAGAACGATGCAGCACACAGGCCGCACAATGGGAGCTACGGCACAAGGCCGAAGCAGAAAGAGACCACATCAGGAAACAAAGGTTTGCAATCTAGGTAGCATTTACCCGACTCTCTCTTAGCGAAACCAACGCCTTGGCTCCCGCAACACCCCAAGTCATGGCTTCTTCTTGCATCCGTTGCAGCAGGCGCGTCTCGGTCAACTCTTCACCCTGAAAGATCCTTCGGTTGCGCTCCTACCGGGAAGAAATTTTCAGCCCCAATTGAAATTATATATCCCGGCAAAAAAATTATATTGGTTTTAGTCTTTCTATTGTACTGAATCCACCCACATTTTCTGTTTGCCTATCAAATATTCTGAAGACTTATCTCCGTCTTACAGACATATTGTTTTGATCCCCTGTTAAATGTGCACTGCCATTAACTGGCAAGTATCGGGCAATCCTGGCAAACCTTAGGAGCTTTCTGTTTCCATTAGAAAAAGGGGGCCAACCCAGACCACCTGGGGAAATCGGTATTTGGCATCCAGCATTTGGGAACTTCTTGAAGCCTCTCAGAATGGAGTTGTAGTATCTATTCATGTGTGTACATACTAACTCCATCCACACAGGCCTACACGTAGCCATTCACACGTCCAGCCTTACAACTACAAACCACATCAAAGATCATATCCTTAGAGATATCATCAGAATCCCACAGGATCCAATGCACGACGGGAACATCATACTCCCATTGTTGCTCCACACGTGAGAGGCACCTGAAATTTTATTTGGGGCAAGCCCCGGTGAGACAGGAAAGTGAAGTCGTGTACTCTGAACTCTCGTGGTTAGGAAGCAAGCCATCCACTCCTACCACCAGCCACCTCTTCTATTTCTTGATTGCTGTTAGAAATATTATGAATTGTATTGATGAATAATAATAGCCCCAAGGGGTTACATATATATGGGCACATGACTTAATATTAGACTAGGAATAGGACTCTACAATTAGAGTCCTAATCTATTACTATAGCTCTAACAATTACATGCTTTATAAATCATTACTACAGTTGAAATTCTCGGAAAATTGCAACTTGATGAGTGAATCTATAGTTGCATGATACAAGTTTTCAGATTAATCATCTAACGTTAACTGCTGTGATATGCTTAGGTTGATTATTTGAACCTAAAAAGCAACCAAAGGTTGATATTTACAAGAAGCCTAAACGGAGAAGGGTCCAACGATTGGATGGCTAAAACAGTTTGTCCATGACTGCTGCTACAATTCATTTGGGATTCTCTGTACCTGAACATACAGGTAGATGTAATATTGACAGCTTTTGTAAAAGGGATATCGTTGATCAAATATCTGAGGTTGTTTATTAATTCTTATAGGCGGGATATTTTTTCAAAAAAAAAAAAAGAGAGAGAAGAGATGCTAGGTATGATGCGTACTGTCTCTAATAACTCTCAGCGATTTGATGCTATTATTATGGATATGTTCTGGAAAAATGTAAGGATAATCTTTATTATTATATTTTTCAAAGACATTGCTGGGTAAAACCTGATACGTGGCCAAAATACGCGTCGGACTAGTGTTAATCCTGTGTTAACCGCCTATGTAGAAAACATTATAGATGAGGTGAGGTTTCATTAATTTTGTCCGAGCTGTGCATAACAGTATCTTCGTACGTTACTTCTGCCTCAAATTTGGCAGAGATGAGGTGGGGTTGCATTATTTTTGTCCGACCTGTGTGCATAACAGTATCTTTTTTACCCCCCCCCCCCCCCCCCCCCCCCCCCCCCTTCTCTGTCAAAAGCATGCTCAAACATACCCTACGAACACCTTCAAGAGACCGAGTAACAAGGTCATTGCAGCATGTCGTCAACCATTAAAAGAATAATTAGCCAAAAACATATAAAAAGTCATGCTAAATCTAGGACTGAAATCGGATGAGTGGGTTCCATCACAACAAACTTTACCAAGCTACAGTCCTGGTATATTATTACAACATTTCGAAACAAAGATCACCTGAAAACATACAAAAGCACCGCCGTCCAATCAAAGATATCAAAAGGACATATGAAAACCTGTAATACTTGCAACAGGAGATTGAAACAAAATTTCTTAAAAAACTCGACCGGTGAAGTAAAGACCGCCCTCACGATATTCTATTAAGAAGAGCTCAAACAGAGCCTGCCGAGAAAGGCCGTGAACCAACAAGGGGTCATTCAAACTGTTGTAGTTGACCTTTTTGGATAAGTTCAGCAACTAATCTATTTGCACAAATACCTCGACGGTTTCAAATTGTCCCTATGTTAAATACATAACGTCCGATAAGCATGTCTAGAAATGTCTTGGGTTGGCATGCAGAAAGGATATTTAGTAGCGGGAGACGAGAGTTTCACATCAGAAAACATAAGCGGGTTTCTACTTGAGCTTCCTCCAATGCCGCCCCCCGTGGTTTGAGCTTTAACCCTGAGACAAATTTCTTGTAAGTAGGTATAATATGAAAAAAAAAAAGAAACTCATGATATAAAAGTGGGATTTTGCAATTTCTTCCTCTTTTCTCTTTGGGCAAATCTGGCATCACATCACCCTTTTCATTTCAGAAAGAGATTAATGTAATGAAATTACAATGGTAGCCTAAGATACCGTGTCCGTAAGAAAGAAAAGGAAAGGAACAGAGCAAACTAAAAACCGAGAAAAAAAGAGAGTAGAACGAGGCCAGGGTAAAAAAAAAAAATCCCACAAATCACATTGGCTGTAATTCTACCATTGCGAGGTGCAACATTTTTGTATCCGGCTGCATGGCTGAGAGCTTGTTTGAGTGATCATTTGTTCAAGAATCCCTCAACGGACATCACTTTACTGTAAATATGTGATACCCATCATAAATCAATAAAACAGTTCTTGATTTAATTCATTCCTAGTCTCTCTATTTTCAACATAAGCCCTCGCAAAAATACAGTGAACCATCACATTGGTCTTTCAAATTCTTAAATTTGTCCATTCATCATCTATCTCAGCAGAGTGGGGACATTGTCCTGGTGGGTTTGAAGCTGCAGCTAGGAGTTAGAATTCCACGAAAAGCTATTAGTATGATGACCAGTACCCTCCTAAGGCTCCTAACCTAGCATCTCCCATGTATGGTGAGATTTGAGGGTCAGTAGTCGATAAAACTGCTGGTTGCTATGTGGTTTTTTCAGCATTATGAATTTATGGAAACAATAAAACTTCTGAAGTTTTAATGCTGGCATAAATTACCAGTTCCTTTAGGCTTGTCATTTCCCAACGTACAATAGCAGACTGGCAGCTTTTCCGGAGTACCAATGCACGTTGAATCCTAGTCTTCAAGATGGGTTGCTAATTAATTTCATCCGGGAACACTCCCAACCAAGGCGTGTATGGAAAAGACCTTTCTATAAATGGCTGAATACCCATCTCTGTTCCATAATGTGTTGGATGGAGGTTGCCCAAGTCTTGAATCTTTGAGCTATTTATGTGGTAGGCGAGTCCTCGTCTCAATGTGTCACACAAGAAGATAACCTCCTTGTAAGGGTGAAATCCAAGAAAAGTAATATAACCACCAGTGTGATATTTGCCCCTGCTTCTGGTATCAACAACATTATCACTGTCCGAGTCCCATTCAAACTTCTTCTCCACTATTGCCTCCTTGTTAACATCTTCATCCTCATTGCACAGATCCTGATAGTTAATATCTTGTAAAGTCCAGGGTCCAGACCTGTCAATTCCTTGGCATGATAGCGCAGGCCAAATATCACATGAGTACTTGAACACCCACTCCATTTTGCCAGTTGATTCATCAAGAATATAAATCCAAAAAACGGATGGATAGCCATACAGAGCACAATACACCCCTTTCTCTGATTGTCCCAAATAAAGATCTGTGCATTCCATTTCTTCAGTGGCTACAGGTGATTTGATTACTTGGTATTTGCCCTTTGACAATAATATTCTACAAGAATCAAATAATTATAAATATAAATAAACGACAACTGAATAATCGTTTCATTAAGAGATACAAAAGATGAATAACAATGGAAAAGGAGTATCTACCTCATGACAAACTTGGCTTGGCAATTTACGTAAAGTACTCCCCGCCGATAGACAGCATTGTCCTGAACATATGGCCAATCCAACATCATGTCAGCAACATTCCCGGCAGCCTCCCCTTCTCGAACAAACAACCTCTCCTCCCATTCCTTTGTCCTTGATGAGAACACATGCACGATGCAAGGCGACGGTGGCCATTCTAAATCATCCATTGCAGGGCCAAATTTGCCACCAGAATTCAACATTTTCAACCTAACATAGGAGTGGACCCGAGGGATCAATAATACCTCATAATGTGATGATAATGCGGGGTCAAAGACAAGGTAATTCCTGTCGCCAAAGGCGCTTGAGCATGGGGGCAGTGGCATCCACTGTCGTGTGGCTGGGTTAACCACAAAATCGTGAAGCAAGAGTAGCCCATTGCAGTGGTCTATGATGCTGGATCTGTGCGGCAAATAGTCAAAGTATCCAGATATCGTTGGTCCTTTGTAGGGGCGGGAAAAGAATTCTGACATGCTTAACTCATTAAAGTGAATGAAGATTCCACACACTGAGTGTGGGAGGAGGTCCGCACGCAACAGGTTGCAGGCATCAATAATGGAACACCAGGTCTTGCAGACACAACGGGACATGGCAAGGTAGCGTGGTGCTAGGCGGCGAATGATGTTGGTGAGCACATCTTCTGGTAGCAGTTCCGCCATGCTCTCTGTTGTTCTAAATTCTCTTAAGATGACCACTTATTACTCCATCTCGATAGAAACCTGGTGTCTATCTGCATAGTGAAAAAAAAAAAACAGGATTCTCTCAGCAATAGGTAAAAAGGAAAAAAAAAATAGGTGGCAGGTGTTGTGGTGTAGGATTTGCTTGTGCGTTCACTGCCATCAATATTTGAACAATAAAAAATGGCAATAAACAAACAAACTGAAAATTTTCCACTACGCTCATAGTAACTATGGATGTAGTCACTTGTTAAGTAATATATTTCGCTTTCTCTCAAAAAAGAAGGAGAAGAAGTCGACTACTCGTTACTCTCAGAAGGAGGCTCAGCTCCACTACTCCTTAAAAGCAAGATCCTAAAGAATTAGGAAATGAAAAAAAGAAAAAGCTAGTTCACTACTTTCGTTCTCTTTTATTTTCCAAAGACAACGAATTTACACTTAACAGCTAATAGCATTCATAATAAGTGTACATGCAAGCACAGATTTAAAATTATTTAAGCTGATGGCAATTAGACGTCAGTTGTAGTAATTTTATTGTTAGCGGTGAAGGACTGGAAATCAATACTAGCGAAGGTTCACAATTTGAATTCCAGACTACACATAATAGTAGTGGCCATAAATATCAGTAGTCTATATTTTATATGCCTGTCAGCTGTGCTAATTGACCATGAATACATTAAGGTTACCGGTAACTTAGCCAGTGCAGTTGATAACGGATACAGACAAAGTGTCGCGGCTAATTTCAGAGGAGTCCACTGACTTCTGGGTTGTAGAGAATGATAGTGTATATGCGCACCCCGGATGCTGGCTATGTCACTGGCGTCACTAAAGAAACCAGGAGCCGAACAGCATAACCACTGAACTCTCAGGACAACAACAGAAACACTTTACAAACATCAGCAAACAGGTGCTTCATGGCCGAAGCGGAGCCATTGTCTTAAGATTGTCCTAACATGTTCAATAAAATGCCAGGTACATACTGCGTCCAGTTATTTTTTTTTTAAAAAAAAAGTTATATTCCCTCCGTTTTCAAAATATGAGGTTTAAGAACAGAGGGGAGCAACTGGAAGGAATTAATCCGAGAGATTATCTTAGACTGCCACTGGCAGTGCTGCTCGTGATATATTATATATATACTCAAGATGGCCCTTATATGATGGATGAAATGCAGAAGGCTGATATTGAATATGAAGCGTTACAGTACATGGTGATTAGAAATGCAAGCTGATTGTATAACCTCATTAAGATGCTAGTAAACATGATTGAGCAGACCATCCCTACAGAAATAAAACTGTCGTATACTTGGGCTTTCACGACAATTTACATCACTTATTGTGAATTTGTGATTGAACGAAACCAATGCCATAAAAAAGATAATAACGTAATCAGGTAATCTACACCTTCCATCTGGGGCTAATCCAAGATTCATGCCGATCAATCATAGAATTAAAATTAAACTTGGTTAATACCATCAGTCCATATTTATGATTAATCACGAGACTAAATAACGTTTACCCTTGCAGCGAAGAAGGCGAATCTGCGATGATCACATGAATTTCTCGAGATCATCCCCCCCCCCCCCCCCCCCCCCCCCCTCTTTCTCTTCTTCCTTATTTCCTTCTGTTCCCGGGCTTCCACTTCTGCTCCAGTAGCCTTGATTTGTCCCTATTTACTCCCGGGAGTATAGTGGAGCGCTACTGCTGCACCAGCAAACACAAATGCACAATAGCCGCAAGCATCAATGGTAGCAGCACGGTTGACAGAGTGGGCAGGCGGCCGGGGACCTAGTGGTGTCGATCCGGCAAGCGGCTGTGGGAGGGGACGGCGGCGGCAGAGCGGGTCTAGGGCAGCAGGCGGCGGGTATCGCGCTGGTGGAAGGGGGCCGCGGGCTGGCGGCGAACAGATCGGCGTCCGCAGCCAAGCGGGGAAGATGGACCTGCTCGAGATTGAAGTATTATTAGGGATATGGACCTGCTCGAGATTCGTGCATAGCATGATAGATTAAATAAATAATCCCGATAGATTGCTTACATACACGCATCATTTGTTCTTCGTCAAGGAGTATACTGTAATCGACATTGCTGACAATTGCGTTGTTCGTGCCGGAAGGAGCTGGCGACGCAGCAAGGTATCCACGAGTTGTACTACCCCGGGACATGATGTTCATGCCTCGTCCACGGGCCGGTGCATTATCTGACCAACAGAACTCTGTTTCCAGTAGCATTATAGGTGAAGCTAATTATTCGGTGTTGTCTAAACATTGCAAACTTGGCCATGCTGCCACACACTAAGAATCTGTAGTGCTGAAAGCTAGAGGCCGAGTAAATTGTTGTGCCATCTCCTTTTATTTTGCTGCATCAGTGCCTATTACCGCAAAGATGTTCACTGCTTGGGTGTTTCCCATAGCATGTTCCTATAGTTGTTCTTTGGCAAGTTCTAGTGTGGCTTGATATATTTCTTATGCCAACTTAATTAACAACCATAGTTAATGACGAAATATTGCTCAACTGTCACAGGAATTTCAGAAGTTCCAACTAAACATATTGGTTGATTGTACACACGCGGTAGGGTGTTAGTTGACTGATCATTTTCTTTAACTTCTTTACTTCGCGGACAATTTCGTTTCTCTTTGTTGACTCATGCGACAAATGACAGTTACAACAGCAATTATTTGCCCCTCCAGGCTACAAGAAAGAGAGCAAAGGATAAATTTCCAGTGTCAAACAGTTCTTCCTCAGCATATTAGTTGTCTGATCACAAAAGATAAAATGAAACGTATAGTTTGTCAGACTGAAAACGTCACTTAATTCTGAGATTGTCAATCAATTAAGTATATTAGTTTCATTGGATTCCTAGTTTAACACTCCTAATCTCCACTTAGTTTCATTAAGAACTTTCTTGTGTCTTGAGTATATCGTGGTCTTTTTAGAGCAAAACCCTCTTAAGATAATCGTTTGTCAAAAACAAAATGTTTACAGAATTCATCCAAATTCTTCCTTGCTTTAGATTTTATTGTGACAACTTTTATTCATTAAACTAAATAAAATCAATTATGTTCCTTGATCATATGCGTCCACTAACTTTGCTGAAATTATAAAGATGGAAATATATACTAACCCTCGCGACGAGATAATGATTTTGACCGCGGCAACGCAAGACAGACTTGACAACACCTTGGACGATGAAGCTTCATGCCGAAGTCCAAAAAGAAAGAAAGAGTACGAAAAAAAATTTCCAAGTACAAGATCACTCTTCGCTTCAAGAGACGTAGAAATGGAAGCAGCGTTTGACAAAGAAGGAGAAGCAAGAAGGATGTACTTAAAATCTTAAGTATAACCTATATGGTTCTTAACCCTGAGGATATACCGGCTTTTAACACAACCTAGATATATGACTATAAAATGCTAACGTCCTTAATAATAACCTCTAATACGCTACTCAAAGTTAACCTCTAACCTCGCTTTGGGAGGAGAATGATGAGTAACAATACTAGGATCAAGGAAGCAAACATATCAAGGAGAAAGCAAGTGGACTACATGAAGATTACTCTTCGCTCCGAGCCTTGAAGATGAAGGAATTGCCTTATGCGTTGTGTGTCACATTAAAGTATTTTATAATAGGTTAAAAACTTATTTAGGGGGGGGGGGGGGGGTAGGATGTAAAATGTATCTAACTTAGAAAACCTTTTATCACGTGCTAACTCCTCACATAAGCCGGAGTAAAGCTTTTCATAGTTCTTACTAACAAACACTAGGTGTTTTCTTTTAAATTTTCTCTAAAATAATATGATCAGTCGAGTACAAGGAAGAAGTGGTAGCACAAACAAGAGTGTTCCAAGAGAGAGAACCTTACTGAAGAAAGAAACAAGATGAGTACATGAAGATCGTTCCCCATGTACGACATGCCGAAGATGAAGAGATTAACCATGTCTTAAAATTTTATTTTCACAACCATCTTCACTAACACTTTGCGGAATCTCGGGGACGAGATTCTTTTTAAGGGGGGTAGAACTGTAACATCCCAAAAACTGTAGGCTCAAAACAATGTAAAAACACTTTGAATAATGTTGGATTGTGTTTGAACTGCATATTCGAATTTTCTTGAAATTTCAAACTTCAAGCATGCATTACATTCCATGTACGCAGGAACTTTCTTGAATTTTCGTGGAAAGCTTATTTGGCCAAAAATCTCACAAAATTCATCATAGGCATGATTCACAGAGATTTCATTTCTGTGAATTTTTCAGAATTTTTAAAGATCTTTTGAATAGGTACAAAATTCGTAGATGTTCACTTGTCCTTAAAAAATAATCAAAACCATACAATGCTTCATGGGCTCAATTGGTAATTCGGCCCGTTTAGAAAATCCCGAAAATAGAAAAAAGGAAAGAGAAGACTTACCTCGGTCCGGCCCAACCCGACGCAGCCCACTCCAGCCCAGCCGGCCCAGCTCACGCACCGCCCCTGTCTCCTTCGTCCTCCCCTGTTCGACGTCAACGCCGACGCGCCGCCCGGCCACCGCCGCCTCGCCACGCGTGCGCGCCATCCTGTGCTGCAGCTGTGGAGCTACTGGAGCGCCTGATCTTTCCTCAAGCTTCGCGTGCAAGTCTCGCGAACTGACGAGTCGTCTCCATCTTTTTCTCCCCTCTTCTCGTTACTGTCCGCCCAACAAAAATCGGCGAGGAACCACCTCTACTCCCTATAAAGGCCTCAGCTCAGAGTCTTGTACTCTTTTCCCTCCATTCCTTGTTCTCTATAACCAATCCATGGAAGACGAAATGGTCCAATTTGGGAGAAATTGGGTTTTCCCCATTTTCCGGCCATTGCCGCCATTTGCTTTCAATGGTGAGCTAAACCCAGATTCCTTCCGTCCATGTGATCCTCACCTCTCGCTAATGTCGTTCGCACACTTGGTTGTTTTCATCTAGGTCTGTAGTGTCGTCCCGACGAGGAGGTCCTCTGCTCCGCCGCCGTAGCTCGCCACCCGACCATCTCCAGTCACCGCAGGCCTCGATGTCAGTTGGTGAGCCTCCTGGGAACCCGTAGATGCTAGATAGATAGCATGAACTCGTGCAGCTTCATTCCATCTCGCTTTCGGCCGTTGTCCTGCCGCCGCGCCGCTTAGGTTTTGGTCGCGCCGCCTCTACAGGACGCCATCGCCGACGAGACGACCACTGGGCGGTAGCCTTCAAGCTCGCGCGTCGTCCTGTCCTATGAATCGACGTCGCTCGTCCGTGGTTCGCCGCCGGCGAGCCTTCCTCTGCCGCTAGTCACTGTGCGCGCGATGCTTTATTTTGAATTTAACCTTAAGCCGCCATGTGTCATTGCCTGATTGGCCAGTTTTAACTTAAATGTTTTTAGCTCAAAATTGGTAGAAAAATAATAGGGAAAATTCGGTAAAAATGCTAGAAAAATCCCTTATCAGTTTTAGGACCTTTTGGCACTGCTCATCAGAAACTAATTATAGGAAAATATGCTAGGAAATAAATAGTTAGCTTTGCTTATGTTATTTAATTTACTAGGTAATCATTCCTTTTTTATTTGTTAAAAGCTTTACTTGCATTTTCTTGCATAAATCAAAACCCTATAACTCCTCATAAAATACTAGACAAGCATATAAGTATATTTAAGGCCTTTTCCTATATATTTGAAGTAGAAAATAAATATAACTTATAAATTATAGAACCTTAAATTACACTTATGGAATAAATCAAATCCTATGAAATATATGAAACTACAAGATTGTTTCTTAATGTATTTAGGAGCATGTTTCTACTATTTTTCAATAATGAATCATAAGATATACTACTAGATAAATATCTAACTTGATACAATATATGTTTTTCATGAACATTGCATATTTTCTCCTATTAGAAATAATTTGGATATTCATATGGCAATTACACATATACTAGTTATAAGCAAAATGTATAGGTCTCACCCTAGATACATGTAATTATTAACAAGGTAATTTTATATAGGTTTAACTTTAAAATACTAAGTCAAATAACCTAAGTAACTAAACATCTCATTTATGCATGTGCATATAGTTTTAAATACACCCCATGTTCATGAATATATATTGCACTTTATAGGTGTCGGATACCTAAAACTAGGTACCCGCGACTAACTCATTAAGCCACGACGATTGTGAATAAACCTAAGGCCCAGCGGATGGGCCCTCGGCACGCGGCAAGGCTGAAAGGAGGGCGCGGGCCCGGAAGCGGGGGCCAAATAAGCCCCACGTCCGTAAGGGGCCGCGTCCTGGCCTACCGACAGAAAGGCCCAGCAAGCAAGCAGGCCTCCGCCCTCTCAACCTACGTCCCGACCCTCTAGGGGTCGGGAGAAAACTCCGCCTCGTCCGACCCCCAGCTCCCGACCCCCGAAGGGTCGGAACGGAACTCCGCCTCGGCCGACCCCCGCGGAGGAAAAAGGGTCGGACGACGCGAGTCACGACGCGGCAGGTAAAACACATTAATTATGGGCGCAAGTGGACGCCTTTCCCATACCGGGGAAAGGCATGCCGCCGCCCCGCACGTCCCACAGGGACATCTGACAGCGGTCAAGACCCCCGCCATGCGGTAACAGTACGAAGCCGCATCGCTACAAAACCAACAGTACGCGCACAGGGCGCGGACATCCCCGGCGCGGCGGAACAGCGGCCGCCATCATCACCCGTGAAAGAAGTCGTCGAGGAGGGAGGAATCGTCGCAGTCCGTGCCTCCTATCTACAACGAGTCGCCAATCTACGCCAAGGGAGGCCCCCCACCAGAACGTGAAGCCCAAGCCTTCCTTTTCTCTTTCTTTTCTTTTTCTTCTTTCCTCCATCCTTGGACAGTCGACTTTCCCTTGACAGATAAAAGGGGAAGCTTGACTCGCAGCTGGGGACCGCATTCTCACTTTCTCACTTCACACACATTCGCCTCGGCCTTGCAACGCGCGCAAGGACGAGACAACAGACAAGCAGAGACACTCTCTAAACGCATGCACGACACTCAGAGACTTGGAAGCCTTCCCTCTCTCGCCAAGCTTGTAACCCCTACTACGAGCAATACAAACCGAACCAACTGCTGGACGTAGGGCTTCGATCGCCCGAACCAGGATAATCCCCCGAGTTCTTCCTCACTCCCCCCCCCCCCCCCCCCCCCCCCTAAGCGCGTAGTCTAAATTTACTCGTCGGCCAAATTTCCCAACGCCGACAATAGGTTTGTGTGAGGCCATACATAACTAATTTAAGGAAGAATAATGGAACATTAGAAATCAGATGTAACTTGAAAATATACTTATGCAACATATATGGTTTCCATGCATATAGTCTACACACACATTTCCATGCATTCTAGCTTTATTTCAATAATTAGGCTACATATGCATACAGCACCATATTCATAATATCTAAATCATGTAAAATAAATTCTTGGAACATGCTATCTGTAAATGATTAAGTTTAAAAGAAATATATCTTTAACCATGTCATATATATATGCATAAAGGCATATAAATATTTGCGGAAGATAAGTTAAGATATTAATACATAGGAATGTTTCCACATGCATGTAGCTCCATTTTACATGTAAGTCATTTTAGAAATAATTGCTATGTAAATTTAGTTTATTTATTCATGTTTGCTTGAACAACGCCGTATTTATTAGAAGACATAATTATGGGTTTCACATAATAGATATGCACACAATCACCATCGATAAGCCATATGTATCTCGCTACGTTTCCTAGGATTTACTAAATGAATGTTTACATGTATCATCATGTTAACCTTACATTAATTAATTTAAATAATACACATGCATGCTTTCTTTCCAAAGAAAATAGATAATAAATAATTTGTCTAGGTGAATATGGCCTTTATGAGGCCATGAATATATCTTATAGCAAATGATCGTGTAGAGTAAATGGAATCGCTAGAACCCTAGTATCCCTTCTTCTATTTATTTTTCAATAGAACTCGATAACGTGTAGTCCATTCGTACGAACTCCGAATACATATTTATTCTCATGAAATGCATCCCATGATCATACTCTTGGTTTTTATTAGAAATATTTGTATTTATTATTGTAGATTTTATTGGATCTTCTTGGATGGTTTATTCGGATCTCTTGGTGTTCATTGATCGTGGGTTGACACGCACGTGAGTGAATTGTCGAAGGACTATCGCAGGAAGATCGACACTTGAAGATCGTCGAGTGAATTATGTATAAAGGTGCGAGGCAAGCACACCCCCTTGACCATTTTGATCCTATATTTTGCAAATGCATTTAAGTGTTTAATTTGTAGGATAAATTGGTGCATAAGCTATATCACTAAAAATGCTCATTGGGGAAATGGTAGCTACTACCTATTGGTTTTATTCATTTATTGGACCACTTTATAATCCTTTGTAACCATAGGTTTGAATGTCACATTGGTCAAATGCTATGAGCTTTATGGGATAATCATTTGCTAATTAAGCTTGCTAAAATGAACTATTATATTTTGTATAAATGAAAGCACATGTACATTCATTAAATTTACAAGTATTGTTGATGGGAAAGATCTTTGATTATATATGTTGAAAACCTCGATGTTGACGGGTTTGATGTGATAATGATAAATGGATTAATGATTGTTTGGAAATGATGATTTTGGAGACCCGTCATATCACATAAGGACCGGTACATTTGAATCTTGATTTGAGGAAACATCGTGCGACCATGGATGCTAGTATGGGACGGCCATGGCTAAGTAATTAGTTGAATGTTGCCTTGCCTTCTAGAAGTAGAGAATGTGCGGATAATTCCCGGCTTTTGATGGGGTTATTTGAAGGGGCTCCCATTACTATAACATGTGGGATCAAAGTTTGCTGACACAATAAATTATACCCTCTTAATTCCTGCCTAACAGTCCATGTTTGAAGGAGGGGAAAATGTTACCTCTGGGATGTTAGCTGGTAGGTACGGAGGGATGTTTACAATTTAGGGAAGGCAAGGTTAGCAAACAACTAGTGAAAACGTCATGTGTGATACCGATGTGCACACTTCGTGAGTGCACAGTGCCTGCAACACCACAGACGGTCACTCACTGTCCATGGGTACAGCGTACAAACTCTGCAGAGTAATAATCCATTCGAATGGCCGTGTTTGCGGTCTCAAGCTCCTTAATGATAGGTCTTTGTTTAGGAAATGATTGGGATTAAAATTGATCATGATTATTGAGGTTAATGACATATGAAATGGCTTAGATGATGATTTTGTAGGAACTTGACATGGAAGTCAAGTATCTCACTTTATTCATATGATATTTTACTTGTGCTTACATTTATGCAATTTATATTCAAGCAATTCAATTTAGTAATTATTTCATTATACAAGTTTAGATTTCCATATGCTCATTTACGCAAATATACCTTATTATTCCTTCCTTCATTATGACTTCCCATATAATTATAATTTTTGTTGATATTCACATGCATACTTGCCTCTGATAATTTTGTTTCAGAAATTAAATGGATCTCGGTGAGGAACGACGCCGTTCTTTCTAGGAGTTCAACTTCCAGTCAATTGCCTGTGGGATGAACACGGTGCACACGCTGGAAATTTGAATTTCTTTATGTTGCCGCTGCGTATATTTCTTAAGGTAGTTTGTTGGCCTTTGAGCCGATATTTTGTAAATTTCAAATAAACCTGATAGTTGAATTTTGATATAGCTAAGATTCCACTGTGATTACCGTGTGTACTTGTCATTGATCCTGGGGCAAGTACGGAAAACACGGAGTTTCGGGTAATTTAATTATCCGGGACACCGCAAGCTCGCAGACATCTTCACGAAAGCACTTGGGCGAATTCGTTTCCATGAGCTTCGAGCAAGGATTGGAATGGTCCAAATTAATCAAATGCGCAAGGATTAGGGGGGAGAATTGTTGCTACTCCGTGCGCATTGTATCTAGTTGCTAGGATTTCCTTCCCGTATGGTTTGTTAGTAGTTTGAGTAGATTACGATTTGGTTTCCTGTTAGTTTCTTTCTTGCGTGGTACTCCTCATTGGAGATAGATTGTATTAGGCTTTATATACTTAGAGGCTGCTTGGTTGCCAGCCGTAAATAGCCACGCCACATGTTGGCTGCCACAGAGCATTGGCAGGTGTTTGGTTCTTGTCCCGAGACGAGCTGAGCATGCAAAAACAAGGCAAGTTTTCGCCAACTTGTGGCGCACTTTTTTCTCGCCATTGTGGCGTGAAGTGCTGTGGCGTGGCCAGTTATGGCCACCAACCAAGCAGCCCCAGCAATACAATGGAAAACGCTGCAGCTCCTGCAGCACCAAAACCTGTTTTTCGTTTTCTGTTTCCAACATTGCCAGTATGGTCTTGTTGTCGCCGTCGCCCAGCAGCTCGAGCATCAGCCACTTGAATGGCTTCCGGTCGTTGGTGTTCTGCCGGTGCAACACGAACACACTGTGGAAGATCAAGTTGACGGTGTTCACGCCGGGGTTGACGACCAGGTTGAAGATGGCCGCGGTAAGCATTACGTAGTCGTCAGTCGAGACCTTGAATGTGAGGAGGTCGTGGGGGTTGTGCCATGCGCTGCAAAAATTAACGAGAGAGACGTGCATGCTCTGTCAGTCAGTAATTAATCAAGGCGCATGCATGCGTGGTAGTACTGAATCTTGCGGAGGATCGAATTAGAAATACGGGTAGTATATGGAGAGAAATTAATGCATGCTTACAGAGTTGGGTCCAATGGGTCGTGGAGGTAGCACTCCGTCGTGCCCAGCGCTGCGAACGCAAGGAACAGCAGCGCCAGACCGCGCCAAGGCGAAGATGCCGCCGCCATGGTGACCAGACCACCACCCGCCGGACCGCCGGCTCCTCTTCCTTCTTGCTAGTACTTACTATTAGCTGGTTACAAATTAGGACAGGAGCAATGGAGTGATTCAGAGCTGTATAGAGTGGTGGTGCCAGGCCAGCTGCAGGCCGAGCCCTTTATATAGCTAGGAGAGTGCTGGGTTCTGTGTGCTATGGCATGCAGGTGGATGAACTGATAACAAGGGATCGACAGCGATTCCGGGATTCTCGAAATGTTGCCACTGATCTTTACTAAATGGATGTAAAAATAACGCTTTAAAGATCAAACTAAAAGTGGCGAAACCGTTTGGTGAAGATATTGTGATGGACCCGTAATTTTTGGAAGGGCTATGGCACCGCTGTTGAATCATCGTCAGAGAAGGAAGGATGCTCTACGTCCACACGCAATGGCTATATACATCCGTGAAGTGCTATGGAACCAGAATGTGACTCCATTATTCAGTTCATCAGAAGGATGCTTGAATCAAATAGGGAAAATGACGGTTTCTGATGATGCCGATCCGCTGTTTCGGAAGGGATGTGCTACCATTATTTGTCAACCATGAGAAGAATAATTTCGTGTACATCTTCATCATATGAGGAGCATTAAAACGTCGTATCTATCATTTACATTGATGAGCAGAGCTGAAGGCGTTTGACAACATGGTCAAATGATTTTCCTCTTAGAGTTCAGATAAGCTGGACGTTGAAAGAATCTGTGGCTCTAACTGCCAGTGGGTGCGCTCAATTCAGTTCTGATTAGTGTTCGTTTCATAGGGTCTAAAATTTAGAGAGGTCTAAAAAAAAGAATCTTATTATTTAAAAGTATTAAATAAAGTTTAATTACAAAACTAACTGCAGAACCCCTGGTCTAATTCGCGAGACGAATCTAATGAGGGTAAACAATCCGCGGTTAGACAATGGTTACTGTAGCATTACTGTAGCAAAACATAGCTTACTTAGGCTCGTTAGATTCGTCTCGTAAAGATGTACCCATTTGTAAAAAGGTTTTGTCATTAGACTTTATTTAATACTAGATTCTCTTTATTTAGAGGCCTCTAAAATTTAGCGTTAAAAGAAACGAACAGGGGAAGCCCCGGTTGCAACTTGAGGTGATATGAAGTCTAGATTTCATTATTATTTGTTCTGACCGCATTACTGCTTCTGTACTTCAGGCAATCATCTAGAACTTATGAGGAACAGATCACCATGAGCAACCATTCAGGATTAGTGAAGCGCAACTTCATGACCCTCTGCAGACGTCAAAGGTGGCTGTTGAGTTTGGTATGCAGATTTTTCGTTAATGAAATGGCTATTTTTCTTTCTCTCGTTCCCAACTCGGTATGCTACTCTGGTAGTGCGAACCAATACGGGTGTTTAATCCATGCACTTTGCAGCGCACACAACACGTGTGGGTGAAGAGGCTTGTGGTCAACTACAAAGCTGGGCCTCGCTAGCTTTTTTTTTTTTTTTTTTTTTTTTTTAGGAACAGCTGGGCCTCGCTAGCTAGTTTTCCTCGCTTCCAGGTATCGTCATTAGCCAGTTGCTTCTTTTCTTCTGGCCACCTCCTACTGGGCCTTTGATGGTCTAAAAGGCCTGGAAGCTGTGGGACATGCACAGCTAGACATATGCTCACAGAGTCACAGCTCACCGTCATCTCACTTCACTGGATAGCACTCAGCCTCCAGACGGATGATGCAGTAATCTCTTCCCTACCCTACCTTGGATTCATGATGCAAGAGTTGTAGGCCATATTCGCGCATAATGGCAGAGCATCGTAGAATGGAAATATTTTAGGTACAACGACCCATGGCCATGGGGCTGTTTTGGCCATGGACTGCTGTTGCAAGTGATGAAGGGGAGGAAAGAAAATTAGTAGTAGAAGTTTAAGGTCTCTATATAGTAAAGGGCATTAGTATCGTGCAAGCAACCGATTCATACTCACTCACATACACGCACTGAGTATGAACATACAACTTCAGAATCCTTCATGTAGATAGAACAACGTCCTTGCCGCTTACAGAACGCATCATCCTTTTTTGCGGTAGGATGTGATTATCCTCCCGAAGAAGAAAGGAAAAGAAAGAGGAAAAGCTGGAATGGACGTCATCACCTATACCATCCAATCGCAAAGAAGTCTTGTCGGTGTTAAGAAACCGGCCGACAAGTAAATTTGTAACTACGGCGCCTAACAATCTTTTATGATGGCGAGGGTTTTGCGAGAGAGGCAAGGTTTATACTGGTTCAGGCAATCGATGCCCTACGTCCAGTTCGTGGGTGGTTCGTGTTTCGACTTGCAGAGGGGAGCTACAAGTGTTAGCGAGGGAGGAGCAAGACTCCAAGCCTTTTCGTGTGTATCTCTATGTCTGTGTGCGTTGTATCCTTTTTGACTCCTCCCTCCTCATGCACCCAGCTCTCCTTTTATAATCAAGGAGTGAGCCGGTTTACAAATGGGAACGGGGCTTTCGAGTTGCGGGCAGCGCGGCTACGCGCCGCACTAGTCTGATCCCTATCCGCTACTGTGGCTCTAGTCAGGCGGCGTCCTGTCAGCCTGGTCGCCGGGCAGGTGGTCGAGATGTCAACCCAGACTGTCGCGGCCGTCTTGTCGCCGGTCCGGTCTTCGTCCCTGTTCAGGGTGATGATGATGCCGTAGCCATCCCGCTGCTGTACTCGAGGTGTCAGGCGGCGCTGCGAGATGGGACGGATGTCACTGTGCAGGTCAGATCGCGTGCCTGCAAGTAGATGAGTTGCTGGGTAGAGTTAAGGCTCCCCAGCTACTCGTTGTAAATGCCTGTCCTCCTTGCCAGAGGAAAATCTTCTCGACGAAGTCTCCCAACTCGGGGTCGGGCGAAGCGCGGCTTGTGGGCCCGCCCGACTGGGAGTCGGGCGAGGCGGAGTTCGGGGCCCGCCCGACTGGGGGTCGGGCGAGGCGGAGTCTGTGGACCCCACCCGACTCGGGGTCGGGCGAGGCGGAGTCTGTGGACCCCACCCGACTCGGGGTCGGGCGGGGCGGAGTTCGAGGCCCGCCCGACTGGGGGTCGGGCGAGGCGGAATATGTGGACCCCACCCGACTCGGGGTCGGGCGGGGCGGAAGTCGTGGGCCCCGGCCGACTCGGGGTCGGACGGGGCGGAACTTGTATGTGTCCTCGGGGTCGGCCGTGGGCCCCTCGAGCGCTTCTGTCGTCGTGTGCCTGTTCCTGTGGGGCCTACACAATTAAGCTGAGACGGTTAGCAGAATTAAGCATCCTAGATCAGGATACCCTGATTTGGGTATCCGTCAGTAGCCCCCGAGCCTGGGCGGCGGCCGGGGGTCGTGGTCGCCGTCGAGGCTTGTCGTTGTCTTTCCGAGGGTATTTTCGTACTACTCCTACCGGTGGGTGCGCGCGAGCGCACCCGCCGGGTGTAGCCCCCGAGCCTCGGTACAAGTGGTTTACTTGTGCCGAGGGTGACAAAAAAGGTTTTCCCGAGACCACGCAGTAGGTCATTGTTTGCGAATGCGAGCCCCCGAGTCCTCGCTCGATGCGCGGATCCGTCCGAGGGTCGTTTCGTCTTTTTGTTTCGTCCGTACCCGCGCGTCTTTACGATAAGACGGGACACGCATGAGCCGGCCACGTCATTCCTCGATGGTTCGATGCGTGGTGCTCGTTTAAGCTGCAAACGGGTGTGTCCGAGTGAAGGCCTCGGCTTGCCCTTCGCGGGGGTCCGATTGAGACTAGCTGGAGTCGGCCTCATTAAGATCCGAGTTCCTGCCTTTTTCGATCGCCGACTCCTTTCGCTCGGAGTCAGTGGGCTCGATGCCCTCCCTCGATGGGAGATCAAGGTCGAGGTTTTTTAGACTCGGACTCGGACGCTACCGTCAGAGGCCCATTGTACTGCGGTGTACGGGTTGCGGTCGCTGGGGACCCCTCTTTGGTGGCCCCTCACTTAGTTTTGCCCTGGAGCGGCCGTTCGAACTCTTTCGCGGGGCCGGCCTTCGAACTCCTGGGCCGGAAACTGGGCCGTCGGGGCGTTTTCAGCCCCTAGCCTTTATTACCTGTGGGCCCGGCCGGGATTCCAAGCCCGCCTGGGCCGTCATCGTGCGTCGTGGAGACGCGACGGTTCGCCTTCCGCGCGGATCGAGGCCACGATCTGTCTTCGTGCGGTAGTGGAGCGGGCCATGATGGCGGTTTTTAAGGCACCTGCACCTGTTAGATCGAGAAACAGGGGAGGCGCGGGGAACGATGCGTCGTGTGAACGCGATAACTATAAAAAAGGGGATGAGCCCAACCTCATTTGTCTTACCAGGTTTTCGCGACCTTTCGCATCCACCGTCGCTCGCCTTTGCGCAAACCGCTTCGTCTTCCTCGCCTCGCTCGCTCTCCAACCTCCCTTCGTTTCGCCGTCGCTCCGCGTCCCTCGCCCGCATTCGCCATGGCGGATTGGAACCGGTCCAACAGCACCAAGGGGAGCCTTGATGCCCTAGTTGCGCGCGGCCTCCTGATGCCTCTCACCGCGGAGCGGGAGTGGCTGGTACCCGGGGAGGAGCGGATACCATCGCCGCCGGACGGCTACATTGTCTCCTTCCGCTCCTTCCACGAGCGCGGCTTCGGCATGCCGCCTCTTCCCTTCCTCCGCGGCCTGCTTCACCACTACAAGTTGGAGTTGCAGCACCTCAACCCCAACTCCATCCAGCACATCTCCGCCTTCGTCGCCTTGTGCGAAGGTTTTTTGAAGATTCGCCCCCATTTCCACCTTTTCAAGTACTTCTTCACCCTCGCGCTCCAGACCAAGAAGGACGCGGAAGGGAATCCGCGCGCCGTCCCAATCGGCTGCGCTAGCTTCCGGCTCCGGAGCACCCGGGCCCGCGAGTACATCACCATGCCCGTCACCGACACCAACAAGGGTTGGCACGAGAGGTGGTTTTACCTCAAGAACACCGCGCTCGCGCCGCTCCCGGAGTTCACCGGGCGCCTGATCGAAGAGGCGCCCGAGTGCTGGGGTTGGGGACCGGCCGCCCCTGACAAGAAGAAGTTGGCCGATCTCTTGGATACGATCGGCAAACTCAAGAGGGGCGGCGTTGCGGGCGTCGGGGTCATTGGCGCCTACCACGTCAGGAGGCTTGCGCCGCTCCAAGACCGGCGCATCCCCATGTGGGAGATGGGCCGCGACTTTGCGTGGAAGGGGACCTGCATGGTGGACCCCCACGCGGAGCCACGGATTTCCGTCCGAGAGCTGAAGGCACGGCTCTCGAAGGCGATGGGGAAGACAGCGGCGGATTGGGATAGCTTTAACTATCCGATCCCGGGCCACCCGCCGATGCTTCCGGAGCAGGGGGCCCTACAATTCGTTAGTTCTTCGATTCGGTTTCGATCCCGATTCAGCATTGTTTCGATTTTTCCGATTTTTCGCTTATACACTTTTTCTTGGATTTAGACTGGCGTCGCCTTCCTTCCTTCTGCCGCCCCTCTTCCCGAAGTCTACGACGCCGTCCGCGCGAGCAACAGGGAGCGGGCGGAGCGGCAGAAGGCCCGCAAAGACCGCGAGGACGCCAAGAAGGCGAAGCGGGCGAAGAGGGAAGAGGAGAAGAAACGGCGTCGCCGCCGAGGCGACGTGGTCTCCGACTCCGAGGACGACGACGACGACGATGATGATGACGGTGGTGACGGCGAGGGCGGCGATGACGACGGCGGCGACGACGATGACAACCAGGTCGACTGGGATCGACTGGAAGATCGCTCGCCGGGTCCCAACGTCGCCGGTGCTTCAGGCGGTGGGGGCGCGGCAGGCTATTCGCGGCCGGCGGCTCCCCTCGCCTCCATGGCTCTCACGCCCGCCCCCGCGAGGTTGCTCCCCGTGGCGACGGCTATGGCGGGGCCACTAATGGCATCGGCCGCCGCGACGACATCGGTCGTGGTGACCGTGCCATCGGCGGCGACGAGCTCGGCGGTGGCCGCGGCGACGACGGCATCGACGAGCGCCTCGACCGCGGCCCCTTCCACGACCACGTCCACCATAATCACCGCGCTGCCGTCCGCCGGGATGATGACGACCGTGGCGTCCCCCACGGCCCCGTTGGCCGTGGTGGCTTCGGCGTCCGTGGCGGCGGCGGCGACTGCGGCGCCCGTGACGGCGGCGGCGTCCACGGCAGCTTCTGAAGCTTCGCCAGCCGTGGCGACCGTGGTGGCAACGGCTCCCGCCGTCTCCGCGACGGCGGTATCCTCGGCTCCGCCAGTCGGGGTGACTCCCCCGCCCGAGTCGGCGGGGACCGCCGCCGTCTCCGCGACGGCGGTTTCGGAGGCGATCGCCGCGGTGGCGACGGTGGCGTCTTCTGCGGGGACGACGGCTGCGGCGGCGAGTGCCCTCTCAGGCAAGAGGGCGCGTGATGAGGCTGGGTCGTCTGCCGGCCCGACCCCGAAGCGTCAGCCATTCCGGTTAGTGCTCGACTTCGCTGCGTTTCTTTTACTTCTTTATTTCGTTCGCTAACTCTCTTTTGTTTCAGGGGTCCGCTGCAGGTCCTGCCACGGAAGCAGCTACTCCGGTCCTCAGGGGTTTTGGGGACGGCGCCCGGCTCGGCGGCGAGCGCGGCGGCGCCGGTGGCAAGCGTGGCGGCGCCGGCGGCAAGCGTGGCGGCGCCGGCGGCAAGCGTGGCGGCACCGGCGGCGAGCACGTTGGCAGAGGCGGCTCCAGTGGTCGCCGCGTTGACGGAGACGGGCAGCTCCGCGCTGTCCGGGCCGTCAGGGCCTCGTCTGAGCTCCACCACGCCTCCGCTGCCGCAGTCGACTTCGGGTGCGCCCACGGACGTCGATGTCCTGCGCGTCCAAGGGCCCGATGGACAGGAGCGGGTCCACAACGAGCCGGCGGAGCGGCAACTCTGGGGCGTGCTTGGCCAGCACCAGGGCCAAGCCATTAATGCTCTGGAGACCGCGCTCCGCCTGATAAAGGCGATGGGGGCCCCGACTCAGGTGCGTACATCCTCACTCTTTCGCAGAGTCTTTTTTCCCGCTTTTGTTTTGCTTATCCCTCTTCGTTGTCTCAGGAACTGTCCAAGTTGAGTCGGGCCAAGTCGAACTGCATTCGCTTCCAAGAGAGCGAACGAGTTCGGCTTGATGAGGAAGCGCAGGCCGTGGTGGAGCAGGTCACACAGGCCATGCGGGAGGCCGACCAGGCCAAGCTGGCGCTGGCCGGGGCAGAGGAGAGGGCGACCGCCGCCGAAAAGCGGGCCGAGGAAGCGGAGAGGAGGGCCGAAGCGGCGGAGAAGAACGCCGAGAAGGCGGAGGCGGACGCGGTCAAGGCACGCGAGGCGGCCGACTCCGAACGAGTGCTTCGACGGACGTCCTCCGAGTTGGTCTCCCAGCTCACCGCCCGGGTTGCCAAGTTGGAGAAGGAGGTTGAAGGTAGGGGTGGAAACGGATCGAATACGGATCGGATACTGCCTTTTCCACATCCATATCCATATTTGTAAACGAATATGGATACGAATACGAATGTTTTCGAATACAAATACGGATCGAATATTAAACGAATGCGAATACAAAAACGAATATCACTATAATTCGGACGGATACGGATACACCTAACTTTCTATGTTGTTAAGACAACTACTATATTTTTTCTTCTCTAAAGTATCTTTAATAGCATTATTTTACATGGTCTACACTAGTTCACATCAAAATTGAGTCAATTTTATAATATTTTTTATATAATATATGTGTATAATTATGACATAGTAGCGGATACGAATACAATACGAATATGTCGAATATTTGATGTCAAAACCTCAAACCATATCCACATCCGTATTTTCTAATCGAATTCGAATACGAATTCGAATAGTGTAAAAATATTAATCGAATGGCAAATTCCGTACCACATTTGTATTTTATCGAATACGAATATCGAATAATACGGATTATCCGTATCCACTTTCCACCCCTAGTTGAAGGTAAGGTTGCTGTACCTCTGCCTTGATCCATTCGCCTCGGCGTTCGCTTGTTTGATTTTCTTGTTTATTTGGTTTTCAGCGCTCAGGGCGGACCTGGAGGTGGCGCGGGGCGAGAACACCCAGCTGGAGCGGCTGCGGATCGGCGCCGAGCTTCTCGTTAACGAGCTGCAGGTGCCCCAGCCGGACGGGACCACCACCCTGGAGGCGCGCCTGCTTTCCATCTCCAACCGCTTCGGTGCCCTCCGTCGTGAGAGCTTCGAGGCCGGAGTCTTCTGGACGTTGGTGATGGAGCAGACGCACTACGGCGACTCCCTCGACCTCGAGGGCTTGTCGCTGGGCATGGTGCCTGGCTTCTCCGATGAAGAGATGGAGGAGCTGAAGAAGAAGGCCGCGCCCGTCGCTGCGACGCTTGCCGACCTCCTCGCCTCCTTCGCGTTCCCTCTGCCGTCGCCTCCGAGTGACGAGTAGTAGGAGATAGAGTAGTTAGTCGAGTTGGGCCGAGTGGCCCTCATGTAAATATAAAGAACTTGCCTTTATTTTAGACGAAACAAGTACTTCGTTCTTTAAATTTGTGTTCGTTCGAAACTTATTCGAAATTTTAAGTGTTTTCCCTTCGTGACTTCCTCCTCTTTCAGACCGCCTGATTGCCTTGGACCTTTCATTCGACTGACTGGTAACCCAGGCCGCTCCTAGCCGCCGAGGCGTCAGAGTCCCGAGTCGGCCAGTCGGGTCGATCGAGAGATCGTCGACGCTCAAGTTCTGTCCGAGTCGGACCTGCACTTAGGATTTTCATGTAAATTCCTTAGCCACGGACGCGTTGTCAGCGCAATTTTCGCTCTTGGCCTTGACGCTCGTTTGTCATGGGCGTTTTGGATTTTACACGGCCTTTTTTGCACGCCCGCCGGGTGGAGCCCCCGAGCCGTTAGGGTCGGGGATCGGCGGTCGGCAGGTCAGGACTTGTTGTGAATTTCAAAAAGACAGAAAAAAACGAACTTTCTTTTTATTTCGTTTGCATGTCTTTGAACGATACAAAAGGAAATGGAGATACAAGCTAAGGGTAAAAACGACGTAGCTGGTCGATGTTCCACGCGTTGGCGAGTATGCGTCCGTCGGCGTTCTTGAGCTTGTAGGTTCCGGGCCGGAGCACCTCCGCAACGGTGTATGGTCCCTCCCACGGCGGAGTCAGCTTGTGCCGACCCTGATTGCCCTGCAAAAGGCGAAGAACGAGGTCGCCAACCTCAAAAGCGCGGCCTTTAACCTTTCGTTCGTGGTAGCGGCGCAGCGCTTGTTGATACTTGGCGGAGTGCAGGAGCGCGGCTTCTCGTGCTTCGTCGATCTGGTCGAGCGCATCCTCGAGGTAGCGCTCGTTGAGGTCCGGGTCAAACGCTTGCACCCGCGGGGCCCCATAATCCAGGTCAGTCGGCAGCACTGCCTCGGCTCCATACACCATGAAGAATGGAGTGTAGCCAGTGGCACGACTCGGCGTCGTCCTTAGGCTCCACAACACTGCATCGAGCTCTTTCGCCCACCGACCGGCAAATTTCTTGAGCTTGTTGAAGATTCTGGGCTTTAATCCTTGGAGGACCATGCCGTTTGCTCGTTCACACTGCCCATTCGTTTGGGGGTGGGAAACAGCTGCCCAGTCGACTCGGATGCCGTATTGGTCGCAAAAGTTCAGGAATTTCTTCCCCGTGAACTGCGTGCCATTGTCAGTGATGATGGCATTTGGCACCCCGAATCGATGTACGATGTCGGTGAAGAACTTGACGGCTTGCGCCGAGTCAATCTTGCCGATCGGCCTGGCCTCTATCCACTTTGAGAACTTGTCAACGGCGACAAGCAAGTGGGTGTAGCCTCCCGGTGCCTTTTTGAAGGGTCCAACCAGGTCCAGTCCCCACACCGCGAACGGCCAAGTAATAGGGATGGTTTGGAGGGCCTGAGCCGGCAGATGAGTTTTACGAGCATAATGCTGGCACCCTTCGCAAGTGCGCACCACTCGTTGGGCGTCGGCAACAGCGGTCGGCCAATAAAAACCGTGCCGGAACGCGTTGCCGACTAAGCTTCGTGGTGCAGCGTGATGGCCGCACGTTCCGCCATGGATATCCTGGAGTAACTGCCTACCCTCGTCGAGAGGGATACAGCGTTGGAGGACTCCAGAGCGCCCTTTTTTATACAGCTCGCCGCCGACCATCGCAAATGTCTTGGCGCGCCTTGCGAGTCGGCGTGCCTCAGTGCGGTCGGGCGGAAGCTGTTGTCGCAGGAGGTAGTCGATGAAGGGTTGCCTCCAGTCATCGCGGGACCCGGGGTCAGCCCCCGAGTCGGGCGAGGCGTCGCGGGGGTCGGCGGGAGCCCCCGAGTTTTTGTCGCGCTCGATGACCAAGGCCTCGTTGGCCTCAATCGGAGCCGGTTCTTGTGCTTGCTCTTTCGTCGGGTCGGCCGACGCAGGATCATTGGTGGACGGCTTGTCTTGATCGCAGGCAAAAATGCCTGCCGGGATTGTTTCCCGGTTGGACCCCAGCCTGGCCAACGAATCGGCCGTTTCGTTGTCCCGCCGAGGGACGTGTTCAACCTGAAAACCATCCAATTTTTCTTCCAGACGGCGGATTTCGGCACAGTAGGCCGCCATCTTGGGGTTAGTGCAGGTGGACTCATTCATGACCTGGTTAACAACGAGCTGAGAGTCGCCAAAGGCTTCGAGCCTACGGACTCCTAACTCGACAGCTGCTTTCATGCCGTTAAGCAGAGCTTCGTACTCGGCTACATTGTGTGATGCTGGGAAATTGAGCCGAATGACATATTGCATTCGCACACCTCTCGGAGAGATGAGCAGCCACCCACTCCCGGCACCCCTTTTTGTGAGAGAGCCGTCAAAAAACAGCCGCCAACATTCCTTTTCGACAGGAACTATGGGCAACTGAGTTTCGGTCCACTCGGCGATGAAATCTACCAGGGTATGTGATTTTACGGCAGATGGGTGCGTGAATTCTATTCCCTGATCCATTAATTCTAACGCCCATTTAGAAATTTTGACCGACACCTCCGGATTGCCCAGAACCTCAGCAAGGGGGAAGGAGGAGACGACGGTTACCGGATGGGCGTCGAAGTAGTGACGGAGTTTGCGCCGAGTGATGACCAGCGCGTATATCACCTTCTGGATCTGCTGCCACCTTGTCTTGCAGTCGGAGAGGACCTCGCTGACGAAGTACACGGGCCGTTGTACCTTGAGCACCTTGCCCGACTCCGTCCGTTCCACCACCAGGGCGGTGCTGACCACCTGCGTTGTCGCCGCTATATAGAGCAACAAGGGCTCCTTCTCGGTCGGAGAGGCGAGAATCGGGGCGCTAGAGTGTCTGGCCTTGAGATGATCAAGAGCCTCTTGTGCCTCGGCTGTCCAGACGAAGTTGTCGGACTTCTTGAGGAGACGATAGAGTGGCAACCCCTTTTCCCCGAGTCGGGAAATGAATCGACTGAGTGCGGCTAAGCAGCCGGTCAGCTTCTGTACGCCTTTCAGGTTTTTGATCGGCCCCATCTTCGCGATGGCTTCGATTTTTTCTGGGTTGGCTTCGATGCCGCGTTGTGAGACGCAATATCCCAGGAGCATCCCTTTTGGGACCCCGAAAACGCATTTCTCGGGATTGAGCTTAATGCCATTCTCTCTTAGCCGTTGGAACACGGCGTTGAGATCGGCGACTAAGTCGTCGGTTCGCATGGATTTGACTACGATGTCATCCACGTACGCTTGCACGATCCGTCCGATGAGATCACCGAAACACTTGATCATACAACGTTGGTAAGTGGCGCCGGCATTCTTTAACCCAAACGGCATTGTAACGTAACAATATGAGCCGAAGGGAGTGATGAACGCCGTTGCCTCTTGATCACCGATCTTTAGTGGGATCTGGTGATAGCCCGAGTAGGCGTCTAGGAAACACAGGGTTTCGCACCCTGCGGTCCAGTCAACAATTTGGTCGATGCGTGGCAAAGGAAACGGGTCCTTTGGGCATGCCTTATTGAGACTTGTGTAGTCAACACACATCCTCCATTTCCCATTTTTCTTTTTAACAAGTACAGGATTGGAGAGCCACTCGGGGTGATACACTTCTTTGATGAAGCTGGCGGCAAGGAGCTTTGTCAGCTCGTCGCCTATGGCTCGGCGCCTTTCCTCGTCGAATCGGCGCAACCTCTGCTTGACCGGTTTCGATCCCGGTTTGATGTTGAGGGAGTGCTCGGCGATTTCCCTTGGAATCCCTGGCATGTCCGAGGGTTTCCACGCGAAGATATCCTTGTTGGCGCGAAGGAAATCGACGAGCGCGCTTTCCTATTTGGCAGAAAGGGTCGCCCCGATGATGACCGCCTTCCCCTCGGGGTCGGACGGGTCAAGGGGAACCTTCTTGGTGTCCTTGGATGGCTCGAACGAGCCGGACGCCTTCTTCGGAGTCGGCGTCTCCTCGGACTCCACGCTGGCGACCTCCGGGAGGTCGGACTTGTTGATGAGCGCCGCTGCCAGTTCACAGCACTCTACTTCACACTCGTAAGCACATTGAACAGACGTGCTCACGGTGATGACACCTCTCGGCCCCGGCATCTTGAGCTTGAGGTAGGTGTAGTTGGGGACGGCCATGAACTTCGCGTAACATGGCCGACCAAGGATCGCGTGGTACGCGCCGGGGAAGTCCACCACGTCGAAGGTGAGGACCTCTGTGCGGTAGTTGATCGGCGTGCCGAAGGTGACGGGCAAGTCGATTTGCCCGAGCGGCATGGCCGTCTTTCCGGGCACGACCCCATGGAAGGGTGCGCCCGAAGGTCGGATGCGAGAGCGACTGACTCCCATGGCATCGAGGGTCTCTGCGTACAAAATATTTAAGCCACTACCACCATCCATCAATACCTTGGATAGGCGCTTGTTGGAGACGATGGGGTCGACGACGAGTGGGTACCGCCCCGGACGCGGCACGTACTCGGGGTGGTCGCCGCGGTCGAAGGTGATGGCCGCCTCGGACCACTTGAGGAAGGCCGGAGTTGCCGGCTCGGCGGCGTACACCTCTCGGCGCTCCAGCTTCTGGCGCCGCTTGGAGGAGCTGACTCCTTCGCCTCCGAAGATCATGAGGTAGCCGGTGGTTTTCGGAAATCCACCGTCCGCCTCCTTGTCGTCCTTCCCGTCATCCCCGGGGTCAGAATCCTTGGGGTCGGACTTCTTTGCCTTCGCGCCCAGGAACTTCAGCATGAGCCCGCAATCCTTGAGGGCGTGCTTGACGGGGTAGGCGTGATTGGGGCACGGCGCTTCCAGCATCTTTTCGAAATGCTGGTTCTTGCCGTCGTTGTCGACGGCCGGCTTCTTCTGCTTACGCTCGACGGCCGCGACGAGCGCGTCGTTGCGGCGTTGCTGATCGCCGCCCTTCTTCTTCTTCTGCTTTTGCTTCTTGTCGTGCGGGGCAGACGGACCCGCACCGGAACTCTCGTTCCGCTTTGCCTTGCCTTTAGTCCGGTGAAGGAGGGCATCGACCGCATCCTCACCGGAGGCGTAGCTGGTGGCCACGTCGAGCAGCTCCTTGATGGAGCGCGGGCTCTTGCGGCCGAGCTCATGAACGAGCCCTTCGTTGCCGGTGCCCGCTATGAACGCGGAGATCACCTCGGCGTCAGCGAGATTGGGTAACGCGTTGCATTGCCTGGAGAACCGCTTGATATAGTCCCTCAGGGACTCGTCGGCACTGTCGGCAGTTCCGAAGGTCCCACGGGTTCCCCGGGCGCGCGTACGTGCCCTGGAAGTTGCCGATGAACACCTCCTGGAGGTCAACCCAATCCTGGATTGAGCCCTCCGGGAGATGCTCGAGCCACGTCCTGGCCGAGTCGGCCAAGAAGAGGGGGAGGTTGCGGATAATGAACCGTTCGTCGATGGCACCGCCGGCTTGGCACGCCAAGCGGTAGTCCTCCAGCCACAACGCGGGATTCGTCTCCCCGTTGTACTTCGTGATATTGCTGGGCGGCCGAAACCGCTGGGGGACGGGAGCCCGCAAGATGGCGCGGCCAAAAGCCCGTGGGCCGGCCGGGACCGGAGCCCGAGGCTTGTCTTCCTCCGGGTCAAATCTCCCGCCACGCCGCGGAGCGTAGACAAAGTCCTCGGTTTCGCACCGTGGACCTCGCCCTTGCTCGCGGCGCCTTGCCCGCAGAATGTCGCGGGCGTCGCGGATCCTGCCGATCCGCTGATGGACCGGCGGCGCGTCCCTAGTCCCACTTTGCTCGGGGGTTTGGTGAACGGAACTTTCGGGTTGTGCCCGCGGCTTGCTTGGCGTGCGGTAGGAAACGCTGGATTCCCACCGCCGTGCAGCAGAGCTTTGGTCGCGCTCGGCCTGCTGCACCGCCGCCAAGTCCAGGAGGTCCTTGAGCTCCCCCTGGATTCTTCGTTGGTCCTCGTTGGACGGTTGCGGGAGCGCGCGCAAAAGTGTCGCAGCCGTGGCGACATTCTGGCTGGGCCTGGTGTATCTGGGCACGAGGTTGCCCGCCTCGGCCAGAATCCGCTGCCGGGCTTCGCGCCCATGGGCACGCACACGTTCGCGCTGGGCCTGGCGCTGCGCCACCTCGTGTTCGAGCCGCTCGCGCTCCTCCTTGAGCCGCCGCGCGGCTTCTGCGAGCTCGTGTTGGCGTTGGAGCAGACGCTCCAGGTCATCGCCCCCCCGGAGGTCGGCGCTCGCCGGAGGGGTTTCATGCTGCGCCTGTGTCACAAGCAGGGGCGCGGCTTCTGCGGCCGCTCCGGCGTCCGCCGTCGTCGCGGCCGCTGCAGGGTCTGGCTGCGCCGCCACGTCGTGAACGTTGCGGCGGCTACCTCCGCCGGCTTCCACCACCATGCACTCGCGCGAAGGATGGTGACTGCCGGCGTCGGAGTCGTAGTCGAGGAGGTCATCCTCGTCGCTGTCGTAGTCGTACTCCGCCATACCCACGAGCTCCGCGCCCGCGGACATGGCGAGGGTGAGGGCCCTTTGTGGGGGTGCCGGCGGTTCGACGCGCGAAAGCCCCCCGTCCCGGACCACGATGAACTCCAGGCTCCCGAAGTACACGAGAGCACCCGGAGCCCAATCGATGTCGTGGCTCGCCATCAACTGAAGATGTCAAACACGCTGAGGTCCCCTACCTGGCGCGCCAACTGTCGGTGTTAAGAAACCGGCCGACAAGTAAATTTGTAACTACGGCGCCTAACAATCTTTTATGATAGCGAGGGTTTTGCGAGAGAGGCAAGGTTTATACTGGTTCAGGCAATCGATGCCCTACGTCCAGTTCGTGGGTGGTTCGTGTTTCGACTTGCAGAGGGGAGCTACAAGTGTTAGCGAGGGAGGAGCAAGACTCCAAGCCTTTTCGTGTGTATCTCTATGTCTGTGTGCGTTGTATCCTTTTTGACTCCTCCCTCCTCATGCACCCAGCTCTCCTTTTATAATCAAGGAGTGAGCCGGTTTACAAATGGGAACGGAGCTTTCGAGTTGCGGGCAGCGCGGCTACGCGCCGCACTAGTCTGATCCCTATCCGCTACTGTGGCTCTAGTCAGGCGGCGTCCTGTCAGCCTGGTCGCCGGGCAGGTGGTCGAGATGTCAACCCAGACTGTCGCGGCCGTCTTGTCGCCGGTCCGGTCTTCGTCCCTGTTCAGGGTGATGATGATGCCGTAGCCATCCCGCTGCTGTACTCGAGGTGTCAGGTGGCGCTGCGAGATGGGACGGATGTCACTGTGCAGGTCAGATCGCGTGCCTGCAAGTAGATGAGTTGCTGGGTAGAGTTAAGGCTCCCCAGCTACTCGTTGTAAATGCCTGTCCTCCTTGCCAGAGGAAAATCTTCTCGACGAAGTCTCCCAACTCGGGGTCGGGCGAAGCGCGGCTTGTGGGCCCGGAGTTCGGGACCCGCCCGACTGGGGGTCGGGCGAGGCGGAGTCTGTGGACCCCACCCGACTCGGGGTCGGGCGAGGCAGAGTCTGTGGACCCCACCCGACTCGGGGTCGGGCGGGGCGGAGTTCGAGGCCCGCCCGACTGGGGGTCGGGCGAGGCGGAATATGTGGACCCCACCCGACTCGGGGTCGGGCGGGGCGGAAGTCGTGGGCCCCGGCCGACTCGGGGTCGGACGAGGCGGAACTTGTATGTGTCCTCGGGGTCGGCCGTGGGCCCCTCGAGCGCTTCTATCGTCGTGTGCCTGTTCCTGTGGGGCCTACACAATTAAACTGAGACGGTTAGCAGAATTAAGCATCCTAGATCAGAATACCCTGATTTGGGTATCCCTCAAGTCTCCAACTCCAAGCGAGTTCCGAGAAACATCCAATCCTCCTCCATTCCGGGCGCCGAAAAGGCCAATGGCTCTGATCTGAACCTCCTCTCCCACCACGTCCGCAGCAAGCAAGCCACGAGCGGAAGCAATCATTTTGACGGGCGTCGTGGGGGTGATGAGATCACTTTTCGCAGCCTCCGACGTCCGAAGCAGAGGCATCGCGCGTGGCCTGATCGATGGATCTAATCGAACAAGACAATTCAGTTCAGGCAACAGGCATGCATGCACCAGCATCACCTTGTACTCGCACGCAACGAGATGGAGATGCTGGACTCAAGGACTGGATGCATGTTCCACCAAGGCCAAGCGTGCGTGCGCCATGTCTCTCGACATGTCACCTTTCCTGACACCAACAGATAAGCAAGAGGCCGGCAGATCGGTGGATGGACGGAGGGGAGGAACAAGACTACAGGAGTGCATGCGTGCGTATCTCACTGACAAAAGGAACCGGTACAGGCAACACGACAATTGGTACAGTACGAGTACCCGGTACAACTGTAGTATATTATCACCGACCACAAGTCAAAGCAAATGGCGGGTACATGTTCAAACCCACACACACCTCCTACAGATACCTTCTCTATGCAGCACCATCACTAACCTTTACACTAGGGAGTAGTAGTAGTATATTGCTACGAATATTTATATGTATACGTATTGTACATCTTGCTTGTAGTGGTAGACAAAAGAAAGAAAAAATAATCATATCGTAGGGATCATTTTCGATCAGATGCTCCTTCCTGGGCTGGGAACAGTAGTACTAATTCTTCAAGGTTGGTCTTGCCGTCGATCATAGCCTCGGACATCTGCCAGAGTCTCTCGGCCTCGTGGGCGTTGGTGGCGGCCGGCGACGGCAGCGCCTCGTTGCAGTCGGCGAAGTAGCGGCCGGTGACGCCGGCCAGCCTCGGGTGGGCCGCGACGTAGCACGTGGTCGCCGCAGCCTGCCAACCGACGACGGATTAGATTTGACCGGTAAAGTGTGAACCGCGAGGGGTTAAACGCAACGCGGCGCGGCAATAATTACTCCACTCCACTCCGGAGCAAACCAAAGCTCAGCTCAATCTCTCTCCTACGCAGCTGCCACTGCAGCAGGTATAGCAGAGGAGTATAGGGAGAGAGCAAGAGCAAGACAGTGCACGGGACCCAACACATGGAGCAGGGCATAAATAAAGAGATTTGGTGGACGGGCACAGGTTAATTAATCACCTGAGGGATCGTTTTGAGCAGCTTGGACAGCAGCAAGAACACCAGATCTGCAGAGACAAAATTTATATTCCATCCATTCAGATTCAGTTGCTGCTTGCTGTTGTTGGACATCCAACGCAAGTCAGCGTGCAAGGAAGAATTAATAGAAAGATACAGTACCTGTGAGGAGGCCGTCGCGGTCGCGGTTGAGGCGGGTCCTGACGATGCCCGGGTGGACGCAGTTCGCCGTCACGTTGGCGCCCATTTCCTAATCAAACCCGACCACACGCCCGGAAAAGGAAAGCCAACGAACTGATCAGCAACCAAAACTTGTGGAGAGCTCAGCTCAACGGGTTGGGTAATTGAGTTGGGTGGTGGACGAGTGGACGTACCTGGAGGCGAGCGGCGAGCGCTCGGGTGTGCAGCACGTTGGCGAGCTTCGACACCGCGTACGCCTGCGTCGCGTCGTAAGCTCTGTTCTTGGTGGTTGCAAAACGACAGAATCAGCATGCCAGGGTCGAGAGTAGTTAATTAATTTGATCGTCGTCAACACTAGAACAGACAGCAGGAGGACAGAGGGACTCTTACATCTTACGGCGGGTGACGAGGTGGAGGTACTCGGCCCAATCGCCGGCGAACCAGCCGTGCACGCTTGACGACACGTTCACGATGCGGCCCTGGATGCCCGTCGCCGCCGCCGTCTCCGCCATGCGCCCAACCAGCAGCTTCGTCAGCAAGAAATGGCCTGGACGGACGGATGATTGTCAGAAAATTCAATTGTAGTATAGTATGCAGTGCATGCGTGTACGAACCGAGGTAGTTGGTGGCGAAGGTCATCTCGACGCCGTCCTCCGAGAGCGCGAGCTGCCCGTGCGAGAATTTCCCGGCATTGTTTCTGCATCGACAGAGCACGAATTCGATCAGCCAACGCGATCGATCAATCGGATTCAGACATGGTGGCATGCGTGTCAGGCTTGTTGGAAGACAACCAACAATAAGCTAGAGAAGGCTTGCGCGCACGTACATGAGGAGGTGGAGCGGCAGTCCGAGGTCGAGGAACCGTTCGGCGAAGGCTCGGACGGAGGCGAGCGAGCTGAGGTCGAGCGGGAGCACGAGGACGTCGGCGGCTGGGCACTCGTCCCTGATGCGCGCGCGCATGTCCTCGGCGGCCTTGACGCTCCGGGCCGGGATGACAACCCGGGCGCCGCGCTTGGCCAGCACCCGCGCCGTCTCCGCCCCGATCCCCGACGTCGCGCCGGTGATGATGGCCGTCACGGAGGAGCCCTGCAGGTCCGGGCACACCTCCTCCGCGGTCGACTTGGACCCGAAGCCGTTCGCGCCGGGGGAACCCAGCAGATACCTCACCGCCGGCAGCATGCCGTCCTGTCCTGTCCGCGAGCAGAGCAAGGACTGCGCCTACGCGGCGGCGGCGGCGACGAGCGAGGACTGCAAAGAGTGTGAGGCGATGGTGGATGGGGACGGGGGAAATTAAGGCGCCGACCCAGCATTTATATAAAGCTCGAGGGCCTCGCATGAAGAAGCTAGTAGAGCCTAGGGCGGCTTCTTTTGGAACAAAGGAAAAATATGAACATTTTATAGAAATGCAATCCTATAAAAAATTTGCCCTATCTATAGGTTTTTTAAGACAAAGGATCGGAGTGTTGCTTTGGAATGCATGACTTTATAGTAGGAATTTTAGCGGAAAAATCTAGAGGAACCTTTTTTTCAGCAATAGAGGAAATCTAACATTCAAAGTTTCCTTTGTGTCTATCTCTCTTCACAGGAAATCTAACATGTTTTCATTTCTTATAGAAAGCAAGTGATATTCAACTTCAATCCCACGTTTTTTTTTCTATTTATTAGTAGTACGTGTTTTGAGAACGGAAGGGGCCAAAAAGGTTTTGCATTACAAAAGTACTCCACAAAAGGAGATGGAACTAAACTTTCCACAGAATTTCATCGCATTGACTGCGCCACCGCGGGGGTGCCTGCGGTACGCAAAGCAAATGCGCGCACGGGACGGGAGCCGACGACGCGTCCGCGGACGACAGCACACCTCGCCGCGACTTTTCGCGCCCGTGCGGCCCTTCTCTTCTTCTTGGTGCGATCCGCCGTGCTGTCCGTTGTTCTCTCTCTTTTTTTTTCTTTTTTTTTTTAGATGTGTCCGTTGTTCTCTCTACTTACGCTCTCTCTGATCGATGAATGATGATATATCTCCAAGCGTCGTCCTCCATTCAATCGTTCTCTCCTTTTCGTACGCAGTACTAGCTCCGTGCAACGGAATCCATGGCGTGGTAGTAGTATGGTTTTGGTGAAACAAACAAAATCTCCTTTTCTGTGAACAGGGACTCGGCGACTCAATTTGGTGCTCTGTCGCCGCCGTGCAACTCCTTTGGCTGTGAACGTGTCGCGGTTTTGGGCCACTCGCGCTCGTGTCGTGGCCCACAGCGGATAGCGCAACACAATGAGGAGGAGGAGGAATATCGATCGAATGTGGTCAAGTCAACGAACTGGAGCGTATCCGCATGTGGGAATCGTTAGGTCCACCTGATGCCTCACCTAAATCACATGTTTGGTGGGGGTGGCCACGGACCCTGTCATACTAGTATATTTTCTTTTTTTGCGTACTGCCATTTTTCATGGCTCTACTCTACTACTAGTAGACCTCAATGTTTTCACATTTTTGTACTAGTACAAATGACCAGAAAAGAAAAGATCCAAAATTCCAGGATTGGACGACAAACACATGCAATCTGCACCAACCCAGGGAACAATGTAGGAGAGGACGATCGAATGAAAATCTGAGAGTTGCCTCTAAAAAAAAATGAAAATCTGAGAAGCCGCCCGCACTATACGTTGGCCATTGTTTCCCTCTCGAGCTTGCAGGATGTGCAATGCAGCGCTGTGTAGCATGGTTCTTCCTGCCGCGGCTCATGCATTCAGCGTGTTCGCAGTTGAAACGAACAGCCTCATTGATGCATGCAACCACGGACGCCATTAAAATGGGTCGATCGAGCTCGCGCGCCCCAACTGTAAAGGCTGCAGTTCGATCGGCACGAAGCCGCTGCTGCCTGGTGCAGCTAGCTACCTACCTACGCCTGGTGCAGCGAGTAGCATGAGCATAGCCATGCAGGCATGGCAGCACACACGCTGGCATGCAGAGAGTACGAACAAAGTGGAGTAGGAGTATCCTCGATCAGCAGCTGATCTTGCCTGGGGACACGCTCGCTGTGCCGGCCTTGACTCGACTCGATCCATCATCCGGCATGGCATGGTGCAGCATGCATGGATGCATTGGATGGAAACAGCACAGCTTGGGTGGGTGATGTGGCTGCGGCGTCGTCGTCAAGTACTCCACTCCTGCTCCTAGTACGTCGCGCTCGTACCGCGTTGCTCCGATCCGTTCGTGCGATTCTCTGATGCCCCCCGGATTCTGATTGAGTTTTCTGATGATGGATGATGGGACGAGACACCGACGGGGGCAGTGCTGTAGTACTCTGTAGTACTACTCGTACTACCAAAGCCGGTCACTCTAGTTGATGCCTTCATGGAGTCCTGTGTGTATGACCCGTACAGTACTATCTTTCGACGCGACAAGCACGTCTGATCAGTTACGTACTGGTAAAGCACTCACCATGCACGTGTACCTCCTTAATCTCCGAAGTATATAATCGGTTATTTTGGTCCAAATGAAATGCCATAGTTCCACGAGCTCGCCACCGTCCGCAGCAGGCAGGCGGCGGGCGGAGGTCAGCCACGAGCACGCGGCTTCAGAACGCGCCCGCGGCGACGTCCCGTTTGACAAAGCAAGAGGCTCGCTCGATCCTGCCATTATTTACTGACCTACGAGTGTCATTCTCTGCCCTAGTATCCGTGACCGGCCTACACTCCGGGTTCAGTCTATGGTCAGAAAAGCAATCTGGTTGCCGGCAACCCCGGTTGCCGGATTGAGAGCCGTTGGATTTTGCTGGATGTGTTGGATTGGGTTACTTTGGGAGTATTTCTCTTGTACCTGATTTATTTTTGGGCTGTATAGAGTGAGTGGGGGAGACAGAAGTCTGTCTGCTGTCAGCTTTGGGCCCGCCACTAGCTTTTGGTCCCATCGAAGGGTCAAGCGGCCAGAACCATTTGGTGTTCCACTCAGCAAATTAGAATGTGACACGTGTACACATACACAGCAAACTCATTTGAATTTTGAATGATTTAGCTGTTGGTTGAAGTACAGCATAATTGCTTTGGTTCTGGAACCGTAATCGAGGAAACTGGACCTGCTAACAAGATCCCGTCCAGTCACATATTTTCACAATCCACATCTCTTCTCAAAAAAAAAAAAGCACACCACATGAATATTGAAATAACACTGAATATTTGTGACTTTTCAAGTTGCAAAACATATCAATATACTTCATGTACGCCGCATGAGGACCATGAAAAATTTGTAATGTACACCTCATGTCAATATTCGTAAATATCCCATCAACATGACACAAATTTCTTGATTATTGTTCATATATGAAAACCAAAATTGTAACTGTACAGATCCTGTAGTTATACATTTATTGTACTAGCTTACAACAAAAAATCCTAATTTCCTCTTTAATGTCCCATGAACACCTTAGGAGCCAGCAAAAGTAAAAAAAAAAAAAATGAAACATGTGAATACCAAGATGTAAATTTGATCAAATAACGTGATATTGTACCCATTAAAATCTCATGTACTTCACAGGTTCTTCAACTCGACACGTGGCGCTCAGGGTTCAAAATCCGAACAATTCAAAAGGAAAATAGGGAGTGAAGAACAGAAAGCAGTGTCATTCGTGTACAAAAACATCAAGAAAAATCCTATTATTTTTGTGCAACAACATATGACAAGAAATTGGCATGAACATGTATAATTCAACAAAAAATCTTGATGCTACACATTTGCCTGTACAACATCACATAAACCAGCCACAGGTGTTGTCCATATGGAGAGAAAAGAAATCATCAAACGAACCAGCCAGCCACAGATCATGTACTTCACGTGGCTAAACGAGAATCACTATAACAAGCAAGAAAATGTGGCAGCTCTGAACCCATCATTTTAATGGTGTGCACATGAAGTGCATTTTAATTCACATGTAAACCACATGGAAACCATACCAGCACTTTTCCCGTGAACATCCAAACATGTAAAATATGTCCAAAAATTAATCAAATGAATAAGTAATATTCCAGTAACACATTACAATGCACTTCACAGATGAACCAGCTATGAGAATCAAAAAAAAAAAGAGGACAGATCCAAGAACATCCAGGAGTCAGATTACTCTTCCAAGTACCTTGATGCACATCTAGAGTACAGGTGACACTAAAAAAAAATCTGGAGTACGGTTAGGCAAAAAAATTGGATTACTCGTGTACACTCAATAAGAAACTAGCATATTCCTGAACTCTTAACTGATGCTAAGAAAAATAAACTGAACTGGTAACAACTACCAATCCTAATTACTGTAATTGTACCAATCGATGATATGTGAATTACATTGACGACGTACAAAACTCCAAAGTTAAAATGAACTTAACAGATCAAAAATTTTCTGGGTTCCCGGACGTACAAAACTCAAATGCACACTTGATGTACAGAACCTTGCCCACGAATATCTTGCAAAAAAAAGAAACCGGCCCCAAACAAAAAAATTGTGATGAACATATGATCAAATAGCAGAGAGATGAACAAAAGAACAGCAGAACCGAGGTCCAACCGAATCTCATCCTGCCAGGCTGCTCCTGGCTCAGCCGCCGGATGCCTCGATGCCGGCTCGTATTTGTGCATTTGTATATATGCTTCAGAAGATTTTATCTACCAGCAAATATTCAGGAAAGAAAAGAAAAAAAAACGCCCCTTGCGGTTGCGGATGCATTACATAAGTTGTAGCACCAGCTGCACGAGCTCTTTCTGCGCTAGCAGCAGGCTGGTTCCATAAGTTTTTAACGAGATGAACATCAAAAGAACACTTGCTGTACTGCCCAGGTGCATGAACACTTAAAAAGAGGATTTGGAACTCTAGCAAATTAATTATGTTCATTCTTTTTTGCCAAAAGAAAAATGATCTTGAAACAATCTGTACCGACAATGAAAAGAAGCGCCGATCATCATGTTCCCATCGACCACAGTTACACAAAAAAAGAGATCGAAAGAACACCTATTGAACTGACCTTGTATTAAACATTTAAGAAGAGCATTTGGAACTCTAGCAAATTTGAAAAAATATTTTGATATATTTTCAGATGAACAACAAAGGAACAGTCTACATTTCCAGTGCCATTTCAACTATTGAAGCTATGGATTATATAAAAATACCATTTGTCACATTGGTACACCTAAACAACAGAAAAAAATCACAAACAAATTATCCTTTTTCCCCTCTACATTGTCATCAGGTGAACAATAAATGGGAACAACAGACCACAAACATCTTCATGATATGATTTCTAAACGAATAAAAATGATTATATACAATATTATTGCATCATTTCCTGAAAAAACCAATATGCGACTCATGTGGTACAACAGAAAATTTCGCTCATGTGGTACAACTGAAAATTTCAAAAAGCTGAACCAGTATTGTTCTTGAACAACGAAGATGCATGAGTGCATCATCAAAGAACATCTGGAATTGGAGATGAGGAGTTCATATCTTGCACTCATTCTGTGATTCAGCCAAAAAAAAAAAAAAGCCAAATGGCAGTCTGCATTTCTGAGCTAGTAAGCCTGAGTTTAGGAGAGAGCAGGACAGCAGCAGTCAGATGCACATGCGAGTAGATTAGCAAAGAAATCCCATCCAAAAGCACTTGCCACCGTGTGCTAGCTGGAGCACTGGATAGGGAGAGATTGATCATCTGAACAGGGCGTCGTACCTGCACTGCAGCCGCAACCGCCTCTAGCGTGGCTCTATGCCGCAGCACAGACGCACCACTTTCTGGTCGCGGTCCTCGAGAGCTCCATCCGTCTCCGTTCCGCCGGTCATAGCTGGAACTCCGCAGCCGTGAGCCATGTACTCCTCGTGAACGAGAGCCCCGCCATGATTGACGAAGCTGCTCTCGCGGGCATCCCCGTCTGCGGGACCTTGGAAGATCAGGACGACGTACCGGCACAGTCGCTAATGTACCTCGGCCACCGGGCGGCCGGAGTCGTCGACGGCGAGGGACACCCCAGTGTACAGAGGTCGTCGTTGCGTGCAGCACCAACGCCGTCCCGAGGTCGTCCAGCCGCGCGGCACGACACGCGATGGAGACGGGCGCGAACGTCGCCGCGATGGTGGGCTGCGCCTCCTAGCGTCGCCAGGATCACGAGCCCGTCGCCACCGTCATCACGGCGGCGCCACCCACGAGGCAACGATGCGGTCGCTTGGTCGGTCCACCATGCTCGTCGACGACGGGAGGCTCCAGATCTGGAGGTGAACAGGTGGTGGAAGACCAGATCTGGACCTCCCTGTCCCTCAAGTGTGCAGCCGCCGGGTCACCTCGAGGATGCCGCCGTGGATGACGGTCCAGATCCGCCGCCTTCGGGTCACCTCGATGTAGCTGCCATGGAAGACGACCTCTTCCTTCTCCAGCTCCGGCGAGGCTTCCGTGGTTCTTCCTCAACTCCGGCGACTCCTGCGACGAGGTTAGTGTTGGGGGTTGGTGTTAGGGTTCCGGGTTTGGGGGTCAATGGTGTCCACCGGACATAGAAGAGGAGGGGGCCGGGGGAGGCAGGCCGGTCAGGCGGTGGTGGCGGGAGAGACGGCGGAGGCGGAGGCGGCGGGGACGCCGCCGGAGCGGGCGGCGAGAGATGGCGGTTGGGCCAGGGTTGGGGCGGGGGCGAGGACGACGACGGCGGAGGTGGGAGGCGGCGGGGGAGGGGGTAGGAAGGCGGCTGCCTCGCCGGGCTAGGGTCTCGCCGGACCTCCGCGCCGGCGGCCGGCGCGGAGGTCCGGCGAGACCCTAGCCCGGCGAGGCAGGGGCGGCGGCTCGATGGGCGGTGGGCGGCCGGCGCGGAGGTCCGGCGAGACCCTAGCCCGGCGAGGCAGGGGCGGCGGCTCGATGGGCGGTGGGCAGGGGCGAGAGAATCGTCGGGAGGTGGAAGGAGAGAGCCACCACCCACAGCGAAGCTCAGGTCCGGGAACAGCACGCTCCAAGGGAGGAGCAGACGTGCACGATGGCGCGGTCGCCGACGAGGTCGGGTAGAGGGCGTCACGGATCTGGCCGAGGAACGCGATGAAGAAGAAAGCGGCAGCGGCCGGGTACCTCGTCGTCGCACATCGATTCGATCAAATCGAGGCCGTGCTCGCCTCGATGCGTCGCGGACAGGAACGGATCGGGGGATCCGCTGCCTCAAGGGTTGTCGTCGCCTCCCCGTCGAGGTCGCCGGTTCCTCGAGCTCCCTCGCCGCCGCCGCCTCAACTGCTCCGTCGTAGCCACGGTCGTACCCGCCGCCTTGAGCGCCGACGCCACCTCGCGGTCGCTCCCGTCCCCAGATCCGGATGTCTTGCAGGCTGATCCGGGTCGGCCCGCCGGAGTACAGCTCCGGTGACCTCCCGGCACTGGTAGAGAGAGAGAGTCGTGGGAGGAGAGAGAGAGAGGCTGGGAATCGGGAGGAGAGAGAGAGAGGCTGGCGTGGGTTTATCGGGGGAGAGAGAGACGGTTTGTTTATTTCGTATGAGTGTGGGTCCCATCGTATACCTTGTGCGTATATCTGCCAGCACCTGTACCATAGCAGTCCAGGACCACACTACGTGTCGCGCGCTGGATCAGGTAACCGAGGTTACCGGCAACCAGATTTCCGCTTTGAGTCTATGGTCTGCTGTAGTAGTAGCAGCAGTAACTACGGGCGTTAATTTCGCCACAGTGCTTCCTCACGCGCCTTCTGCCATTAAGCTTGGAGGAAAAGGAAAATCCTGAGGGTCCCTTTGGATTGAAGGATTTTTGTAGGAAAAATGGAGGATTCCCATTCCTATAGGGAAAGGTACTGTTCATGCCTTTGGAATGGAGGAATGGAGCAAAGGAAAAGTGAAGGAAATTTTTCTATGGTGGTGATTTCATAGGAAGAATGGAGGAAAGGAAACATTGGGTCAGACCTCTTTTTTCCATTCCCGTGGCATAGGATCGAGGCAAAGTGCTGCTTAGCTGCTGGTAATGAAAACTTGAGCATCACCACCTGCCGCTTCACACAGAACTACAAATTACTTGTACCTGATAGTTATATATAAAAAAAGGGTCACCTGGCCAAGGGGAGAAAATGTATGAAGTCCATCCCTTACATGAAAGAGTATGTCGCATGAAAGAAAAAAAACAAGCTGTTGGGAAGGCACAGCAGACGGTGGCACTTGTCTTCCCTCTCAGTAAATATTAGAAAAAATTGAATCGGTAGTTACAATAATTTTAACATCAAGGCACTGTTCACTACTAACATTTCCTATGGTTTTCCTGTGAGCCATCCAAATGACCGTTTCTATAAAATTCCTGTGTTTTCCAATCCTCTGTTTTGCATATGCGTTCCTATCCTATTCCTGTGTTTTTCCTATTCCTGCGTTTTTCCATTCCTGCGTTACAAAGGAGCCCTGAATTCTGAATGTGACAAAGGTCTCAAAACCGTAAGCACGCTGCGCCATTCACTTGTCATTCCCGTCCCGTGGGTAGCATTCACCGTTGAGATAAGACTATCCACAGCAGTATCCATGCTGAAAATCTGATTTGTGGACCACACTACCATCGATGCTGAAAAAAATTTGATGCCTGCAGCGGTTCAGCACCGAGGCCCAATCCTGTGGGCCCGTTTCGTCAGTACATTTCTTCTCTCTCCCGCAACACCAATCCATCCTCATCCGTTCTCTCTCTCCCGCAACACCAATCGAAAATCAACTCTCCAGACCTGAGACCTCCGCTTCCAAATCAATCTCTCCTCCCAATTCGATCTCTCAACGAGATCAATCTCTTTGCTTGGATCAAATTCAACCCGTGTCTGTCCTTCCCTCTCGCTCTACAAAGAGGCAGGGCTGTGCGAGATCCATAGGGGAAGCAGTTGGAGACGCTCGACCACCAGCTCGCCCCGGCTGCCGGTCCGCCTCGCCGCTAGCTGGCCTAGGCTGGATACCCGCCTGGCCTGGCGTCCGCTCATTTGCCGGCCTCAAGCTCGCCCAACCTCCATCTCCTTGGGCACCTCGTCCCATCTCGTCGCTTCACCTCTCACCCTTCTCGCGATGTCCGCGTCCAGAGCCCCCGCGAACTCACCGGCTTTGCATATCCTTCAATATTTTACTCACTCAGCACCGATGCTTGTACATGATCCGGTTGAAAAACTGAGCATCGCCTGCAGTGAACAACACCGGTGCTGAAACGGGAGAGAGAAGGTTTCAGCACCGGTTTTTTACCCCACTGTGGCTAGTCTAAGGAGGCCAGCCACACCACCACCATCAGAGCAAAGCAGGAAGAAGCAGGCAAAATTATTGTGCTCTGACTGATGTTTTGCTGACATAATGAAGCAGGGTTTTGGCAGTAAACTAATGAATGCCTGTTGTGAGAAAAGACAGACAGCTTTGGACACGGGCATTGAAGTCTAGTAGAGGGAAGAACGACAATCGAGAGGGAGGACCGGGGGAACGGATGGCCAGCAACCGAGGCTGAGCTGCTGTACTTTACCACCCTAAACCCTACTCCTGCTAAAACAGAGGCCTATCGACCTGGTGCCCTGGGCATGTCTATCTTCTTCACAGTACAACTCGGTTCACGCGCTGTTGATTTCTATGGGCATATTGTTAATCCCCCGCGACCGCTGCTCGATGACCAAAGCTGTGATTAGAAAATGGTGATTGTGATGTGATCCTGAGCTAATCACATCGTAACACTCTCGCCTTGGTGGCTTTGAGGACAAGTAACAGGAGGGCAAACAGGGAAAGGGAAGAACAGTTGGGAGCCGGCAAGGATGAGTTTCTGTTGTCCACTGAACAGCAAGCAAGATCGTCTTCTTCCACGGCCCACGTCCCATTTCCGGAGAAACAAACCATGATCCTCACCTTGCTTGCTGTTGATTGTTGCATGGGATTGCCCTTCATGCACGTTGATTGTTGCATGGGACATTGTACTAGGACATCATCAGCTGCCCCGGTGTAAGAGATTGTGTGCTGCTTCTTTTGTGTGGGAGGCGAGCTGGGAAATCTGATCAAAATCATCTACTACCACTCGTAGGGTCATCTTCTCCATCCATCCACTTCGATCATCACCAGTTTAGTGACATCACCACACTTGAGACCAGTTGTCCACGCTCGAACCATGCTTTGATAGTCGTGCCAGGTTGGGACGTGGGCCGTGGAAGAAGACGAGAGAATAATGACGTGGGCCCCGGGCGTGGCGAGCGCTCCCCAGGACCCCATCCCGTCGACGATCTATTCCCTTCCCTTCGTCCAACTTGCCATGGCATGCATGCGTTAGCTCGCTGTTGCGCCACAGCCACAGGACGATCCAGCTGCCCATCTCGATCGATCTCGTCTCCTCGTCGTCCTCTTTGACATGGCGCCGGGCGCGCGTCACGAGGCAGCATCGCACGAGCGGCTTCGACGTGGACCTCGTGGATGTGTCACCTCACCTCACCTCACCTCGTTCGTGTTCCCTTCCCATGCAGTGCACCTCAATTCGATTCCACGGCTAAACTAGGGCGGTAGTAGATGCTCTGTCCACGACAAGCAAGCAATTAGCTTAGCATAGGCTGTCATTATTGCACCCTTCTTTTTTGACCACGCTTTTCCCTGCGAACCTGAGGAACTCGAGCTTCGGGGACTTCCATGATATATTGGCACCTGTCCTTGATAGGCCAGTTTCAATGGTATTTTTCATTGCATTTTTTTCAAGATTAGTTTTAGAAAAGGGAGCCAATTTCTTTTCATTTGGATGAAAAACTTCTCACAAAATATGAAAGTTTCTCATCTCTCTCATCATAATTAACTTGCCAAATCAGCAAAAGATACACACATAGCATAAAATTTAATGCAAATGAAAGGCCTCATTAAAACTTGCCTTAGATGGCTTGATCGTTATAGCATTAGCAACTATCAGTCTGTTCGGCTCGCTGTTTTACAACTGTTTTATTGTAGCGGATGCTGAAGAAATAACTGCGAATATTGTAGCGACTACTCAATAAAATAACTACGAACACTATAGCTGCTGAATCGCAGCTGTAACAGCGAGGCGAACGTAAACGAGTTTTAGTGATCGTTTGCCTCACCGGTGCGTGTCACTGTTAACGGTGAATCGATCACGAGCGTGCATCACTAGAGTGGCGGGACTAGCACGGTGCTACTGACACTGTCAATATATAGTACTCCTATAACTGCTAGCAGCACTTTGGTTATAGTGCTAATCCAGAGTTCATTTTTTCCTTTAAACGCCTAGGATTCCTGCAATTGCAGGAACGGGAAAAAAAGTGGGGAAAAAATGCGATGAATCCGCGTTGTGGATAAATATTCGAGCCTAGCTGCTCTCTGATTCTCGATGATTACTCTAATGCTACTACTAGCAGTAGATCCTGTCTCTGGTCAATTTGACTTCACGTGTGCTGGCCTTTTGTCAAAGACGGGTCAAGAAGTCACCCAGCTATACCATTAGATTATGTAGTCCTAATACAGCCGGGTATACTATTTGATATATAGGGCTGTGCAAACCATGACGTTACATATGAATGAGCTTGAGCATTACCACCACCTCTATTCCTTGAGACAAGGAACCAGGGTGCGTGCATGGTTTCTGACGTGATGCACATATGCAGGCACATGCTTATGGACGCGCTTGTCAAAAGCGGTGGTCTCCGTGCACTTGTCGTCTTGTCTAGCTTGCTCCATTGCGGTCACGCGCACAGTCACTAAACAAATGCTGCTGTGCTACTATGCTTGTGATTACTAGAGACACCTTTCGGCATCACCCGTTTGTTCGATCCATGGTCACCTTGGACTGTGATAAGAGCAGTAAGTCGTCTCTTTATCTCGATCTGGTCAAAAGAAGCACGTATTTGACTGGGCCTCGATCGTTCTTAGATTCACTTTGGAGTAGTAGTAGTATATGTTATGTGCTTGATAACGGGTCCTGACGTGTTCAACAATTAATCCGGCACATTTCAGAGTGGCAACTTCCGTCCCGGTAATTGGAGCACTGAAAAGGTTTATAGTGTCAGTAGGTATTTGGTCCAACTTGCGGAATACGCCACACCGTAATTGTCCTCCAAGTCCAGTACCGTTCATTCCAGACATCATGAGTCAGATAGTCCAAATGCATGGCGATGCCACGTCTCCAAGGTAGGCCGGCCATGCATGTGGTACCTAGGCACTTTCTCTGGCGTGAGCAACTGTTCTTCAAATGCTATATTCTGCTGCGGGTATCCGTAGCTAAGTTAAACGTGTTCAAAGACGCGCTGCAGTTATTGATCCCTGCAGTTTAATTTTCCATGGGGCAAAACCTCCTAGCAAGTCGAATTGACAGAAACCAAATGACGTTTCTTTGATTCATAAAATGCGAACAGACGTACTAATTAAGTGAGCAGAAGACTCGTAAAAAACTACTAACAGTAGATAAAGATTAGCGGACAGATAGACAAGCTGAGAGAATCAGGGAACCATGTCGCGTTTTGTCAATTTTTGTGGAGATGCATGTCAACAAAAGATCCTAACCGCGTCATGCATGATCCTCAAGTCTTTGTTGCTGTGGTTTTTCCGGCTAACGATTCTTCATCTGTTCCATGTCTCCGGCGAGTTGTTTTTTCTAACAACTGAAAACTAACTCATCAAGTAGCAGGTAGCCAATCAACTCTGTCAGGATACTTCCCCGAACAATTTAAACTCGAATAGAAAAAGGCATTTGTTCAACGTCCACATGTTGGTTATGCTACTGCATCGACAATTAGATGCCGCCCCCCCCCCCCCCCCCCCCCCCCCCCCCCTCCCCCCAAAAAAAAGAAAAATCCAAGCCTTATAGTTCTCGCTGTACTCATATCAATCTCACATGTTAGCTGTGACACTCGTCGGAGGTTCAGGGTCATTATTAGAATATCAGGATCTTAATATTCAGTTATCCACCACCAAATACCTCATGCTGCTGCAAATTTGCAACCATCATGTGGCTCACTTACTTGTTTACGCCTAATAACTTAGAAAAATAATCCCTCCGATTGGTCGGACCACTACGAATCATCATTTTTCAGCGCCTATTATTACGTTACCTGATCAGTATTTTTGTCTCATATGCGCCATAAGAAGCCAAAAAGAAACCTGAAATTTGCATTCAATTGGGTAAGTTAATCCTTTTACTCTATTCGAATCCCAACTGATTGATCAAATAGTTTTGTTGGTGCTATTCTGTTGTCCAGTTGCAGAAAGTACAGTTTAAATAAAAGTTCAGTCATAGACAGTGGTCCGATCAAAAGGCTGTTGGGCATACATGCATCGACAAACTTCCAAGATTCGCGTATCAATTCGCCAGTAAACGGCCAATTTCGTCAACATGTACGTAAAACCTCTAGGTTCTCTTGTCCTGTTTTGGCAGATGATCCTCAAGCTGCTCGTCTGGGTGAAAAGGAAAAACGGTCCATTCTGGTCATCCGGTGTGTAACTAGGGAATGGTCAATCTAGTTTTAAGTGCCTCCTGATTCCCATGGAGCATCTACTGATTTCTTAATTTTATCTAGCTATACCTGTTTGAATTCAGACCAAGGTAGGAGAGTGACCATATGCCTGGCTGTTGTCTGCGTGGCTTAGGTGGGGAAGATGAGCTAGAGATCATTTGTTTATCACATGACATGTGATTAACTCCTGTCTGAGAGAAACCTAATATTCCGTGATGTACCATCACAGGTCAAAGCTTGTGTCTGGTTGAGAGGTTAGAACAAGTCCTCGACCAACAACTCTCCTTGGTTTGTGATCGATACAATACTGTATTACTACTGTAGTAGCATGTAAGTTTGGCCGATTTGACTATTACCGGTTCATTGCCCAAAGCCGACATGTACATTTCTTTAAGTCATCGAAAATATTTCAGTACTCTGTACAGGGAACAGGGATAGAAGGCATACGAGGTCAAAACAAGAGACACTTCGTCTGCTGTGGTACACCATAAGCTCTGTGCAAGAGCATGCATGGCCGTGTGAAGAAGCAAGGACTTTCTGATGAGGCTGGACAAGAGCTCCTCGTTTATGCCGGGTAGAAGCTACTGTACAGCAGTATAACTGTACAGTGAAGCAAAGGGCTTTCTTTGTACAGCACAGCACATGTATAAAAGCATTCAATGTTGGATGGACTGCAGAGGCTCTGGAGGTCTGCGTATTGTATTCAGTCAGTACAATGTAGGAGTACATGAGATGGACAAGTCGAAGATGTTTCAGTCTGTCTTAGTACGACAAGCTTCGGAGTTTCAGAAGTGAGAAAGACAGAAAGGAAGGACAGGGGAGGGAAGGGAATGGAGAGAGGGAATGGAGAGAGGGGACAACAGGAGATGGCGAAGTGGCCTCTGCGAGACGCTTCATCAGTTGCCTGTTCAGGTTGCCGGCTGGTTTGTGCCGTGCCAAAGCGCATGGCTGCGAGAAGAAGAAAACTGCCTTGGCGCTGCAGCGAAGATGGTGGTCGGCGATTTTTTTTTTTTTTGATCATCAAGCTTGCTCTATTTATTCATGACGGTTGGGTTCAGCGGCATCGCGAACCAATAAGTTTTTTACATAGACAGGGAGGGGATCAAGCACGCGTGACTGATCCGGGTCCCAACTCAAACTAGAGCTAGCAAGTTCATGCGCACAGACATTACATGATCTAGGTGCATACATAACCACGACCGATGAAAACTGGGACTGAATAATCGCCCTAGCTTCCTTGTAGAACCAACCACCCATGGATCGATCAAATTCTTCAGTTTGTAGAGCTTTGACGAGGTTGGTGGAGTCTGTCTCCAACTGAACCGAGCTGATTCCCTGTTGCGACATCGCTTGCAAGACTGCCAAGCAAGCTTGTGCTTCGGCACAGGCTGCATCATGCACTGCAGACAGGTTACCGGCTCCCGCCATCACCCCATAACCTTCATGGTCCCTCACGACGAAGCCCCATCCTCCTCTTTTCTCCTTCTCCAGGAAAGCACCATCACAATTTGCTTTGAATATGTATCGGCGATTTTCGAAAGGGGAGGGAACGGCGCGAAGGGCCCAGAACTCGTCCGTAGTTCGTTAAGGACGGAATTGTGATCAAAATGGGCTGGGCCAACCTATTGCATCACACCACTTTCCAGTCTTCTGGGTAGGGCCCGTAATCCGAGTAGCTCTTTGGGCCGAATATCCTCTTCCCAGTTTAACCCCTTCTTCTCCCCTCGACATCCCTGAAATCCATCTCGCGATCTCGCCGGCCGCCACCGCCGCCATGGCTTTCTACGCGCGGAGGAGCCTCGCCACCGCCGTCTCCCGCCAATTTTCCCGCCGCCTCCACCCCTCCGTCTCCCATCTCCTCCCGCCGGACCATGACCGCTCTGAAAAACCCTCTTCCTCCTCCGCCGTCCCGCCCCAAACCCAGCCCGCGCCATTTCCGTCCGCGCTTTCCCGGCCGTCGAGATCCCAAGCCCTGAGCCTCCCTCTCCCGTTCGCCCTCCACCTCGCAGCCCACCGCAACTTCTCCACCACCTCTTCCTCGTCAACACCTGACATCGATGCCGCGGCGGACGTCCTCACCGACGCAGCCTCCTCGGGCTCTGTCCCGGAGCTGCTGTCGGACGAGGTGGTTGCCGCCGCCTCCTCCGTCACGGCTCCGCCTGCACCGTACGCGGGGGAGGTGGCCGCCGCCGCAGCCGAATCGTTTCCTCCTGTCGCAGCCCTGCAGCATCTCATGGACGCCGTGCATTCCTTCACTGGGCTTAACTGGTACTGCCTGTTCTAAGGCTAAAGCGTTTGTTTGAGTCTTGCTATGTAGCTTCCCAGTATTAAACTTGTATTTTCCTAATGTGCAGGTGGGCTTGTATTGCTCTGACGACGGTGTTGATCAGGCTAGCGACCGTCCCGATGCTTCTGAACCAGATGAAGTCCATGGTGAAGTTAAATGTAATACACATACTCTAGAATCTCTCTCCTATTTATTTTCTATTTCATGCATGTTTTTAGTAGTCAAGGTGCTTTGCAAGAGCGCTCAAAATTAAGAAATTTACCAGCCTAGTACATTGAGGGATTATATAATTTCTGTGTAATTTCTAGTGGCAGTGATGCTGAAACTTAGAACAGTTTTCTATATATGGATGCATTGTGGAGCAATGCAATCCCGAGGGCTGTGAATTTGAGATTGTTATTTTGTTATAATGTGCTACCTTGATTGTTTCCTAAATTTCCTTTGTGCATTCATATGCAATGCAGTAGCTCAAATTCTTCCAGTGTCTGCCATATGTAGCCTAAAATAGCCAACGTGTAATGATTATTTGGGGACAAAAAATGATTAGAAATACATTCGGAGTCACCTGAAATCTATAGTAACACAAATCAGCAAATGTGTATCGTAACTTCTTTCACTTAATTTAGTAGTCAATCAAAACACCTGATGTTCTTAATCATAAAACTCTTGCCTTATTTTAATAGGTCCAAGCATTTCTTGTCCGGACTTCTTGTTATCATTGCCAAGTTGTGGTCACAGACTTTTAGTTGAAGGCATAACAGGAAGAAAAATACCACATGATGAATTTCTGGAGAGGCCTTAAAGTAGCTGCAGAAGTTATGAAATTGCCACTGAAATACTTTAAATCCATGCTGCAATGAACCCATGAATTTATTAAACATAATCTCCTTGAGTTCCCAACCCATATAAGATATCCCTTCTGTTGTATCTCCTGTTTGCAATGTTATCTGTTCATTTATTATGCCCGTACTTTGAGTTATTTACAGCTATCACATCATGCAGGCATTGAGACCAGAAATTGAAGCAATCAAAGAAGAGATTAGAAATGTAAGATTTTAGTTTGTGCAGTTCATCTTGCATTTGCAGTTTATTTGATCACTTGGCAAACTTGTAATGCCGTACAATTTGTAATATTTTGCAGTCAACTGATCCAAATTCAATGGAAGTGGGGAAACAAAAAATCGGTGCACTATTCCTTAGGTATGCAATATACTATAAACGTTCAATACTAGCTGTTTTTGGATTATATTTGAAAATTCCAAGTCTTATCTCCAAATTTTGTTTCCTTTTTGGTATCATTGTAGCCCTACAAATTTGTCGTTTTGCTAGCCCAGCAGTCCGTCTAGCATTTAAAATTAGCCTTACTCCTTAAACTGGCTATGGCTACATTGCTCCATAGAATCCTTTTGGGGTTGCTTGACATCTTTCTATTACTTTGTGCCTGTTATTGGAAGGTGACCCTTTACAGCACGTCTGAACAAATAGTTGGTGCCCTTCAATAATATTTTCCTTGTAGTCTTTTGTTTCTTTGGTCGTATTAAATATAATTAAGATGTTATCGAAATGCTTTAAGTCTTTACTGTTTTCCTTCAGGCATGGTGTTACTCCTTTCACGCCATTGAAAGGTCTATTCATACAAGGGCCTATTTTCATGAGCTTTTTCTTTGCTGTAAGTTTATACCATTTACTCGCTACATCTATACCTCTCAACAGGATTGATATTGTCACTTGTTTGTATTTCTCACCAAGCACTCGTTGCATTCTCTACTTCCCTGTTCCAATTGTAGATTTCAAACATGGTTGAAAAAGTCCCATCGCTAAAAGGAGGCGGCGCATATTGGTTTACTGATTTGACAACTCCAGATGATCTTCTTATCCTCCCTGTGTTAACATCACTGACTTTCTTGGCCACAGTGGAGGTATACATTTTAGCAGAGCTGCTAGTCAGGCGCCTTACATTTATTTGGCTGTTAAAATTAGTTCTTTTCAGCTCAACATGCAAGACGGCATGGAGGGAAATCCTATGTTGAAAACAATGAAGAACATTTCTAGAGCATTTGGTGTTCTGTTTGTTCCACTTGCGATGTCGTTTCCGAAGGTATGAAACCTTGAATTCTCAGGTTCCTAAGTATCTTAATATACTGGTAACATTTTATAAGGAGTTATCTATAAGGACTGAAGACATTATAACGCTGGGAAGTCTCCCCAGTCCCTCACCAGTTGATCAAATGCCGTATTGCCAAATTAAATAAATAGACAAAGGGCCCTGTGGAGTTATTTTGATATGCCATGACCAAATTTATTCAGCCTGAGACCAGCTTCTTAAACTGCCAAATTGGTCCCAGAACTGGCAAAGACTTCTTTGTGTTTTACATTTGAACCGCCATTTGGATTTCCACTGCTCTAGAAAGTAACCCATTTGAAAGCAGTAGTAATGCTTTGCCACTCGATTGAGAGTTCATGGACATATGTATAGTAGTACTTTTTAATCACTCTTGAGAGATCAAATCATCATTTGAAGCTTCACTTTTGCCTTTGTAAAGTCAGGTCAAAGCTGTCCAGACAAATGAGGCTTGAGTCAGTGAGTCACGGTGGCATCCAAATTGTATTGAATCTTTGAGTAGGAATGTTGGGTATATGAAATGTATGTTAACCAAATTGTTAGTATGTGGCCACAATGATGCATCGTGTTGGTTCTTTTTTGTTGAATCTGCTCTAGAGCTTGAATACAAAGATTTTTTGTTGAATCTTTTGGCCACAAAATGGAATCTTTTTTGTTGAATACAAAGAATTGGAGCAATGGAAAAAAAATTGTACCAAAATTGTGCCAGATATTTTCATCACCCCAAATATAAGCATTTGCTGAGGGATTTTCGGAACCTTAAATTGGGCAGGCATTCTCCTATGATATATGATATTCGCTCGTGGAACTCTGAGACCACAAGTTGTTTTCTCAGCCATTAATCTTTGATATACTTTTCTGCAGGCAATTTTCTTTTACTGGGTTACATCGAACCTATTCTCACTTGGTTATGGTGTTGGTATGTCACTTGCCACCCACATCTTTCATTTATTCATGCTCTTTGTCAGTCTCATGGTCTATTTCACTATTTATTAATCTTGATCCCATTTTGTTTTTCAGTTATCCGGAAGCCAGCTGTAAGGAACTACTTTGATCTTCCTCCGGTGGAATCTCTGCAGCCCACACCTCCACAAATGCAGTCCTTTAACCTTTTCAATGGACCTAAATCAGTGCCTGAAGTTGATTCTCCTAAGGAATCTGAGCAATCTAGTTCAGCTCTAAGTCAACGTATCAAAGAACTTGAGGACAAGGCAAAATCTAGAGGTGAATCTCAAGAGTAATTTGTCAATTCTGGGCACTCGGAAGTAAAGGTCACTGTTGGGAGCAACAACAGATGCTCAAGAGTAATTTGACATTGTACTGAGATTTTATTTGGAAGAGGCGGCTGCTTTCCAAAATATGAGGCCACTGTCGAATGAATCGTAGTAATTTTTGGCATGTATAATCGTTTCATAATACGAGATACATCCTTACTAGCTTAGCAATAGCCGTTGCTCCTTGAATGAAACATAGGAGCATTACTCACTGAGATATTCTTATTTTTGATGCGTATAGCTCAAATGATATGTTGAGCATGTATTTGAATTCATGGCAAAACTTACAGTGTGTTGTTTTTTTTTTTGGGGGGGGGGGGGGGGGGGGGGGTTGATTGGGAAGCTTAAATTTGAATTCCTGAAATCGAAATGTCCAGAACAGTACAGTATTATTTGGCCGTGGCTGCCTCTTTCAACTGGTTCTTTTTCTTTGGTTCCTCAATAAATATAGCATTCACCTACTCCAGATGTGATAGAAAATGCATTCCTATCCACATACATGCCGCGAAAGCTAAGGTCACCTACAATCCTATTATGATATTTGCTGATAAATGTGAACGAACAATTGGACAAAGTTTTGACTTCAAAAACCCTGAAGACTGTAGTACATATTCTTGTACTTCGTGAGCAGTGTCCAATTATTTTGCCTTTTATTTTCCATTTGAACTGTTGGTAAGAGACCACAGTAGTCACCCACGCTCTCCTTCTCCATGGTTATTTTACCAAATGTTATCAGACTACGGAAAAAAGTTGTTCGTCTCTGTATGGCTTCCTTCGTTGCTTGACTTGGAAATATAAGCGTGTTGCAGACCTTAAGCAGTTGAGCTCAAATCGCTTTCACCATAAAACTGAATAATTGTTTAATCGCGTCCAGTTCAAGTCTAACCATAGGATGATGCAAAGCATAGCTCATTCAGCCATACGAAATCAACAACTGCCTACCTGCCCGGGAAAAGAAAGAAAGAAAAAAAAGAATCCAGCTCCTCGCTTGTGGCTGCCTTCGATTTTGCAGGGCCGATCAGGTAGTAGTTATGATCCCAACATTGGAAAAGATATAATTAAGCTTATTTTATTTTCCTCGGGGTAAAGAAGTAGTCTATTCTTAGTGAATTGACCAAACAGGTTTCAGCGCATTATATTTTCCTTGTCAACAAGGCAGGTGAGTCCTGGACCTGGAGACTCGGTCAGCAGCTGGTTTGTTTGTCGGAAAATTCTTAGCGTGAGCGATGACACCAAGATGTCGGAAACAGTGTGCTAGCGCTTCATCCATCATCCATGGATTCCTGAAAGCAAAAGGGAAAAGAAGGGTGCGGGCCGGGGCAAGTCCACTCAGACATGTGGACGCTGTCATTAGCCTTTTAACCCTTGGATAGCATCCAAAATTTGGCCTTGGTTTGATTGCCTGTCTATCACACGCTTTGTCACGTGACAACTCAACATTCATAGTGGTTCAAGTTCAGAGTCGAATGCCCAAAAACATGCCGCGGCGTATAATCTTCCAGGGGGGGGGGGGGGTTGGTAAACTTAGATATCGCAATGACAATTAGCTGTCCAGTTTCAAAAAGACAAAAAGAAAGAAAAAGAAACTGCCAGTTTCAACGTATGGTGGCGTAGTGGAAGCCGCGCGCAGCCGGACCTACTGAGTAATGATTTTCATATCCGAATAGTATATGAGTGATGGCATTTCTTCCGGGTCCAGATCTACAGTTGGTTAGTAGCACGACTGATGTCTGAACCTCTGAATATTCAAATTTATCTCACAAACACGAGGAGGATGGCGTGATGTGATGCTCTGGCATTGTCACAGGATTTGGATAAGAGATTAGTGTCGCAAGAAATGAATTCCATGGCAATGTACCGGCCGGACGAGCAATGAGCATGCACATGCATGATGCGTCTTCCACCCAAGACCAGTGCCCAGCCCAGACCGCAGACATGTATTTGTATTCCGAGTTGGGCATGAGGCAGCTAGAGACAAGACACGATGTACACGCCGTTCAGTCACCCCGGGGATCACGCGCACGCAGCGTGTTAGTGCGATCTATCCGTGATACCTGACTAGAAAAGCACTGGTTGGCATGTGTCTTTCTCGGCCAACTTGGGCTGCGGTCATCGTGTTCGCCGTCGTCTTTTTGAAGCACGAGCAAAAGCCATCGCGCATTGGCTGAGTCGTGGACGCTTGTCAGCTCGTACCGAATTAAGCAATTAACATGCTTTTGTACAGTGATCATCATGGCTTGGCCAATGCGCCGTCCCGGGAGGAGAGAAAAAAAAAGATAACGCACGAACGCATGGACAGATGGACTCCACTGAACAACGAACGGTGGCCTGCTGGTCCTCTCGCCGAACGGGTAGTCCGCTGCTCGCCACGTCCGTGCCACCTACCGCCACCGGCGTGAGCAGAGCACTCCGTGGGAACGAAGAAAATCTTCATGGCTTTGTGCTCATTTGCTCACGTACAAGTACAGCGACGACGTCGTCGGACAAAGCCGCGGACTCGGACTCCATTTGCCACCCAATATCTTCCTTCACCTGCTCCTCTCCCCTACGTATCTCTCGCGAGTCAAACTCCAAAACACGCGGACCAGATCGTGTCGTGGTTGCAGTCGCAGAGAGACGAGACGAGAGAGAGGTGTCTTGATCACGGGGGTTGGTAGGTCAGCAGTTCTGCAGCTGTGACCCCACTCACCAACCTCCAACGCGACCCGGCAGCCTCTATATAAGCAGCGTCATGTTGAGGACTCACGGCTCAGAGACTAGCGGCATCCACATACAACCCGGCTTGCCTCGGTTTCTTCTCCTCCTTCCAATATCATCACTCACCAGCACCCAAAGCTATAGACAAAGCAAAGAGAGCATCGATCATGTGGGTGACGTCGATGCCGCAGGTGTGGGACGAGGAGGGCGCCTCCAAGGGCAGCATGGTGACGCCGGCGCCGGCCACGGCGATGCTTGGCTCGCTCGCCGGCTGGCTTTCCCGCACCGTGCAGCCGCCGCCGCCGCGGGTGTGCGGCACGGAGGGCGGCCCGCCCGTGACGGCGCGCGGATCAGGCTCCGCGACGGCCGCCACCTCGCGTACTGCGAGAGCGGCGTGCCCAAGGACAAGGCCCGCTTCAAGGTCGTCTTCTCCCACGGATTCACAGGCTCACGCGAAGACAGCGTCCGCGCCTCGCAGGTATCTACTACTCTCTTCTCCACGTTTACTACTACTACTAGCTCTTACTATTGCAGAGTAATTCATATCATGCTGCGTTTGCTATTATTCATCATTCCTGATGATCATGTCAGTGGCAATTAACATAGTAATGCGAACGGAAAATTTATATATATTCATGCTTGTTATTGCGTGCAATTTAAAAAAAAACATGTGCAAAGTAAACTGTAGACAACAACGAGGTTCAACGAACCCTTTGCTTCATCTTTTCGGCATCTCTAGCATTAGTGATTACGTGCCCATGTGAAGCATGATTAGTGTCATGGTAGGCTACCTCCTAATTAGCGGCCACAAGGAACAAGACTGTCGGTGTCTAAAGCTGAAACAAGGAAAAGTCTCGGGTGTGATGATGAGCTGGTACGTTCGGTGGCGCGCCGCTATAGCGTAGACTGCTTAAACTTCCAAGACGGAATTCTTTGTTAGGTGAACCAGCGTTTTCTCTGCCGACCTGCCAAGTCGAATGGTTCCCAAGCTCGTGTGAACCTGTCAGGCTTCTCGAAGTCGTTGTTGATGGTTGGTAGGTCACAGGAGGTGCCGTTACTACTAGTAGTTTGGAAGAAGAAGAAGAAGAAGACCCAGCAGCCGCAAAAACTCAAATCATCACTCCGTGTGTTTATTTAAAATAAATATAAGAGAAAAACAGATGCCATTTTCTAGGACTGAACCCGTGTCCCCTACTTATTCCTTGGCAAGTTGCCAGTTGCGTGCTTGGCATCCGAAATCACAAGATTCTTGTTGTTTACAAAGGCTTGGGACTTGGCCGAGGACGGCAGCTATCTACTCCAGCTAGCAGGGTCGTCTTTGAGCTTTTGCTTTCACAGCCTTTGCAGATTCCTCAATTGGCAGCACAAGAAGATGCGGGTACGCATGCATCTATGGAACTGACCGCTAACAGCTTCCAGGTTGTATGCATCGATGCATACTCCTCACGCATGTTTCACCGTCCGTGTACTTGGTGTGTGTTGCTATATGGAGTAACGGACAAATGGCAGACGTGTGGAGCCTAAGCTCCTCACTGAATTTGCGTATAGCGTCGCGTAGTTCATTTTGTCGTGGTTCAGAAGTTTAGCCGGATTCGACGGAATCTTATTTGGTTCCTTCTGGGTTAGGTACTGTCTACGCAGCCATTTCCTTTTATTTCATTTTTTTTCTCTCCTAAGCAAAGAGTGAAGAATAATCCACTAATTTTCAGATAAACCAATGAGCACTTTCTGGTGAGAAGTTGCACACCATCAGAACTTGAAATATATAAGGTCTAACCAAACCTCACCGGTTGTAACAAAAGGGAGGGGGAAACATGAAGGAAGAAGTTAGCTCACCCAATAAATAAAGTAAATAAATAAACCTTCATGAACAATACAACCTCACTTCTCTTCATATCTGTGCTTAGTCAAGACGTCCACGCCTACACGAGGACAGATAATAACGTTGACAGCAACGAGCATGTTGCTTATTTCTTGCTCCTAGTCCAAGAATAATGGAGGGATCGTTCGATATGAGTCACTATCCCTTTGTTTACGCAGCTAAGCTATCCAATCTCTGTTGTCCGCATGCAAGTTGGCTACCTGTAACTAACCAACTTTTAAAGCGATCGGTTTCATTTTATTACCCAAAAAAAAAAAAAGGATTGGCGAGCAGCGTCAGGTCCAATTAGGGCTGGATATCTAGCGAGACGAGCTCGATTTGGCTTGACTTCAAAACGAGCTGAAAATCTAGCTTGACTGGACTCGTTAAGGTTACCAAGTTAGCTCGTTTTGGCTCACTTTCTGAGCACTAAAATGACTTGACATATTTAACTTTTTAGAAGCTATAAGATGTGAATCATCTCTTTATTTTTTTAAAAAAAAACCTAGTTGTTGATCTTGTTTGGCTCATGTAGCTCGCGAGCTGCTTGGAGCTAGCTCCTTAATAGAGTCGGCTAAGTCTTCAAGTTGGTTTACTAAAATTTACAACTAAATCGAACTACAAGCCCAGCACGCGAGGCCTGCCTGCTACTCCGCATGGAGCCGGCGAACGAACGCCAAATCACGGGCGCGATCAGCACGGAAGGATCAGCGTTGTAAGCACGTATTCCTTCGCAGTGAGTAGTGGCCACCAACCAGGTAGGCAGCCTACCAGTCGGTAATCTCGTGTCGTCTCATCTTCTGGATGGATGAGCTGTCAAACTCGGCGGAGAAAATGGCAGCAGCTCAGCTCAGTGCGAGGCCGGATCAAGATGTTGTCACGTTTCGCAGCCGGAAACGGTGGTGCCACGCCGAATTAATTAGTAGAGGGAGTAAATAGCGGCAGGCGGTGCCAGCAAGGAAATGCCCGTGACCTCCGCCGTTGCCTCTCCCCTCCTCTCCTGGAGTCGTCTGAGAGCACCCGGACGCCGGCAAGGCCCAGCTCGGCTCGGGTTAATGGAGCTGCTGGCCAAGGCGCCCGTGCTCAGCTGCGCCGCCAAGAGGCGACCGGGCGGCGAAGCGGCGGCGGACTCGCCCATGGGCCCGCTCGTCGGCGCGCTGGCCCGGTGGATCCACTGGGCCGTGCCGCCGCCGCCGCCGCCGCGGGTGTGCGGGACGCCGGGGGGCCCGCCGGTGACGGCGCCGAGGGTGAGGCTGAGGGACGGGCGGCACCTGGCGTACGCGGAGTCGGGCGTGCGCAAGGAGGACGCGCGCTTCAAGGTCGTCCTCTCCCACGGCTTCACCGGCTCCCGCCTCGACTCCACCCGCGCCGCGCCGGTTTGTACTCTGGGCTGTTCCTTCGCGATTGCTTACAAGAATTCGGTCTTTTGGCGCGCGGAATAGCGGATAGCGATCGGAAAGCTTGTAGCTTTTTCATGTTCTGTCGATTCATCAAGTGCTTGGGGGCAAACTTGCTACTACTACATTGCATGATTATGCGATCTCTACGATTACAACCGTGCGCGGTGGATTGGTTGCAAACCCATTCACATTTCTAGGGCATTTTTTGAGGAATTTTGTAGTGCATTTAAACATGACACAGAGAAAGAAATTGTTGGAAAACAGCTTGCATACGCGTTCTATGACTTGGGGGATGCTCATTAAGCTCGCCCTTTTTTTGCGTCGATATATCTGTTTTGTCAAGACAAATATCAGAAATGAGCACCATGTGTTGACCATTATTAGAAATTTTTTGACATGCCCTTCCTTGAACAGCTTAAAAATCGATATGAATTCTAGCCAAGCAGAGCTGTCACCAATAGACGGAATTGATTAGAGGGAAAGCCAAGTCCAAACAAACCTAACCACCATTTGCACCCTAAAATATTTGATGATGGACTAACTGCAATCATACGCGTCAATTCGTCAAAAGAATGGCCTTTTGACCTTGGCATGCCACATATGATCAACAGTTCCACTGAACCATTCTCTCTTGATGTGCCATGCCAATAAGATGTGTTCTTTCTCAACAAAGTCCTAATTCTGCTGTGACTTTCAGGAAGTGGCCGAGGAGCTGGGCGTGTACATGGTGGGCTTTGACCGCGCCGGGTATGGCGAGAGCGACCCGAACCCCAACCGCTCTGTGAAGAGCGCCGCGCTCGACATGGAGGAGCTTGCGGACGCACTGGGACTAGGACCCAAGTTCTATGTGATCGGCATCTCCCTCGGCAGCCATGCCGTCTGGGGCGCCCTCAAGTACATCCCTGACAGGTGAGTAACAACACAAAGCTGACCAAGATCGCAGTATCATTTTGGTGTCCCTATATAAGAGTATCGTGTTAAACATATGCAAATCACTGTGTGCAGGGTTGCTGGCGCGGCAATGATGGCACCTGTGGTGAACTACTGGTGGCCGGGGTTCCCTGCGGAGCTGGCCGCTGAGGTGTACGCCAAGCAGGAGGTGGGTGACCAATGGGCGCTGCGCGTGTCGCACCACGCTCCCGGCATCCTCCACTGGTGGATGGAGCAGAGCTGGCTCCCTACCTCCACCGTCGTCGCAAACACCACATACTTGCCCAACAAGCGCGACGCTGAGACCCGCCGCAACCTCACCGCCGATGGCACGCTTCAGAAGGTGATCACCTCATCTGCTCCGCGCTGGTCATTTGTTCTTCGTCAAGTATACTGTAGACACCATTGCTAACAACAGTTTGCGTTGTTCGTGCGTGCAGAAGAGGGAACTGGCGACGCAGCAAGGCATCCACGAGTCGTACTACCGCGACATGATGGTCATGTTCGGCAAGTGGGAGTTCGACCCAATGAGCCTGCCGAAGCCGCCGTGCCCCGTCCACCTGTGGCAGGGCGACGAGGACGGGCTTGTGCCGGTGGTGTTGCAGAGATACCTAGCCAACCGCCTCAGCTGGGTCAACTACCATGAGCTCCCCAGCACCGGGCACTTCATGTCTGCCGTTCCCGGGCTGGGAGACACCGTCCTTAGGACCATGTTCGGTTAATCCCTGATACTATTCGGGAGTTGTCCTGAAGAAGAAGAAGAAGAAGCAGCAGCAACAAATGGTGCTGAAGTATAGCGTTCCGGTACATTATTATTAGTTCATTTATTCTAAGGCCGTTGGTCGTCGCTGATTAGCGATGATAATGGCGATAATATAGATGGAAGCTCAGTGTAAAATGGACAGTGTTTTGTCATGAAATCGCGTGGTCCGTGTGCCACGCAATCATATGTTTTCTAGCCCTGACCCTCAAAATGAGATATATATAGACTACAGAGATGATACTATACTGCTAGTACATATCCTTCTTCTATGAGAGCTTTTGCCATGAACTGCTGAATGCCGCCCCTTGTCTAAGGAAAACCATCAGAAGCGCTCTGGATTAAATTACCTGATGTCGACTTGTAAACACACATGCTAAGTTGTCAAAACCCAAAATGGCAACGAGGAACTCTCCTGATGTGGCTCACTTTTCTGAATTCTCAACATCCAGATGGTGGACTTTCATTCCCCTCCATTTCTGTTGAAAGCAGTATATATTGTTACCGCCACATTTCGGCTGATGCTCCATGGATCGGGTCGTGTAAAGAGATATCTGCTCGACGCGGCGGTGCTGCTAGCCGCGGACGTGTGCGCCTGGCCACCGGGGTTGTCCACGGCGGCGTTGGCCGCGGAGGTGCACGAACATTTAGCCGGAGAGGTGCACGCGCAGCGCAGCCAAGATGGTGGTCGCGAGGGAGGAGGACGCCGGGAAGGTGTCGCCGGAATGCAGAGAGGGCAAGTGCGAAGGAGACGGCGGGGAGTGTTCCGGTCATGGTGCCGACGTCTGATGTTGGAGTGCGATGCGGCGACGGCGGCGACGAGCAGGAGAGCGCGCCGGCGAGGTGGCATCGCCCAGCGGGCCGCGGCCAGCGGGGCCAGGGGTGGTCGCTATTTCGAATAGCGACCGTCTTAACCGTTGGATCCGATGTCTGCGGTTGCGATTCGACCGGCGCAGCGCAGTAGCAACGTTGCATGGGCCAAGTTGAGGCCCACTTTGATCCCACCGTTTGCTTCCGGGCAGCAGGCCGAGTTTGAGGGAGGCTCCTTGTCCTTTTTGGGCTGAACCGCCCACGGTTGCTCGTATTTTGGTCCAACTACCATACGGGAATGATTGTTTGACTCGTCTGACCAATTTTTGACCAGTCAACTATGCTCGTCTCAGTCCTAACTCCGTTGCTCAGCTGAAGATCCTCGATAACAACCCGGTGAGTTGGCTGTCTTATGTTCTGCTCTCAATAAACCATTTACATTTTAGGAAAAAAAATAATCGAATGAAATCAAATCGCCCGTAAAAGAATGACAATATATACGCCTCCATCATATGCGGCAGAATCTCGTCATTGAACAGCTAATCGATGAGCAGTCTGGAGCCACTGTATCATCATATAAACAAAAAGATTTCCTAGTCAAGCTCCGCAAAAATGCCACTTTTTTTTGGCACATCACCCGACGGCAATGGAGCCCGCTAGATCATTCGACGCACATGGCCGAGCTCTCGCCGTCCGCCGTAAACAACCCAAGCCCAGCTCGGCGAATCGAATCCCGCCCGCCCACCAACCAAAACATGCCCACCGCCGCCTGCTCGCTAGTCGCTACTGGGACCGACACGGCGTCGACCAAACCCGGCACGCCACCACGTCCAGGTCCAGCTGCACAGTTTGCACTGCGTCGTCCATACAGCACTTGCTCACTCGGCAGCATACCTTCCTGCCGTCCCAGATGCCAGATCAAATGGCGGCTGCCAACTCACACACGCGAGAACGCGAGAAAACGAAGCAGAAAAGAACAGCGCCACGCGCCTGTCATTCATCGCGTGAAGCAACGATGTCCAGGCCGCGCATCCGGCTCGGCACAGGCTTTGTAATCAACGCGTCTATCGCTTTCTTCTCCTTCCTCCGCGCTCCATGCAACAAGAACCTGCCTGTCTCTTTCCGTTCGGTTGGTCCCGTCTCTCATGGATCGCTGACTGCCTGACAAGCGTGTGGACAGTCCGTTTTCGCACAAGTTTCATGATGAGTGGACGACCATGAACCCGAACAAAACGGTGACAGGACTGTCTTGCTTTTTCAGTAAGGAAGCGAGGAAGATTGGGGCAAAGCATCGGATGCATCCAAATTGCACGCGCCCTGTCGGTGCCAACCGAGTTACAGTAGGAAAGCCGAGTGGCATTTGTTGCTTTATAATCATATGATTACCAAAAGCAGTTTACCTGGATATTCCGTGAGAAGTTTCTTATTAGCGCGGCATCATCATCATCATTCATTGGCTCGAGATCTAAACAAATTTTTATATGTCATGACGCGAATCATTGGACAGGTAGTAGAACACTCTCGCCAGACACCTTCTTGCGATTCCAGGGTCTCGGCATGAGAAAACTAATAAATCTCTAAATTTATAACTTCACATGATCGGTTGAGACGAGATGCCATAGCACCGCCGTTAATAAAGTCAACAGTTGACATTCACCACATGCATGCAGCAAGAGAAATCTGCAGAGGGGCAGGATCTTCACAGGAATTTTGTCATGTTCCATAACCTCGTCGGGTTTTTTTTAGAGGAAACTTAATCTCATCAGTTAACCCAAAACTGTTCATTTCGCATCTGACGGTCATTGATAGAAGAAGGCAGGTGGGAAAGTGTTTCCACCGTGGGCTGGCTTCAATTCGAAAGCAGCAAGCAGGTGAGGTCAGTTTTACCTGGTGCTCATTTCTTCCACACGGTTTTGTTTTGTCATGCAGCTAGGCATGCGGCATTCAAACTTTGGAGAAACCACCGCGCCGTGAGCCGCGTCCCGCGCGCCGAGGCCTGTCGCCCTTGCGAGCGTTTATTTATTCCCGCCCGCTCCTCGCCGTCCTCCTCACTCCAACACCTCCCTCCCTCACCTCTCACGCCTTGCTCCCTCTCTCTCTGTCTCTCCTTCTCTCCCACCACAGCACCACACCACTTGCAAGTTGCAACTCAGATCAGAACTCGAAAGAAAGAATGGCGACGCAGGGGGACATGGAGAAGGGCGGCGTGAGGAAGGAGCCCGGCAAGGTGCCGTCGCCGCTGTACCCGCAGCACGAGGGTGAGCGCGAGTGGGTGCCGTGGATCGTCCCCGTCTTCTTCGTCACCAACATCACCGTCTTCATCGTCACCATGTACGTCAACAACTGCCCCGTCCACACACCCGCCAAGGAAGGCAAGTGCATCGGCCATTTCTTCGGACGGTTCGCCTTCCAGCCGCTGCACCAGAACCCGCTCCTCGGACCATCCTCCGCAACGTGAGTCTTCTTCCCTCTTTTCTTCACTTCTGTTCTAATAACCGGTATCACTGCGATTGAATGAATCCTGCATGGTTATGCGTTCCATTGTTCGAATGAATTATCGTCGGAGTTCGATCTAATACTGTTTTCAAGTTGTTCTGTGATGGATCTAGTCATCTTTGATAACTGGAAATGTTGGTCAATGACATGGGATCTGTCCATGAGAAATTCTCTGAATGCTTTGCTTCCCTGCAAAGTTCGTAATATCGCGCTTTACCTAGTACGAATTAATAATCATTGCCGATTATTCGTTCCTTTACAATCTGGTTTCCTTATCAGAGCAGCTTTCCAGTTCGGAGTGGCAATTAGTGCACATGAGCCACTTCAGAATGGTCCCTCTCATATAACTTTACTTGCATTTCCATTGGTTCGCTGTTCTTCCTGTTCCTGTTCCCTTTTCCAAAAGATATCTTTGTAGGCCATTGTGCAATGTGTGGTGCCGTAGTATGTCTTCTCACTGCTCTATGATAAACACGACGACCGATCCTAACCTGTCCCCACGAAAGTATTTTCCATCTTGAAGTAACTGCACCATGTTAGTTGAGATCCAGAGCCCAAATGAGTTACTCAACAAGAGGGTATGGAGTACGTTCTCCAAAAAAAAGAGGGTATGGAGTACTGACGATATTTCTTATATAAAAAATATTTTTAAAAAAAGTAGGCCACCACTTTAATCATATTCCTGTTCATTCACAAACGGTGTGCAACGAACCTAGTGGATCTGTTTGCAGTGGGCACAGCACCACAGTTCCATGCACCATTTGGGATCCTGAGTCGAACCTGACGACAAGAGAATGTGTGATGAGATGGGGCCTGACGGCTGTACTTGCTCTTGTGTTGTGCAGGCTCACCAAGATGGGGGCCCTTGTGTGGGAGAAGGTCGTGCACCAGCACCAGGGCTGGCGTCTCATCTCCAACATGTGGCTGCACGCCGGCGTTCTGCACCTGGTTGTCAACATGTTCAGCCTCATGTTCGTCGGCATGCGCCTCGAGCAGCAGTTCGGATACGGTGAGTCCAATTCTCTGCTGGTTATGACAGTTTAGCACTGCAACTGCCAAATAGGGCAATGCTATTTTTGGTCCCCTGATTAAATTCATTACAACCTAGCTAAACTGCTCTTTCATTTACTGTTTCAGTGAGAATTGGTGTGGTTTACCTCTTCTCCGGGCTCGGCGGCAGTGTCCTGTCTTCTCTGTTCCTCAGAAACCACATCTCCGTTGGTGCGTCTGGTGCTCTCTTTGGTCTCCTCGGTGCCATGCTCTCTGAGCTCCTCACCAACTGGACCATCTACACCAACAAGGTACAGTGTTCAGTCCTTGCTATTCCGCAACTGATATTAAGCTGTGCAACGCCTGAAAGTTCAGATGTCTCAAACTCCGTGATTCTCTGTTTGCAGGCCACGGCTGCGATTACTCTCCTTTCCGTCATTGCGGTGAACCTGATCATCGGCATCCTCCCACACGTCAACAACTTTGCTCACATTGGCGGGTTCCTGACTGGCTTCCTCCTCGGGTTCGTGGTGCTCATGCGCCCGCACTTCGGATGGATGGAGCGCTACAGCATGGCTGCCGGCAGCGCCTGCACCACCAAGAAGTACCTCCTCTACCAGTGGGTCTTGATGGCCGTCGCATTGGTCCTTGTCATCATCGGGTAAGCATTGCCAAGTTCACATCACAATTCACAAGTGCTTTCTGTTTGATCCCCTACTTTCAGCTAGAACATGTTCATCGATTAATCCACCGGTCTAAGTCAACGTTACCACCTCAATAAACTAGTCTTGCTATCTGGACATTTGCATCCACTGTTATTTTACAAGGGAATCACTGGATAGCTTTAGGTGATTGAATATTTTAACTCACCGACTGGTGTGATACGGCTGTTCTTGCCCCGGATTCTGGTGTAGTATCATGTGAACGAAATGATCAAGTGACAGCCCCGATACAAAGACAGGACACACCATCACCGTCTTAAATATATTAGACTATCATATTATATGCCTTCCTAGGTGGCCATTCCTTCTTCCCATACGGGAGTAACGTGATTGGGTTCCCTTTTTTCTCGTCCAACCTACTAGCCAACACACATCGTGATGGCAACCACGCTGCAAACCACATTTTATATTTCAAAGTTCTCAACCACTAACCGCAAATTCAGTTCAGTTTCTGTCGGCAAAAGTTGCAGGCCTCAACTAATTCTTTCCGTGTCCTTCTTGTGTTAACCTTTGCAGGTTCGCGCTCGGCATGGCGATGCTCTTCCGCGGCTCCAACGCCAACGACAGCTGCCACTGGTGCCAGTACCTCAGCTGCGTCCCCACATCGAGATGGACCTGCACCAACTGAGCGACACGGCACGAGAAAGAGAGAAATTTCCACCCATTTTTCGCATACCGCATACATACATGTATTCCTTCCGGGTGTTGTAGATAGCTTAAAGAGCGCACTCTTGACCGATCCAGCACTGTAGAGGCTCGTGGGATCTCATCTCTTGTTCATTTGATTCATTCTTTATATATTGCAATTATTGAGGTTTGGAATCTATGATCTGTCAATACATCTTTGAAGTGTGGACAAGCCATTAGAGCCAACTTTCAAGTGTCTTTCTCGCACTGCCAGTTGCCTTGCAGTGCGTTTTGAACATGTCAACTTTGATTAGCACATGCGGGAGATTCCACTTGACCAAGTGGATGTTAGCATCACTCACTATAAAATCTGTAGTATAGTTCTCTACCGAGAACAGACAACAAATTCGTGTTTCGTCAACTACAGAAACTAGGCCACATCCCAGCGCAGAGTCAAAATCACATTGAAAAACCAATAAATTTTGCGTGTCATCCAATGAAGCGACACTGCAGCAGAATAAGCGAGGTGAAAACAAAAAACGCTAGTTGTCTTCCCAGACAAATCGAAGGCCAAATCTGTCGAACCACGCACCGTACGAAACGCTTCAACAATTTAAACATGTTTAGATTGAGATACCGTTGAGGCCCAGCTGATGTTTCACAGCTAAGATGGATTTGGACGTCAGGTCTGTAGTCAATCCCAAACAAAAACAGAATTATCTGCTTAACTCATATGTACCACCTCAAAGAAGCTAAGAGTTCAAACTAAAGCTTGCCCACGAAATTAAAAGACTAATCGGCACATCTCCAGTGTCACAGACTTCCATAACCTCAACAAGGACATTTCAGTAATACCGTCTGGACAAAATGAAAATGAGTCATTTAGACACCAGTATGCCCAATCATCAGCCAGATTCATCGCAAGGCAAGCATCTTAAACCCGAACAAATATTTTCAAAAGGAGAGCCAGACAGCTGTGTCTAGCAACTTCACATCTTCCTCTGTCCAGTCCTTTGCACGTAATCATGCTTCAGGAGGTTTGCTCTCAGAAGCATGGACTTTACATCTCTCTCAAATTCGTTGCCAGTTTGAAGGACACGCTGGAAAGTTGTGTTTCTTTGGTCAGCATGCCTTGCGTAAAGAATCTTGTTGTGGGAGTCTATCCGAGCCTGCAAAGGTTTCAGTTAGAATCAACCCAGAATATATGCATAAATCTCAGAATGTAAGATCAGAGATTCTAAAGAACCTGTATTTTGTTTTGGGTGATCAGTGCTGCTATTTCCTTCTCTAGCATGGGCACAGAAGTCTTGAAGGCAGCAGCCATTGTGTTAAGATCAACAGATATGAATGGAAGCGTGTACTGTATGATGGCTTTGTGGCGAATATCCATGTACAGAGTCTCTACATGCTCATGCAAATGGATGTCCAGTAGAAGGTTAGGCTTCAGCTTCTCAAGATGCCCTAAGCATGATCCATAGCGACTGCAGTATTTTCATGGTTAGAAAGTTGGAATAGTTACAAAAGAAACCCTAATAAAATACATAGTAACCAACCAGCATGAAATGGACGCATATGAATACTCCAAAAAGCTCAAAACACAGCTTTAAAAATGATAGAATGCACTTGTCTTTATAACAGTAACACTGAGCAGCTCAGTCAGGGCATACTAAGCAACATTTCAACGCAATAAGGTGTCAACTGTCAAGGCTTTTGAGATGATAGCCCAAATAACATTTCGAATAACCATGACAATAACTAGTGGTGTAGGTCTCCATAAAGGTTACATGCATAAAAGTTTGACATGCCAATTTAGGAAAACTGAAAGCAGGAGTATACAAAGCATATTTGTTCCCATCAAGTAGCCTCCTCAAGAAGGAACTGTTTCATTGGCTTCCTCACGTGACATAAATTACTTTGTTCATTTGGACGTCCAAAAAACCCAACTTGTAGCTATACAAATGTCATATGAAACAAATACATGATATAGCAGCACTTTAATCTACAATTCCTACTTGATCAATAAAGTGGGTACAATTCCAAACAAACATATGATACAATATGAGTCTGTTAGACAATGCAATTTAATGCCATTCTTATCTTAAGGGAATAAAATGGGTTTTGTTTAGGGATGGCAGCTTTGCTTGTGGTTAGCAAGACATAATCTTAAATGCCTACTTGCTAGCTGGGGTTTCCTAAACTGAAAATAGCGCCTATGGCGCATCGATACAAAATGTTTAATTTCCTCGTACTGCAATGAAATAGGAAAATTCTAAATGCATAACGCAGTCCTTTTGCATAATATAAAGTGCATATACACTTATCACAACTTGAACAAGTGTGAGAACAACCAACAATCTGAAAAGATAGGACTATATATAGGAGAATTCTGAAGCATCATACCTTGCATAAAAATCATTAACCAACTCCCTTACTTCAGGCACCAGCTCCAGAAAGTTACGGAAGTTGATGTTGTCAATGACTTTGCTCTGTGACAAATTCAGTCATAAATTGAGAACAATGATATAAAAGGAACATGTCCACCAGAAAAGAAAGTGATATGGAAAAGGTAAACCTTCAGGTCTGAACGGTCAAAAGAAGCAAGTGCGCAAAGGGCACCATAGACAGCCACATCTTGCGGAGCTATAACTTCAGAGTAGTTGTTCCCTAGTTCAATACCTGTCTCAACAAACTAGAGGGAAAGAATAACTTAGGGTATTACTCGATGCTAACAACAAATAAGATATGCAAATTTCACTCATCCAGCATCCCATTGTCTGCAAATGAGATGTCTAACAAGATGGAATAGAATTATACCTTGTAGAGATATATCTTTGGTTATTTATCTAAACTAAGTTTAGAGTAGACAAAAATATCCCTAGCTACCGGCTGATTACTGGGAGAAAGAGGGAAAAATATCTAATGTAGCCAGTCGTGTTTCATGAATACAAACAACAAACCCCAAAACCCAAATGATAATGATCCTTTGCGAGTATGTTCACAGCAAACGAATTATGGCAGCTTCTTAGAAAGGTAACATAACAGAATAAATAATTGGGGATCAAACGAACCTAACCAGCCCTTTTATAGATACCTTACATCTGGTTTTTACTTACCATACACAAAGAACCACACAAGCAGCATACATGATCAGCATCAAAATAACCAATATACCATAATTCAAATAAGGGACAATTATGTTTTTACCCTCACTCTGAACTCTAATTCTGATTTTACCCTCATTTTTTTGACTTTGTGATTTTACCCCTGATTCTTCAAACTGAAGCCAGAGTTTACCCCTACTGGGGGTAAAATCGCAATAGATTTATTCTGATTTTACCCCTATTGAGGGTAAGATCTGGCTTCATGTTGAAAAAATCAGGGGTAAAATCACAAAGTTCAAAAATTGAGGGTAAAATGAGAATTAGAGTTCAAAGTGAGGGTAAAAACACAATTGCCCCTTCAAATAAAAGTGAATCTTGAAGCATAAAACTGATTAGTTGGTTCATATTCTTTTAGAAGATTATGTCCAGAAATTTGCTTATCATGCTACACGTGCAATAACAGATAGCACAGGGAAACCATAATAAAGTCACTTTGAATGAAATTCTACATGACTAACCTTACGAGCTGCAAGTTTGTATTTCTTTGTTTCCAAGTAAGCTAATCCTGCAGCTGCTCGCAACTTCGCGACAACAATAGGATCCAAAGTGTCTGGGGTTTGCTCTGCTTTACTGACATAGTTTGAAACATGTGCAAACTGTCCCAGTTCAATGCTAACCAGAATCACATTCATGCACATCTGAACAATATGCTTGGAAGTGGTACAATAGTCCCGTGTCCTGATATAGCTTTTGAAGGCCTCTGAAAGTTGGCCGTGAGCATAAAAGAAATCACCCATGTCATTGTAACCCATTCTGATGCTCTCTTTGATCAGATTTGTCTGCAATTAGAGAATCAACATAAATCAACAGAGAAAAAACATATACATGTACAAAGTCATTTCCTTTGATCAAAAAGATATTAATAACCTTATGATATTAGAACATGATCAATGTTTCAGAAAGCGCTAGGCACTAGGCAGGTGACCGAGCTCTGCCTAGCGCCTAAGTGATGCCGGGCATTGGTTTTTTGCAAATAATCACGGAACAATAGCAAACATAGGAAATTTGGAAAATAGGCAAAACACAAAAATAAAAAGAAATCCCTAGGTGAATGCGAAGCCAGCTCCGCCTCACGTCTAATACTCCTTTTTATTTAAACACAGCAGGATATGCCTAAAAGGACCGCAGGGCAAATATGACACCGAAAGAAAACCAGCCACGTGGAAAACAAAGAAACAAGCAAAACCTACAGGTACTCATAAGAGCAAACACTTTTAGCAGATGTCGCAATATGATCAGTGTACTGCTGCCCCTAAAATCATAACATAGAAAAGCATGCACGTCGCGACAGATGCTTGCAAATAGTTCACAAGGTAGCCAACAGACATATTACGCTTAGCACCCACACAAGCCAAATCATAAGCCTTCTTCTCAGTGGTCAGTAAACTACACTAAACATATATTGCATTATTACTATAACTATGGAGTAAGCAAATTAACCAGATCAAAATTGATAAACCACCATGACATTGCCCCCAACACATCATAACAAACACTAGTGTCTACGGACTCGTGGTGATTTAAGCAAATTAACCTCAATCAACAGGTAAAAGGCATAGTTAGGGGAGGTAGGGTTTCCGCACCCTGTAGCCGTTGAGCTCCGTCTCGAGCTTCTCCTTGCGCTGCTCGGCGCGGCGATTGACGGTGTCGGCCCAAGCCTGGTCAAGCCCGTACCGCGGGCCGAGGCGGCCACTGATTTTGGAGGCGACGTCGCGGTGGAGCTGCGTGTCCTCTCCCCTCTTGATCTCGTCGTACGCCATCCGCAGCGCCTCCAGCTTCATCGCCTCCACCCCGCACCTGTCCGCGATGAAGATGAGGCGCGCCAGGCGGGTCCGGCCCGAGTACTGCGCGGCGTACGCCTCCACATCCAGCTGCTCGGCGGAGACCGGCGCCGGGGCGGTCTCCTCCCCGCCGCCCAGGCCGTTCGCCACCGCTGCCGCCGCCGCGGCGGGCACCTCGCCTTCCACGTCCATGAGGGTGGGATCGCCGCTAGGGTTTGGAGCAAAACCCTAGGCGAGGGGAGTGGAGGAAGATGAAGGATGCGGAACGAAGGAAGCGGAGAGACGGCGAGAAGCGCAACGAAGAAGGCTTGACTCGCAATTATACGAAACAGTATGGGTAGATCGGTAACGTCCACTTGGGCTGGGCCTTGTTGGGCTACCTACTTGGCGGAGAGCTGCCTTACACGCGGGCCATGAATATGAGCCACTGTAGTCTGGTCTTTTGGCCCAACCAAAGAAACTAGGCTAGTTGGGCCGAAAAGGGAGCGCCCTTTATGCCTTTTGACGCCGTGATTACTGCTAACCTAACAGTAACAGGCCACTCCCAGTCCCAGCGACAAGCTAAGCGGCGGCGGCGGCGAAGATGAGGGCGGTGAGAGGCGCGGTGGTGTCTTCGGAGCCAGTGAGCCTGGGCAAGGCCACACGGGTGTTCATCCTCTTTGCCGCCTCTGAGGCTTCGGGACAACCCGCCGAGGCCGGCGCACTGTTGCTGTCCGCAGCTGAGGCCGCCGCGGAGCTCCACGCCTTCCGCCGCAGAGCGAGGGAGGGAGAAGACTCGGCGAAGCGCAAGAGGCGGAAGACTAGCGAAGCGGAGCGTGAAATCAGTATGGGCGATCGGGACGTCTGTAATTCGGGTTGTGCTTGAGTCGGTGGACACCGAGGCCGTTGCGTTTCAGTGTCGCTTGTTGAATGTTGTTGTTGCTGTATTGTGCTGTGATCTTTCTGCTGAAACTGTTTCTATTTTTCATATATGAAACTGCATGAATTTTTTTCCTTCTCGTTCGTGATTGTGGTTGTCAGCATATGTACACTGCCGAGGCAAGCATCACGTAGATGAGAGCGAAATACAATTCAGCGTTTGGTTGAAATGAGCTGCCACGCAGCGTTGACGAGCTATTCTCAGCGTCAAAATTATTGTTGCATTGGGGCGGGCGGGACTTGCAGATTAGTCCACGACCCAGCAACATTCAGCCTGTTCGTTTCGCTGCAGCTGCGGCTGCAGCTGTAGAAAAATAATTGCGAACACTGTAGCAGCTGCAGAAACACTGTAGCAGCTGTAGAAGAAATAACTGCGAACACTGTAGCTGCTGCAAAGCAGCCGCTGCAAAGCAGCGAGACGAACACGCTAATTTATTCATGTGAGAGTGCTAGATTCCAACGAGAAATTCGCATTGAAAATTAGCCATTGGTTGCCTCTATCATTTTTCTTCGCTGCTAGTGGTACCATATTTGCGTTGGAGCTGAGTCATCGGAGGTTTGTTCACCAACTGAGAATGTTTGCGGTGCCGGAAGGCAGCTCCGGCTTTAATAATACTCGCTGATATTCTGGTCCTTGAGCCTAGACCGCATAGTCCCCATTCCCAATTTGGCGGCCAGCTAGCTGCAAGTCGGCCACAGAAGCCTCTGCCGAGTCACCGCACACAAAACGCACCTCAGCTGACAGCCAGTATCCACAGAAATTTGCTGTCTGCTCTACTCGATCAATAGCTGACTTATCTGGAACTTATCTGGAAGAATCACACAGCACTGTGTAGGTTCGGATTGCATAGCCAGCAAAGATATCATCACACAACACCTGACGGAAACATCAATTCTAGTACACACCGGCAACAAAGCTCCAAACACTGATCCGAAGCGGAAGCTAAACCATTAATTACAGCCACACAATTAAAGGCCTAAAGCACACAGCGCACCCTGAGCACTTTGTTCTTTCCTCGCTCCACCTGTACAGCTCGTTTCCTGCCGCCACGTGTGAAACCCCTGTGTGTGCTGACTCAGATCCACGCACCTGTGTGAGGGCACAACGATATTTTGATACGGTTTTATCCGTTACAACAACAAGGGGCCCCATGCGTGAGACAGGCATTTACAGGACTGCATCTGATTGGAGGGATTACGGGGACCTGTCGACTGAAAGGGCAATTTGCAGAGCTTGATTGTGAGAGCATGGAAGGAAACCGCGGCAGGTGCATTCGTGCTATCCTCTTCATTTCTGGTAGGGACCAAAAAGTGCATGGACTTTCGTTTTAAATTTGAGGACGACGTGGCACTGACGATTAAGCAATTGTATTTCTGATGCAAGCCGGTGGTGGTTTGTGTATGATGCACTTTTGCAATCTTCTGTGATCTAGATTGTTTGGTTGGAGGGAAGAAAAGTATGCAGGTTTTATCATCCCGTATTTCTCCCCGCGCCCGCGTGTGAAGCAAATATCCAGTTTAGCGACCTGGACAATGGTCTTTTCTTCAATTTTTATGCCGACTTCTTGTCCTGGCTGAAGCAACTGGGCAATTGCACGGACGCTCTGCAAAAAAACCTTAGTCCGCACGTAACAGAAAGGGCACATATAATACAACCAATTAGCTGCTTGAGAAGTATGGTTTTGGGGTACTTATTAACTATACAGCGTATTCAGTCAGAGTGGGTACCATTTCAGGTTGTACGTGATATTAAAAAAAAAAGCTATAGCTAATTGGCGTGGCTAGGACCGAAAGGCGGCAATTAATATCAGTGTAAAAAGAAACTACAAATGCTCCTAACACTTCACCCTTTACATCAAGGCACCTTGCAGCGAAACACAAATTATGGTTTCGTTGGATCCTGGGTTCACTAGATTCGCTGCCGGTGAACACAAAGGGAACTGGTCCAACGCAAAGCAACAAAATTCGTCGACATTATGAGGTTACGCTTTCATGAAGCAAAAACCACCTAAATAAGTTGTGGAATCTACAGAAATGAGGGACGGCTTTCATTATTGTGGCCGAAAGGTAGCTTTGCTGCTTAAAATACGTAACAGCAAACTATGTTTTGAGGGAAGCCAGGTAGGATATCGTAGGTAGCTGCGTGTCTTGTCAAATAAAGAAACTTGAGATGAGTGTTCTTTAAGTGCTACTATAATCCAGAAGCAGATATTATGTTTTTTCTGATAGCCCCTTCATGAACTTTAGGTTGGCAAACAAACACTGTTGCAAACGCTCAGTCTTGTGCTTACGGGACTTGGCCGCAATTGCTTTCAATATCAGGGTGGTTATAGTCAGGAAAGTCAAACATAAATGTACCCCCCACTTCATTCTCTGCCTCCTCTCCCGCTCCAAAGCTCGTCTTGCCCCAAACACAGTTCTCGCATCCGATGCCTTCTCCCTCCCGCAGGAGCCTCCTAGCAAAGCCACTGCTATTCTTCTAGTGCGGTGCTGCTATTCTTGTTGCTGCTCTGTCTGGTGCGCGCGAATTTGCCTGAGCTCGACCGTTACCAGTTGCTCGAATCGGGTGCGCAGCGCAGGGAATCACTGAAACTCGCGCCTTCCGTGGATCGATTCCGCAAGAGCTCGATACGGGATCGGGTTCTTGGACGCGGTGTCGGCTCCCTATTGGCGCGTGTGAACTGAATAAAGGCGCGCTCTTTTGCACGGCGATAGTAGTTGCGACTGGAGCTCAAGAAAGCGAGCATGGGCGCTGGCGCGTCGGACCTGGCGCTGGCGGGCATGGAGCCCGGCATGGTCATGCGTGCCGGGCTGGGAGACCTGCCGGAGCTGTGCGCGGCGGAGGTGTTGCTCTACCTTGACGCACCGGACATATGCCGGCTTGCGCGGCTGAACAGTGCGTTCCACGCCGCCGCGTCGGCGGACTTCGTGTGGGAGGCCAAGCTGCCGGAGAACTACGGGTACCTCCTCGGGTTCGTCGATGGTGCGGAGGAGGGGAAGAAGAGCGAGATGGAGAAGAAGGACATCTACGCGAGGCTCACGAAGTCTGTGCCGTTTGACGGAGGCAAAAGGGTGAGTTTTTCCTGTTCTTCTTCCTGCTTGGACTCGACTCCAATTTCTTTCTTCTAAAATAAAGTGTTTTCTACTCTTTTAACGATCTGTTTTTGAAGTTTGAGATTCATATTTTTTTAAATTACGTTGTATTTCTAGTCCATGGATGATTGCCAAGTTTATTGGTTGCTGTACAAATTGATGCAAAAATAATTTTTTCCTCTCAAGAAAATCTGTTCTTGTATTTCTTCATGGATTTTGTTTGTGGCATATATACAATTTTTTATCCCTCAAAGAACAAATGTTTGGTAGTTCAGAGTTCTATCTTGTACTCAAGAAGTACTGTCAGTTGATCTCAAAAAAAAAAAAAGAGGAAGTACTGTCAGTCATTGTGAAGCTGTGACGTGGTATGTTAAAAGAAAAAAAAATCAAGGTTGTCCATACTTACCATGGACTAATGAAAAATATATTCAGTTAACTCGTTGTGGTAGGCAAAATAGAATATTTTACATGTTGTGTTTGTGGACGATTTTTTCAATGTGTACTTTATGCTTTGTCCGGCAGGAATTCTGGTTGGAGAAGAGCAAAGGTGGAATCTGTATGGCCCTGTCGTCGAAAGCGATGGTGATAACCGGGATTGATGACAGAAGATATTGGGTTCACATGCCAACTACTGAATCTAGGTAAACCTCACGAACTCACATATTTGTTTTCGTTGTTTGTCTTCCTACTGAATCTAGTTAAATTTCCATTAATTGTTGCCTTCCCCGCATCTTCCTTTGTTGGCAACTTGACCTTTCGTCGCATGGTAATGAATGTTTTTGCTGCTACCGTTGAAAACAACACAAGTGTCATAAAGTGAAATCGTTTTCCCCTTTTTTGACGAACTGGTATCAATAAAATGGTTAATAGGATAGCGAAATGTTGGCCATGGTTGCTTGCCTGCAAAAAAGATGATGTAAGCACGGACGATTGCAAAAATTGATGGGAGATAATTGTAGGTTGAGAACAACGCGTTGTGTGGAGTTGAAATTTCAATTGACAATATTTCCAGCATTTCCATTTGAAGTCTTGGTATTTCAATCAATTAATTCTGGCATGACTTGAAAAATACATATACTGTGTGGGGAAGAAGATAAGCTCAACCATTCATTCTCTCTACTTGATCCTGCAGGTTCCATTCTGTTGCATATCTTCAGCAAATTTGGTGGTTTGAGGTGGTTGGAGAGGTCGATTTCTGCTTCCCTCCAGGGAATTACAGCCTGTACTTCAGGCTTCATCTTGGAAAGTCGTCCTCGCGTTTTGGCCGCCGTATTTGCAGCTCAGAACAAATTCATGGCTGGGACAAGAAGCCTGTTCGTTTCCAGCTTTGGACATCTGATGGCCAGCATTCATCGTCCCAGTGCTACTTAGATGAGCCGGGAAGTTGGATTCTATACCATGTCGGTGACTTTGCTGCATCAAGTTCTGAACAAGCAACGAAGCTGAAGTTCTCGCTAGCCCAGATCGACTGCACTCACACGAAAGGTGGCTTGTGCGTTGATTCAGTGCTAATATATCCGAAAGGCTTCGAGCCAGAAAAGGTGATTAGGCCTCAGAAGTGATGTAATTGGACTTGATGAGACACTGACTGTACATTAGAGTTTTTGAGAAATATGTGTAGCCTACCATTTTTATCATGGGCTAATTTATATGCTATGGAAACATGTGTATATTGTAGACTACGTCTTGTAGGGGTATCAGGCTTCTTTGTTTTGATCTTTTCATGGTAACCATGGTGCTTAGTACCGAGGAACCAGTATGAGCAGTTATGCTTAGTCATAGTATTTTTGATCCACACAGTTGTAGTCCTTGATTTCTTTCAGTAATGTGGTTTGCTCCAAACCTTTATTTCAAGAAGTGAATCTGCTTCCAACGTTGCATTGAAATGGATGAAGTCACTGCAAGGCCCCAATGTTTTTGGTGGCTCTGATGTCAATTGTCATAGATTGTTATAACCAGCATCATTGACTGGCTCGTTGGCTCTACTCACTTTGCGAGTTTAAGCACATCCCAGTAAGTCTGGAGAAGTTGTAGCCACCTACTCCGTTCCATCCTTTTTTTTTCCTTCTGAACGTTTAGACAAAGCTTTTAGCTCAAATTTGAACCACCATTCTTGTATGAACGCCATCAAGAAAAGAAAGGGAGTAGTAAGATTTTTCTATGATCTTCCCTCAACAATTGCTTTATCTCGATGATCTTTACCTTAATATAACCACATACATTTTTGTGATCTTGCCACGATCACCTGCGGATCCATCTGATCTTTGCAGCTGCGTTTGAGGTGCATCTCATCTCTCCCTGTCTCTCTAGAAAGAGGACGGTGATTGATTCATCTTTGATGAGATGGTTGGAATGGGTCAGAACTCAGAAAGCATCGATTGCACCAGTTAGGTATTGGCCCAGTGGGCCCTGCACAGTCCATGGATATCGTTCATTTCTGGCCCATAAATTTACAAGAAGTCGTTAACTACATTATTCGCTGCCCAGTGGGCCCTCCATCAGCTTGCCTCAGCCCAATAGGCCCTCCATCAGTTAGGCCTGCCACGATCTTTACCTCGCGTCACACAGCTCATAAGATGTTGTTAATTAACCAGTACATCATCCAGTGATGAAAATAACAGAAAAACAAACAAGAATCACTCTGTCTCAGAACAGAACGGAACAGACTTTTCAAAAAAAAAAAAAGAAGAACAGAACGGAACATAACCCCTCGACTGCGCTGTGCACGCCAACCGCGCATGAGACAAGCCCCCAACAGTTGGTCGCTCGCTAGACGAGCTTCAAAGAGCGCGCCTCGCCACGCGGGTCCGTGGACGGCAGCAGCGTCCGACGCGGCTACACCTACCTCCTCGAGCCGGGGACGGCACGAAACTGCCAAGCTGGCCGGAGGCGAGGCGAATCTCTTTGGCGGCGAGAGCCACAGGTTTCCCACCGCAGCGAAAGGCGCGGGGGCCCTTGACCTCCCGCAAACGGCAAACACCACCACAGAAAGCAAAGCAACGGAAGCGCGGCCGGGCCAAAGGCGGCAACGCAAAGGGAAAGCGCCCCCAAGACTCGGGCCGTTTCCTCCTCCTCCTCGCCCACTCCCCACCTCGCTTCATTCCGTTCCAATTTCCATTCCTCCTCCTCCACCACCACCACCCCCTCCCGCGCCCAGCACCAAGCAAGCTTTCGACGCTCTCTCTCTCTCTCTCTCTCTCTCTCTCTCTCTCTCTCTGGCTTCCTCCCCCCCGCTCCCGTTTGCGGCCGCGGCTCACAGCCATGGACGCGGAGGAGGGCGGCGGCGACGGCTGGGACTTCCTCGACTGGGTGGGCCTCGACACCTCCGCCTGCATCTTCCGCCTCCTCGACGACCCGGCCGACCTCGTCCGCGCCGCCACCGTCTCCCGCTCCTGGCGCCAGTTCGGTACGCTTCGCCCCCAATCATTCCCCTGTCTGTCGTTTCCCCCCTTCCTCGTACTGTCGCCTGTGGCTGGGTTGGTTGCTGATGAATTCAATCGCTCTCTCCGTGCAGTAATCGACAACGAATTCTTCAAGAGCGTGTGCCTGCGCATATGCCCCGAGGTCGCTAACTTCACCCGCGCGGTCGAGGTCACCAGATCGCCCGCGCCGCCCGTCTCCGAGTCCAGCCAGGACGCCGACCTCCGGGCCCGCGAGAGGGACCACAGGATTTACTCCTGCCTCAGCGGCGCGCTCGTCTCCACCACGCCGCCGTCCGCCGACTGCATCCTGCACTGCATCGGCGCCTCCAGCACCGACAACTTCCCCGACGAGACCATCGAGAACACGCTTGAGCCGCACGACAGGGTCAACCACCGCCCGTCCTACTGGTCCAGCGGCGGCGCCGACGACCCCGACGAGCCGGAGAGCTTGACCTACAGGCTCAACTCTGATCTCTGCATAATCGATGAGATACGGATACACCCGTTCAAAGGTACGAGACGCTAGTTCTGAATTATTTTTTTCCCTTCCCGAAATTGTGAACGTGATGATGTCTGTAATGCCAACAATTGTTTGGTTTCGTGTCGCCAGCCTATTTTCAGATTGGCCATCCTATTTACTCGTCCAAGGCGGTGCGGGTTCGTATGGGCCATTCCAAGCTTGCTCCTGGGTCAGAGTCCTTTGTAACAGATGACGATGAGAACCTGACGGTAATCGCTGATGAAAATTACGTGTGGACGTACACGTCACCAGAGTTTCCTATGTTGCAGGTAAGTTGAAAGCTTCTTTGCCTAGATAACTTTATTCTGTTTCTGTCTAATATGATTGATTGATTGATTCATGGGAGGATATACTACTAGCTTTTGATAATATCCCATTCTGTATGCTTACCTTTGTCCTGTCTATATATTATGAGTGGTTGATTCACGGGGAGGAGATACTGGCTTAGAGATAACATAACCTACTCTGTATGCTAACTTTAGCTGTATACGTAAACACTTTTGTCAAGTTCAGCGAGCTGTTTGGATTGTATCAAAGGAATGTTACATGCTGCAAAATAGTGCTATCTTCCCAATTTTGATTTATTGATACTTTGAATCGAACTTTGGAAATCCATGTTGTGATATTTCTTTTTCAGAATCCACTGTCTAGTAGTGGAACTACTTTTAGTGTGTTTCTAGGCGCTATATTCTAGTGCGTTCCTAAGGGCTATCCTGACTGTCTTAATTCTGAATTAGCATTATTTTGTTGCGAGTAATGTTGCAGGGTTTTTAAAGGCAGTAATTGGCCACTCCTGTTTCGAGCTGGACATATTTACGAAATTACGAACTGTGATGTACTAGTAACACTCTGTTATAATCTAGTGAATGACATCTTGACTGGATCTTATTGTGGTGTGATAGGAAAATGACTTGCAATCCTTCAAGCTCCCACGGCCAGCCCTCTGCATTGGTGGCGTGGTGAAGATTGAGCTGTTGGGAAGAGTACAGAAACAAGCTACAGACGATAGGTACTACATATGGTAAGTTCTCAGTGCTTTGCTTTTTGCTGTTGATTGATCACCGGCTGTGTCTCCTATGGTTTTCTCCAAGCAAGTGAAACTTGCATAACTTACACTTGAGAAAGAAAAACTGGCTTGGCTATTGATCTTTATGCAAATTACGATACTGGATATAGAGTCAATTTCATGTTGGTTGTGGTAGCGCATTGCCTAGTATGTTTCACTGCAACTTAAAGAACATAGCTGTCCATATCGCAAGAAAATTCCAATGTAATTACAAATAGTTTGCCATGTAGCATTGATTTTCATTTGATCCTTATATCATAAACACTACTCCATCCGGACTTTTTTCTAATGTCATTAGGACATGATAGCTAGCACAAAGTTTGTGCTGTCAATCATATCCTAATGACATGAAAACAATATTTGGCGGTAGTATTTTTAACTCTCAAACACCCAGCGTTAGCTTTGCAATGCTGAACTTTATGATCTATTCCAACTTCTGAAAGTAGAAATTTCCTTGGATAATTATCAGTTCTTGAAAGCTAAGACTTTGTTGTTGTTTTTTGCTTGCTTCTGCGTGATAACAGTGTCTGCCATGCCGAAGTGTTGGGGCGTTCACTTTCACCAGATTTCATGGTTGACATCTCTGACCCTGCTGGTTATTCGATCCTCAAGTATTTGCCCGGCACCAGAAACTTGCGCGCAGAAGACATAATGCCATATGATGCTGCAGACTCGATGGAGTGGCACTCGCTTGTTGCTAGGTACAGGCAAATGAGGCATCTGGCAATGATGAATGTGCTGCTTGGGCCTGTACAGTATATGGATGAAGATGATGATGGCACGCATGATGACGCCCTTTACATGTAGGCTTTATTTACTGTATACTGTAGGGTTTATACTGTCTGTAGTTAGCGTTTTCTCAGATGCATTGTGTAACCTGATTGAGATAGAATGTTGTTCGGATGACTAATGTGCAAACTGTTACTGTTGCTGCGGTGATAGTGGTAATAATATGGGGTCTGCTCAGTGCCTTTTAGGGTGAAATGCCCAAATCGATGTAGCTTGTAGAAGCTCAGCTGTGAATGTTATGAAAAGATCCATCCCCGTTGTTTCTGATCAGCTATTTAATAGGAAATTCAAGAAGGAAAATGAAATTAAATAGTCATGTGTTAACGAATCATGTTGGGGAAGACGGACTAGGATATGCCGGAGTTATGCTTGATCTACCTCGCGGAGTCAAGCCTTGCTCAGTCCCACTCTGTTCCCAGTTTGCCGCCGGCAAGGAGCATCAATCTCGTTGAATTTGGGAGATAGAGGAGATTTCTGTCTGGCTGCTCGTTCGATGTTGGATTGGTAGCACGGCAACTGCCCAGTCCGGCCTAGCCTGCGAAGGCTCGGCTTCGCCGTGTTCGTTCCTGAGGCTCAAGGTCCGACACTTCCCTCTGTTCTGCTGCTGAGGGATGTTGGGCACCAGGCGCTAGCGCCTTCCACGGCGGCGTTCCGCCTACCTCGTTGATCCAGATGGAGGCGGTGGCGTCCATGGCGGCGGCGTTGATCCGCTGGGGTGCTGCCATCGAGGCGGCGGCGTCCATGGCGGCGTCGAGGCGACCCAGGCGAATGTTGAATGTTGATCCAGATGGAGGCGCTGCCTAGTTGTAAAAGGCGGCGGCGGCGGCGGAGCGGTAGCGAGGGACGGGGCTGGCGGCGGTCGCCGGTGGTCCTGGCCCCCGTCGGCCGCCACCCGCCAGGTCGCCGCTCGCCGGCTAGAGATTACAAGGTTAGCCACTGAATTTATCATAAGACACCATTAATCCCGATTCTGTATTTTGCAAATAACCCCTCACTTTGGATCGCGATTAAGTGCCTGTTTGTTTGGGCTCCGGTTGTGGCTATGGCTGTGCTGGCTTCGGCTGTGACTGTGTTTGAAAACGTTTGGTAGGACAGCTTCACACGTAGCTTCTCTTGCAGCTTCGCATACAGCTTCACACGTAGCTTCTCTTGCAGCTTCGCATACAGCTTCACATGCAGCTTTATGGATGAAAGTGAGAATTGTCCAAAGTGCCTCTCAACATATGGTCTCATAGTATACATGCATTTTTTATTTTTTATTTATCTTTATGTGACTAAACATAAAAATAAAAATAAACAAATTAGGAATTAGAGTTTAACCTCATAATTAGTAGCATATAAAATAATAAAGTAATAAAACATCACAATTAGTTCCTTTTTTCTACGCTCAAGCAAAACATCACAATACCAATTTTTAATATTTTTTTCACTCGAAGTCACCGATCTTATCCATGCCGATGCCGCACTCATCCGGTCATCTCTCATCCCCTACTCGCCAACAAACCGGCTGTCATCTCTCTCTCTCTCTCCCCAATAATCTCTCGATTTCCTTTTTTTTTTTTTTTTTTGCTTGCGAGGGAACAATCTCTCGATTTCAACCACAAGTGAATCGATTCTAACCGTAAGTGAATCAATTTGGCCAACGGGCGAGGTGGGATCGGGTGGAGAGGAAGGTTACCAATTTCGTTTTGACCGAAAAAATCATACCGGACCGAGATGTCCGGTTACCGTGAAAATCCAAAAAACCAGTCAAAACCGGATTAAAATACAAATAACAAAATTTAAACAAAAAAGTGTCAAAATTTTCGGTAAACCGGTCCGGTTCACCGGTTAACCGGACGAAATTTCCGGTAAACCGGACTAGAATTCAGAAAACCGGTTTAAAGAGAAAAAATGAAAAAAATATAAAACATGAAACATTGAAACAAATGGAAACAAAAAATATGTTAAAAAACTAGATCAAATTTACAGCCCAATAGTGAAAACGGAACACGTAGATTCGATCGTTTGGTTTGTCAAAAAAATCAAGGAAGGTTGCTAGTTTGAATTTTTCTCCTTTTTCAATCCAGAACATTTGCGTGATTTTTTGACCTATCAAACGATTGAATTTTTGTGTTCTTGTTCCACCATTGTACTTAAAATTTCATCTAGTTTTTTTTTTACATATTTTTGTTTCATTTTCAATTTTTTTTGAATTTTGAATTCGAAAACCGAAGAACCAGGTAAACCGGACCGGTTTTTCCGGTTTTCGCGGTAACCGGTCCGGTTTACCGCGGTTTTGTAAACCCTGGTGGAGAGAGACGAGAGGAGAAACAATATTTTCGGTACCCTTCTCACGTGGGCCCCAGGGACGGGGGGAGGAGTGCGTCGAAACTGCCCCCGGGCCGCTCCCCGCTCCACCCGATTTCAGCCTCCGGCTCCCTCCTGATTTTGCGCTGAAGCCGTCGGGGGAGCTGTGCGTTTGTTTTCGTTTGTGCCGAAGCCGCTCCGGGAGCCGTCGAGGGAGCCGAAACAAACGGCCTCGCGATCCAACATTTTGTAAAATACCCCCTACTTTGGATCGCGATTAATAGTCATGATCCAACATTTTGTAAAATACCTTTTACTTTTGATCGCGATTAATAGTTACGATCCAACATTTTACAAAATACCCCCTACATGGATACAGTATTTTAAAGAAAGCCCCTGTTTCGGTGGCGATCCGCCGATGCCGACGCCGTCGGCCACCTCGTCTCCCGTCCCGCGCAATCGAATGTCGTCGAATCCATCCACAGCTCTCAACCCTAGCACCAGGTTGCCGCTTCTCCCTTCCGTCGGCTCTCGCGATCCGCCGGATCCGATGTACGCGCCACCAATTCGCCATCCTCCGGGCCGCCGCCTTCAACTGGCGCCAATGCGTTGAAATAGAGCGGGCCGGCGATCGTCGCCGGTGCCCTTGGGAATGTGTGGTTAGCACCAAGACATTGGCATCGCACATTCCTGAGAAGCTCCGGTTGCTCGTCCATCATCTCGTTGGTATGGTGCGTTGCTGCTTTCTCTACAGTCCAACTTGACTTGTAGATGCTGGATAGCTCTGTCTTTAATTGCATTTCTGCTGGAAAATGACGCCACACATTGATGAATACGTAGATGCCAAGGGATTTTGCTTGGTCTTAAGCGATGCACTTGAGCTCTGTTTTTCAGACATGCATTGAGAGAATAGTTGTGCCTGGCTGTGCGTCACCGCCTAAAGAAAAAAAAAAAATATAGCAGTATGGCACTGAATTGGCCACCGAATTAAAAAGTACACACTGAATTACACTATCCCTTACAACTATGGTTTCATTGATTTGCTGATGGGACTGAATTGCCTTCTTCATGTTAATTGAACCACTCTTTTGTTCATTACTAAGACACCGGGTAGCATGTTCTCCTTCCCTTGACTGAACATTCCTAACAAACTGGGTAGCATGTCTCAGGAATGTTCAGCCATCATTTGTGCAGCCGTTAAAAACTCTGTTATTCTTGTTTCAGTTTTTGGCACAAGCCTGGAAATCAATTTGATCTTGTCCATCTCCATAACTGAACAGCTGGAAGTTCCAGTTCTCTTGATACCCAAGATGTTGTTATAAGAACTTTTCCAGGCTATAAACCAAGTTCTGCAAAAGATACAATAACCTCAAGTGAGTTGCATTGTTTTGTAAAAATGTAAAATGCCATTGCGTCAAGTATACTATAGAAAGCGTGCTGTCGGTTAATTCCTTCAAGCATACCACTTTCCGGATTGCCAAAATCAGTCCTGGCATTAGGCATTGAACATTTGTAACATCATGTCTTATGGTGTAAATCTGAAAATGGTGACCAGTGTGAGCAGTTCAGTTGTTTTTCAGTTAGGAATATCACTGTAACTTTATTCGTACCTCTCCTGGGCCTGAGAAATTGATTGATATGCTAGAAGTAAGGCCTGGAAGAACCATACTGTGTACACGCACTCCATCCTCACCAAGTACCTGGCCTCTTGCCTTTTCAAAAAAACGTGTCCATTAGTAAGCAAAATATATTTTTTGTGTTATTGGTTCTTGCAGAGGTGAACAGTTGGTGAGTGTTATATCTAAATCACTCTATCAAGAAGGAATTGCATATCTTATTTCAGCACTTACTGGACTGTCAGATTCCAGATCTTCCCTGTTGTATAACTGACCAAGATCTGATATGTTATTTGCAATCTGTATAGCATCTTGTGAAGGCAAATCCTGTCAATGTCAATCATTAGTGATTAGTCAAGTACTCCTTCCATTTTATTTTGAACTAATCAGCGTCATATATAAAAAAAATCAGAGGGAGTATATAGGCAACTTCTACGGCTGATGTCTTTGGTAAGTTTTTTTTTTCCTTTGGCATTTCTATCATTGGGCAGCGGATAAATATAATATATTAACTGCACTTGCTGCTTTGTTCCGAAGGATATTCCAGGTCTTTTTTTTTTTCTCATGTCATTAGGACATGATAGGTAGCAATATCGGGAGTTATTATTTGCTAGCTCTATAGCACCCAGATTTAACATTACAATGCTGAACTTTATGACATATTTCAACTTCTGAAAGTAGAAACATCTCATCAGTTCTTCAGAGCTAACAATTTCTTGTGTGTTTTTTTCTTCCTTCTGCGTGATAACAGTGTCTGCCATGCCGAAGTGTTGGGGCGTTCACTCTCACCAGATTTCATGGTTGACATCTCTGATCCTGCTGGTTATTCGATCCTCAAGTATTTGCCGGGCACCAGAAACTTGCGCGCAGAAGACATAATACCATATGATGCTGCAGACTTGATTGGAGTGGCACTCGCTTGTTGCTAGGTACAGGCAAATGAGGCATCTGGCAATGATGAATGTGCGGCTTGGGCCTGTACAGTTTATGGATGAAGATGATGATGTACATGATGGCACACATGATGAAGCCCTTTACATGCAGGCTTTATTTACTGTATACTGTCTATAGTTATTAGTTAGTGTTTTCTCTGATGCATTGTGTAATCTGATTGAGATTACACAATGCAGGCAATGATGAATGTTGTTCGGATGACTAATGCTCAAATTGTTAATGTACGTTGCTGTGGTGATTGTGGTAATCATTTTTGGTCTATTCAGTGCCTTACGGGGTGAAATGCCCAAATTGATCTGGCTTGTAGAAGCTCAGCTGTCTAACAAGAATCTTATGAAAAAGATCGATCGCGGTTTTTTCTGTTCAGCTATTTACAGGAATGTTAAGAAGGTAAAGGAAATTCAGAGTCATGCCTTCGTGAATATAGTGAAGACGGACGGTTTAGGATGCCGGAGCTTAACAGAAAGAATATCAAATTCAGTCCTAGCTAAGCTTAACAGAATTTCTCTGTCCCACTCTGTTCCCAGTTCGCCGCTGGCAAGCAGGTTCGCGAGATTTCTGTCAGCTGCTCGTTCGATGTTGGATTGGTATAGCACGGCAACCGCCCAGTCCGGCGGCCTCGCTTGCCAAGGCGCTTCGCCATGTTCGTTCGTCGGGCTCACGGAGCCGAGGCAACGAGCCGGCCGACCCCGACACTTCCCTCTGTTCTGCTGCCTGCTGGGGGATGTTGGGCACCAGGCGCTTGGTTGTCTAGCGCCGTCCACGGCGGCGGTTCCGCCTACCTAGAGAGGGAAGGATGCTTCGATGGCCGTCTGGCGCTTCCGTCGAGGGCGGCGGCGTCGAGGCGAGGGTCGACTCAGTTGAAGCCGCTACGGCGCTATCTCGTTGTCCATGGCGGCGGCGGCGGAGCCGCAGCTTGGTACATCTTATCGGTTGGCGGATGGGTGGCGCGTACTTGGCGGCGGTCACCGGTGGCCCTGGCCCCTGTCGGCCGCCGCCACCCGCCGGGTCGCCGCTCGCCGGCGGGAGGTTACAAGGTCAGCCACTGAATTTTGCAAATATCCCCCTTTTTTTGCATCGAAATTAATAGTCGCGATCCATTATTTTGCAAACACCCCTACTTTGAATCGCGATTAAATATTTTACAAAATACCTCGTGATTAATAATCGCGATCCTAAAATACCCCCTAACTGGGGTCCAGTACTTTACAGAAAGCCCCTGTTTCGGCGGCGATCCGCCGATGCCGATGCCGTCGGCCGCCTCGACTCCCGTCTCGCGCTATCGAATGTCGTCGAATCCATCCGCAGCCCTCAACCCTATCACCAGGTTGCCGCTTCTCCCCTCCGCCGCCTCTCGCGATTCGCCGGATCCGAGGTACGCGCCGCCAATCCGCCGCCCTCCGAGCCGCGCCCCTGGCTGGTGCCAATGCGACGCGGAATGGAGCCGGCGGGCGATTTTCGTCGGTTCCCTTGGGAATGTGTGGTGAGGGCAAGACCTTGGCATCGCACGTTGCGGAGAAGCTCGTCCATCATCCCTTGGGAGTGTGTGGTTGCTCGTCCATCATCTCGTTGGTATGGTGCCTTGATGGTTTCTCCTACAGTCCTACTTGACCGTACAGACTGGGGCGGCTATCTTAAATTGCATTTCTGCTGAAAAATTACGCCACAATTGAATAGATGCCAAGGGATTTATCTTTGGGCTTATGCGATGTATATGAGCTCATTTTTTTCAGATATGCACTGAGAGAATAGTTGCGCCTGCATGCCACCGCCTAATCGGGAAAAAAAAAATAGCAGTATGGCACTGAATTGGCCACCGAATTACCAAGTAGACACTGAATTACACTGTCCCTTACAACTATAGTTTCATTGGTTTGCTCATGGGACTGAATTGCCTGCTTATATTGGAGCGCTCTTTTGTTCATTCGTAAGACACTGGGTAGCATGTTCTTCCCATGACTGAACATTCCTAACACACTGGGTAGATGATGTCTCAGGAATGTCCAGTCATCTTGTGCAGCCGTTAAAAACCGTGTTATTCTCTCATCAGATTTGCTTTTCTAGTGCTACAATTTTTAGTACAAGCCTGGAAATCAATTTGATCCTGTCCATCCCCATAACTGAACATGTTCTCTTGGCACGCAAAATTTTGTTACAAGAACTTTTCTAGGCCATAAACCAAGTTCTGCAAAAGATACAATAACCTCAAGTGAGTTACATTGTTTTGTAAAAAAGTAAAATGCGATCGTGTCATGTGTAATATAGAAAGCGTGCTGTCAGTTAATACCTTCAAGCGTACCACTTTCCTGATTGCCATAATCAGTCCTGGCATTAGGCATTGAACATTTGTGACATCATGTCTTATGGTGTAAATCTGAAAATGGTGACCAATGTGGGGAGTTCAGTTGTTTTTCAGTTACAAATATCACTGTAAGTTTATTCGTACCTCTCCCGGGCCTGAGAAATTGATTGATGTGCTAGAAGTAAGGCCTGGAAGAACCATACTGTGTACGCGCACTCCATCCTCTCCAAGTACCTGGCCTCTTGCCTTTGCAAAAAAATAAAAAAACTTGTCCATTAGTAAGCAATTTTTTTTTTTTTTTTGTGTTGTAGGTTCTTGTAGAGGTGAACAGTTGGTTTCAAACTTTCAGTGAACAGAGAGGGAGTGTTGTATCTAAATCACTCTATCAAGAAGGAACTGGATATCCTTTTTCAGCACTTACTGGATTGTCAGATTCCAGATCTTCTCTGTTGTATAACTGACCAAGATCTGATATGTTATTTGCAATCTGTATGGCATCTTGTGAAGGCAAATCCTGTCAATGTCAATCATTAGTGATTAGTCAAGTACTCCCTCCATTTTATTTTGAACTAACCAGCATCATATATAAAAAATCGGAGGGAGTATATAGGCAACTTCGACGGCTGATGTGTTTGGTAAGTTTTTTTTTTTCCTTTGGCATTTCAATCATTGGGCGAGGGATAAATATAATATGTTAACTACACTTGCTGCTTTGTTCCGAAGGATATTTTTCTTTCCCGAACAGATGTAGGTGACTTTTTTTTTAGGCATGCACTTTCCTTTTCTAGAAATGGTATGCCACAGATTATATTGGGTGTTTAACTTGGTCAGGATTCAGGCATGCTTCCTACCAATGGGTTAGGTCTTGATTCTACAATCTCAACGTTGCTGTAGTGGAATGAGGCCTGTATGGCAGCTTGTTGAAGGAGCACGGAGCCAATAGATAGTGTTGGTGCAACCAAGCAGCCCTGATAAGGAAACGAGTTATTTTCTGGCTTAAATGATAGTTCCAATATGCACATTAGAAGTAATGCGATGAAGATAAATTTACCACGGTTGCCTTCTCGCAGAATGCTGACAGCTGAGCTACTGTGTCTAGCTCAAGTTTAGGAACGTACACGATGCTGTTCAAACCAAATGCTGCTGCCTGATCATAAACCATTGTTATGTGGAGAAACAGTATGATTTTGCATATCAAATGCTCTGCTTGAAATTAATCAGACGTATTTGCGGAAATCCTGGCATGATTATTAACTTGTCAAAGTAGCTAATTAAATTTAGTTCTAAATTATATTTGTCTCTATCATTGTTTTGATTACTTGAATGTAATGTTGTGGCTCTGACTTTGTTGGCTGTTTACATCTGCATTAGGACTTTTCCATGTTTGTGAAACCATACAACTTTTGATTTAAGCACCGCACAATCTAATGTAGTCTTAACTATCATTTTCCATGTTGCAGGTGAGCAATTGACATACCTGCTTGACATTGTCATAAACAGTTGAAGGTTCGCTGAAATCAACAACCACACCTGTCGCTCGTGACTGAAATACCAGACAGCATAGTTAGCAAATGATGCCCCAGAGAAGCAATTGGAAACTTACAGCCACAAGGTCTGTACTTGTGCTATGGAGCCCAGAACCATCGTGAGATCATTGAGCACCGGAATTTCCAATGGCTCTTCCATGCCGCTTATCTGAAGGGCAATGCCAGCATTTGTAAACCGTATGAGTTAAGGGCAAGCAGCAGGACAGCAGCTTTGAGGTGGAAAACATAAAAACAGGACACTGAATAAATGGTGACAACCTCTCCTGCGTCTTGGCCTATGCATTGAGAATCGATTGCTCCTGTAAGCTCCATTCCCCTTGCTTTACTTACTGCCAGTATTGCTGCCTTCCCAATTTCTTTGGTGGCCCCAATGATAACAACCTTGACAAATGGTTTCAGCAAGCTTTGCCCTCAGAACGAAGTTATCGGTGCGGAAGAAGTTGACTTCAGGAAGCATACAGTGGGAGTACCTTGGTTGTGCTCTGGGAGGGTGGTGGCATTTCCATAGAGCAGAAGACCTTTGTTGCATTTCTCGTCGCAATCTTGCCGCATGTTCTGAATTGAAATGGATGGTACAAAGAAACCATTACTTCTGCTGGGGAGAGAAGCCGGCTGGACAGAGCTAGAGCAAGTGTTACAGTAGGTCAGTATGCTTCGTCCTCCCGTTTGTGTTGTCCACTGTGCTGAGCTATCTTATCTTCTGAAAGTGAGTGGCCCGAAACCGTTTGGCTTAGATGCGGAACGCCTGAACCTTGATTGGATGCTACTGTGCTGTCAGCCTCGTTGGGCCCCTTGCTAGGACTATCAAGGTAAGTTAACACTGATTGCCACTTGATCCTACTATGCATTCGATCTTGTTGCGTAGACTCTAGTGCACCGATTCAATCTCTACTTGATCCTTAATGCAGGTGGCGTAGCAAGGCCTGTTGGATGCTTTGTCACTTGTCAGACAGGCATTGGGCCATTTGCCCTGTTGATCATGCCATGGCTGGTGCCGGTCAAGGTCCATGACCAAGTCCAAATATTCGTCAGTCAGCCGAGGTCATGTTACAGCAGCAAGCAGAGACAGGAACAGCAGCAAAGTGACAGAACCCATTATCCGGTGCCCCGGCTCGAGATGAGAGGGATTTGTCGGCCCGCACGCGTAAAACGGCAGGCAGGTGATAATCCACCAATCCTCCTGCTGTCCTGCCCGTTCCTTCTTTCACTTTCTCTCTAGTCTTCTTCCTCCCCGCCCCACTTCCTTGCAAAAGCAAAACGGTTACAAACGGGCACGAGTGGAGGAGGGTGAAAAGGAGAAGCTGCTGCGCTTTTGATGATTGCAATCTTGATCGCAGCTCTGCTGCTCGGGCTCTGCGTCTCGGCCATCCTCGTCGTCAAGGAGAAGCAGAGACGAGGCGGCGGGGGAGGAGACGCGGCGGCCGGAGTTAGTCAAGGGATTGGCAGCGGTAATGGCATCTTGCACCTGAGTTTTAACTGTGCTGCTGACGGACTAGCTTTACCTGCTTCGAGTATCTTGTTCTGCAATGGCATACGCTTTTGTATCGTAGAATCTACTGCTGCTGTTCGTGCGTTGCTTTCTTTTTGCGCGTTAGATTGTTTGTTCGTCTTCTAAGCCAAGTATCCGCCTTTCGCACTCGCCTTTCTGTAGAAATCGCCCTTATCTTACTCGCAAGGGATGCATCATTTGAAAACAACCTGCTCTGTATGGATAGATATACTTTCAACTTATACTTGTACAGTAATAGCATTTCTTCTGTTTTAGCAATAGTCTCAATCATGTGAACTTTCTGGTATCATGGCCATTTTGTAGAAGCCATCTGATTTTTGGGAAACAAAATAAAAGCAAAATGAATGTCAAGATGCATACTGGTTGGTTTTGTCGATTGCATGCGAACAAACTAGTAATTTTTTTTGCATAAAAAAAAACTACGCAGTGTACTTTTCTGCACATTTTTGGTCTTTTTACGAAGGGGCAGGCTGGTCATTCCGCCATTGGCAGGCGTGATCGCGTTCGATCGGTCAGGCACACGCCTCGGTAATCCAGCAGAACCGAAGCCTAGGGCGCCGCTCCGTCCGGCAAGTGTCCAAATCCACCTGGACTCACTGACACGCGGGCCCCGCGAAACCGGCTCGCCTTTGGATGATGCCGGCGCCACGCGCACTCGAGTGAGCCAGAGCCCGATCGCTCAGAAGGACCCGATGCGCGCGCCCCCTTGGGCTCGGTCGGTTTGGGTTCCTGCGTCGTTGGTTCGGCACACGATGCCGTGTCTGACAGCGCGGGCCCAGCCACACCATACGTGGATCTACGGCGGGTTGCCTCGCATGTAGGGATGGCAACTTCACCCGCGGGTGCGGGCACCCGACGGGTCCCGCACCCGACGGGTGCGGGCGCGGGTGATGTTTTTCACCCGCGGGTGTCACCCGCACCCGATCCGCAATGATTCGGGTGCGGGTGCGGGTGTATTCTCCCACCCACGGGTGACCCGACGGGGCCCGAAAAATAGTATAACCCTAAGTCAGCCCAGCCCATCGGTCCATCACAGAGCAACTTCTATCCAGCCCACACGCCGGCCCATAAAAACTCGAAAAAACGCTCTCTTGAAGCCTCGTCTCGCACTCCATAATGTAGCGATCTACTGTAGCATTTTCTTCCCCAATTCGTTTCCCCTGCTCAATCTTCCAATCCAGATTGGAAATTTCCATTCTAATCCTGTCCAAGTGCTGAGGGCTCTGCCATTCATCAGTTTTGCCTCGGCTGGGCTTCACTTCTAACTTTTTTCTCTCAAATCTGGGTGAGGCAAAATGTGAGGTTTAAGGCTTTTCCCATTGCAATGCAATCCCGCCATGGGAGCCATAGCTCATCGGATGGAGCTCCCCAGCAACTGGTGACAACAGCCACCATCTTCTCCCTCACAGGCACGGTCACCATCTTCCCCGGCTGCTGTTCCTTGTGCGTTCTCTCGCCTCGGAGCTAGCCATCGCGGTTGAGGACATGCCAGTCTTTGCGTGCTGCTCCGGCGACCGGCTCGGCCTCCAGATCCCACCACCTCCTATGTCCTGCTTGGCTCTGATGAGGTAGCGTTGAAGGCAGGGCGACGCGCGACGGGGCGTGGTGCGACACGGCAGGGCGCCCGCTCCCAAGGATGGCTTGTCGCGGCAGCGAACCCGACGGGCGCCCGAGACCCGCCCGACACCCGTCGGGTGCGGGTGCGGGTGCTAAATTCCACCCGCGGGCGCGGGTGCGGGTGCTATTTTCCACCCGACATCTTTTACGTCGCGGGTGGGTGTTTGCTCCACCCGACCTGAACCCGACCCGTTGCCATCTCTACTCGCATGTGCGTCGCGGCCCGCCAGTTGCCACGGCGCCCACCCACGCGTTATTTATTGGGCGTGCAAAGCAGCAGCTGCTCGTAAAGGGAGGGCATCGTCTCGCATGCGCGGTGCCCTCTCTGACGTGCGGGCCCTCCCCGGATGGCCCCTGGCGGTTAATGATGGGGTCATGAATTTTAAGATCGGGAATGGGTTAGCATCCGCCGAGCTCGCTTTTTTTCTCTGGCCCACCGATGTGGTGAAAGAGACAACACGTCATCGGTTAAATTGCTTTTACGCTGATCTTTTGTGCAACCAAAGTACAGGATCTTTCGATTAGAAAACAAGAAAGCGGTAGCAGCGGTGTGACGCACATGATCCGCCAAATCGTAAGGTAATCTTGTCACGTTTCTAATGGCGTGCCACTGTTCCTGCTCGTAGCATCGATCCGAATAGGAAGTGGTTCGTTGTTTATGTCTGTATCTGTTGGTAAGCAGGGGCAAGTGGTTCGTTGTTTATGTCTGTATCTGCGAGCAGGAGGGCAGTACTACGGCTAGTACTAACATGCGGTAGCACTTTTTTTATATTTCCATTTCTCCCGCATCCTGTTGTCGTTCGTGCCTGCAATATTCGTCTCATTCCCTCGAGTCCAAAACCCACCCAGTTTTTAACCTGGTCTGAATGTCTGATTAATGCTTAGCAAACAGGTCAAACGGAAGAAACACGCACGTAATTTTCTGACGACAAGACCATTCGACCAGCCCTCCCTCCGCCCTCTCTCCATTGCCGTCTTGGCACTGGTATCACTGAATTGACATTACACCCAACTGAAAAATCTCGAACACACACGCTTGCGGTTTTGATCTAGAGCATTTGTTTAAGTACTTAAGTAGCTTGGCTTTAGCGTGGCGCTCATGGTTACCGGTATCTTTCCACGCTGCAAATGGCGAAATGCAACTCATCACACGCCCCTATTTGTCTCGCTTAAAATAAAACAAGAGGATTGATTCCTCAGCCTGCTCGTTCCTTCTCTAGCGTTTGTTCCCTTGTTTGTTGCAACCCTGCTTTTTTTTGTTCGCTTCTTCCTTCATCTCGTTTCAGCATCTCTGTTTAATTGCAAAGAGCTACCCCCCCCACCACTGAGCTGCGAGCTCTCTCAACCACTCCAGATCACGGCCACTGGTGCTGCAGCAGCAGCGTCCACGAGATGAGCCTGCAGAGCGACCCGGGCGCCGCCGGGGAGGAGGAGGAGACGGCGGCGGAGACGCTCGCGCGCGTCCGGAGGATGGTGCCGGCGGCGCTGGACGCGGCGAGGGCGGCGGGCGGGTTCCCGGGGCGGTGGAAGGCGATCGCCGCGAAGCTGGAGAGGCTCCCGGCGTGCCTGTCCGACCTGTCCAGCCACCCTTGCTTCGCCAAGAACGCGCTTTGCCGCGAGCTGCTTCAGGCGGTGGCGGACACGGTCGCCGAGGCGGCCGAGCTCGCGGCGCGGTGCCGGGAGCCGCCGGCGGCCGGGAAGCTGCAGACGCAGAGCGCCATCGACGCGCTCGCCGGGAAGCTGGACCTCAACCTCCGCGACTGCGCGCTGCTCGTCAAGACGGGCGTGCTGTCCGATGCCTCCGGCCCATCGGCGCCGGAGCCGACGAATGCGGGGACAGCTCCGGCGGACGTCCGGGAGCTTCTCGCGCGGCTGCAGATCGGGCACACGGAGGCGAAGGACCGGGCGGTGGACGGGCTTCTGGAGGCTCTGCACAAGGACGAGAAGAGCGTCCTCTCGGTGCTCGGCCGCGCCAACGTCTCCGCCATGGTGCAGCTGCTCACGGCGTCGTCGCCCAAGGTCCGGGAGAAGGCCGCCACGGTGGTATGCCAGGTCGCGGAGTCCGGCAGCTGCGAAGGCCTGCTCGTGTCGGAAGGCGTCCTGCCGCCGCTCATCAGGCTGGCGGAGTCCGGCAGCCTCGTCGGCCGCGAGAAGGCCGCCGTCACGCTGCATCGCCTGTCCGCGTCGCCTGACACGGCGCGCGCGATCGTCGGCCACGGTGGCGCCGGCCCGCTGCTCGAGATCTGCCAGACGGGGGACTCCGTGTCCCAGTCCGCCGCGGCCGGCGCGCTCAAGAACCTCTCCGCGGTGCCGGAGGTGCGGCAAGCGTTGGCCGACGAAGGGATCGTCCGCGTCATGGTCGGCCTGCTGGACTGCGGCGCCGTGCTCGGCTCCAAGGAGCACGCCGCCGAGTGCCTGCAGAACCTGACGTCGAGCAACGACGAGCTGAGGCGCGCCGTCGTGTCGGAGGGCGGCCTGCGCGCCCTGCTGCTGTACATCGACGGCCCGATGCCGCAGGAGTCGGCGGTGAGCGCGCTCCGGAACCTCGTGGGCGCCGTGTCGCCCGTCGACACCCTCGTGTCGCTGGGCGTGCTGCCGCGGCTGGTCCACGTGCTCAGGGTCGGGTCAACCGGCGCGCAGCAGGCGGCGGCGGCGGCGATCTGCCTGGTCTCCAGCTCAGCGGAGCAGATGAAGCGCGTGGTGGGCGAGCAGCACGGGTGCGTGGCGCTGCTGGTGCGGATGCTGGAGGCCAAGTCGAACGGCGCGCGGGAGGTGGCCGCGCAGGCGCTGGCGAGCCTGGTGAGCTGCGCTGCCAACGCCCGGGAGATGAAGAAGGACGACAAGTGCGTGCCCAGCCTGGTGCAGCTGCTGGACCCGAGCCCGGCCAACACGGCCAAGAAGTACGCCATCCTCTGCCTGCTCGCGCTCTCGTCCGCCAAGCGATGCAAGAAGCTCATGATCTCGCATGGCGCCATCGGCTACCTCAAGAAGCTCTCCGACATGGACGTCGCCGGCGCCGCCAAGCTGCTCGACAGGCTGGAGCGTGGCACGCTGCGCACGCTGTTCAGTACTACTAGCAAGTAGACGCTGTAATTCCAACAAAGCTTCACTGCTTATGTGTAGCTAGTACATTGCAAAATTCCTTTTTTGCCGTAACCTCTGTATAAAGGGATACCAAATCCAGCTATTACACGCTCTGTATGAAGGAAACTGTGCAGGTGTTTGTTGACTGAACATATTGGGTTGTAATCATGTAGTAATGTAAGTAGGTGATGGATATGTTGGCATTACGTACGTACGAGTTTAATAACTGAATAAAGGTTGACACTGTCTCCTGCTTAAATCGAATGATGGGTGATTGGTTGGTTATGATGGTGCTTCTACGATTAATTTTGCAGTCATGGGTAATAAGATGGAGACTTCCAGTAACATGGAGCATTTGGCTCGTAACATGGACCATTTGGCTCGGTTGACATTCTTCAGGAGACGGATCAAGATCGGGCGTGGTATAACAAGCATCAATCGCGTGAATTGGAGGAAGCCCACGACGGCTTTCTGTCCAAGGATCCAATTTGGCAGTTTCTTTGTGAGCTCGTTCTGGGCCAAATCATGCTAAAGGGCACGAGGACATTATGGGACTTCATTGTTTGTGAATTCATGGAGCGTGTGGATCCATAGAGCAAAGAAATAGGAACCACTTTCTTTTTCTTGTCAGGTGTGTGTGTTGGTGATGTGTTGTGTAATTCCCTTCCCCATCCTGCCTTTTGGCACGCTTTGTACTATCTTTGACCATCAATAAAGAAAAACTTCGACGCGTTTAGATGGAAGAAACAATGCAATGGTTCTCTAAAAATACACCACGACATGAATAAACCATAGGTTTAATGTGTTTGGGTAGAAGAAATACTGCAGCTTTCAAACCATGCTATATGCTATACAAATTGTATGCTTGTTTGTGTTCTGCTTTATCATTTGCTCATGTCACGTAATTCAAATCTAGTGACTGATTAGCAATTTCACTTGTGCGTGTCCATGAGTTTGTTTGTTTCCATGATGTGTGTGTGTGGGGGGGGGGGGGGGGGGGGGGGGCATGGGCTCCTTTGGCCATTAAAAAGCTCCGTCAGAGACTAAAATAACTCCCTTCCCTGCCCATAACCATACAGTGTAATGCAACCCATAGTAAGAGAATCAATTGTAGATGTTGTTTGTGGCGCAAATCAGGAGAAGTACACAACAGATGTCACGAATGTTTCTTTTTGCTGACATACCTTTTCAACAAATCGCATTGCTCCACTTGCTAACGTAGCCTTTGTTTGGGTTCCCTTTTGTTCATTTTAGTCTCTAATGTGCATTGCGGATGTGTTGAAACATTTCCAGATAATTCATGTCACTTTTGGTATTGCGGAGGGTTTTTTGACCATTCATGACCCTACCCTTATATCCAAATTTGGTTGAGTAAAATATATGTGATTCTATTATGTTTACATTAAATCTGTTAACATAGAGGATTCTGATGGATCTTCGTGCAGTGAATGGAGGGAGGGTGCCACGGTATATCATTTTTGTAGCGACCCCAATTTTTTGCCTCATATTATTGTTATCTCTTTTGCTGTATTCGAATACCAAAGGGTACCAGAGTTCCTACTATCAATAGATGGGCGTGGGTAAAGTTGAGCATGTTGCAGCTACGGATCTGCTAGTCCAATGTCGTTGGTGTAAACTAGATGGCCTTGGGCCAGTCCAAACTTGTTGCGCGCGGCAAGAGAGTGGCGCAAGGCCCACCTTATTACTAGCGCCACAGATGAGCATGCTCTTACCAACTTAACTAGTCTTATGTTGAAGCCAGATCAGTATTTTTTTTACAATTAAACATAGAAATGGCATTTTATAATTTTTTCCAACCTGGTGGGTGGAGGGGGGGGGGGGGGGGGGGCATGGTCACCTTTGGCCATTGAAAAGCTCCTCATCATCTTAACTACCAATGTGATTTGTTTTGATTATCATCCTAAGCACTAAGCTATGTGCTTCCTGATTTAACTGGAAAATTCAATGGCAAGGTTTGGCATATTCTATGTGGACGCTAGATAAACTAATCTGGATGACAAAAGAATCCGAATCATTGCACGGTTCAGCAGCGACTATGGCTATACGTAATAATTATCATTTGGAGCTCACGCATGTATTTATGGGAACAACATATAAATCTATTTATTTTGAGAAAATTCTTTCTTTGGCCTAAAAAAAGATGACGCTTCCTTCTTTGGCCCTTTACAAATTAAACTTTCCTTTTAGGATCATAACAATATTTGGTTTCCTTCCATGACATTTCCGTCAATTTTGGGACTTCCCTATTAATTAATTGTGTTAAATGGAGGAAAGACTATTTTACCATGATATGAAATAAATTCGAAGTTTTATTATTGGAACGTGCTATTATTTTACTGGTTGGTTTTTATTCAAAAATTATGTATCTTGGTGTTGTCTTAATTTTGAGCATTATTTTCTGTTTATTTTTCATAATTGTACGAAGAGTTGAATTAAAAATTATTTCATATCAGAAATGGATCCTCTTATGAGCTCAATGTTGCCAATGCAGAAACGGATCTGCTCGTCCTAGGAGGTGGGCCAGATGGCCTTGGGCCAATCCAAACTAGTTGGATAACAAATAAAACTAGGCAGATTTAGCGATCCCAATTTGTTGCCTCTTATTATTGTGATCTCTTTTGCTATGTGTTTCCTGGAGCTGAATGCGATAAAATATAATCGAGTATAAAACCAGAGGGTAGAGAGTTCCTACTAGCTGTAGATGGGCGTGGGTAATACGGGTCTGGTTGTCCTACTAGGAGGTTCGTGTGAGAACTATGAGAACTTCAATCTAGGCTACATGATTTTGATCCAATGGTGCGTTTGAATTCAGGTGGGAGGGGGGATTTGCAAAATCACCGCCCATTTAATCATATTTTTGTAAATTCCCCCTCCCACCTCTCCCTATGCGTCTCCCTTAGATCAAGATCATATGGCTCAGATTGGAGTTATCATAGTTCTCACACGAATCTGGTTGTTATAAGATAGGTCGCCATCATCCAAACTCGTTGCATCGGCAAACTTGTTGCGCGCGGCGAAGGCGCCGGACGGACGGCAGGTGATATTCCACGATGTGGGGCTGAAGCGACCGGGAATCCGCTGAGTACATTGGAGCCCGGCAAGATGGTGGTGAAGTAGACGCGCGCAGTCGGGTCGCAGCCACGTGGACGCGACCGGCAACGACACCGACTGGCTGCGGTTGCCGATGAGGAACGCGCGGCCGCGCAGGTGGTGCACCTCGCGCCACGGCCACGCCCCGCCCGCCTCGTACCTCAGGACCCTCATCCCCTTCCACCGGCTGACCACCTCCGCCATCCGCCGCGGCCTCCCGCCCGGGTCGCTCCACACCACGTGTAGCGCGCCGTCGTCCGAGAACACCAGGTGCTTCCCGTACCTCAGCAGCTGCCCTACCGGCACCTCGCGAACTGCACCGGCGACACCGGGCAATCAGCCGCGGCGTCCAGCGTCCATATCCGCCCGCACAGCGTCATGTAGTAGAACCTACCGCCGCGGTACACGAGGTCGACGTCGAGGTTGACGCCAGTGATGGTGCCTTCGTCGTGTTCGTCCTCGGGCTCCGTCCCAGGCGGCCGGGCAGTCGTCCAGCCACTGCCACCCGTCACGGCCGTTCTTGGTGAACGCCAGCCCGTGGCCGTACCGCCACCGCGTAGTCCGTGGCGCTGGGGTCCGGGGCGAAGGCCACCCGCGCGATGTAGTCGTGCTGCAGCGTGGTGACCCCGCCCGGGCCCGCGGGGTGGAACCGGAAGCTCGCCCCCGACCCGGAGCCGTCCGGCGCGTAGCTGTGGGGCGCCACGCCCACACGCCACAGCGGCGGCAGCGGCACCGCACGCGACGCGTCCGTCAGGAGCGGGTTCACCAGCGTGATGCGGAGGCTGGCGTCCACGAGGGCCGGCCAACCGCCGCTCGAGCCCACGCACCGCGTGCCCGGGACCGACCATCGGAGCGCGTGGTTCGTCGGCAGCGACACCAGCGTGTAGCGGTCCCGTTGCTCGACGCTCGACCCGTCCGGGATGGTGACCCACGGCGAAGGCATCGATCGGCGCCGCTCCCTCGCCGCGTCGCCCTCCACGGCCGGCACACGGCGCCGAAGCGTATGCGGTCGCGCAGGCATAGCAGATCGCGGAAGCATATCACCAGATCGTCTGGCAGACCGGCGGCCCAATCTCGGTGCTCCGCCGCATCCATCCCGTCGCCGAATTTTTCTTTCTACTTGTTCCTTGATTGCGTTGCTCGGCGAATTTAATGTTGTAGTCCAGGTCCATGATCCACGTTAACAGGATTCCACAAATAAAAGAGTTCGAGTTTCCCACCATCATGGCGACAACCGGAATTCAAGTTTAGCGACAAGAGTCGTCCTCCCTCTCGTATCGTACTCGTTTATAACATTCGGAACAGAATAATACTAGCATCATAAAGAACATAGCTTCATACATAATCGTCTCAGATTTCAATAGGATGACAGACGTCATACTTAATCATCCTGTTCAATCGGTAAACATCGATGTCTTCAGGCCTCCCTAGGCACATAAAACTGAGAATTGAGCTTGCTGTCGTAAGTACACTGCATTGTTTCAGTCGAGACACCAAATACATTGGCATTGCAGAGAGGAAGATAACATGAGCTGGCTAAATCACACACGAATTGATAGAGAGGCAAAGAGCTCACCATTTTTTTTTAAAAAAAAAAAGAAACATCGTGATGCTAGATGAAGTGAAGGCTTGTACCTTCGACAGTCAGTTTGAAATGTTTACTACATGATTCGACAACATCGCACAAGCATTTTGTAACCTGATTAGTCAAAGGGTCTTACAAGAGTTACTTTTAAATGTTTGCAAGAAAGAAAAACTAGTACTACACAAGAAGCGACCGGGAGACGCGTTTGATCGATCGATCCGGTGCTGCCGGCAAACAGAGAGCTGGTCGTCCTGCCGCGGCCATGCACAACACGCGTAGGCGCCTGTATGGCATGCACGGGACGGTGGCGTGCGCTCACATCCAGCCAAAGGCTGCGCAGGCGGCAGGCCTGCTGTCTGCTGTTCGGCTCCTCCGGCAACATGCCTTGGTCACTAAGCATATAACACTGTAGCACATCCTCTCCTTTCCCGGTAAGGATGACCATCCCCTTAGAGCAACTCCAGCACTGTCCTAATAAATTACCTCTCTATATCTTTTTTGAGGAGGCTTCCAATAGAATTTTCAGGATATTAGGAGTTGCAACTCCAGCAGTCTCTCAATACTTCCCTCCCAATAACCTGACATGTAGGGTCTCTTTTTTTCTTCTTTCTCTCTTTCCTCCCACTTACGCATGGGGCCCGCCTTATCCATCTCCTTTCCTTCTTTCTCTCAGCGCCGCGACGAGCACCTGCAATGGCGTGCTCGCAAGGAGCAGCAGCGCGGCGGCTCTGGCAGCAGCTGGCTGCGCGCACGTGCGGGCAAGGCGGCGGCGGGCAACTGCACGCGCGAGTGAGCGAGCAGCTGGCTGCGCGTGCGCAGGACGAGGCGGCGGCGGGTCTGCGGTGGTGCTCACGGGGAGGCAATGGAGGCCGACGGCGTCGCTCACGAGAAGGCCGACAGCAATCGAGCAGACGCAGCCTCGCTCACGAGGATCTGGCACGGACGCCGAGCAAGACACGCGGAGGGGAGCTTCACGGCGGGCCACGAAGTTCCATGGCGGGTCGAGGAGGGCGGCGTGGAGGAGGGCGGCATGATGGGGATGCTCCGGCGAGGGGACGTGAAGGAGGACGGCGTCATGGCGCGGCTCGGCGTGGAGCGTCTCGGCGTCGAGGAAGGGCGGCGTCACGGGCGCGGATTGGTGTGGAGGATGGCGCAGGCACGGGCGCGGGTCGTCGTCGAGGTGGGCTCGTCGTCGCCGGATTTGGCTCGAATCGACCACTGCGAGCTTGTGTGCACGACTGATCTGAACGACACCGGCGACGCTTGTGTGCGGGGCTCGCCGTCGCGTGGCCGATTTGGCCTCGATTTGGGCCAAATCAAGGTCAACCGGCGGCGGGTGGACCTCACCGCATCCATGGATGGGCGGGGCGACGCCCTTGGTGGCGAGGTGGAGATCTCCGGCGGTGGCGGCGCCATGGGGGGCGAGCGGGAAGACGAGCCGGGGCGTGGAGAAGTTGCGCGCGCAGGGAAGGAAGAGGTGGGGCCCGCCAGTAGTTGGGATTGGGAGGGGAGGATAGTTGGAGCAAATGTTGAGAGGTTGGAGCCTGTTTTGGGGAGGAGAGTAAAAATAGGGAGGTTTTTGGGAGACTGCTGGAGTTTTTTTTTGCCCTCAACCTCCCTATATGATAATTTTTTTAGGATTGGGAGGGGGATTGGGAGACTGCTGGAGTTGCTCTTACGGCCTTACCCCGTTAAGCATTCTCACTATCATTTATGAGTGCACGTCTCTCTTTAAAATACAAAAAAGCTCCAAATCAAATATTTTCATTCTAGTTTTACCCCTGATTCCCAGTGTTCCCATGCTGGGCGCTTCTCCTGCCGCGTCGGCCATGCGCCCCCTACCGCCGCGCCGACCAGTCATGCTCCTACCGACGCGGCTTCTACTGCTTTGGAGTGCTGCGCCGTGTCCCTGATGGCGGATGGCGCACCGAGCAGCCGATCGAGGACCTGGATGCGGACCTCGAGGAGACCGGGCTCATAAGGAGGGCTCGTCGTTATCGGGTTGGGCGACGTGTGCGGTGCAGTGCAGTGTGTGTGGCATCTTCCTACATAGCGCGCGAAAGACGTTCATACTTGACAGACGGCGAGCCTGGTGTCGTGCCGTGACACGTCGCGTGGTGTGTGACGTCCCCTACTGCCGCCGCACGCCCCATCATGTGTGCCGAGCTGCCCTCCTGCCGCGCCACCAAGCCGTCCTATAAGATGTGTCACCATTCTGCTATTTCGATTTGGTTTAGAGGTCAGGGGGAACGGGCACCTTCTGCATAGGCACACGCGGGCAAAAACGGAAGCAAAATGTCTAATTTGGAGGGTCTTGTACTCATAGATAATATTAAGAAGAAAGATTGCTTATTAATGGTGTTGAGTTTTTTTTTTGTTGCAACTTCACTTCCTTTATAATCAATCAGGAGAATTACAATCAGTGTTCAGTAGGCTATATACGCAAGATGGCGCTACATTTTGTCACACACCCGCCTGCATTCCTAACAAAGCCTGCTTAGCTAACTCATGTGCAACTCTATTACAAGCCCTGCTAGCATACATAAATTTGAAAAACAGAAATCTTCCGCTTATGTCCTTCACCTCGTTTAGAATACCCATGATCAGAGACCCATAAACATCTCCCATAACTTAATCAGCTCCTGGCAATCCGTCTCCAGATGTAATCTCAACACTCCTGTGCTTCTTGCATACTCCGAGCTGAAGGTGACCATGGGCCCCTGGCATTTATATAAGTCTTTTTATTTTTCCATGTAATTGAGAGCAAATATGCAAATCTGCCCCCCTTGCAATTTGTTTTTAACTGAGTGGGCCCCTCTGTCAAAGTGTTCAAGCTCGGCAACTGGAGGCTATTATCCCCCATTTCCCTCCACATCGTCTCCTTTCCCCCCATTTAACTCATTCCTCTTCTTTCCCTCCATTTCCCCTCCCGCCTCGCAGCCGAAGAATACCAGGAGGATCGTCGCACGGCTGCAGTCTTCTCCGGCGATAATCGGCGGCACTCGGTAAGCCCCTTCCGATGGGCGCATCTTTCGGCTACTTCCCGTACTACTAGGCTCGTAGAACCTTGCTTCTGAATCTTTTCATATATGAGTTATCAGATCAAGTTTAATCCAATAGACCGATCCAGATTTCTTCAAATCTTGCTTCAGTTCCTGATCTAGCAGCTTATCCATCTTTAAACCCATCCAGATTTTGTTTGATCTTTTGTAGTGCAAGTAGAAATGGGGATTTCCCTTGTACGGTTGTGCCAAAAACAAGTCTTGATGTTTTGTATGCTTGTTTTGGTAATCTACAGAGGAAATCCTCAGAGCAGGACGCTCCATGGAGCTTGATGCCGCAAGAAAGCGGAGGCCTGATGCAAGCTGCGGCGTCTTGAGCGTCGATCGGCTGAGCGCCCTGCCGGACTGGGTCATCCACCACATCATGTCCTTCATGAAGGCCCGGCAGGTAGTGCAGACGTGCGTGCTCTCCACCAGGTGGGCGCACCTCTGGCGCTCCGTGCCGAGCCTTGATATTGACGAGGAGGAGTTCAAGGCAGCAGACGCGAACAGAGATACAAGTAGCGAGGAGTGGGACAAGTTTGAGAGCTTCGCCGATCACCTGCTTACGAATAACATTTCCATTTCCCACTTGGATACATTCCGGCTGAATGTGACCAGGAATAGCATGTACTGCTATGGTCGGGGCGAAGTAGCAGTCAGATGGATCAGTCATGGCGTGAAGTACAGCGCCCTGGCACCTGGCATTCAGCGCGAGGGACTTATCTATAGATCATGGCGCCTCAGAAAATTACATCTTTCCCATGTGATTCTGAATGATGATTTCGGAAAACATGTAACTTCATGGTACCAATATCTGGAGGATTTGGAGCTGAATGGTTGCAGTTGCAGGTTTCGTGAGATCATCTCTCACACACTAAAGAGCTTGGTTCTGAAAAAATGTTGTGGTAGTCAACTTTCAGTGATCACATCGTCCACACTGAAGAGCTTGGTTATTGATGGTAGCAACAATGCACATCCTCTGGTTATCACAGCCCCTGCTCTTGCTTGTCTACTTCTCCTGGCCATGAGTGATTACTCAGTTTGTTCTGGTATTTCCATAAAGCTGATGCCATCCCTTGTGAAGGCATCCATTGATATTGAGATCGACAATTGGACTGAAAAGGGCACCCTCGGTAGCAACTATCGCGAGTTTCTTAATGGCCTGACTAATGTGATAACTTTGGAGCTGTCAGGTTTCAAGGCGATGGTATGACCTTTGCACACTTGCTAAATTTTCCCTTATCACTCTTTACTTTCCTCCCCGCGACTGTTTGAGTGTAATGCAAGTGCTGTTTATAATTCTATGTGCAGATCACATGCCGATGATTTATCTACTTGTATCTTGATTTCAGGTTGATCCAGATGTAGAACCAGTTAAATTCCCAATCTTCAAGAACCTGAAAAGCTTACTGCTGGATAAATGTGATTTGAGTAACAACTTCCAGCTACTTGGACACTTTCTGCATAATTCTCCCAATTTGGAGAAGCTCACTGTTCGTTATTGCACGGTACGGCGTTTTTCTTTTAGTAATTTAGTTCACTGTAAATTTGTAACTCTAGCTCATTTTGGCTTGTTCTTCACTTAAAATGAGTTCTCATGTTGGAAACAGCTCCCAAAAAAATATACAAGAAGGAAGAAAGGAGAGGTGGATTTAAAGAAGACGTCCTCTCAATTTCATTATCCGCGGCTAAAGTCTACTGAAATCATATACAAAGATGGTGACAATATTCTGGACATGTTGAGTGCTTTGCTAAGCATCTCAGACTATGTGCCGAAAAATACTATAACACTCGCCAAAATATGAAGAAGAACCTATCAGCCTGTCTCTGGACAGTCTTTAGCTTGTTGGTGTCACCTTGGTAGCATTAAGATTGTTTTCTTTCTTTGAAGGGAAATTAAGACTGTTTTCAGATCTACTTGTCTCGTAACATAAACAGTTTCTTATCGTCTCTAGATGACTTAAGGCACTTAAGGGCATTCTTCATGGTATTTTGGTGTGTTGTTAGGAAGGATGCTACAACCCGAAACATGTGTACCGATTCTGTGTCTGCAGTTCCTTGTTGGTTCTAACCACACTACGATATTTTTTTTACGCTGGTTCTGGTCGTCCTTGGTAGTTGGCAGGGGCAACCTTGTATGTACGTCGATGTGCTTACTGCTTACTCTAAATTACATGTACATGTGTGCCTACTTCTCTTGATAATGTATGAAGAGCACTGCTGTATGATTTTACATGTGTTTTTTTTTTTTTTTTGAAGGCAATACGCCCCGGAGGGCTTTCATTCATATGCATGAAAACTTACAAAGTTTAGCCCATGAGGGCCAATTACATATCAAGTCTTTTACAGGGCAGCATCCAAAATGATTAGAATTTGAGCAACTAAAAGAAAAGTTGCTGCTATTGTTGGACAAAGCACTTCTTGCTTGAACATCAGCTATGTAATTTTCTTCTCTAGGAATGTAATGGAAGCTGACATTCTTATTTTCTAAATTATATTGAGCATCTTTGACGCCCTGCCGAATTCTCCAATCAGGAATTTCTCCATGAGTCTCCCTCAAGAAAGAGATTAACGCTTTGCAATCGGAGAGGACATCACATTCCTGAACCTGCAACATATTTAATATTTGCGAAGCTAAAACCAAGCTTAAGCATTCAGCATGAAGAGGAGTGTCAGCCTGTGATGTTTTTGCTTGAATTTGCAGGCTCCACAACTCTTGATTCCTACGACAAATAATGTAAATTCCAAGTCCTGATTCTTGACCTTGGTGGAATGAAGCATCGATCCTGCAACAACACTTATGACTAGGAGTATATGATGACTCAGTCTGAAAATTAGTGGGAAGGTCAGAAGAAAGATCTTCCCTTGAAATTTGTTCTATGGCAAAGGCTTCATATTGAGACTTTTGAGAAGCTCTGGCTTGAGAAATGATGGAATAATAGAGCTCTCCTTTTTCTAAAACCTGTGATTATTTCTAGCTTTCCAAATGTACCACAAAATATAACAAACAAGATCTTTGTCTTCCATGCAAGGGAGGCTGTTAAAAATAGCATAAATCATATATGAGCAAGAGCCAGAAAGTGTATCAGTTTTTATAGCATAAGGGGAAGCAAACCATACTGCTCTTGCAAAGGAGCAATGAAAGAAAATATGCTCGTCATTTTCCATACTACCACAACGAGAACAGTCAGAGGAAATATGATTCATTCTTCTATGAACTCGTTGTCCAGTTGCCAAATTTCTAGTTATAAGCCTCCAAATAAACATTTGAACTCTAGGTAGGATTTTCTTGTTTTTCCATATTTGATTGATGAGGGATATCAAATGAGGAGCCATATTAATTTTACTTACTGTTTTTTGAATATCATCACATTGCAGAAGCTTGTAGGCACTTTGAGCAGTCCAAATGCCCTTTTTATTTGGCTTCCAAATAAGGATGTCATCTCCATTCACCTGAGAAATTGGAACCTGCAAGATTTTGTTTACGAATTCTGCAGTAAAAATTGAATGAAGCAGGGTCTCATTCCATCTTTTTGGTTGAGCTAGCCATAAGTCAGCAACTTTAACAGGGAGACGAGAACCCAAAGCCTCAAGTCTAATATGTTCATGAATGTTCTCCCAGTCCGAGCACCAAGGCTGATTCCAAATAGATATGTTACCATCAAAGAGTTGCCATTGGACAGCTGATTTAAGAATGTTTCTTACCTTAAGGATTGAATCCCAAGTCCATGATTTTGACCCAGTAGAAGGAACTGTCCAATATGAAGAGTTAGGAAAATACTTACCTTTAAGAACTTTGACCCATAAAGCTTCTGGGTTTGTGAGCATTCTCCAGGCAAAACCTGTAATGAAAGCTACATTCAAGGTTGACAGATTTCTAAATCCTAAACCACCTATCCCTTTTGGAATGCAGAATTTTCTCCATTGTGTCAGATATAAAGGCTTTTTGCTATTATCTGGATTAGTTCCTTTCCACCAGAAATGTCGAATGATGGCTGTAAGTTCCTCATTGAAAGATTTAGGAAATAACACATGGGACATGTAGTAAATAGGGATAGAGGAAAAAACAGATTTAATAAGAGTTGAGCGGCCTGCATGAGAAATTATACCCGCCTTCCAGTCATTAAATTTTGACATAAACTTATTTTTTAGGAAGGCATATACCTTGGTTTTAGGGATATGAGCCGTAAAAAGAGGATGACCAAGGTGGGTCGAGTTATGATTCATTTCAGTCACCTGAAAAATATCTTTGATGTCGTCCTTAAGGTCACTTGGAGTGTTTTTACTGAAGAGAATGGAAGATTTGCTCTAATTCGGCATCTGTCCTGATTCCCTACAAAACGATTGTAATATGTCTTTGATTACCAGAGCTTCCTCCCTCCTTGCTTGACCACATATGATGACATCATCTGCATAGAGAATGGATAGAAGGAGTAGACGGAGCCAATTTAACACCACAGATTCTATTGGTAGAAATTGCATCTTGCAATCTGCAGGTTAGTTCATTTATAGCAATAATAAACAGATAAGGCGAGAGAGGACATCCTTGACGTATACCTCTTGTACTTTTGATTCTGCCAAAAGATTGACCATTTATGATGATCGAAAAAACTGGCCATTCAAAACAAGCTGCAACCAACTTAATAAAATTTTCATTGAAACCAAGGCGGCGCATAGCTGCTTTAATGAAGCACCATTCTAGCCTATCAAAAGCTTTTGCTAGGTCCAGCTTTAGCATAAAAGCATTACAATCCATTCTTTTTTGCTGGAAAGAGTGAATGATATCATGAGCAATAACAATGTTTTCTGAAATTCTACGACCTTTAACAAAAGCATACTGAGAGTTGATAATGCAGTCTGGCAGATAAGGTTGCATTTTTTGAGCAAGAGATTTAGCAATAATCTTATACACGACATTACATAAACTAATCGGTCTGAAGTCTATAGGTAAGGAGCATACTGATTTTTTAGGGATAAGTACAATATTTGTTTTCTTTATACTTTCAGGCATGTACTTATTAAGATAGAAAGATCTTACCAGATTATAAACATCATCACCAATCCAATTCCATGCGGCTCTGAAGAATGTGACATTAAAACCATCTGGGCCTGGAGCTGCATTTCCTCTCATGGATTTAAGGATATTGAAGATTTCTTCTTTAGTCGGAATAGTGTTGAGAGCATCTTCTTGAATTTCACTTGTGTCTACTTCTCTTTGAACTTCATCATTTCCCTGCAATGAAGATGTGAAAAGCTCTGTAAAGTAATCAATGAAGCATTTAGCAATATCTTCACATTTTGTCACTGTTTGGCCATTTGCATTTGTGATAGAGCTGATTCGGTTTTTCCTTCTTCTTTTGATAACACTGTTATGGAAGAAGGAAGTGTTCCTGTCACCTTTGGTGACCCATTTCTTTTTACATCTTTGCCTGTAATACTCTGTGAGTCTATTGCTAATGTTGGCGTGCTCCCTGCATAAAGCATCTTCAAGCATATGATTTTGGAAATTAGGAGGCAAAGCTTGAAGGTTAGCAATATTATTCTCAATGCGCTTGAGCTGATCATTGAGGGAAAGCTTACCTTTCCAGAACCACTTAGAAAGACTAAAACCAAGCTGCCTGGTTCTCTTATGAAAAGGAAGATAGTCATATTTGCTCCAAAACTTTTTACTTATCTCTTGAAAATCCCTTTCAAACAGCCACCAATTCTCAAATTTGAAATCCTTCTTCTTTCTAATATTGTTAGAGCAAGGAATAGCCAAAATAGGAGCATGATCACCATAAATGAGAGGAAGATGGTAAACATTGGTATTAGGGAAAGTGCCACACCAAGCAGCATTGGCTAGACACCTATCTAACCTTTGAAAAGTAGGATTTGAAGAAAACCTCTTATTAGTCCACGTGTACGCAGGGCCATTATAACCAAGATCGATAAGACCACAGTTCAAAATAATGTTACGAAAAGAGGAAATACGATTACTATTAGGAGCAGCGGCACTGATTTTTTCATTAGCATTAAGAAGCTCATTTAAGTCTCCCATACATGTGTTTTATTTTATAGCGACACTGGATGCACTACTGGAATTCTTCCGTTTCCCTACCGTTTTTATTTTCACTATGAAAATATTGGCCGTCCTAGGGACAATGGGGAATTCTAGAAGTGATGATATATATTCTATATAAGTTTACGCGAGTTTTACCGGAACTAATGGTGGAGTTTCATTCAACATAGAAGCCTTTTTAGAGGAGATGCATTTCAAGCAAGGTACTCCTGGACCTGGACCCATTGAAACACATGATTGCACTGAGGCCCATAACGTTATAGGCCCAAGCCTTCTCTCAACGGAACGAGCAATCATGTCCTCTCAAGCAAGAATCGGAATAGTCCTCAAAAAAAAAAAAAAAAAAAGAAGCAAGGATCGGAACGGAGCAGCCATGGCTGCGGCGGAGACTCGTCTCCTCGTTGGAGCCGGACCACCGCGGCTTGGTTCACCTTGTTTGTTGTTTGGCCTGTACCTCAGCCTACTTCCTTTCCCAGTGTGCAACACAATATTAAGCCCACACGGGCAGGGGGCATGTGTCCGGACTCCGATCGAGCCCACCGCCATTCTACAAAGTTTGGTCGATCGATGCGCACAAGAAACGACCCGGAGACGCGTTTGATCGATCGATCCGGTGCTATCGAAAATGCAGGAAACAGAGCGCTGGTCGTCCAGCCGTGTCGTTCCGTCCGCGGGCATGCAGAACACGCGGCAGGCAAGAACACGAGTAACCGGGGGCGGCGTGTTGTCATGTCATGCACCAGGCGGCGGCGTGTGCTCACATCCTTTCTCGTCTCCGACCACCGACCTGTCAAAGGCTGCCAGTCCTGCAGGTTGGCTCCTCGGGCGCCGCACCACGCCTTGGTCAAGAAGCCTCTCATTTCCCTCTTTCGAATAGAGAGCGTTTTTTAGGCCAGTCTCAATAGGACTTTCATCAACATTAAATAATGTGTCACATTAATAAAATAGATGACATGGCATATCAATTAAGATGAAAAAGGAGAAGTTTCTTTCATTCTAATGAAAGGAAGTTGGCACGGTTTCATATATATGAAAGTTTATTGAAAAACCCATTGAGAGCAAAAACTTTCATCCTAACATGTTTTGACCAATCTCAATGCAATAATTTAATATTATGTTTTGCTTATGAAACTGTGAGATGAAATTGTGCATTGAGAGTGACCATTTCATTTATGATGTGAAAACTCTAAATCTGATGTGGCACCTTTGAAAAGTGTGAAATAAAAGTATCTACTGAGACTGGCCTTACAGTAGACCATGATACCAGTGACCTTCAAGTATCATGGTAATAATCTAACCGTTCATTTGATTGGGTATTTAGGTAATTATACATTAAGGGGGTGTTCGGCGTATGGGGGTCTAAATTTTAGAGGGATCTAAATTCTAAATAAGTTATATTAAATAAAGATTAATTACAAAACTAACTACAGAACCCTGGTCTAATTCGCGAGACGAATCTAATGAGGGTAATTAAGCAATGATTAGATGATGGTTACTGTAGCATTACTGTAACAAAACATAGATTAATTAGGCTCATTAGATTCGTCTCGTAAAGATGTACCCATCTATAAAAAGGTTTTGTCATTAAACTTTATTTAGTACTAGATTCTCTTTGTTTAGAGGCATCTAAAATTTAGCGCTAAAAGAAACGAACGGGGCCTAAATCATGCCTTTAGGGATAATTAGGTATTATCGCTTTATTCCATTGATTCGTGAGTCGTAAACATTGCGGAAGCCGCGGCTGCCGCCTTCCACCTCCGCTTTTGTAGCAGATCGTCGCATGCATGTAGTGGATCAAACCTTTGCCGGCGCCGGCCGTCGTCTAGGTCGGCCATATACCATCTTGCTTGCGACCGGCCCCTGGCCATCGTTGAGTGGGTTCTCAGGCCATTGATGATGATGCATATATGGGTTGCCTCATTTGGTTAATCAACGTTCTGATCAGACTAAATTCGCACGGATCCGATCTGGGAGGACATGAAGCCCTGGTGGAAAGGTCTGAAGCCGCCGTTGCATTAAGCATAGGATCATCAGCGTGTTCGTCTCGCTGTTTTGCAGCAGCTACAGTGTTCGCAGTTATTTCTTCAGCAGCAGTTACAATGTTTCAGCAGCAGCTACAGTGTTCGCAGTTATTTTTCTGCAGCTGCAGAACGTGGGAATCGCGCCGCCACATTGGCACATATAAATGGCATCCACAATCCTGCGCAGGCTAGATTAATAAATTGATAAAAATAAAAGTTAACAGTATATGATACTACCTATTATACGGGGGAATTGCCCTGGTAACACCGATAAGGGTGACCATCTCCAATACCCCATTAGTAAAGATGCAATCCCCCTCGTACCACTCCTGAGTGCATCTCTCCCTCCAAAACACCAGAAGGGTCCACATCTCAATTTTCTCTTCCGATTTTGCCCCTGCATCCTCCCCGTGAACAAATTGAAAAAAAAAACAAAGGCAGGTGGCGGCGCAGCTGTCGGACGTCGGGGAGACGGCAGCCGACGACGCAGGAGCCCGCCCACGCGCGCCATGCCCGACGTGGCGGCGAGCGTCGCAGGGGAGCAGCCCGCGGACCTGCGCACGGAGCAGCAGATGCGCCGGCGCCGGCTGCTCCATGGTGTCAACTCCGGCGAGCTCCCCTTCTTCCTCCGGGCTGCCGCACACCCTCCACCTCCCTTCTTCCCTCGCCGGTCACCTCCAGCCCTAGCCTCCGCCCTGGCCATGGCTTGCTGCCCGAGCCGGGTCGCATCCGGCGCCGCCGCATCGGGGGCGCAGCCGCGGCCTTCCCCTGCCGCGGGGTCTGGCGCGAGGGCGCCGCCCTGGCCTGCTGCGTCGTCGGGCAAGGGGGCCCCGCCCGACCCTGCCGCCACCGCCGCGTGCATGCCACGCCTCCGGCGTAGCTCGCCCCCTCTCTCTCTTTCGATTTCGATTTTCTGGTTCGATTCGATTCCAATGGGCACGGGAGGACGGAGGGGTATTTTCGATACAGAAAGTTTGGAGGAGGCTGGTTTTAGTGTTTTAGAGTGTCAGGCACGCTCGCAAGTGGTGTCTGGGGATGTCTCGTTTACTAGTAGGGTTTTGGAGATAGTCTTCTTTAGGAGTAGGGTGAGGGCAATTAACCCCCTGTTATACCGATGGGACAAAAAGGTATCATTTTTACTGTTCTCAACTCCCTCCATTTCCCCTCCCGTTCTCAACTCCTCTCATTTCCCTCCATTTCCCTACCCGCCTGGTTCCTGAAGAATATCAGGAGGATCGTCGCACAGCTGCGTCTTCTCCGGCGACAGTCTGCGCGCGGCACTCGGTAAGCCCCTTCCGATGGGCGCATCTCTCGGCTTCTTTCCATACTAGTACTAGGCTCGTAGAGCCTTGCTTCTTTAATCTTTTATATAGTAATATATGAGATCAAGTTTAATGCAACTTTAAACCGATCCAGATTTCTTGAAATCTTGCGTCAGTTACCGATCTAGCAACTTTAAACCCAGCCAGATTTTGTGTGCTATGTGAGTAGAAATGGGGATTCCCCTGGTACCCAACCAAAACACATCTTGATGTTTTGTATGCTTGTTTTGTTAACCTACAGAGGAATCCTCGGAGCAGGACAATCCATGGAGCTTGATGCCACTAGAAAGCGGATCCGTGCTGCAAGCTGCGACGTCTTGGGCGTCGATCGGCTGAGCGACCTGCCGGACTGCATCATCCACCACATCATGTCCTTCATGAAGGCCCGGCAGGTGGTGCAGACGTGCGTGCTCTCCACCAGGTGGACGCACCTCTGGCGCTCCGTGCCGAGCCTCGACGTTGACGACGAGGAGTTCAAGACAGCAGGCGCGAACGGCGATACTAGTAGCGAGGAGTGGGAGAAGTTTCAGGACTTCGCCGACCACTTGCTTACGAATAACATTGCCATTGCACACTTGGATACATTCCGGCTGCATGTGACTACCAGATACTCCTATTCTCGGGGTGAAACAGCGGCTAGATGGATCCGTCATGCTGTCAAGTACAGCGCCCTGGCACCTGGTATTCAGCGCGAGGGATTTATCTGTAGATCATGGCGCCTCAGAAGGTTACATCTTTCCAATGTAAGTCTGAATGATTGCTTCGCAAAGCATGTAACTTCAGGGTGCCAATATCTGGAGGATTTGGAGCTGAAAGGCTGCAGTTGCAAGTTTCGTGAGATCATCTCTCACTCACTAAAGAGCTTGGTTCTGAAAAGTTGTTCTGGTAATCAACTTTCTGTGATCACATCGTCCACGCTAGAGAGCTTGGTTATTGATGGTGGCTACAATGCACATCCTCTGGTTATCACAGCCCCTGCTGTTACTTGTCTACTACTGGGCATGAGAGATTCCTTAGGCTCAGTTTGTTCTGATATTTCCATTAGCGAAATGACATCCCTTGTGAAGGCATCCATTGAGATTAAGGATGACTATTGGACTTCAACGGGTACTCAAGTTAGAAACTATCGCGAGTTTCTTAATGGCCTGACTAATGTGTCAACTTTGGAGCTGTCAGGTTTCAAGGCGATGGTATGCGCTTTTTTGCACATTTGCTAAATTTTCCTTTATCACTCTCTACTTTGGACCCACAACTATATTATAGTTTACTGAGTGTAATGCATGTGCTGTTTATTTCTTGCCACTATCCAATATACAATGCAACATCTGTTGTTAGAGAATGGAGTTGTTCATAGTTTTTAACCTTTGGTTATACAGCGCCTACCATGCAAAAAATGTAAAAATGTTGGAGCAACTATAATGCAGTGATGTGTTATGTCTAACCATGCTAACTTCTTAACTCATCTGTCTACAACTAGGAGGAACTACTTGAATATCATTTGAAAACATGCCGACCAAATTAGTATATATGTTGTTTTTGTATGATGAACATGAGATTTTTTTTATTTTTTTGCGACTGTGATGAACATGAGATTGAAGGAACCAATCGGCAATCGTGCAACTTTCTCTCCGGAGAAGCACTGAACCAAAGCCTGAATAAAACGTGTGCTTATCTTGTTCTAGAATTCTATGTGCAGGTCATAGTCGACGATTTATCTACTTTATTTTGATTTCAGGTTGCTCCAGATGTAGAACAAGTTGAATTCCCAATCTTCGAGAACCTGAGAAGCTTACTGCTGGATGAATGTGATTTGAGTAACAAGTTCCAGCTACTGAGACACTTTCTGCATAAATCTCCCTATTTGGAGAAGCTTACTGTTCGCTGTTGCACGGTATGGTATTTTTTTTTCTTTTAGTTCACTGTAACTCTTGCTCATTTTAGTTTGTTACTTGTCACTTAAATGAATACTTGTGTTGGAAACAGCACCGAAAAGGTTCCGCAAGAAGGAAAGGAAAGGTGGATTTAAAGAAGACGTCCTCTCAGTTTCAGAATCTGGTGGATTTTCAGTATCCGCAGCTAAAGTCTACTGAAATCATATACAAAGATGGTGACAATATTCTGGGCATGTTGAGTGCTTTGCTGGACATCTCAGATTATGTGCCGAAAAATACTATAACACTCACCAAAATATGAAGAAGTTAAGAACCTATCAGCCTGTCTCTGGGCAGTGTTCGGGTTTTCTTGTTGGCGTCAACCTGTTAGCATTAAGACTGTTTTCAGATCTATTGTCTCCTGTAACATAACAGTTTCTCACCGTCTCTAGATGACTTAAGGCCTTAAGGGCATTCTCCATGGTATTTTGTTGTCTTGTTAGGATGGATGCTACAACCCAAACCATGTGTACAATTTCAACCGGTATTGATTCTGTCTCTTGTTCCTTGTTGTGGTTGGTTCTGAATAGTTCCTTGTCAGTTTGCATATTGATTCTGTTGCATAACAACGCTACTGCTAGATGCCAAGTATCTGCACTCCCTCTGTTCGCCATAGTTCTTCACGCCAATCATTGCATATAAAACAAAGAAAACAGGTTTGTTCTCAGCTTGATCCAGTTCTTTTTTTTCTTTCTCTTGTGTTTTCAGATGAACCAGTTATTGAAGCCTACATATTCCTTGGTTTTCCTCTTGGGTGGGGCACTCGTGGAAATGGCAAATGCGCGTCTCTCTCTTTTTTTTTTTTTCTCGAACGCGCAGGAGAGCTGCGTGTCATTTTATTAAGGAGAAAAAGGTTTTTACAAATGCCATGCTCTGGCCGAGGTTAGTTTTTTGTTTACATTCGAATGCGCGTCTCTCTCTCTCACAGACCCTTTCACTCTGTGTTGCACAACCGGTGCAAGAAGCTCATGATCTCGCATGGCGCCATCAGGTACCTCAAGAAGCTCATGATCTCGCCGGCGCCACCAAGCTGATTCACAGGCTGGAACGTGGCACGCTGCGCAGCCTCTTCAGTAGCAAGTAGCAGCTGTAACAACAAAGCTTCACTGCTGATGTGATTGTGTCGTAACCTGTATAAAAACCAAAATCCAGCTACACGCTCTGTATGAAACTGTGCAGGTGTTTGTCGACTGAATATATTGGGTTGTAATGTAATTAGGTTAACGGGTATGTTGGCGTTACGTAGGAGCTTCTCTGAATAAGAAGTTATCATTTTTTTTTTCTCAAACAAGCAGGAGAGCTGCGTGTCATTTCATTAAGGAGAAGAAAAATTTTACAATGTTCCCCTTGTGGCTGGGGTGTAGCCTTTGTTTTACATTCGCGCCTGTTACAAAAGGTCGACCAACCTGGCTAACTACACAAGACTACGGCATGATTTCGGACAGCCGCCGTGCGCCAGCCAATTTCCACTCTGTCGCCTCTTCAGTGATGTGTTGCACAATCAGATGTGGTTGTGGTGTCGCCGCATCAAACACACACCTGTTCCTCTGCTTCCAAATTCCCCACAAGATCAGCATGACTAGCGTGTTGAAGCCTTTTTTGTTTTCTTTTGGGACCTTTTTCAGAGATCGTCGCCACCACTCCTTGAAGTTCAGCTCATCCGGTTCAGGCATCAGTGATTGAAGCCCCACCCGGCGCAGTACGTGGAACCAAACTTCCCTTGCTACAACACAGGTAGTCAGGAGGTGCTGCATGTTTTCTTCCTCTTGATCACATAGCGGACAATGTTCCAGGTGTTGCAGACCACGGCGAGCAAGGCGGTCAGCTGTCCAGCATCGATTGAGGATTGCTAGCCACAAGAAGATCTTGACCTTGAGCGGCGCCCAAGACTTCCACAATCTCTTGTAAGGTTCAAAGTGAATCGATCCCATGAAAAAACTGTTGTAGGCTGACTTTGTTGTGAAGCCGACAGCAGGATCCGGAGTCCATATGTGCTTGTCCATCTCTCCCGGTGTTAGGATGACCTGCTGCAGTACATCCCAAAGTTGTAAACATTGCCAAACAGCAAGGACAGGCAGAGCTCCCTCGAAGTCGTCCCTCCATGGCTCCATCGGTCATCTGTAAGGGCATCGCTCACTGTTCGTTTTCTCCCTCGAAGTTATCATTTTCTCCTGCTTAAATCGAATGGTAGGTGTTTTATTGGATATGATGATGCTTCTACAATTAACTTTGCAGCCACAAATATTAAAAAGGATTAGCATAGTTGACAGTGAACAGATGGGGAAGATCGGGCATGGTTGCACGAAGTTTGAGCGAATAAAAATAACCCAAAACAAAAGAAGGATCCAGCGGTTAAGTATATGATGGCAGCTTAGGCCGTCAGAGAAATTTTAAGAAAAAGGAAGAAACATACCTAACTGAAGAAGTTTGTCCCTCAGTTCTCAGCTTGGTTTCTTGTCTCCCGCTCCTGGATAGATTTTGCCACTCGTCTTTACCCATGTGGTAACAAGGTAACAATAAAAGCAAAGACAAGGGCTTATTGACCAGGGAACCAATTTCCATCTGTGCCAGATCCCAGGCTCCCCTTGAGATGATAGGAACAACATTATGGAACTTGATGGTTTCTGAAAATCAAGGGACATCAGCTTCGACTTCTAATGGAACAAGTCACCTTTGTTCAGTTTCTTGCAACCAGACCTTGTTGCTGACAAAAGTGAATGCCGACTATTTTCATGCAAGAGGAGCACCGCACTCGCACCTGCAGTCCACACTCCGCTCGTTTCATTCGATAGCAGTTCTCCCGCGGCGCCGCCTATTCCAAATTCCGGCCATCCATGGTCAGCGACACCTCTTCACAAAATACTGCGATTAGGTCTGTTTCCAACGAATTTACTCTTCAAATCTCGCCACTCCTCAAAGATCCTCTCTTTGCAACGAATTTTCTCCTCAAAATCCAGCCACTGTTTATTCTTGGCCCCATGCACTTTGACACACCTCCAACTTTGTCTTTTGCCCTGGTATTTCGGCAACGCAAACAGTAAACTTTATCAGCGTTGATATGTGACCGATCATCCACTCGGTTTATTTTGAAAGAGTGACAGAAGAGGATGTTGAGTGTGCATGCATTAATTTGTACTTTAAATTCCGTATTTAAAACTGCATTTTGCTGGTTCATTGTATGAAGCTGAGCAATATTTATGAGATGTAAGTCGCAGTATATTGGATGAATGTTAGGTACAATATGATGCAAGAAGTGAGCATGGGCATTTATGATAATATGAAGTTATGAACGGAGGATGCCTGTAGGACGACTTCTCATAAAGTATGACCAAAACGACCAAGGCAATCCTTGTTAAGTTCACATGGTCACCCATACGGTGATATGTTCACTTCTTAGCATCTACAAACATGTTTGCATACCAAAACGACCACGGTTTAGCGTTTACAGGCCAATTTACCATCTCGTCACAGTTCACATGGTCACCCAACATTACAAAGGATAACTATCATTTACATGGCCTTCTCGGATTCCCGTGTACTTGTACAAGCTTGGTTTTGATCTTGATTGCTCCCATGTCTCATCTTCTCCTAAAAGATCTTCCTTGCTCATCATCTTGATATCATATCAGTACACTCGTCATATAACATACCTAGGGACAACCAAAAAAAAAAAAAAGACATGATGAACGTTTCAGGAACACCTAACTCGTTAGTAACGATAACAGAAATGCTAGTTGAAGAACACCATACCATGGGCAGTAGCGACACTACACTCTGTACAGACGGTCGGCATCCCAAAAGGACCGTGGCTTCACAACTCGAGCCGGAAGAAGATCATGACTCTCCCTAGGCCTCCGTGTCAGAAGTACGTCCCCCATTGTTGGGACGAAGTAGTACTTCAGGGCATCAGGGTGAATGGCATGCCTGCCTGGGCAATCATGGTCCGGTGCACCTTTCATATTTTCCTGATAGAAAAGGTTCAAGCTTCGGACATCCCCGCCCGGGCAATCATATGCATAGACGGTTATACAGTGTGCAAGAGGCTTGTACTCCTTAGTGTTCGGCCACATCTTAATGTAGCCCGATGCATTGCACGCTGGCTGATAAGGCACACCAGGCAAACGTCTAATACGGTAATGAGGCTGCAGGTAAAGGAACGCCACGATTGGCCCATGGTCCAGGCAGGCACAGAGGTGCTCACGATAGTCCATAGCTGCCCGTACCACGTCGTGAGCTATGTTACTGGCAATCTCCTCTGCACTCATGGGGAAAGGCAGCTGATCAGCCTCAAACGCCTCTACATCAGTCCCCAGAGCAAACACGCGGTGATAGGGTGCCACATTAGTGAGATCTTTGCCGGGGATAGTTCCTGCGAGTGGGATGCCGTGATACCTTGCAATCCGGCCGATATCTATGACTGATGCGCCTCTTTCTGTCAGAATCCCATGGCCGGAGGCGCAAAGAATCATACCGGCCATATGAACTTCCAGGTTTCGAAGTCGGGCATCAATCATCCTCAGGCGCGCGGTGAAAGCCTCGCAGTAGGTATGTATCGCACAGGTACCACCTATGTACATGTGCATATTAGCAACTAGTTGAATGTAAAGAATGGCTGAGGTCAAATTAGCAACTAGTTGAATCCAACAGCCGGAACTTAGGGGGCAAATTAGCAACTAGTTGAATCCAACAGCCGGAACTTGGGGGGCAAATTAATTAGCAACTAGTTGAATCCATTGCCTCTAAAAAACTAGTTGAATCCAACAGCCGGAACTTGGGGCAAATTAGCAACTAATTGGATCAAAGAGACGGAACTTGGGGGCAAATTAGCAACTAATTGAGAGCTTGAAGATTGGCAGGTAACTAACAGAAAATGTCTCACCCCAGAATGTTTTTGTTTGCTCGGCATGGCAGGGTAGGAGACACATTAGTTGAAATCTTGGCGGTGGCATGTGTTTTTCCCAATTACGGTGGCTGAAACGCTTGAATACCCTCGCGGGCCTCTGGTTCACTTGCGCCATGCTGGACAGAGACGAGGTATGCAAAGGCCGGGTCGGATGGCTGGCGGCGTACGGTTGATGATCGATGGAGCTCTTACAAACCTGATGCACGTTGGGGTGCAGAGTCGGTTCATCACAATCCAGTTGGGAAAAATGGAGGGAAATTTGAGGCGGGCGCCAGGGGTTAGGGTTCCATGCCTGTACGGTGGAAGAGGGCGTGGTCGGAGATGACAGCCATGGAGTCGGAGAGTCTCGATGGGAGGCGCCGGCGCGCGGTGGCGTCGTGGAACGTAAGCCGAGCCGGCCGTGCTCGGGCTCTCACCTCCGCGTCGGGGCGGCGGCGACCGGAGCGCCCTCGGATTCCCGCCTCCGCGTCGGGGCGGCGGCGACCGGTGCGCCCTCGGATTCCCGCCTCCGCGCCGGGACGGAGAGGGGGAGAGAGATTGGGGGAGGACGAGAGGGTTTTCGGAATGGCGGCGGTGGGTTTTTCTACGTACGGCCTGCCGATGCGAGCAAAATCGTCGGGGTCGGGTCCGGTCAGGGGCTGTGGGCTCCTTCCCCCGCCCCTTGTCACTGCCCCGGCGACCGAGTCGAGTTCGTCTGGGCCGTCTTGTTCCCGTCTGGTTCGTGGGCTGGGCCACGTCTACTTTTGCTCTGTGCCTCTATCAGGGCCTTGCAGAGTTGGATCGTTTTTCTTCCTTCCTCCGCAACGCTTTCCTCCCCGGCCGATTCAGAGCCGCCGCCCGCCGCGCCCGCCCCCGCGACCGTAACCCTAAGCAAGCGAGGGTCGGATCGGAGCAGCCATGGCCGAGGAGGAGACTCGCCGCCTCGTCGGAGGACGACCGGCGCGGCTTGGTTCCTCTTGTTGGTTGATTGCCCTGTACCTCAGCCTGCGCAAGTGGCTGCTGACCGCGCTGTATAACCTGCTCGCGTGGCTGTCACCCGCCTCAACACAATTCCCCCGACCGGATCCTCAGCCCATCCGCCCGGGTGAGCCGATGGACGTTCTTCAAGCTCACAGGGCTATGGAGGAAAGTGAGAGGTAACCACTCCATCTGTATATGGTGGAATCGCCCCTCTCCGGTTCAATATATGACTTCTTTTAGATATTTCATGGACTATGTCTATGGTCTTTCATGTCAGAGCTGTGCTAGGGGGGGCCGAGGGGTGCTTGGCTTACATTCGCAGCCTAGTGAAGGATTGCCTTGAGCACTACCACTCTACGCATACGGTGATACGTTCTTCCTTGTTCAAAGTTCTTGCCTATCAAGTTATTCCTGCAATTTGGCCGCAGCTTCCCTGAACACACTATTTTCACAGCTTTGAGTTGGCCATTGCAGAATATTTGGTAGATAAAAATCATTAAAACTCTCAAATACACTTGAAACTGGTTGTATTCGACACTATGAAATAATAACGACCGCTTTATCATGAAAATATGTATTCATACTAATTATTGCTATTTTGCTTTGTTGGTGGAATGTGTGCTGAAGACCGTGCTGTAAACAACGGGTTAAACTAAAGGAGATTTAATCAAGTTTAGCCGGTCATTGATGCTTCTTTGTTGTTCCTCGTTTTGTTTTACCTAGCTTCCTGCATCTTTTTTTTCATCATTTTTTTTCACCTTTCATCAGGGCTATGAGTATGAACCTGCCCCTGGTGATGTGACTCTGTACAGTGATTTTCACGGTGGCCAATGCTGGACTCACGGCAACTTTGTGGCTCGTCGGAAGCGCTATGGCTGCTTCAAATTCTTGCCCGCTCCGCGAACTCTCTTCTTCTTTGAGCTCGTCGTTAGAGAGAATTTCAGTGGAATTGTCACATGCACCCCCTTAGGTACGTGTCTACTTGCTAATTTAATCAAATCAGCTCTGCTTGTAACAGGCCGTGTGTTTCCGCTGGAAGATTGTTCCCTTTTGTTCAATTTGGAATATTATCTGAAGGCATGGCATTATATGGACCACACTGCCGCTAGATGCCCAGGATCTGCACTCCCTCGGTTTGCCATATTGCTTAATGCCAATAATTGCATACAAAACAAAGAAAACAAATTTTAGTGTAAAATTTAGCAATAAGTTCTCTAGAATTTCGTGCCCACATCCTGGGAACATGCAAATCTTAAGTGCTCTACATGCATTGGTTCATCTTCTCCAAAAAACACATTTTGTATTTAAAGTTTCTTAGCAAGATCAATTTCTCCATGGACAAATTTTGTAAAATGGATGCTTCCGAGTGCAATAGAGAAATATTGTGAATCAGAGGGAGATGTACTATACTTAATGAAGAAGTGATCTGATGGCATCTCTTTTAACTTATGCGAGATAAGAATCAATGACCCATGGTTTTGCAACTGCGTGTAATTTTTAACCAGTTCTAGCTTGCTATTATCTTTGACCTTGTTCATTGTGCGGTGGTTAAAACTGTATCTGCACATTTGGCCGAAGGAGATATTTGTCCAAGCCTATTTCATTCTTTATGTAACAAAAACTGTTTTGAGGAGTTTATTTGTGCGTCTGCTTTCGATATATATGCGCATGGTTCATTATTTTATCTTCTCCCAGTGATTTATGGATCTTTGCAAAGCGAACTGTGTTTGAAAGATCAGTTTATTTCTCCTTTTTCTATGCATTCTTTTTCTTTTTTGGTAGACCACTTCATCTCTTCATTAGATCATCTACCCTTTTGTATTCCCTAACCTCCCTCCAGAAGTTACGAGTCATTATTTGCTTCAGCCTGCTAGAATTTTGCCGTTTTATCTTCCTTTTTCTTCTTTTTTGTTTTTGTTGCTGGACTGGCAAAGATATATCTAACGTCAAGCAAAGGCTGCTACTTTCCTATACAACTTATGCTCCTAGTTCGATGACAGATATTCCCCAAAATGTTAATGTTGCATTATAAATAAACCTTATTTGTCTAGTGTGTCCTTTTTTTAAAAAAAAAAAGGAAAAAGAAAGGATAGATGAACGGACTGGTTTGTTCTTGGCTTAATCGAGCTTCTTTTTCTTTCGTTCTTGTGTTTTCAGATGAACCAGTTACTGAAGCCTACACGTTCCTTGGTTTTCCTCTTGGGTGGGGCACTCGTCGAAATGGCGAATGTACGTCTCTACCACAGACCCTTTTACATTTTGTTGCACAATCATTCTCTTACGTTGTCTTTGTTCCGTTGTTTTTCAGCGGATCGTATTTGTGAGATGTGCAACCGTCACTGTGTCAGGAGTACATGTGCGTGTGGACATGACAAGCTTGAGATTCTCTGTGATATATGTCATCCTAGGTCCGTTGTTCTGCATCCATTCCCAGCCCCAGGGGAATTCGGGTTTGGCTTCCGCCGATATCGCAAACTTTCACCACAGTATTTGTGGGATGAAAAGATTGATTACGGTATATTAGATTAGAGTAAAGTGCATGGCCGATCTTACTTTTGTGATGCCGAAGCTGACTTTATTCGTACTATATGGTCCGAAGATTAGCATGCCCTATTTATGTGTACAGAGAACGTGAATGAGATTATGGCTTAATCATAGAAAATCGTTTATGCTTCTGGTGGATGTCCAATGTACAGAATAAATGACCTTTTAGTTTCAAATGGTACTCCCTCAAGCGTTCTTTCTGACTCATCTGAAGGATAGGGAATCCCGATCCGGGCCTTTTATGCATGTCATAACACTTACATTCCAGTTATCTCTGCATTCCGCATGCAGAGAAACTGATGTGGAGGTTCTAAAATCATTCCAGCGTGCCTCTTCGTCTTCTGACGATGGCAAGAGAAACGGCATAGGAGGTTAAAGTCATATCAGCATGCAGATTTGTGCTGGCATCCACTCCCTTTTCACGCTGTGCTGGTAATACTTAGCTGATTATCAACAAAATAATGCTTGAATGACATGAAAAATTTCTGGACCCAAAGTACAAACAACCATGTCCATTATTTTGCAGAAGTTACTCCTGTAATCTATACTTTGATTGGCTCAATACTATAGCTCCCATGCATGGCAATACTATTCTATAATCTATACTGCCACATGTAATTATTGCACGATCCATGGTGAAATACAGCTCTGAAAATCAAGTCATTACTGATGACCTCCTTTGGGCTACAACAGTAAACACGCCTCAACCTCACGCCTTGAGTTTGGCCGCAGGAGCACGCGAAGGAAGTTGCTGCAGAGCCATGAGAACAGTGGATTGAGCACGAATCATTCACATCTCACTCACATACCTGAAGAACACATATCTGTCCAGCAAACTGAGGCAGAACCTACCTGATAGCAGGCGATGAGTGAGGTGATGAACCCAAATGCACCTGTCACTCTCGGAGTAACCTTCTTGGGTGCCAGCTGAAGAAGCCCGATTGCCACCACCACGTCCATGGCGGCCCTGACTAGAGCCAGGAGCCGTGCATCTGACTGCTGCATTTTGCTGCGGTACTGTTCATTCTGCGAGACACCACAGAAGCAGCAAGGTCGAAAAAATCATCTACATGCTCTCTGTGTTTTCATGATCAGTTGAGGCAGCAAACGGAAGCATTATGTACCTCGTATTTATCAACGTCCCTCAGCTCTCTAGAGAGCTTCCTCATTGATTTTGATAGCCTTTTAAGTTCTCCAAGCTGCAAAACGGCAGATATAAAATAATTTTTTGATAGGAAGGGAATATTCAGGCGTGGCAGTTCTCTGTAAGTTTAGGTTGTAATTCTGCTCCTTAATGCAGCGCTACTGCCTTGTTTCAGAAAGGAAAAAGGACGTAGAGATTTGTATGAACATTACCTCAACTAAACCTCCACAGACAGAAGAAGCCATCCAGCAGTACAGGGACAACCTTGACATCCGGTCCGTTGCCTCCTTGTTCTACCAGCAAGAACAGAAGAACACCACGCCAATCAATCAGGCAATGGATCAACACACGGCAAGGCGAACAAACTGTTTAAAATTGACAAACCTTGATTATCCCTGTCCTTCCTGCCCACACAAATTGATCCAGGAACAAGAACGTGGATAACAGAGCATTTCTGGACTGCAATGTACAAGGCGCAGGTGAACTTGAATCATCATTTTCACACGCAGGAGGGATTTCTGGTGACAAATGGAAACAAAGCAGCGCGTACCTTCCCAAGCAAGACCAGTGTAAGAGGAGTCCCTTTGGCAGGTGGGCTGATAAGAGCGTGCAGGTCATTGAAGAACTGGAAAGTCAAGATGAAACAACAAAAACCGAATCAGCCGTGTGATACAGTGAGGTCACTTGTGTTTGCTATCAAGAGAGCATTGTATATGACCTTGGCAAGCCGAAAAACTTTGCGAGCTAGGGTAGTCGTTCTGTCGACGTCCTGTGCGGTGCCAGGCTGCCCGTTGCTGATGAACTTTGACCCGTACTGAATTGCCCTGCAGATCTTGTCCCGAGCCTCGGCTTTGTTCAGGTACAGAACAACGAGGCCAAGCTCGGCTCTTGTGGCATCTAACGAGCTCATCTTCCTCTACTAAAGCAGAGAAAGACGAGCGGCACAAAATTGGTGATCAAGAAAACCAAAGGCACATTTAACCTTCTAACTCTAATTTAGGTTCTCTGGGCTAAGTTTCCAAAGCAGCAAGTGACCGAGTCTGGAAATAATGTTGTGGCAACCTTTACCAAGTATCTAACAGCAGTGCACATAGCATCATCAGAATGAATCAGAGCTTCACTTCTAAACAAGCCGGCAAAACAACCTCATCCTAGCCCAAAGCATGATCGTTGGAACTGAACCAAGACGTAGAGAAGTGTAATTACCTCTTGCTGTCGATGATGAAATAGTGAGAAGCTGTGAGACGGGAGAACGAGTGAAGGGATGGATAGAGGAGGGAGGGACGGCTACTTGGTCTGTCAGCCGAGGATGCCTCCCACGGTCCCAACCCTGGGAGGTTGGACCTGCTTCCTTAGCTACTGCACAGCACCATTCGATTTGTGTGGATTGAGATGAGATGACAAGTACGTGGAGGGAGTTCGCTGCCTCTTCTTCAGCTGCGGAGTGATGCTTTTGGATTCTAGCACGCACGAACCAGGATGATAACGACCAAGTTATAGTAGCTGGATTCCGAATTCTCAGCAGAACTGCAGGTGGTGCCGTATGGGCCGGAATCGTAGATGTCTGACGTTGATAAAACGGGCCATCATCTTGTTGATCTGTCAATGAGAAGGGGGGCTAAACTGGGCTTGGCCCAGGATACAGCGGCGGTTCCTGACCGATAGCGGCGGCCGGCGGCGGCCGCCGGCGTACGCGACCAGCCAAGCCAACTAGCCAAGGGCAGTGAGGAGAGGAACAAGGAGACCGATGGCCGAATCCGGGCGCGGCCACACAGGGGATGGGCGCAACGCTACGGTTGGGGACAGGGGAAGGAGGGGAGAAAACACGAGGAAGACAGCGCGGCGCCGAAGCCGGTGGCGAGGGGCGGCGCGCTTTCCGGCGTGGGGATGGCGTCGGCCCTTGGGAGTGGATCCACCTCACGTGATGAAGCGCACCAACTCGCTAGAGGCCAGACCACGCCGGCTGCTGTCTGCTGAGTGCTGACAGGTAATTTGTGTCCGCGACCAAACCATCCAAACCCATCCAAACGCACGACTCTCAGCTTCCATTGGACTGGGGCCTGGGCTCGTCTGCTCCGATCGGTGGGCATGGCCTCCTCCCTCGTCGCGCGCCCCCACCTCGCCCCGTGCCCAGTCCGCGCCTCCTCCGTGGCCGCACCTCCCCTCGCCCGCTTCGCTACCGTGGGGGTTGGCGGCCGCGGGCTCGCCGCCGCAGTGCGGTGCCAGGCGCAGGCGGAGGACATGGACGGGCACTACATCCGGCGATGCGTCGAGCTGGCGCGCAAAGCGGAAGGGCACACCAGCCCCAACCCCATGGTCGGCTGCGTCATCGTCCGCGACGGCCGCGTCGTCGGCGAGGGGTTCCACCCCAAAGCCGGCCAGCCACACGCCGAGGTCATATTCCCTGCAACTCAGTTTTTAAGTTGTTTCTTAACTTTGTCATCACTGAGAAAAGGTTTGGTGGATTTTGTGGCGTCCTTCCAATCATCAGTGAAGGCATGACACAGTTTGTCCCTAATAATAATGATATGATCATAGTAGAGTCTATTGCATTCTTCATTGATGATTATTATATCACACTCTCCACTTCAATGAAAACCAGTATCCAGAAGAGTATGCTATCTGTCATCATTAGTCCAATTTTACTGAACTTAAACAGTCCAATTTTACCAGATCATATGTCCAAAACCAAATAACTGATGTTCAATGAACACTAGCTGTAACAAATTTTCGTGAGTAATTGCTATTTTTCATGTCGTTACGTGCAATACAGAAATGAAACAATGATATCTGGTGGACCAAGGGTAAGTGGTGTAAAATAACTTTAGCTCGTAGAACAGCATCGTCCACTGCCCACTGTAATAATCATTAACTTTGATGAGCAGCACACGCCACACAAACAGAATGAAGCAGAGCAGTTCATCAAATGCTGATCGATATCAGTAAATAGAAGACAGCTACAACATGTAGCATGAATCTGGAAGGATATGTAATGATTTAGAGATTTGCTAGTAATGGGTAGTGAGTTTTCTGGTCAGTCCTAGTGTTAATTCAGATCAATACTTTACATGCCCTCCCGCTCTTTATTTCTGGAATTGTTGCTCCTTGCTCGCTTGAGAACTTCCAATGCTGAAGTATGACAATACCATAACCAAATCTAGTTTATAACCATTTTCAGGTATTTGCCCTGAGAGATGCAGGTGATTTAGCGGAGAATGCAACGGCTTACGTGAGCCTAGAGCCCTGCAACCACTACGGGAGGACTCCTCCTTGCACCGAAGCACTTATTAATGCAAAAGTGAAGGAAGTTGTCGTGGGAATGACTGACCCGAATCCGATTGTGGCATCCAAAGGGATTGAAAAGCTCCGAGGTGCCGGGATAGATGTGAGGGTGGGTGTGGAGGAAGCATTGTGTCGCAAGCTGAATGAGGCTTACATCCATCGAATGCTTACTGGAAAGGCCTTTGCAACTTTGAGGTAAATATCCAAATGTTTTTCCAGTCTTTTCGATTTTAGTAACACCAGTGACTTTTTTACTTTGGGAAGTGCTACGACATATAGGGTGTCCAGGAGCGTAGCTATACTTCCAAATGAAACCATAAATCCCAATTTCAGCCTTTTAACTGTAGCTCGGCATAAATGTAGCATGTGTTAAACAAACTGAACATATATATCTTGTATGGTCTAAACTGATTTCAAGTATAGGTAAGAACAGTTCAGATCATTGGCTCTAACAAGATTTTGTTTTATTGTTACCAATCCATTAATATTCACTGTCATAGTGGGCTATCCATGATCCCTGTGTGCAGGATTGCGCCTGTCTCTTGTTTCTGAACTCATCTTCACAGTTTTATAAAAAAGCTCTTTGTTCCATTTATCAGTTTGGCACTTTCAATTTTATTCACTGCTCTATACCAATATGCTGCTACACTCCCCTTTGTGAGAATATGTTACATGTTGATGATGTTATTCATCTGTTGCATGAATAAACAGAGCTACCCTCTCGATGAACGGAATTGTTACAAATCAAATAGGGAAAGGAGCTGATCAGTCTGGGGGATACTACTCACGGTTGGTGAAAGAATATGACGGGGTTATAATTTCAAGCAACCTGGCCAGGATGTCAACCTTGCCTGTTTCACATGAAGCTGGTGCAAATCAACCTCTGTATATCATCATAGCACAGGGCGAAGGTTCCCTACTGCAGATCCCTTTTCTCAGCGAAGAGAATGCATCGAAGGCAATTGTTTTTGCCGATAGCCCTGTAACTGTGGAGCCAGCAGGTGTTGAAGTTGCAGTCCTTCGTGAGATGGACTTGGAGTCCATTCTGCAGCTTCTTGCACAGAAGGGGCTATGCAGTGTGCTGGTGGATTTCAGAGAGGCGGGAGAAGGTTTTGTGTCGCTCCTGAACAACTTCCATGAGGAGAAGCTGGTGCAAAAGGTGGTTGTGGAGCTCCTACCTGTTTGGCTTGTTAGTGAAGGGCTCAGCAACCTGGCATTTGGTGGCAGTCAATCGTTTCTACTGAAGAATATGGAGCATAGGGAGGTGAATGGTAGTGTGCTGCTCGAAGGCTATGTGTAGTTCTGTAGGAGGATTGTTGGCCTACTGATTTTCTGCCTTCCTATTGTAAAGAAAGATATAGCCATCATGTACTACTTGAACCGAGACCTGCAGCTTGTGCCGTGCGTCAATGCGTGGCTTCTTTTGTAGAAGTTGAATCCGTGGCGTTCTTGTCACTTCTGTGCGATCCAATTGCATTTTTCCATTCCAGTGCTCAGATAATCGGAATATGGAGGCGCACGTGCTCGGCGTGACTGCTGTCGCGGATTCAGTCCTACAAAACCACCGCTTGCACACAGCTCGCGTCAAACTCTCACCGGTCCCCACACTCCTCACCGCGATGGCGTCGGAATCTGAATCCGGCAACGGCGAAGCAGCGCCGCATCCGCACCACCCTCACGGCACGGACCCGCTTAACCACATCGCCGTTGACTACACTCCCGAGAACTGCCGCCACGTGCCCCACGCCGGCGAGATCCACGTCACCTTCGACGACCGCGGCGGCGCGCGCTGGCGCTCCCGCCGCCGCTTCCTCCCCGGCAGCGCCGTCGCCGGCACCATCCGCGCGCCGTCGGGGGACACGTCAGGGCTCAACTACAACCTCTACCTCTCCTCCCTGGAGTGCTCCCCGGACCAGGACGAGATCGACTTCGAGTTCCTCGGCCACAACAAGCGCGCCGTCCAGACCAACTACCACGTCGGCGGCGAGGGCGGCCGGGAGCAGATCCACGAGCTCCCCTTCGACTCCTCCGACGACTTCCACCACTACGCCATCGCCTGGGGCGCCGAGGCCATCGAGTGGCGCGTCGACGGCGAGCTGATCCGCAGGGAGGAGCGGCGCAACGGCGAGCCGTGGCCGACCAAGCCCATGTTCCTGTACGCCTCCCTGTGGGACGCCAGCTACATTGATGAGGGCAGGTGGACCGGCAAGTACCATGGCCGCGACGCGCCCTACGTCTGCAGCTACAGGGACATCAGGGTGCCCATGGCGCTCTCGGTGGAGGAAGACGAGGTGGAGGAATGTCAAGCTGCAAATGCCGCCGGCGATGCGCCTGATGGGGCAGAGGAGTCTCAAGATGCACATGCCGGCGATGCCCCTGCCGACGCCGATGCAGAAACTGCTGCCGCTGCTGTGGAACAGGAGGATGCCGAAGCCAGTAAAGAGTAAGATCTTGGCTGAGCTCTATCGATGTCGGAGGAACTGGAACGTGGCGATCCTGGTAGCATACATTGTTGTTTCGTTAAGTGTTCGCGCCTTTGTGATTTGTGAGAGAATAATTTGATCTAAATGTGTTTTTGGATCCCCTGTATGATGAAGTTGAACTGTTCTGGCTGCCAATGCTTCTGCATTCTGCACATTTCTCCATCGTTGGCTATGCGCTCTGCGAGCTGAGCACACCAGTCGATCGATCGATTGCATAGTCCCAGCTGATTCGAGAAGAACTCCAGCGCGCGGCGTTCGCCGCCACGTTCGTTTTGGATGGCTTCCATTTTTGTCAGCTTCAGGCTCCGCGGCGAGAATGCCAGGATCCAGGAGCATCAGCATCACGGCCATGGAATGGTCCCGAGAAATTTGGGCCTATTCTGGACTGTTCGGATGAGTCCGGGGTGAATATGAGAGAGCCCACATCAAAAGGCGTTTCGACCCAGTAGGCCGATGCGGTCTGGCCCATCAGCGCCTCGGCAACGCGAGAAATTTGCTATTTTGCCCAGCGTGTCGGTGGGCTTCGTTATAATGCCCACTTAACATTGGGCTTCGCTATAATGCCCGTTACTATATTGCCGCATACGGTAAAATGCCCACGACGGCTTTTTCTATTTTTCGTAATGAATTTCGATTAATAAACAACGTGATGGGACGAGAATGCCCCTGCCTGGATCGTTCTTCATCGATTGAAGTCGAACCTCTCCCGACCGACGCCCTGTCTCTCTCCTCTGTTCGAACGACGCGCTGTCTCTCTCCTCTCCTAGGCCGGTGACTCGACCCGCCGAGATGCCGCCGGACGGCGAGGGCGACGGCGGCCCCGCGCCCCCAGGCCCCCTTCCTCCGCTCCTCGGTCGAGTCCCGCGCCTCCGCCTGATGCGCCGCCGCCATGGACGGCGTCCGCTCCTAATGCGGCGGATGGGCGTTTTTTTTCTATTTTTTTTCTTAGTCTGGGCATTTTTTTTCTATTTTTGATGCACCTCTTGTTCTCGAAGCACAAAAATTGGAGTTTGCAACAGAGAGCTGCGTCTCCTGTACAGCAAAAGGTACTTTCGTCCTTTCATGTGTCTTTTAAGTCAAAAATAGAGGAAAAGGAGAAGAAAAGCCGTCGTGGACATTTTACCGTATGCGGCAACGTAATGACGGGTATTATAGCGAAGCACAATGTTAAGTGGGCATTATAAAAAGGCAACGTATCATATGAGAACTAGGTTCGTGTGAGAACTATGAGAACTTCAATCTGGACCACATGATTTTGATCCAATAGGGCGAATGAATTCAGATGGGAGGGTGGATTTGCAAAATCACCGCCCACTTAATAATACTTTTGCAAATTCCCCCTCCCACCTCTCTCTATACGCCCCCCTTGGATCAAGATCATGTGGCCCAGATTAAAGTTCTCATAGTTCTTACACGAACGTGGTTCTATAGTTCTCACACGAACGTGGTTCTCATAGTATAGGCTCGCTTATAAAAAAGCCCACCGACGCGCTGGGCAAAATAGCCAATTTCTCCGGCAACGCATGACACAGGCACACAGCCCCGGCAGCCGCCGACCAACTGGCTCCGGCCACCCGTCTGAAGCTCTAGCGAGCGCGATGGCCGCAAACGTGGCGCTCCTCTGCGCCTCGTCCTCCCCTTCCGCCGCCTCCTCGCTCCTCTCTCGCCGCTGCCCCGCCTCCAGCCGAAGAGCAAGCGCCCGATTCACCATCAGTAAGCTTCCCCCTGCTGACCCATCCACCAAATGTGCTCGATTTTGCGCACCTTTTCTTAATTACCTTGCTGTTATCTCAAGCTTAGTTCCGGCGTTCTGTGTCGTGTCGATTGTTCTAGACTTCTAGCGGCATCCTTGAAGAGTCAGCTTGGGTGAATTGAATTCGAAAGTATGAAATGTGGGCGGTTGAATACTCTTGTGTGCCATGAATTCGTCAGTCGCTTTTAGTAGTGTTATTGTTGCCCCCATGTGGTAACTGGTATTTCGTCTAGCAAATTCCTGCCCCATTTACATATCCACGATGCGTGTGATGTGCTACGTATCACTCAGTTCTGAAATCCCAGAATTGTTGCTTCTATTGTGTACCACGCAGTGGCGGCGTTGGGCGATGACCCAATCAAGGAATGGATTCTTACCGAAGGGAAGGCCACGAAGATAACAGGGACCAGGTCCATTGGTGGTGGCTGCATTAACTCGGCTCAGCGCTATGATACTGACGCTGGATCCTTTTTTGTCAAGACAAATAGGTGGGCTACAAGTAAAATGTAGTATTATTTTCTCATAGTTACCCTCCTGGGTTGCAAAATTTTTTATAGCAATCTTAGAATAAAAATAATGCTACATGTGCCAGACAGATTGGTCCATCAATGTTTGAAGGGGAAGCTCTTGGTCTCAAGGCTATGTATGACACAAAGTCAATCCGCGTTCCTTTACCATATAAGGTGAGTTAAGAGGCAGCAGAAACATGTGTGAAATAGCATATGATGGTGCTTTAATACTTGTACACGAAAGACACTGTAATACACACACATTGGAAGTACTTGCATGATTATGCAATTTTCAAGGCATGCCCACTTATGTTGCTATTTGATTGGCATATATCCAACATTGACCTTGTGCCTTCTGATGGGTATAGATTTAGTTATTTCAGTAGTCCGATGCATCCATGTATTGTTCTTCGATCTTTATTCAATGTTTTTCCATGTTATGCTATTTGATTGTCATATATCCAACATTGACCTTGTGCGCCTTCTGATGGTTATACAAAAATAGATTTAGTTAGTTCAGTTGTCCCCAGCATCAACATAGTTTCCTTCCATCTTTATGCCATATTTTTCCATGTTATTATAGGTTGGACCGTTACCAACTGGTGGTTCTTTTATAATCATGGAGTTTATTGAATTTGGTCGCTCTAGGGGAGACCAGGTAACTCCATACCAAGTGTTTCAAGTTCAGTTTAATTTTTTGTTAGTTTTATAATTAACAAAACTTGTGTTGTCAGTCAGCTTTGGGAAGGAAGCTTGCTGAAATGCATAAAGCTGCTAAATCTGATAAGGGCTACGGTTTCTACGTTGACAATACCATTGGAAGGTAATATCAGTTTGACGATACATATCATGTTCTTATCAGAATTACTATCTTGATCCCTCCAATCCATCTATGTTATGAATGCAGCACTCCGCAGATCAACACTTGGACTGCTGACTGGATTGAGTTTTACTCAAAACATAGATTGGGCTACCAACTGGAGTTAGTGTCAAGAAGGTTTGGAGATTCAGACATCTACGCAAAAGGTATCTTACATAACTTAAGCATCTGCATTTCCTTGTGTTAAGTGGATGCTTTATCATTTCTCTCCTGGTTTGCAATTATTTTCCTTGGTAAGTTTTTTTTATAATATGTTGTAATCGGTATTCTGTTTGCATAAATTTCCCATGTGCAGGTCAGCGATTGATCAAGAATATACGTCCACTTTTTGATGGTGCTGTTATTGAGCCCTGTTTGCTTCATGGGGACTTGTGGAGTGGAAACATAAGTTCCGATACTAACGGAGATCCTGTGATATTGGATCCAGCGTGCTACTGTAAGTAAAATTCATTGTTTCTAGCATCCAAGTTCCAGAATCATGGTTACTGGCTGCAAAAGAATGAATTTACTTTATTCTTTTGTTTCTAGTAATTTTCATCGTGATATTGTATTTGTGAATGCGCAGTTGTTAATTTTTTATGGATTATCATAATTTCTCACAGTTACATGTTGTAATTTTACAATCTGTATACAACTTTTGAACAAAAATTTAATGTCTTACCAGTGACATTTCACGGCCCATATACATTATGCAATTTGCGAACACATACTTATCAGCTGTTTTACGACAGATGGGCACAACGAGGCAGAATTTGGTATGTCCTGGTGTGCTGGATTCAGTGGGGACTTCTATAACGCCTATTTTCAGGTACATGTTTGTTTTTGCAACCTATTTGATTGGAGCAAGGTCACATCGACCAATGCATATGAAGAATAGGCATACATTTGACCATCAACCGTCCACGGTTGCTGTTTATGGGTCAGATTGCTTTTCCAGAGCTGCCTTCTGTTGGCTTAGGAGTTAGTAGGAGGTACCTTTAAGATCCGGGTGCTGAAAGTTGCAGTAGGAAGGTTCCATTGGTACACAATGGTGTCAGACGCATGGAATTTTCTTAGTCGCTTCTATATTCCAACAGGGCAGTGTTTATGGGTCACTCTCACAAAATAAAGCTCCCGCTTTCAGCTGCACTTGTTGAGTGCATCCTCCTGAGTTTTTACTTCTCTCTTCCTATTTAAGTTTCAGCAAGCCTTGTGCAGAGTACTCAAATCAGCATTATTTCAACAGTGAATTTGAGCAGGCAATTACTTTGATGCAGGTGATGCCAAAACAACCTGGCTTTGATAAGAGGAAGGATCTCTATCTCCTCTACCACTACCTGAATCACTACAACCTTTTTGGCTCCGGGTATCGCTCGTCAGCTATGTCCATAATTGAAGACTACTTATGGATGCTGGGGGTTTAAGTTTTTCTGTGTACACTTTCACATGAAAACAGAAGCCAGCAATGTATGTATGTATGTAAGAAAACAGAAGCGTCGTGTTGTGTTGTATACTCTGCGCTTTTCTTATGCATAGTCGCATACTTCATCACTGTATCTGTAAATATCTCACTGTTAATCCATCGTGATCCATTTATCGTATACGTTAGGTGCCTCAGAAGAGTAATGTATGTGCCCTCTTTTGTGGTGGACTATCATGATTCGGCAATAAGAACGAGTCAATGTGATAGTGATGGTCTGACCCATACTAAGCCTGTAGTAAGCCACACCGGTCAACTGGAACGACACATATATGTGTGTGTGTTCTCCTTGGATATTCTTAACAACCTTGGCAAAAAGGTCGTAATCCTTGTTCGCGCACTAAGAGCATTTTTAACAACCGGTGACCACACAACGTGGCGACTTGCGATTCGACCCCCAGGTAAAAAGCATCAAAAGTTTAGGCTTTGTTGCACCTGTGCTGCCCAGCTAATCCTTAACCAGACGAATCAACCAAAAGTTTACGCGTCGTTGGAAGTTTCTGCACCACCTAACTCCCCTGTTTTTAAACCCTCGCGCTCGTAGCAATGGAGTGGCCATGATCGTGGTCGGAACACCTGAAGCCAGCATTGTTTGTGTGCAGGAGTGCCGCGCAACGTAGTTTGTGTCCCGGCTGTTCGTTCAGTGCAAGGAGTAGTGTGCGGATGGAGCAGGACCCGGACGCGGGCACGGCACTGCCCGGGAGGCGCGCGCGCGCGGACACGCGGCACCCGGTGTACCGCGGCATCCGGTACCGCGGCGGCAAGTGGGTGTCGGAGATCCGCGAGCCGCGCAAGTCCAACAGGATCTGGCTGGGCACGTACGCCACGCCCGAGATGGCCGCCGCCGCCTACGACGTCGCCGCATTGGCGCTGCGTGGCGCCGACGCCGCCCTCAACTTCCCCGCCGCGGCGCGGTCGCGCCCGGCGCCAGCCTCCTGCGCCCCCGACGACATCCGCGCAGCAGCGGCAGCTGCGGCTGCTATGACGATCGGTCCGGGTGGATGCGACAGTTCGCCGAACGCCGCTGCAACCGCAAGCAGTTCCGAGTCGCCTCAGGCCGCGGGTCCTGCCGGTGCCACGCCATCGTCGTCGTCGGAGCACAGGGCGGGTGAGAAGCGCATTGTGGACGAGGACGACGTTTTCCAGGTGCCGCGTCTGCTGGCCGGCATGGCCGAGGGACTCATGATGAGCCCGCCCAGGCTCAGCCCCACGACGGACGGCGCCGTGTCGCCGGAGGCCGACGACGAAGAAGACGACGGCATGACCTTGTGGGATCACTAAAGCGCTAGCTGTGTAAAAAGTTACGTGACCACTTGACGAATGTTCGCTTTTGGCTGTGCAACACCATCCTTGTATGTGGTGTGGGTAGATCAGAGACAACGGGATCGCACCTTTTTTCGTATGCATCCTGTAATTTCTTTAGTTTTACGGCTACTACACTGTCACTAAACTGTACGCATGGAGTGAACTTGTGCCAGCGGATCAGCTACTGGTGTCCTTGTTGTAGCAGAGTTGATGCTCCTGAATACTCTGCCGCCAAGTAGGCGAACACATGTATCTGGGACTCAAGTACTCCACTGTAGTACGATGACCGCATCAAGCATTTTCGCTCGAGAGCAGGGGCACGATGGAGGCGTCCCTGCTGTATAAATTCTGCAGTACAGCTAATATTAACTAGCATGATATTCTGTTACCAGTACACGGCAAGGCAATATCTGATCACGTTGCTGGATTGCAACATGCATGTGCCGTGGATCATGTGCCACTCTCCGTACATGGTACCGGGGCATCACAAAGCCTCCCTCCTCCTCGCTCTCAAAATGCTACTACCGTGCATCACAACCGACGGGGGTAAATGAGATGCCATGCCAGAAATGGCATGTGGGCTGTAATTGCACTGCTAGGAGCATATCTTATATCTAGAGCAATCACACATGCTGAGCCGTTGTCCTCTCTGCACTGCGTCCTCTCTGCTTTGCCGTTACGAATCGTGCCGTTCTATCTTAGGGTGGACGGCACAACGCACCTTGATGAATTTGCGTGCAATCATGCACTGGGGCCAGTACGCGGAGACGGAAATGGTCGTGTTATGTTATCGTCACATAAACCTGTTCCTAGCTGACACTTGTAAGCAACTCAACTGCTCAAGTGGCGTCTTCATCGTCTTCCCAATATGTTATGCTATAGTATCTATGTAGTAAAAGACGGTGCAAGCAGACGACACGTGTCGTCGGAGCCACGGACGCGCACGCACGGCCGGCCGGTGGCTTTGGAGGGGACGGCTGCACCGAATCAGCATATTCTAGTAGGAGTCGCTGCGTTGCTAAAGCAAAGGAGAAAACACATGCACTCCTCCTACATGACGCGAGGGAAGCCGTTAGCATAAAGCACGACCGGAGTATTGACACGGTCACCGTCCCACTTCCGCCGTCCCGGTTGCAGGAACAAAACCGGTTCGATTCAATCGCGGGGGCCGGAGGCTGCTCTGCATCCTGGCGGCGTACGCGCTGTGCAATGCATGGGTTAAGAGTATCTTCAGCAATGAGTCTTAAAATAAAAATTTTATTTTTATTTTTTAAGGCAGTATGTAAAAATAAAGGTTTAAAATTTGATTTCAACTCTAGCAATAAAGTAACATAAGAACCTATTTTATGAAAAAAATGGTGGAATTCACAAATGAGAGGGAATATTAGAGGACCTTAGGAATGAGGGTTTGGAGATAAAATTTGAGAGGACATGCAAAATGAAAGCCTAAATAGAGTTCCTGCTAAAATTTATTTTTTAACTCAAGACTTTAAAAAATAGAATAAGGTATCAGAATGAGGCGGCATGTGTGTACGGCTCGAATCGAGCAGAGCGGCCAGCTGTCATGGACAGGCGGCCGGCGGCGTGGCGGGACCGAACAGCCGCGCGGTTAATACTGTACTACAGTAGCGTACTGCACCCGGGAGTACGAGGCGCAGCGAGCGCGGCTGGCGTACGGACGGCCAGGGCCAGCAGCCCGTTGTGTTGTTGGGCCGGCCGGCCTATCGAGCCTGCTCCGTGGAGGCGGCTTTGCCGCTTTGCTAGTGGCCTGCCTGCCTGCATTGCGGATCAGGAGAGCCACGAAGCGCATCTCGGTCCCCAACAGCTGGAGAGGCTCATGCTTTTGTTCGTTTTGCAGGTGCTGGATGAGCAAAGGACAAGCAAGTTGCAGAATGCAGATGGATCTTCTCCCTTCTCACTTCAGGTGTCCGCTTCCTCATCCAGCACGTCTGCACGTACTATATCCGCCGGAAATTTCTAATTCTGCGTTCGTCTGGATTGACGATGGATTCAGAAGAACAGAGGAGCCACGAGCTTCTGAATGCGAGTGGACTGGAAATTAATCTCAAACTGAAACACTGTCACAGTCTACTTTCATCGGCATAAACTAATACCACTGACACGATCCAGCTCCTTCATTCTAAATCACGAGATCACGAGACAAGCAGCATAGGCAAGGAGTATCAAAGGATTAATGGCACAGCTGGAGCACAAACTTTGATGCTCCGGCAAGCCCTCAAGCCAGCCAGCGTATACAAATCCGGTACTACACGTGTGCGCCCGTACCTGTATTTTACAGCGCGAGAGAACCTGGACGCCGGAAATCGAATCGAATCTCTCACGGCGACGCGGAAACAGCGCTGAAGTTTCACTGCAGGGTCAATGCCTCGCGATCGCCCTCCTCAGCTGTCAGCTCCCTCGTGAACAGTACTGTTCATCAACATCTCCCCGCAGATTTCACCGCCCCAGGCGACAGAATGGCGTGGTCATTGCTATTACTACTACCGTAATGTACAGCAAGTACTGCTACTACTACGCGTCTAAGACGACCCACAGCACCATGAATCGGAGAAGTTGTGAAAACAGAATTTATCTGCCTGTCACGAACGAATTTCCCAGCCAATTTGGAACGCTGCTGGTACGTACTGGTTTGACAAAATGGCAATGGCGACATGACAGTGAATTCAGGGATACGTCATGTTCAGCACAGCTCGTACAGCTTGTGAGAAAAACATAAAAATCGTATAGTTGGCCGAATTAATCGTGCGTGCTTGCATGAAGCGATTCACGTGATAAATGATGACATGTATGTATGAGAGCAACAAACACACGTCCAAAGAAATAAAAGCCGATAGCAATGGTGGTGGTTTGGTTGGCCCAGTACATGTACAATGGGCTACGAGGCCAACCACTCCACAGTCTTGAGATGTGACGGGGGGTATAAGCTTTGGCTTACGGACAAGTCATAACTGTGGATGAATGAAGATAATGAAAACTAAATTATTCTTAAACATTGCAAGGATACGTAGCCAATGATCTGCCACGTATGTGCGTCAGGACTCCAGCATATATATTCTTGTTCACCTAAACACTGGATAATGAAAGGAACGCAGCCAGCAGGTGAAAGTGTTGAACTACTGCAGTGTCTGGTTGGAAAATCCTACTGACAGTACTTTGATTTCCGTGGATATCATTTTTTTTTTAAAAGAGCCGGATCACTTTGTGACCCAGCATATATAAATAAGAAGAAGGTGCCTCATATTAAGGGAAACGAGGCCAAACCGTACAAGTATAAAAGAAAAACTACGTACACGTATCATTTTTTCCGAAGTCTGTGGATATCATGGGATAATTATCGAAGCAAATAGTTAGTTGGTCTACTATCAGCAACATACGAGTAGTCAAACTAGTACCACCACTCATTAACACGGCGAAGCAATTGTTGTGCAATTCGTCAATCCATTCTTATTGTGAAAGGCCTTGAAAGAAAACAAAGATCATGCTTGCTAACATATGAAACACGGGCACAAATGGAACAAATTTGAGGAAAAAACATGAACGCACAAATCTCGTAAACTGCGGGTAATCGATTTATTCGCGCGACGTGAACTAACTAGAGCAGAACACTCAATCGGGTTTTCAGTTCTTTTGCATACAGTAAGACGACACCATGGTTATTGACTGCTCTTACTGAAATGCTCCAGTGGTCACCACTTCAAAGTTCAGAGGAAAAATGACCTTTAGAGTCTGTGACCTTTAGAGTCTGTGGAAGCAGCTTGCTAGCGCCTTCTTTAACTGCTTCGTCTACTTAAGCCAAGGCCGAGCCCACCACCGCAGGCAGCGGAAGCAGGGTCATCAGGCAAGACAACAGAACAGAGGCAGCGCTTCTCACCGGCATCCATCGCCCACTCCCCCTCCACTCCGCACCGATCGATCGATCCGTCTCATTTAAACGCACGAACACAAAACCTCACTGGCCTGCGCCAGCACAGCCGCCCCACATGCTGCTTCCCTCCTCGCATCCATAGCAGCAGCTGCAGCCCTCGCACTCGCACGCACCAGCCGCCGACGCCAACGCGGCCCGACCCAAGCCATCACCACCACCACATACGTGCACGCTCTGCTAGCTTGCTCTTGCAGCCCGCTCCACCAACGATGCCGCCGGCGGCGAGAGGGCGGCCCGTGACGCTGCGAGACTTCCTGGAGCTCGGCTGCGACTCCAGCAGCGACGGCTTCCGCTCCTTCCCGCGCCGCGACGAGGCCGCCGCCGCCGGCGTCCTGCAGCCGCAGGCGCCGGCGCGCCGTTCCGTCGACTCCGACGACCTCCGTCGGAGCCCGTCGTGGTCCCCGACCGCGTTCTTCCTCCCCAAGAGCCCCGGCGCGCTCGCCAGGATCTCCAGCCTGTCACGCAGCTTCTCGCGCAGGATCAGCTTCTGGCGGCGCCGCGAGGATGACGACGACTTCTACTTCTTCGACGACCGTGACTCGTGCGGGTTCCCATCGCCGCTGGTGAGCAGCTGCTCCGTGTCCGAGTCGTCGGAGTACGCTGAGTCGGAGGCGGACATTGTCATCGAGGAAACCTCGGCGTCGGCGTCGTCGTCCGCGCCGGCGCCGACGCCTGTGTCCGAGCGGGAGGAGGCGTCGTCGGTGTCGGCGTCGTCGTGCACCACGAGCGCGCCGGGTGCCGCAAGCGACGGGCAATCGAAGGTGAGTGCCCATTTGCTGTTCCCTTGCCTCCTCGTGTGTAAATGCTGCTTCAATCATTGTGCGGTTTGTTGGTTGGCCTCGTATTGTTTGGTGATCTATCGCCATGCCCGCCCATGCATGCTGTGGGCCAAAATTACCGCTGATATTTGCGTTTTCTGGCCAATCGATCCTCATGTTCCGGGGCGGTAGTAATTCACACATCTTCGAGTAAATTCACATCTCTGACTCTGCAGTAGGAAGACTGTTTACACCTTATGCGTCCCACACCGTTGAAAATTATGCTAATTTAAAATCAGGTAGGAGCAGGTTTTTAAAGACTCTGATCGTGATCGGTGACTACAAGAATCTCAACTCCTATTCTTGCATTTTCCTTTTTCGTAGAGCAACTTGTGGCAGCTCAACCTTTTCTCATCAGTCATCACTAGTTCATCTTGTAGTGTAAAAAGTGTCACTGTAAAAACAGGGGATGCGCATTGCTGCAGTGAGGGAGTATGAAAGAGTACAGTACGTAGGTAATGAGGTGATGGGACGGCTTCTGACGCTTCTGTTAGTCGCTGAAGCCCAAAATATTCCTTCATGGATGTGACAGAAAAACAACTGATTTTAGATTGTACCCTGACCTGATGCGCGCGCGCATGCCTCGTCGTCAACTCAGGTGATCAACCCTGGATTGACAGGCGGCGTCAACTGCTTGATGAGGCACCTCACTCACTGACATGGGGAGCGTGGTAACAAAGTCACTAACCATCGTCCACTTTTAGATTGGGACTGTAAAAAAGCTAGTACTTTCAGTTATTCTCGCTCCATATGCTGCGTCGCTGCACTTCTTTGTAAATTTACAGCACAGCCCTTTTTTGTTGCAAATTAGTAACAGCACAACATGTCTTGCATTACTACATGAACTTAGGGATGGACGGAGAGGCTGCTATAGCTAGCAGTTCGTGCAGTGTCTCCTAGGACTCTTGGTAGAGTGTGGACAAAATAAACACGGCCGCAGTTTAATGTAGCCTGTGAGAACTGGGAAGTGAGCCGGGAAGGGCCAATATATCAGTAGCTAGCGGCGAATGGAGTCGCAAATTAGCTGACCCTGTCACACTGTTCCAAAAGATTGTGTAAGTAGCCGGCAGCTAGGCTTTGTATCTCCACCGCTTAGTTCTTGGGAAATGAAATACACCCCCAGTAAATTGCTTGATATCCTGAGCATGGAGCAGAATCATGGAACACACTGTTGAGGAAGCAGCAAGACAGAAATTCACAGTAAAAAGTAGATGAACGAACGCCACTCCACAACCGTCCGCGCCGCCAACTAATCCACTGCTTTGCCTGCTCTTCTGGAAATGCCACGCCGTATTCTTTATCCTCCGGCCATTGCATGCAGATGCAGTTCTCGTACGTATGGGCGCGCATACCACCTGGATCTCCGAAATTAATGGCCTTTTGTCAACAAGCTGCTTGCCACAAAACCATATTGCTTGTATCTACCAGTCTGCCTTGTTAATGTTTTTACAGCACAGGTTTGATCAGTTGAAACTCTGAAAAAAAGCCTACTCTTGTCAGCACCCAGAGAGATAAATACTGTCTTGGTGGTGATTACCAACGTGCATAGCATGGGTTAATCATGAGTGCTCCCCCTTTTGCATGACCCGTACCATATTGGACTTTGTGCCTTCTGCATGTAATGGCATGCGTTGCTGTAACGTTCTTGTACTTAGTGGTGACTGTTGGTAATGATGGATCATTGCGCTGGTTAATGTGGGTTCCTAATGGGCGCAGGCGCTGCTGGATGGGATTGGGGATCCCGCTGTGGGGCGCAACTTGGAGATGGAGGACAAGCAACAGCTGAGCCCCGTGTCTGTTCTGGATTTCCCCTTCGATGACGACGACGGAGACGAAGAACGAAGCGATGCCGGTACATGCTCGCCTTCCTGCTTCCAGCACCACAACTGCGCCCATAATCTCCAAAGTAAGCTACACCTCTCTACTTCCTGATCTTAATTTTACTACATCTACAGTTCTACTGCTATAGTAAAACTAAATCAAGCTGAGTAAACTATACGACGTAGTGTACTATGTTGTCTCGTCTAGTATAGAAAGCATGGCCGACGATGATGCTTCATCGAATTGACTCTTGCTTGGTTCGCGTGCCACGCGTGGATCTGCTCATTTACGCCTTTGTTGCGCTCGGACACGATATGGACATTAAAGCCGCGCCAATTGTTGAGCCGTTCTTTTCTTGCCGGACGTGGAGCACTCCAGTGCTGAAACCGATCGAGAATCTCACGGGGAACTGGACCACAGACAGCCGCATTGTGACACGCAAAGAATAGCACTTTCCTTCGTGCTCTCCCGTTTCCGTTTCGCGTGCTGGCCGGCGGTCTCCTTCCATAGAGACCTTGTTTTGACTCCTGCTTGCCTTGTCTCTCTCTCGATCTCTGTATAACTGATCGTCCTCGATCCACCGCGCATTAACATGCTACAGGGAGTATCCGTGTGTAACTGATATGATCGGATCGATGGCACGTGATCGCGACGATTGTCGCATCACGTACGCACTACCTAGGTCAACTGAGCTAGGTAATTGTGATCGATGCATCGCCTGTGTTAAACAAGTTGTGCAGGAGTAAATTCCTTGTAGACGATTGAGGGCAAGCAGCAGTACCGCATCTAGTAGTACGTGATACTGTAGTATATCAATTTACACTGACAATTAATTTGGATCTCATGGGACTGCAGGGACGAAGAACGCACCGCTGCTGCACAAGATCCGAAGGTTCGATGGTCCGACGGAGGCGGTCGACCCCGTGGATCTCGAAGCACGGTTCACCACATTAGAATCCGGCGAATCAGTCGACGACGCCCACGGCGGCCGGTGCGCGCGTCTCCCAAGCAACTCCTGCACTGACGAAGACAGTGAAGCAACTGCCTTGCCACGCCACGACGTCGGCGAGGAGCACCAAAGCGTCGAGCGATCAGAATGCCAGCAAGAACCTGATGACGACGAGTACCGATTGCTCGCGCGACTGCTCGACGACAAGGCCCCTTATTCTGCAGCCGTTGACGAGGTCACGGAATGGCTGCTCCTTGACTTCTTCGCGGACGGAATCGGCCGTCTCCGTTCTGTGGCCGGCTCGGTCGTCGGAACAGTCAAGCCGGTGGACGATGGCAAGGTGACGGCGCTGGTGGAAGCGGCAGGAGAGTGGCTTCGTGGCGCGGGACACCAATGGGGCGTCGGCGACGTGATGTTCTCCGGCGAGTCGGCGCTGGCGGACATGGAGCACAGCCGGCGGTGGATGTGCGTGCGTGACGAGGAGCTGGACGTTGGCGCGGACGTGGAGGGGCTTGTGATGGACGGGCTGGTGGACGAGCTGGTCGCTGACTTGGCGCCCTGGTGGACTAGCCAGTTGATGGAACTAGGAACTGTGTTGTCGTGAACGGTGTGTGTGAGCGTTAACTTGAGTGTTGACGTGAGACGTGACAAGGTTTTCGCCACAGAGGTCCGGTCGTTGGACAGAAGAGCATGTACATGTCAGGGCTTAGTTGGTTTCAAATTTTTGGTGTTTTGGCAAGGATTATGATCAGTGTTTCTCTATGTGAAATAGTAGCTTCAGTTTTAATGCGAGATGCGCTGAGCAACAGACCTGGGGACTGTGCCACGATTAGAATGAGGGACATTTCAACCTGAAGTGGAATGTCATTCATTCCAACCTGTATAATTTATTAATTGGCAGAACCAAGCGGTTCAGAATTCAGACGCAAATGAGTACCGAAACTATGCTGCATTTTGACATACGACTAAACCCAGCAGTCCAAATTCAGCACTTCTGGGCCCAGGTGCTGAATTTGTCTGCCTGCAACGTCCATGGGCCGCTCCAGTCCCATTTCTGGGCCTTGTCGAAATATTGGACTTAGTTCATATATGGGCTCCTTTCCTCAACATGGTTCGGCCCCTGCATTTTTGTTTTTTTGGAATCAAAATCACTCGTCTAATGGCCTTTGTAACGAATGAAAATAGTGGCTGACAAACAATTGATACAGAGCTTGGTGAAACCGTATGGATCAACATACATTTTTTGCGTGCGTCGAGGCGATATAGAGCTTGGTGAAACCGCACTTACACTGATGGCGAATAACAGTCAACTCTTCGTGGACACCACCCGATGTTACCGCTCCCGAAAGGAAGCTTTAGTAAACTCATCCCTTTACCTTGACGGTTCATGCCTCGCAAGAATCTATTCCCTCGCGCTGGATCATGAGCTACGCAACGGAGAGAAGACAGATTATAAAATGTATGGCAAACAAAATACCGGTTCAATACATAAAAAATATTTTTGAGCATTACTTTTCCTTTTCTGAAGCAGACGAACATTCATTTCTGGTGCAGGTGCAGTGCCGGGCCACCGTGTCAGCGCAGGGTTACAGGCCGCCACTCCGTCCGTCCCGTTGAAACACCATGATACTCGGGCCCACTATCACCTTGGACCCACATGTCAACAGCTGAGGGTATCTACACGAAGAATCAGAAAGATGTCATCGGGCTGCACCAGGTCGTCCCGTGAACTCAGAGATTTTCCCTTCCCTGAAGACTCGCAACCGCATCAACAAAACGTAAGCGCGGCACAACGCAACCTCACTGGACGAGGTCGTCGTCGTAAAAGGAGGCGGCGCTTGATGAGAGCTGAGGAGGAGTGAGGACGACGCCTGGTCTTGGCCTGCATCTGCATGTACACGCGAGTCAACCACACCACAAGGAAGAATCCGTTTCATTAAGGCCGGCCGCCTCAGCATATATCTCTGCAGATTTTGGCGGCTCCTATACTAGTGACTCGCGAGCAGTCTCGCGAGGCCAAAGACTTTGCATTTATTCTTTGCTTCGCGGGTCGCTCTGCGTCGACGTCCTCAACCGTATATCTATCTCTTCCGCGCGGCCATTGTTTGGATTCTTCAGTCTTGGAAGGAGGATCTTATTGAGAGTGCAGCAGAGGAGGAGAGTGCGTCTGAAATAGCGGCGGCGGAGACACCATGGGAGGTGCAGGGGAGGAACAGGGGAGAAGGCTGTTCGGCGTATCGCTGACGGACAGGCCGCGGTGGCAGCAGTTCCTGATCTGCTCCGGGGGATTCTTCTTCGGCTACCTTGTCAATGGCATCTGCGAGGTGAGTTCTTCTCGTTGCAGCACCCAAGAGGAAACGGAATCAGTTGTTTTGTTGCAGTAAATCTCCTTTCTGTTTCATTTGAACGAAAATATCTTACGAGCGTTTTGAGATAGAGTAATATCTTCGCAAATTTCGTTACAATGAAGTTTGACGGATATGCATGGTGTGGACTTTAGTGATGTACTCGTATGTACTATTCGGAAATATGTGGAATTGTGTGAGAATACTGTGTTTTTTTTCCTTCTTGTTTTTTTCGTCAGGCTGTATTTGACCAGGCAACATGGTTTCTTGAAACTTTGCAACCACTGCAATATTTTGCTCGTACACTTATGTCATTGCCTACACAAAATTTCACGAGGAAAAAATTTAATTGCAATTATGTTCCCATCCTTGTTGGCTAATTTCTTCTCTTGCTCCAGGAATACGTATACAACAGGCTTCAATTCAGGTGACCTTATTTGTGGCAGCATTTTACCTAAATTGCTGATCTTTATCCCTAGTATCTGAAAATGATCACTTGCACTGTATCTCTGAAACGTTTTCCCGTATGCTGCAGCTATGGCTGGTACTTCACGTTTGTTCAGGGGTTCGTGTACCTGGCCCTCATACGCCTTCAGGGATTCACGGTGAAGCAGATGGTCAACCCATGGAGGGCGTATGTGCGGCTTTCGGCGGTACTCATGGGCTCCAATGGCCTCACTAAGGGCTCCCTCGCCTTCCTCAATTACCCTGCCCAAATCATGTTCAAGTCCACCAAGGTAAAAATTTTCTGTTCACCCCTCTTCACCAGTACCGACAGACCTGGAAGTAAAAAACTACTACCGAAACGAGAACATGTAGGAGTTGCAAATATACCTCGGCTTCATAACTAAAATATTTACCTTCTTCACCAGTACCCACAGACCTGGAAGTAAAAAACTTCTACCGAAACAAGAACATGTAGGAGTGGCAAATATACCTCGGGTTCATAATTTTATTTACCTATATCTTCTATACATGGTCCTTTTCTTCTTCATCGTGTTTATGATGTGATTTGTCTTAAGGTCCAAGTGCAGTCAGATATATTTTCCAAGCTAGTAATAATAGAGTACTTAGAATGTGTAATATCAGAACCTAACATCAGAATTATTAGGCTGTTCGGCAAGCTGCGGCTGCGGCTGCAGAAAAATAACTGTGAACACTGTAATTGCTGCTGAAACACTGTAACTGCTGCTGAAGAAATAACTGCGAACACTGTAACTGCTGCTGCTGCCTGCTGCAAAACATCCAAACGAACAGGCTGTCATGTTTCGATTAGGTGCCAAACTTGCCAGTTCTGTCATGTACCTTTCTGCTTTAGGTGAGAATAGTACTTCTCTGGAAAGATTGAACACCTGTGAAGGATAGTGTTGTTGATAAGTAGTGCATTTTGGACCCCTCTTTCTCCTTGGCATAGATATTTGTTTTGAAAAAGATTGAGTTGTTATGTAATACATGACTTTGTTTCTGACAAGAAGCTATCTTGCAGTTTTATGGTCAGTATTATAATAAACGGTTTACAAGTGCAATCCTGAAGCGGAGAATAAGATTCAGTGCATTTTTTGCATGTAAACTTATTTGCTGATCTATAGTTCCAAATATCTTTGACAAAAATAAAGTACAGTAATTTGGACATTAGTATTCAGCTTAGCCACATTAAACCTGTTTCGCTTTGCCATTCAGGTTCTACCGGTGATGATAATGGGAGCATTTATCCCTGGCTTGAGACGAAAGTACCCATTGCACGAGTACGTGTCAGCGGTGATGCTTGTCATTGGCCTCATACTCTTCACGCTCGCGGATGCGCAAACATCGCCTAATTTCAGCATCATCGGCGTGGCTATGGTGTCTGGGGCGCTTGTCATGGACGCCTTCCTGGGCAATCTGCAAGAAGCCATCTTCAAAATGAACCCAGACACAACTCAGGTACTCCCACTACTATTTGTCGATTCTTTTGTTATTACTGTCAGAATTTCCTGTACTGACAGTTGAACATTTATCTGATCAGATGGAGATGCTGTTCTGCTCCACTGTTGTTGGCCTACCTTTCCTGATGGTGCCGATGATATTAACAGGGGAGCTCATGACGGCATGGACTTCATGCTCCCAGGTAAACGGAGCCTCTCTTTGCCCTCAGTGTGCTAGTATTCAGTTAACCATGTTAAAACTGGCAAAAATGTCTAGCTATAAGAATCTTATCTGTCCCCACTTTAGCCATCAACTCATGACAGTTCCAGAATGTGCATAGCCCAAATGGAAGGAAAAGGATCACATACTCCATGTTCTTTTATAGAAACCCTTCAAGGAATCCACCTTTACACCTCTTTGTGGATCAAACTCTGAACACCGTTCTCCCCACTCTCGTTATTGGACAGACCTGATTGTCAGGAAAAGTATCAGATTTCAGATCCACGCAAAAAGGCGCTGCTGGCTAACTTTGTTCCTGAAATGCATGCAGCACTTGTACGTGTACGCGGTGCTGGTGTTCGAGGCGCTGGCCACGTTCGTCGGGCAGGTCTCCGTGCTCTCCCTCATTGCGCTCTTCGGCGCGGCAACCACAGCTCTGGTGAGTCAAGCGGCTCGCAAAGTCTCAAACGGTGACGCAATTTCAACCATGCACATGACTGAAGTGGCACGGCACGGCTGATCCTTGTTGAATTGTGGATGCAGACGACGACGGCGCGAAAGGCGGTGACGCTGCTGCTGTCGTACCTGATCTTCACCAAGCCCATGACGGAGCAGCACGTCACGGGGCTTCTTCTGATAACCATGGGGATCGTGCTCAAGCTCCTGCCGGAGAACAAGGAGAACAGCACGCGTCGGCAGGCGAAGATGACTGACGACAAGCAGGGGAAGGTCAGGGAGGTGGAAGAGGAGAAAACATCATTGGTATGATGAGATCGTTGGGACCTAACGATACTTGCTCGGTGAATAAACTAAACCCAAAAGGAGGATAGGATACAGGATACTGTAGTAGTAATGTTTGCTGCGGTGAAACTGAAATTGTTTTGTGTGAAGGTCCGAAAGGAGGACCAGAAATCAGAAATACAGAGTGAACGTCAATCATAGTAGTACTAGCTTCACCATACTGTCCTGAGTGGGCCGAGCCATGGCAGGTGTCCCTGCTGGTCCACTGCGTAACAGCATGGGCTTCTGCTCCATAAAACTCAGGCTCTCTCATGGCCCATCTGGCCTGTGGTGCAGCAAGCGCCATTGATGTTACACACGACTGCGTATGGACTGGATCTCCAGCGTCTGCAGTTACAATGGCACGTACGTACGCCGGTGTGACGAGCTGGTCAATGCAGCCAGCCATTCCGGCCGTGTTCTGCTGACGAATCGACTTGGACGGACATGTCAGTGATGGCACCACCATGGCATGAAAGACGTGGCAGCCTGCTCACCCTGTGCTGCTTGATGCCCTGGTGAGTTGAACCCGTACGTCGAGGTACTCTAGTCACTGCCCTCGTGCGTCCTACATACACGAACGACGTGCGCCACGTACGCGCGGCCAGGTGCTCGAAGCTTTTGCCGCGCGTGTTGTTACCTCACGGCAGCACGGGGGCACGGCTTTGCACCACACCCCCACGATTCACTTCACTACTCCGCTTTTATGGCCGTCACGTGCCGCAGTCGCCGCTTTTGATGCAACAGTAGTGGTGGCGCGCCTTGTGCAACCAACAACTGCAGCAGCAGCGCGCAGTGGCTAGGCTTGGCGCCACCGCGCCGGGCCGCATTCATCACGTCCTCGTTTCCCGGCACGGCACCCCGAGCGCCAAAACCTTAACAAAGCGCGGCGTTTTCCGAGCGGATAACGAACGCGACATCGTGATAGTAGTGCTCTGCTCGATCGGTCCTTGGTGCGAGCGCGATCGCCGTCGGCAAAGCGGGCTCGCGTCCTTTTTCCTTTGGTTTCACGTCTTTTTGTCTCGGCTCCCTCCACGCGTGTAAAGCTCGCAAGGCCGGCTCCAAGCCCCACCCGAGGAGACAGCAACGGTGATCGTTGCTCCTCCTCGCAAAACCATTTCTTGCATCGCCATTTCGAGCAAGGACTGAACAGCAAACATACTGCAGCATTGCGGTTTTGTAATGCCGTGCGTGATGTGGTCATGTGGAGTACTCTACTACGAGTGTAGTATGACAGCGCAGCACGGTGGGGAGTCATTGTTTGGGTGTCACCGTCTTCACAAGAAAGAGCTCTGCAGGTTATTCTATGCCGAAAGTTGGAAACATCCCCTTGTTTTGGCCTAGATTGATCGTCTGTTCTTATCTTCCCGGCAATGTGCATTTGAATTTCAGTCTATTCGAGCTCCCAACCATTAAGAAACCAAAAGGTTACCTGCTAGCTTGTTTGTTACGGATAAAACTAAGTAGTGGGCACCCTTACATGTATACTACTCCAAATAAATTAAACGGGTTGTGGCCTTGTGGGGATGAACTTCTACAAATAAATAACACTTGCATTTTATGCAATTATGGTTTTCTTCTCGTTTTCCCTAGCCAGGGAAACTATGCATGCTTCCAATCTTGAATGCAAATAGTTTGTCAGCAAGGTTCACGTGGCATCTCATCATGGATAAGGTGCGTAAGCTGTGCCTGTGAATTGGGCATAACTCAACCGCTTAGATTTTTTATGTTGCAACCTACTTACTCGGATTCAAGTTTTGGGCTAGCATGACTACTCGTCTTATAATTATCCTTTTCAGCCATATGTGTGGTGTGACACTGTTAATCTTGATGGTCATGTGAACTGAAATGGAAAACAAAATAGGTAAGATGAGTATAGAAATGTTGGCATACCATTTATAGAGTAGAAATGTTGACCACCATTTTCATGTTCATATGGCACGTCTCCCAAGTCCTCTTAGTATTGCCTTTTTTAACTAACAAAAGTAGCCCTGAAAGATTAGCTCTGTAGTTGATGAACTCGTCATTGATCATATCCAATTTTGATATTCTTCAACATGTATATAATTTAAACGCGGGAAAAGTCTGTGTCGTACAAATCACCATCGTACACCTTCCAATATCAGAATGATCACGGTTTTTAAATTACGTGCATCCTCATTCAAAATTCACAATTGAAAGACACAGGTCCAAACCAAACCTGCCAAACAGGACGTATTCAAGAGCTGACCGGAGGCCAACAAATTTGCAAAAATCCAATAAACCAAGCAGACAAGCAGTTAAAACTTAAAAGTCGCCAAAAATCAATCAAAGCATGGAGGGTGGGCAGCAGAGAGGAAAGCTGCAGTCAAACAGGACATAAAAGCAGGCAGTAACAGGCAAGAGCAAGCAGCACTGCAGCGGAGCGAGGAGGACCAGCAGTAGCAGCCCCCCGGCGAGGCGTCCCCAATGGCAGCAGCAGCTTTGCCCGCCGTTGCCGCTGCCGCTTTTCCCCACCTCTTCTCCGTCGTCTCCTCCCTCTAATCCCCTCCCCTTCCACCCTAACCCCTCCTCTTCCCCCATCACTCGTTTCCTCCGCAACCGCCGCCGCCGCCGCCGCCGCATTGGTCGACGAGGGGCACCCAATGGAGCAGGTAAGCGAGTGATCTGGTTCGATTCGGATTCGATGGCTTGATTTGGTTGTTCTGATTGCGTTTGTCCGATGTGTGCGTGCGTGTGCAGTACGAGAAGAAGGAGAAGATCGGGGAAGGCACGTACGGGGTGGTGTACAAGGCGGTGGACAAGGTCACCAACGAGACGATCGCGCTCAAGAAGATCCGTCTCGAGCAGGAGGATGAGGGCGTCCCATCCACCGCTATCCGCGAGATCTCTCTCCTCAAGGAGATGAACCACGGCAACATCGTCAGGTCCAGTCCATGACCCTCCTCCATTCCTCTTTGCATTGCGTGTATTATTTGTTGTTATGACAGCGGTTTTAGGATTGATCATCCGGGCTACCCTGTACCGATTAATCTGTTGAAGTGGGCAGTAGGTACGAGGTAGTTTTGCTTTTATGCAACAGTGGCTTGGTTTGATCTAGAATGGTTTATGGATCGAAATGATGGTATTGTCCAGTGAAGTAATGCTGTGACATTGGTGGGGATATGGTTTGCAGTGTTGGTATGCTGAGAACCTTCACTCTCTGCATGCAGGTTACACGATGTCGTCCACAGTGAGAAGCGCATATACCTCGTCTTCGAGTACCTGGATCTGGACCTGAAGAAATTCATGGATTCTTGCCCTGAGTTCGCAAAGAACCCAACATTGATTAAGGTGAGAGATGTGAAACTATAACTTTGTGTGACCGTTATCTGCGCCTGTTGGTTTATATATAGCTAGACTTGAACCATTAGCTTGAGCCTTCATTGATAACTAACTGATTTTGTATATATACCATTCTACTCTTGAAATCAAGCTTACGACAGACCAATGTCAATGTGGAGCAGAAAACTAATCTGATAAGGCATAGCTCTTGTCTATCTACCATCTTTTTTTTTTGAACCGATCTATCTACCATCTGCCCGTTGCATTTAATAAAATCTCAGTTTCCAACTGAGATACAAGAATTTTAAGATAGAACTGGGGTCACATCCTCTTGTGAGCTCCATATATTGCGTATCGCTTCTTGTTATCTTCTGTTGAGTATCACAGTGTCATTATACAGTAGGAGACAAGTGCTTGTTTATATATGTTTAGTTGTTTACTAACGTAGCTACCGTAAAGTCGTAAATCATGGTGCTCAAATCAGGAAGGACTTATGTCTACATTGTCTTGCGTACCTATTTGCTTTTGGACTTCTGGCGCTGTAATCACGTGTTTATATGGGAGAAAGAAAGACTTGCTGTTTGTACATGTTTATACTGTTTACTTTAGAGATATATCAGCTTACTCGGTAACCTGGCAGGACCGGTTGATCAGTATATGCGGTGAGATCGGACTGTTCATAGTCTCAAATGTGTCTTTATCAGTAACATGGTAGGACCGGTTGGTCAGCATATGCGATTCGTTTCATTGCATATTTCCTTAAAAGGTTACCTTGGGCTTAGCACATGACTTATCTCCTCAAATAAACAGACACGCTACCCCTATCTTTTACTCTGCAATAACTTCTATCTATAAACATAACATGTTTTTGCTGTTAGTACTGAATTTTTTTGCTGTAAAATGAATGACAATGTGCTGCAACCACCCCAGTTCTCTATGATCCCTACGTGTGCACAATTGCTGCAATGCCTATTGCTTTTGTGTAGCATTAGTTTAGTACTGGCACTGTTTTCACCCATTTTCTCTGACCTATTTAGGATTTCTCCGGTCCCGTTGCAAATATTCAGTTCGTAACATGTTGCATGGCTGGTAGCTTTTCATCCTAATTTGCTTGTCCTATGTGGAATTAGTGTGATTTACCTTTTCTTGTTCCTGATGTATTTACTTGTGACTGAAATTGATTAGCTTCTTCTATTGCATTTTGACATGTGACTATATTCTTCCTTCTCCAGTCATATCTCTACCAGATGCTCCGCGGCGTTGCTTACTGTCATTCTCATAGAGTTCTTCATCGAGATTTGAAACCTCAGAATTTATTGATAGATCGGCGTACTAATGCACTGAAGCTTGCAGACTTTGGTTTAGCCAGGGCATTCGGAATTCCTGTTCGTACATTTACTCATGAGGTACATTTATTCTACTCCTTATTTGATACAGGGAAGTTTGAAATTCGTGGTAGAAAGCACATGGAATTATGTGAGGATATCAAACTCAAAGTTGCCGATCCCTGTGATTCAATTTCTTAGCAGCCTAAATTTCCTTTCAGATAATCTAACTGCTGTTGCATTAACTCAATGGGTGCCTGTGAAAATAATTTGCAGGTAGTAACATTATGGTACAGAGCTCCAGAAATTCTTCTTGGATCGAGACAGTATTCCACACCAGTTGATGTGTGGTCTGTAGGCTGTATCTTTGCGGAAATGGTGAACCAGAAGCCACTATTTCCTGGTGATTCTGAGATCGATGAACTATTTAAGATATTCAGGTTCCATCACTATCCTAGTATTAAATATATTATTTTTCTTGCATCTTTTAAACCATCTGACCTTTTGTTTTCTTTCCTGGGTACCACTGAAGGGTACTAGGTACACCGAATGAACAAAGTTGGCCAGGAGTCACTTCTTTACCTGATTTCAAGTCAGCTTTCCCCAAGTGGCAAGCTCAGGTATGAGGGGAGGCAATGGCATAAGTTTCACTAGACTCGAGTGCCAAGTGTATTGTATCCACAGCTTAGAATTTGTGTTCGTTCATGCCACTGAAATGCCCTATTTGAACCTTCATTCCAGGAACTTGCAACGGTTGTCCCAAATCTTGAACCTGCTGGTTTGGACCTTCTCTCTGTAAGTCAATTGGATATTCATTCATCATAATTGTGGCATCATATGATTTCCTGTATTCAGTTTACTTATTTCTGCTTACTGACAGAAAATGCTTCGATACGAGCCAAACAAAAGAATCACAGCTAGGCAGGCGCTTGAGCATGAGTACTTCAAGGATCTTGAGATGGTACAATGACCTGGTGTGCTGTCGACGTTGTGTTGGCATCTGTATGAGCTGAGTCGCTCGTTTAATTCCATTTATGAACTGGTGTGCTGTCGACTCTCTCTGCATTTTTGTCATTTAGGTGGATCTTTGGAATCTGGTGTGTTTTGAGATGTATTCAGTAATGTCAAGTAGATCACCACCTTGGTCTCTATTTCTCCAAAGTAAATATCCGTTCATGTGGTCACATCTATTCCAAGTATCAGTTAGTATCTCTTTTTGAATCACAGTTTTTGTGCGCGGACGAGTCCATGCCACTATCGACGCATAAGGTAGTTATCTGTATTTCGTACAATAATCTCCATAGACATGTCAGACACGAGATGCTATAATAACTGCGCAACGTGTTCAGGCTCAATAGCAGAAAAAAACTGTTACAAAAGCAAGTCCTACAGCACCATATGTGTTTGTAAGAGATGAACATCACGTGCCTACCAAGTGTTCAGTTGCCTTATGAATCAAAGAATTGAAATGACCACCATATGGCCTTGTGAACTAAGGCAAGAAACATCGTGGGAAAAAAATAAATGATAATTCACATACTAAATTACCTAAAATTACATGTGAAACCTTATCTTTACAGATGCTGGGTGCAGACATAAAGAAGTATCACGCCGATGGCAAATGATATTTGCCCAGCCAGGCTCCTTATCGTGTTTTCTTCATGATTTCTGATGTGCGCATCTCAGCATCTTCCTTGGCGAAGCTCCACCAAAGGTACGACATGGGGGTTGCAATACCAAGGCAGATTGCACGGCCATCTACATATCCCCATTGTGGGGGGATGTCATAAGTTTCAATAAATACCCAAATGACACCCGCAATAGCAACAAATAAGATCTTCAGGCGCGACGGATGCTTAGTCATGACAGCCCACAATGCCCACAGGAGAAACTGAGCAATGCTAATAACAGTACACACCTTCATGTTCAGGCCTGCAAAGTTCACAAGACATTATTAGGTGCTAAATTTCTAGTGCTACACTTCTTGATTGCTCAACATTCATACGTGCGAAAATAGAGAAATGTTCGAAGTTGCAAAGATAACAAGTTAGCAGCAACTGTCTTTTTATGCATGTTTTGCTATACCGCCTACTCTGAACCAAGTAACAAATTCTTGCACAATTTGAATGGTGAGCCTACATCTAAATTTGATGTTTGAATAAAAAAAGCTCCAGCATATCCAGTGGTGGAACTACATTCAAATTTGATGCTTATACAAAATGTACCATATTTTATGGTTTTTTCCATCTATATTCTAACTCTACCAATTTATACTTATTGCAAGAAATTAGAATCTTCTTACAAAATTTTAAATTTGAATTAAAAATAATTAGCTCCATAAAAACCAGTGCCGAAGCATCCAGATAGACAGGTACCACCGCTTTGGTTTCTCCTCTGGACCTCACTGGTGAGTAGCATTTTCTGAAGAAAGGTTGACACCAGAACCTGAACTACAGTACTTAGTTCTAAAATGTAAATGCTAAGTGGACAGGAAATAATGCTGACCTTTGTCAAGTTCATAGAAGTTGAGGTATAAAATGTGGGTTGTCACAAAAGCCAGAATAGGAGCTGCAACCATAACCCTGGAAGCTTCATCCCTCAAATTCAAAGTCCGCAGGATCGCCAAAATGAGTGAGTACCCCAGAAAGGCAGCTGCCGATGAAAAATATAGAGTTTCTGTCCAAGTAGTATCACTGTAATAGATAGGAAATCTGGGTCAAAGGATCATTGGATGGATTTATCTGAAAAGGTGTATCCATTTAATAGATTCAACCTACCAGCTGTGATATATGGCACTCCAGAACCACGAATTCATGGATAGGAGCCCATAAATGTGCCATAAGCCAGTATATTCATAGTATGTCTTATGAGTTTCTGGCCTTAGAGGTAGCTTATAATAAAGCAAAAGGAAAAATGATAGCCACCCATTAAATTGCAGAACAAGAGTGAGAGCAGATAGTGCAGCAGATAAAGGTTCCTGGGAATGAAAGCATAAAAGCAGTATAAGAAAGCAAAAATGAAAAATAAAAGAATAATAAGATCCAAACTACAGAAGTGGTGAAATCATAAAACTATTCAAAGTGACAACGAATCACCTGAAACACAGAAGCACGCTTCAAAGGCCATTTTCCATGATACTTAACCGGCTGTAGGTTAAGCTCTTTCCTTTCGTTTTCCCTTTCCATCATACAGTGGTATCTGCATTCACTCTTGCAGTTCCACTCTTTCCATTGCAAGTACAAAGGTTCATGCGCGTACCATGATTTGTCAACAGACTGGCCATCAGCTGGGGCCAAACAGTGCTTAATGGAAGTCTCCTTCAGGGAGCCCGTCTTTTGACATTCTTCAACACAAGCACTGGTAAGACGGTTGAAAACACAAGCTATTAGCATGTCGGTTGCTCATCAAACCATTAGACCAAAATGTCGTAAAATCAGTATGTCTCCGTAAGGCTAGCTGTCAATGTGAAAATTTTCAGTGGTTTCAGTACTGTTGTCTCCTGAATTTGAAATTCAAGATCGACTCATGCTGATATTGGAATTCAAGATCGTGTAGCTGCTTATCTATGTTCCTCCACAGGAAGATACGGATGGAACAGATCCAATCAAGGACGGTGTTCGGCTCTTTTAGTTCAATTCTAAGTTGTACCATTTTTAGACTAATTCTAAGTTTATGTACTGTTGGGAAATTAAAATGAAATATGGCACAGGTTGAGTCATCTAACATCAATGAACCCACACTGGCATATGGCTAGAATGCTATCCTCGGTCCTCATATACTCCACTTCACTCCATACCAGCTAAGCTAAGCAATGTCCGAAAATGCTTGTGCGAAAAACATAACTAGTTCAGCTTTCAGTAGGTCAAAAAAGAGCAGTATCCTCAATTAATCTGTAACACTACAGCAAGCATCCAGAATCCAGTGTGTAGCGCGCTAACTAGAGGCCGCACATCAGTTTTGGCTCGCGTAAATGGAAGGGGGGCAAACGGAATAAAAGGCGTCCCTCTACAGAGCCACACTAGTTCTACCGCCAATCACAAACGCTCCTACGCTACCAATCGCAGAACTCGTAGTCACTAACACCCGCGGAACCGAGACCAGAGTACCAGGCAAATGAAGAATAACAAAACAGAGTATCACGAGCAGAGGGGCGTACTGGTAGAGCGGATCGGCGTCGCCCTCGGACGCAGCAGCGACGGCGAAGGCCACCGTGAGGCTCAGGAGGAGGAGCCACGGCCCTCGCCGGAGCCCCATCACACCACTCCGCGGTCGTGACACCTAGTTGTGGGCGAGGCGGAGATCCATGGGGGAAGCGAAGGGAGGAGGGAAGAGAGGAGAGGGAGAGGCGACTTTTTTCTCTCCACACGAGGGAGGGAGGGGGAGGGGCGTGATTGATTCGCGCGTCCGTTCCCTGTGTTTGGGGGGGAGCAGATCGACACGATCGACACGGGACGGGAAGGATGATGTTGATAACAACAACAGGATGTGGCCCTGACCCTTTTTTTTTTTTGTTGGGACTGATGTGGCCCTGAGCCCCAGACCTTGGGATTTCTCTGGACGTGCGTGCGCGCCGTGTTCTCTTGCCTGGCGTCTCTCTCTCGCCCTTCCTTTGGGGGGAGGGCGCCACGCCTCCACGCCACCGGTGAGCACAATAAACAACCTGTCGGAAAATTCTTTACCATACTCCCTCTGTCCTAAAAAATAGTTGTCACTGGATATCATATTCGATCATTCGTCTTATTCAAAAAAATTTAAATATAAAATAAATATATTATGATTAAAATATATTCAATGATAAAATAAATTGTAATAAATAAATAAAATTTACATAAAAAATTTGAATAAGACAAACGGTCAAAAAAAATCAACACTTGTGGTGGTCATGCCCACCCGCCTTCGGCCCGTTGTTCGCCGACAAGTGGGCCAGCCACAATAAAATCGCATCCACTCCTCTCCTCCGCTTGCGGCTTGTCGTCGGTCTCGGTAAAAAAGAAAAAGAACAAATCGCCTCTCCTAGCTCCCGATCCAGACTCGAGCAGCTCTCCGCCGTCCCCGTCCAGGCCGCCAGGGCCCTCACCTTGGAGATGTCGGTGGCGGGTCGGGCGTCGCCGTACCATCCTCGCAGCCGTCGCCGGCATTGCCTTCGCCGCAGACAGCCCGGCTTCAAGCCTCACGTCATGCGAGATGGCCACATCCTTGTTAGTTGTTGCTCTCGGCGTCTTAAGCCGGCGGGAAAGGAAATGTTCGCTGGAGCCGACGGTGGCTTGGGGAAGTCGTGATTCAATCTTGTGCGCACCGGGGCAACGGTATGCAGCACGGCATAGGCATTGGACGCCGGGTGTGGAAGTGCATAGGAATTACAAGCAAGGAGTGACGGTGGCAGCGGCGTTGAAGAGAGGATGATGAAGAAGAGCAGCCTTCGCGGCTACGACGACAATATCCAATCGGATGCAGTACCCAAGCGGCACAGAGCAGCAACGGGTGTGAAGGTGCAGACGCTTGGACCTTAACCGCCGAGGGATTTAACGCTCTGCTCCTCTGTTGACGGTATAAAATTCCCTGATTTACCATCAACATATCGGTAAATAAAATAGTACTCACCAAGATTCTGTGCATAGTAGTTAGGAATTAACATACTTCCACGAGTTTTGGTGAATTTTAGATGCAGGAGTAAATTATGCAATAAAGTGGGCCTGCACCGAGGAAAAGGCAGGCCGGCCGGCCCCACCTTAGGCTGGCCGGCCTCACTTGTCGCCCACTGACCCCGGTCTTCCTCCAGCAGGCTGTAAACGGGCTGAAACGTCGCAAATCAAAGCCTGTGAAGCAGAATTCCACCGACATACCGTCTGGTGGGCTGTTTGGGCCTTAACTTGGCCCTTACTCAAGTTCTGTCGCCCCCACGAAGTAACCGACCTTCGGACCGACTTCAGGAGGCAATCTGGAGCGTCCACAGAAGAGGCGGTGGCCAACCGCCACAGTGGACGGCCGGCCGGCCACCCGTGTAGGCCGACCGTCCTGGCTTGGCGGCCCCGCCAAGTCTCCTTCGACTATAAGACCCCCCTGGTCCTAGTGACCCTATAAATACCCCAGTGGTCTGTAGAAACAATTCGCACCTCACTGATCCAAGCATTTCATTACTCGTTTGTAGAAGTAGAGTCATTCTGTTGGGAGTTACAGTAGAGTAGAGTAGGTTCCGGAAGTCTTCTCGGAGTTTCGGTATTGTTCTTGTATCTTAACTCTTGTACAATTACTCTTTATTTATTTATATAATTATTTCTATAATTATTTAGTTTATTCTTTATTTATTTCTTTTAGTAATTATTTTCTATTTAAGTTTATTTACTTAGTTACGCTAGTGCTCATAATAGTCTTGTTGTGGGTTTCGTGATTGTGTCTAAGTAGTATGAGTGAGTGCTTTGCCGATATGGAGATCGCGCTTAGTGAAAGCTGTGCTACATTCTTAGATAGGGCTGCTCTCTCGATCAAGAGTAGTTCCTCTAGGGTAGTTATAAGCGTGGTGCTTAGAACTATACCTATGCACGATTGGCGTTTGTCTTTATGGAGGACGGCAGCCCCACGCGTGACAGGCGTGACCAGGCCTTTGTAATCCGCCACGTTCAAAGGCAACCTAACCGGGTTCTTAATAGCGGTTAGTTCCCGAGGGGAACCTGCAGTACTGGGGTTCAGTACCAACCTCGGCATAATAACCGTGCTCCGAAACAACATGACTTGAGTGTGTATGATCGTAACTAATGTATGTAACCTTGTAGAATTAATTGTTAGAAGTAAATAGATGTAAGATTAACACGTAGGAATCTTTATCTCTATCTCGTTGTTCTCCCAACATAACTTTTTCTTTCTATTTATTTCTTGGATCATACGGTGAGTGCCACCCATATACCATGTACATCTTTAACCCCGTGTGAAGTAATGTACTGTTATTTTCAATCAATATGTATTTAACGCCTACTTCCCTGCGGAAATATAAATACGATAACCCTGGAATACTCCAAGGTGAAATGCTACAATGGTGTTCCGTGCGCTTGCGGAATTAATGAAAATTAATAACACGCATAATCACCACCAACAAGCATTTCTGGCGCCGTTGCCGGGGAAGTAGCAGCTAGGATTTTTAATTTAACATTGTAAATATATTGTGCGAAGTAACTTTACTTACTTTTGCGGGCTTACCCATGTCCTGTTTTCCTGTTGTGGACTTTTAAACAGGACTGTGCATGACTGGTTTCGACCTACCTGAAAACTTCCACTCCGACCCAGAGCAGTTCTTGAGAAGGGCGAGAGCAAGACTCACCCCTCCTCCTGCACGTTCTACATCCAAAGCTCTGGCTGTCGAAGGATCTCCCTCACCGGTCGCTGACCCATCCGCGTCAACCTCGAACAACAACAACAACAACATGGGTGAGCCGGTCGAGAAGATGATCCATGAGTTCTCCGCACCAAACATGGAGAACATCCGCGTGGGACACCTTCCGCGCGTGAACAACAAGGACTACGAGCTTAAGCCGGTCCTGCTGAACATGATCTTGGCCAGTCCTTTTTGTGGCAAACCTTCGGAGGATGCAAACTCTCACCTCCAGCGGTTCTTGATGACGTGCAACACCTTTGCACACAAGGACCAGTCCCAGGACGAGATTCGCTTGCAGCTCTTTCCATTCTCACTGTTGGGGAAGGCTCTGCAGTGGGACTACGCCAACGTGGAGGCTCTCAACACTTGGGAGGCGTGCTCAAACGCCTTCCTCGCTAAGTTCTTCCCGCCGGGCAAGACAACTACCCTGCGCAACAAGATCACGGGCTTCCAACAGCTCGCAGATGAGTCCATCTCTGAAGCTTGGGCAAGGATGCAGGACTACGTGCTCGCATGCCCACACCATGGAATGGAGCAGTGGCTCCTCTTGCAAAGTTTCTACCATGGACTGAGGCCTACCGCACGGGAGCACCTCGACGCCTCAGCTGGCGGCTCTTTCTTCTCTCTTAACGTGACCAACGCTAAGAAGCTGATCGAGAAGGTCGTGGCCAATCAAAGCCACGACGAACGCCAAGTGCTCCCTAGCAAGGGACGAGGAGTACATCAAGTGGAGGCCTTGGACATGCTTGCACTCAAGCTGGATCAAGTCCTTGAGAAGATGAAGACTCCACACGATCTGCAGGCTGCGGATTCCCGCATGACGTGTGAAGAGTGTGGCAACACGGGGCACCTGGGAATTCATTGCCCCAATGCCATGGAGGAATGCAAATTCCTCAACAATGGCAATGGATTCCGTCCCCAGAACAACTACGGCTGGAACTCCAAGCCCGACCTCTCCTTCAACAAAAATCAAGGAGGCAATGGTAATGGTAATTTCTCTCGATATGAACCCTCTATCAAGGATCTAGTGCTTGGCCAGGTCAAGATCAATGACGGAATCAGCAAGAAATTTTTTTCTACTGATAAGACCTTGGAGAGCATAGCATCCCAGATATAAATGTTTAGCACTGCACTGCAGAACCAGCTGAGCCATAACAAGATGTTGGAGACACAAATTGCACAGATAGCCTCAGCATTGCAGCCACCTGCGATAAGTAAGCTTCCAGGGCAACCAGAAGTCAACCCCAAGGAGACTGTAAATGCAATAACTATCAGGTGTGAGGAAGACTATGCAACTTCATCATCTGTTGAGGACATGAGGAAGAAGGATCCCGGTTGCCCAAGCATTCCCTGCTTGATCAATGGGCGATGTTTCTCCCGAGCATTGTGCGATGTGGGAGCAAGTGTGAGCATCATGCCATTCTCGATCTACAAGGGGATCAGACGTCTAATGTCTCCTGCAGCAATGGGCATGAGCATTCAGCTTGCAGATGGATCACGACGCACGCCCAATGGGATACTCAAGAATGTCCCTGTCCAGATCAAGAGTCTCTTTGTCCCTGTGGATTTCATTGTGCTAGACATGGAAATGGACGACAAGGTACCTCTCATTCTTGGGAGGCCATTCTTGGGCGCCACCAACACCAACATCAACATGGGAACAGGAGAGATTCGCCTGGACTATAATGGCGCAGAAGAAACATTCAACTTCAAGCCTAAAGTTGAGCAGTGCAAGCAAGTGAAGGTCTTCTATGGAAGGGACCCGAGAGAAGTGGAGAAGATTAAGATCACTCCACCCATGCCGCAGCCAGACAAACTCATCACACATATGAGGAATTACTTAGCAAAAGAAATAGAAAGACGGCCAGCCAATTATTGGAGAAGTCCGAAGAAAGTACTCGAGCAGCCTAAGACGCCGCAAGCACCTCCAGCACCTCAAGAGTCAACAGGCAAATCAAAGTCGGTAAGGAGAAGAAGAACTAGGCGTGCCAAGAACACACGGGCAGCAAAGATACCCACAGAAAAGAGTACAACATTGGCGCCTACAACAACGGTCGCCGTCACAAGCACCAAGAATGAAATCAAAGTGTGGCGGAAGAAAGAAGGAATCTCTACACCGCCTGATTCTCCGGCGAGCGAGGTCCAATGGAGCTAAACAAGAAGGAGAATGTCTAGTTCAAAGACGTAAAAATGAGAGCCCTCCGATTGGGGAGGCCATCCCAATCGTTATCTTTTAGCCAGGCCTGGCACATACCATTTGCTTTCTCACTAAACTTACAAAACAAAATAAAAATCATAAAACATAAAAATACCTAAAATAATCCTCGGCGATGCCCACTAGGGGCTAGCCAATTGTATCACCTCCATTCTTTTTCAGGTACAAGAAGGATGAAGGAGGCGTCTGTTGGTATTTCTTACGACACGAATAAAATCCGCAAGCGCACGGAATACCGTTGTAGCACTTCACCCGGGAGTATTCCAAGGTATCGTATTTGTTTTCCCCAAGGAACGGAGTTATCCTGCAACAAGGTTAATTCTACCCAAGGACAACCAAGACAACTAGCAAATTAGGATCGAGAGGGTGATTATATCTAGTTATCCTAGAGGATAGACGAACTCAAGCTCTACTTGTCTACTTCGGGCGCCGGCTTAGGCCTGGTCTGCCAAGCCACTCCGACCTGTAGCTCTACTATGTACCCGAACGTGAAGGGTTCCTTTGGACGGACAGGGCTGTCACTTCCTGCCGCCTACCTCTACAAACCGTGGAGCACACATCAAACAAAGGTAACCTCTAGCCTAGACACCACGTCTATGCCGTTGATTACTACTCTAACCTCGGCCCAAAGCTGAATTTAGAAGGCTAGAGCACCCCTTGCGGAGCGATGATCCCGTAAACAAGTATAACAGGAATTACGCCTAGAAAAGTAATATTTCTCGCTAGATAAATAATCACCACGTATGAATCACAAAGAGTGTTTACACGCCAAGGTAAAGAAATAGAACTAAACCTCCACCAAAATGGAAGGAGTATTCCTTTCTCTCCCTTGCCCTCTCTCCTATTCTACTAGTGTACAAAAGGCTCTCAGCCTAAGGATTGGAGTGGAGCTCTATTGGAGAGTCTTGCGTCTTGTGGTGTGTG